>JADMLD010000992.1:0-600000 GCA_017589585.1 Phylloscopus whistleri
GTCAGACACAGCCTGGCTGGGGTGGGAGAGAGGCAGGAGAAGGCAGGAGGATGCTGGAAGGAGCCTCAGGGCTCCTCCTGGCTCAGTGGCGCTCTGTGCAGGCTGAGCTGGTGCCACCCCATGTCCCCAGGGAATTGCAGGTGTAACTCCCTGCCAGCTGCAGGCAAACAGAGCTTTCAGTGCTGGGGACACTTCCTGGGGACAGCTGCAAAGTCCCTGCTCTGAGCAGAGCCCCGGGGCTGCTGATGGCCCCAAAGGGGAGCAGCAGCTCCCCTGCCCCTGCAGGAGCCCCGTCCTGGCCCTGCTGGGCTCAGGGACAGGGAAAGGAGGGAACGTGCTGAGGGGCTGCCAGGAGCAGGGCTGCTCACAAGCCAGGCTGTCCCCTGGGGAGGGGACAGGGCTGAGGACAGCACCCAGCCCACTCCATCTCAAATATCAGAGCTGCCTTCAATCAGCACCACGGAGTGCAGGGCTCCTCCAGGCACCGCTGTGAGAGAACGGAAAATCCACCAGATGTTGTCCAGGCAGGATGGAAGGAAAGCAGAACCATGCCAGGAAAGGTCACCCGAAGGAAAAGCTCCTCCTGCTGTCCTCTCCACGAGCTCTCCTTGCTTGGAAGGACACAAGAAGGGTTATTTCTGAACTCTGCACAGCACGTGGTACCTGCACTGCCCGAGGCCTCTGCTGCCCACCCAGAGGGCACAGGGAAGCACCAATGCCCCCACTTTGTGCCAGGAGGTGCCCCCAGGGCAGCCTGCAGCCCCCAGACCCAGCACAGCCTGTGGGACTGATGGGCTGCTCTGCTTTGGCACCCAATTCCCCCACAGCACAGCGAGGAGCCCAGGGCAGCACCCAGGTGTCCCCTGGCAGGGTCACCCTTACACAGGAGTCACATCCCCCTGCCAGGGCTGCAACAGGGGTGTCCCTGTGGCTCTGCCCCAGCCCCGGGGCTGCACCCACAGCACAGGCTCCCCTCACCCTGCTGGGCCCTGGGGGAAACCCTGCCCCTCCAAGTCATCTTCCCACAGCACATTTCTCATCCCCAGTGTGGGGTTGGGGCTCCCATGGGTCCTGGCCCTGCTGCAGAGATCTTTCCCTGGCTGCTCAGAGCCCTGGTGAGCCCTGTCCCAGCACATCGAGGGAGGAAGAGCTGTGGGGTTGGAGGCAGAGATCACCTTGCTCAGACCTGTCAGATTTTGCTGTCCTTCCTGATGCCAAGCACCACTGCCTCACCTTGCCCAAATCCCACTGCCCACACAGGTTCCCATCCCAACTCAGCCCTCACACGTCCCCCAAAACTGCCTTCCTCATGTCCTCTTGCTAAATCCGAGCACTTGCACCTTCTCAAACCCACTCCTGACCCCTGTCCTGGTGCCAGAGGCCGCCACCCACACCCAGGAAGGTGTTCAGGGCAAGGCACTGCTCTGCTCCCCAGACCTGCAGGGGCTCAGGGCTCTCCTGAGATCCCACTGGGGGTTTCCTTGGGCTGCTGGTGCCACACAGGGGCACCGGAGCTGGGAGGGAGCAAAATACCTGCAGCACCTCCTCAGCCCAGCCCCTGGTCCCTCCAGCCCTCAGCACCTCACACCTGCAGTGTCCCAGACCTGATTTGTGCCTCCATCCCTGGCACAGCAGCCTCCACCTCTGCCTCTGTGGGGGCTCTGCAGGGCCGAGGGCTCTTCCAGGGATGCTGGTGACATTTCTGTGTCCCATGGCACAGGACAGGCTCCTGTCCCTGTCCCTGTCCCTGTCCCGGCCAGCTCCGCAGGGGCAGGGCCTTGGGCAGCCTCCCCTGGCTCGTTCCCGTTCCCCTGGGGCTCGGGGGGCAGGGAGGGCTCGCAGAGCATCCAGAGCTGCATTTCCCCACCGAGCACGGGAGCAGGAGAGCCGGGACGAGCAGCAGAGGGAGAGAGCAGGGGAGGAGCAGGAGCAGCCTTGGGAGGCGGGCACAGACACGGGATGGGTGCTCAGCGCTCCTCGGGCAGGAGCTCCCGGGCGCTTCCCTCACCCCACGCCCTGCAGGGCACCTGGAGCCGCTGCTGGCGGCCCCTGATGCCACAAAGCCCTGTGGCAGGAGGGGCCCCGGAGCTGCGTGTGCAGCCCGAGGTGCTCGCTCAGGGCAGCTCCCGTGTGTCACCCCACAGCTGGGGGTCCCGGGCAGCCGGGGAGGGTCGGGCTCAGCCGCTGCCCCCGGGTCCTCCCCTGTCCCTCCTGTCCCTGGTGGGTGAGGCTCGAGTGGTTCCTGCTCTCGCAGGGCGAGGGCACAGCAGGTCCGGTCCCAGCGGCCAGGCTGGGTCAGCCAGCCCTGCTCACACCCAGCCCGGCCCTGCCTGAGAGCCGGCCCGCTGCCGGGACAGCCCGGGGACACCGCGGGGACAGCCCGGGGACAGCCCGGGGACAGCCTGGGGACAGCCCGGGGACACCCTGGGGACACCCCGGGGACACCTCGGGGACACCCTGGGGACACCCTGGGGACAGCCCGGGGACACCCTGGGGACACCGCGGGGACAGCCCGGGGACAGCCCGGGGACAGCCTGGGGACAGCCTGGGGACACCCTGGGGACAGCCTGGGGACACGCTGGGGACACCCTGGGGACACCTCGGGGACACCCCGGGGACACCCTGGGTACACCCTGGGGACACCTCGGGGACACCCTGGGGACACCTCGGGGACACCGCGGGGACACCCTGGGGACACCCCGGGGACACCTCGGGGACACCCCGGGGACACCCTGGGTACACCCTGGGGACACCCTGGGTACACCCCGGGGACACCTCGGGGACACCCTGGGGACACCTCGGGGACACCGCGGGGACACCCTGGGGACACCCTGGGGACAGCCTGGGGACACCCCGGGGACACCCCGGGGACACCCCGGGGACACCCTGGGGACACCCTGGGTTCACCCCGGGGACAGCAGCACTTCACACCTGCTCTGCAGCCGCTTCACACATTTGGGAAATGCAGCCAGAGGCCCCCGGGGTTCCTCCCTCCATCACCTCCCCTCCCGCCCTGCGAGAGCAGGAACCACTCGAGCCTCACCCACCAGGGACAGGAGGGACAGGGGAGGACCCGGGGGCAGCGGCTGAGCCCGAACCTCCCCGGCTGCCCGGGACCCCCAGCTGTGGGGTGACACACGGGAGCTGCCCTGAGCGAGCACCTCGGGCTGCACACGCAGCTCCGGGGACCCTCCTGGGGCACAGGCAAAGCCACAGGAAGATGCTCTCACTGTATTGGAAAATACACCAAGTTTAAATCGTTTTATTTTGTGGTTTTAGTCGGGTTTGTTTGCCTTTGCCTGCGGGGAAGGAACTGAACTTTCTTTTCAGGGACTGGTCCAGCAGGGAGGTCTGACGAGCTGAACAGCTCGACAGTCTGGCAGTAGCACAGAAGATACACAAAAGATAATGACCATTAATGACCACGGCTCAGACATCACCCCTGGCATGGTCCGAGATACCTGGTCTGGGAAAAGAGAGGTGAGAATGAGAACCTAATTAGCACCAGAGGTGAAGAGATCAGAAAGCAATGGGAAACCAAATACTGAGAACTGCACGGTGGGACCAACAAACATCGAACTGTGCACTCCTATGGGGTTTGACTGTGCCAGCATCTGAAAAATCCAGGAACATTTACCAGGGATGCAATGATTTCCTCTGCACTCCTGGGCAGTGTGTGGATGAAATGCTCTGTTGCACATCCTGGCCAGAACAACATCTGGTCCCGAATAAAGTAACACCTTTGATTCTCTAACACTAAAAATGTTGGTGAAGAGTTTTTGTTTTTCCTGCAGTTTTGGTGACAACTGGGTGGGGAGCATGGAAAATAAATGTTTACAGCTGGCATGAGAAAACCTTCCCTCTCCTTCCCTCTCCTTCCCTCTCCTTCCCTCTCCTTCCATCTCCTTCCATCTCCTTCCATCCCTTTCCCTCTCCTTCCCTCACCTTCCCTCACCTTCCCTCTCCTTCCATCTCCTTCCATCCCTTTCTCTCTCCTCCCCTCTCCTCCCAGTCCTCAGGTGTGGGGGGGCTGATGAGTTGAGTCTCATTAGAGCTGCATGAGGACCCCTGCCACAATCAGAGGAGTTGTCTCATCTTTTGAAGTAGCAAGAAATGTTTTGCCACTGAAGAAGGAAAGGGAGAGGAAGGAAAAAAAAAAATGTAAATCAAAGGTAGCTTTTCCCTTGGAAGTTTAAAAGAATCTTTGCAGGGAACAGTGGATAATAAGGAAGGTGGAACATCTTTTGCTAATGCAGGAGAGCTCTTGACCTACCCAATTCTGCTGAGAAATGAGATGAGTGAGAGCCCCAGAAGGAACTTTAGATGCACTGGTTATCGGTCTTGTTAAGAAATTCAGTCCATTAAATGAACACACAGGGGCAGTGAGAAGTTTCAGTAGCGCTGAGCGTGCAGAGCCCTCCCCAGGCAGCCACTGCTAATGAAATAAACCATTAGAGGCCCCCAGTGACCGCCCAGCACAGCTGGGTGACGTGTTTAACTGCTCCCTGCTGCACTCAGGCACGGCCAGGGCCTCTCACAAGTCTGTGGAGCTCAGCAGACTCTCAAGTGACGCTTTTTAAATCGTGGAGTGGCTGTCTGAAACACAAAACAAAAATACCCCCAGACAGGAGGCTGTGCTTCACACAGATGGAGAAATCGAGCCCAAGGGGCCGCCCAGCAATTCTGCCTGACTCCTCTCCCAAGGTTTGCCAGCTCTTGCCCTCTCCATCCCCTCTGCCCAGGAATTCGCTCCAGGGACATTTGTGGATCTCACAGAGGTGGCCAGGCAGTCCTGTGTCCCTGCCCTGCTCTGAGCACAGGTGGCAGAGCAGGGGATCCATCCCTGGGACGTGTGTGAGCAGCTCACATCACTGCCAGGGCGTAAGAACTCACCCAGAGAAGGATTTCAGCGCTGAGTGAATACATATTAATGTGTCCCCATAAACCCCTCCATCAAACCTCATTAAGGACAGTTCACTTTGTGTCACTGGGAGCAGCTGGGCTCTGCCTGGAGGGAGCACCTGATCCGGGATGCAGCTTCCTGCAGGGCTGCGTGGTGCAGAGGCAGCCCCGGAGCTCCCTGCTCAGGCAATCCTGGGGGCTGGAGCAGGAGGAACCGGGGAGCAGCAGCTCCGGCTGGGATGCCCAGCACAGCTCAGGTCACTCACAGCGTTCAGGCGGAGCGGCGCTCCCGGGATAACCCCGGGATAACAATCCCTCGGGATGGCCGGGGCAGGGCTGTGTCCTGCCGGCTGTGGCAGCCAGGGTTCCCCGCAGCTGGTGCTGGACGCGCAGGGACGGAGCAGGAGCACAGAGATGTTCCTGCAGCAGCAATTCCAGCATCCGCCGCCAAAGCTGTGAGGATGGAGCCACCCAGAGGTCCCTCTCCTGCTCTGACACCCCCGCTCGGCACAGCAGCAGCAGCTTTCCTTCTCTGCAGCGAGCACTGGCTGCAGCCGACCAAATTTGAACAGCGAAGTTGGGTCTGAGGATGCTGCTCACGGGAACCCTCCCCCCGAAGGGGGCACAAGCAGCCCCTCCCTCCCAGCACACAAGGAAAGGTGGTTTTGGGGAAGCAGTAAGAGCTCCCACCGTTAACAGGACTGCTCCTGGAACAGGCCAGGGAAGGGATGAGCAAATTGCACATTAAGGGCAGAGTCCCACAGGGAACCCCTCTCCTGGCTGGCCTGAGGCAGCCAACACTGACTCCTGAAAAAAAATCACTGGGAATTCCCAGTGTTTAAATCCCAGAATGGTTTGGGGTGGAAGGGACCTTAAAGATCAACCCACCCCTGCCCTGGCAGGGACACCTCCCACTGTCCCGGGCTGCTCCCAGCCCCAGTGTCCAACCTGGCCTTGGGCACTGCCAGGGATCCAGGGGCAGCCACAGCTGCTCTGGGCACCCTGTGCCAGGGCCTGCCCACCCTCCCAGGGAACAATTCCTGCCCAATCTCCCATCCAGCCCTGCCCTCTGCCAGTGGGAAGTCATTCCCCCTTGTCCTGTCACTACATGCCTTTGTTTAAACAAAGATAATTTCATTAAAAAAAAAAAAATCTTCACAGGATGAAACAGGTCAGATTCTCAAGGAAATCCCTGTCCCTCAGAGATCCTTTCCCAACAGACATGGCCATCTTTCTGCTTGCAAAGAGGATCCCCAATTCTGTCCAGTCAAAACAAACAGCATTTGTTTTGTGCAGCATCTGAAACCTCCACAAATCCATGTCTGCTGGGAAGGGATGCCTTTTCCAAACCCAGCTTTTCAAGAATAATATCCTTGACACGCCTCTTTTGCAAACCTCTTCAGCCTCCTGTGTGCCCACAGCTGCACCCAGGTTACGCTTTCCTGGATGGTCCAGGCTCTCCCTTGCACCTCCAGCTGCTCCTCAGCTGAGGGAGAAATTAGGGATTTTTGAATAAAAAACAACAACTTCCTTATTTTATTTATTTATTTAGAGGCTTGAAGCTTGCTTTGTGTATTTACTGCAATGTATAAAAATCACATAAAAATTCTCTTTATGCTGCCCTCTCCCAAAGGTGTGCAGGCTCAGCCATCACAGCTGGGGGGAGGGAAAGTAGCTTTTGCTATTAAAAACCAACAAATGTGGCTAAACCTGCCCTTGGGGGAGAAAAAAAATACTAAAAATGCTGAAACCTTTAGCATAGGATGGAACTACATCCTGTTCTGGGGAGCCCCACACATACCATGGGCAACCAGTGCCCCGCAGGGGGTTTGAGGGGCACCAGGCTCCCTCCCCTCATCTCCCCCCTCTTCACTGTCCCTCCTGTAATGATTTAATGATTTCCTGAATTATTTAATGGCTGTGGTGGGGACAGACATCACCTTTCCAGGCAGGCACGGTGAGCAAATTGCAGAGGGGCCTGGGGGGGCATTCCCACTGCCGGCACCTTCCTCCGGGGGGGAACATTCCAGGGCTGGGGCTTCCTTTCCTTCTGTCCCCCTGTCCCTCGCTGCCTGCCCGGGGCTGTGGCTCAGGGTTATAAATACACATTTTGGAGCTGGCTTTTGGCAAATATTGAGATGAATGCTATATGTATAATGTAAGAATGTTGTACTGTATTTCCTCTTTATTTGTGGAATTTTACAGTATGGTGAAGGTGTATTCTTTAATTGTAACATAGTAGACTGGGTTTTGTTATTTTTTTTGTGGCATCTAAAACCGACCAGAGGGTGGGAGATGCCGTCCCACATTCCTGCGTGAAGATTCCTGATAAAGGAAAATTGAACCTTTAATGGCCAAGAAGGATTTATGAGAGGAGCCCTGCACAGATAAAAACTGCACACTTGGCAGATTCTTGAAACTTTACAGAAAAAAAAAACAAACAACAAAACATACCCGAAATGAATGTTTGAATCACGCATTGACTTCTAATTGAATATGTAACACAGGGATCCTTAAAAACCAAGGATCTGAAATGGGCACTGTGCTGGTTTGCACCCTCGGCCGAGAAGCTTTGTTTTTCTGTCTCCTAATTGTCTATTTTTATTTTATTTCTATTAAACTTATACATTTTTATAAAAAGTGAACCTCGTTTTTCACGCTCAGGGTTTTGTTTCCCCATCCCAAGGGCTGCTGGAGCCCCGGCTCAGCCCCAGGGGAGGGGAAGGTGCCAGCCCTGCAGGACGTTCCTGCAGCTCCTCCCGCAGGAGCGGCACCAGCCGCCCCAAGCAGCGGCTCCATGGATTTTTCCTGCTATCGATTAACCCAGATGGGCTTTATTTGCACGGAGGCTCATTAGCGTGGTGCTAATGAGGCCCCTGAGCGGTCGGAGCCTCTCGGGCTCCAGCACAGCCCCGGCGCTCCGGAGCAGCCCCATCCGCGCTCCAGCCTCAGCTCCATCCCTGCTCCAGCCCCAGCCCCATTCCAGCTCCAGCCCCAGCCCAGCCCCATTCCAGCTCCATCCCCAGCCCCAGCCCCAGCTCCAGCCCCATTCCAGCTCCAGCCCCAGCCCCAGCCCCAGCTCCAGCCCCATTCCAGCTCCATCCCCAGCCCCATTCCAGCCCCAGCTCCAGCCCCAGCCCCAGCCCCAGCTCCAGCCCCATTCCAGCTCCATCCCCAGCCCCAGCCCCAGCCCCAGCCCCAGCCCCAGCTCCAGCTCCAGCCCCATTCCAGCTCCATCCCCAGCCCCAGCCCCAGCTCCAGCCCCAGCTCCAGCCCCAGCCCCATTCCAGCTCCAGCCCCAGCCCCAGCTCCAGCCCCAGCTCCAGCTCCAGCCCCAGCCCCAGCTCCAGCTCCAGCCCCAGCTCCAGCTCCAGCTCCAGCCCCAGCCCAGCCCCATTCCAGCTCCAGCCCCAGCCCCAGCTCCAGCCCCAGCTCCAGCTCCAGCCCCATTCCAGCTCCAGCTCCAGCCCCAGCCCCAGCTCCAGCTCCAGCTCCAGCCCCAGCCCCAGCCCCAGCCCCAGCCCCAGCCCCAGCCCCAGCCCCAGCTCCAGCCCCAGCCCCAGCTCCAGCTCCATCCCCAGCCCCAGCTCCAGCCCCAGCCCCAGCTCCAGCTCCAGCTCCAGCTCCAGCTCCAGCCCCAGCTCCAGCTCCAGCTCCAGCTCCAGCTCCAGCCCCAGCCCCAGCCCCAGCTCCAGCCCCAGCCCCAGCTCCAGCCCCAGCCCCAGCTCCAGCCCCAGCCCCATTCCAGCTCCAGCTCCAGCTCCAGCCCCAGCTCCAGCTCCAGCTCCAGCTCCAGCTCCAGCCCCAGCCCCAGCTCCAGCCCCAGCCCCATTCCAGCTCCAGCTCCAGCCCCAGCTCCAGCTTCAGCCCCAGCCCCAGCCCAGCCCAGCCCCAGCCCCAGCCCCAGCCCCAGCCCCAGCTCCATCCCCAGCCCCATCCCCAGCCCCATCCCCAGCCCCATCCCCATCCCCAGCCCCACTCCACCCCGCTTTGTGCCGCTCTGGTCTCCGTGGGGCAGCTCCCAGAGCCCAGAGCAGAGCAGGAGGTGCGGGTTTCGGCAGGGGAGCAGGAGTGGCTGTGGCAATAAATGTTTTGCCACTGAAAAAGGAACGGGAGAGGAAGAAAAAAGGAGCACAGCAGGAAGGAATGGCCAAAGCCAGCACATCCCTTCTCCAGGAGCAGGGCTGCCCAACACCTCCCTGAGACTCTGTGACAATTACCAGCAGTACCAGGAGTAACTGATTTCCTTTCTCAGAGAGGGCAATCAGGGTGCTCCAGTCCATCTTTTTCCAAATTCAGGAGCTCAGTGCCAGCCAGTCCATCTGCAGCAGCTTGGGCAGGCCATGTCCAGCTGCCAAGGCAGTAGCAGATATAAACAGTGCTCCAAACAAGGGTGGTGTGTGTCTGAGACACCCTGGAAAACCTCTCCCTCCTGGCAGTTGTTGGAGGCATAAATGGATTTCTATTGTGTTACTTCTGGAGAAAAATAAGGGTATGATAATAACAAACACCAGAAAAACTTAATAAAACCAGAAAAAGACTGGAACTGAACCACAGTGGACAGAGACAGGCAGGGTTGCCACAGCAAAACACTGAGCAAAGAACAGAAATTCAGCTTAAACAGGACAAGAGAAAGCCCCAAGGAAGAGTTGCTGGTTTGAAAAAAAAAATAAATTAACTCTGAGCTGACTTCAGATTCCAAACCACGGCACTGCCAAGCTTTCTACACCTTCCCACCTGCCCCCTTGCACCTTCAGTTTGCTTTTAGAGAACAAGAACCTCCCTGGCTCACACGAATCAGTGCTGCTGGAGGGCTGCAGGCACTGCTGCCAGGAGCTGCACAAACCCAGCCTGAGCTGCAGAGCTGCACCAGGAGTGACTCCCAGTGCCAGGGCAGAACCACGGGCACCCACCCACCCCACAGGGACAGAAGTGCTCTGGCTGCTGCCTGGGCAGGAGGTGATGGAATAACAGGGAGGAAACCACTGGAGCAAAATGTGTCACTTCTCTTCCCAATGAAGAAGGGAGCTGTGGCACACTGTGATAGGAGGGCAGCTCCCACAGCCCCAGGCAGCACATTCCTCATGCCTGGATCTGCAGGTGGATGAAACAAGCAGCAGCAATCCCTGGTGTGGTGCAGGACAACCCAGGGGCCCCACAGCAGCAAACTGTGCCTGAGACAGAACTCTGGTTTGTCCAGCACCACTGAGCCTGTGGGAGCAGGGGGAAGGGATGGAGGAGCAGTTTGGGGGTGGATACCCTCGCTCTGGGCCTTTGCAGGGTGACTGTGGGGTCAGTGCAGCCCTGGGGGTACCCAGCTCACACCACTGCTGGTCCCCATGGATCAGCCTCACCTGGGCTGAGCAGAGCTTTGCTCCAGCCCAGCCTGCAGGGAAGCTGGGCTCAGAGGCAGGGATGGGGCCAGTCTGACCCCTGGCACAGCTGGACAGCTCTCCCCAGCAGCAGGAGGTGGATGGAGCTCCTGCCTCAGTGCTCCTTGACCCCAACCCAGCGGGACCAGAGCTGCACACACATCCCAAATTCCCCTTCATTGGCTTGCAGCAGCGTGCATTTACCAAAGTCTCTCTTTTGCTTTTCAGTAACAACACCCAGCTGGAGGAAGGTGCAGTTATCATCACCTCAGGCTTTAGGAGGGCAAGAAAATACCCCTCTATTCTGTGTTGCCACTTACACACACTGGACTGACTGCTTTCCTGCTGCCTCCCACTCCTTCTCCCCCCAAATTCATATCCCCCCTTTAAACATCCAACCAGCTGCTTCCCATGTGCCCACTTCCCTTCCCTCCCAGTGAGCAGTGGGATCACATAGAGCAGTTGGATTCTGAGCACCTCCACCTGCATTTGGCTGATGCTTTGCTGCCTCTGTTTCCCACCCCACAGAATGTCAGTGACCCCACGGCCTGGCTGCCCCCACCTCTTCTGTGGTCCTGTAAGAGATAATAATGAGAGAGAAAAGGAGATAAGGGAGCTTATAAAGAGGGACAGGGACATTTTATAAGGTCAGATAGGGACAGGAACAAGGGGAATGGCTTCCCACTGGCAGAGGGCAGGGATGGATGGGATATTGGGAGTGAATTCTTCCCTGGGAGGGTGGTGATGCCCTGGCACAGGGTGCCCAGAGCAGCTGTGGCTGCCCCTGGATCCCTGGCAGTGCCCAAGGCCAGGCTGGACAGGGCTGGGAGCAGCCCGGGACAGTGGGAGGTGTCCCTGCCCTGGCAGGGGGTGACACAGGATGGTCTAAGGTCTCTTCCAGCCCAAACCATTCTGGGATTCTGTGATTAGCTCTCTCTACTACAACCCTGCAAAAAGAAAAAAACCAACCACAATGGAAGTGCAATTATATTCTCTTTTCTCAGCTGCTAGAAGTGCAGTTCATCATGGCAATCTGACCATTACAAACTGTTACTTTGCAGTCACTGTTTTTGAGCAAAACCAGAGGATTGCCAATTGTAACAAAACAGAGGATCCAGTTCATGTGGAAATCTGATCCTTTATCTCATGCTGGCTCTGTTCTTTAACACCTGGGTGACTACAGTCCAGTAACTACTTCCTATCACCAAAGTGTTCACTTTGAACAAGAGCTTCTGCCTTGCACCAGGCAGAACAGTCAGCAGTAAATACAAAAGGGTTTAACAGAATGAGAGGAACAGGAATGAGACACTGAGGTACTGGGTGTAGGAAACTGGAGGAATTTTGCTGTGGCTTTGAGCCACCTCCCCAGCAGATAAATCACAGTGAGCACCCGACACAGCAGTGGCCACACCACTGCCACACCAGCCCAGCAGAGCTGAACTTCAGTTCACAGCCTGGGTTTGGGTGCCAAAACCACTCTGTGGGATGGCAGCCCTCAGCCACAGATGCTCTCCAAACAGGGCAGCAGCTCCAGCAGCAGAGGGGAGCAGGGGTGCAGAGGACAGCTGAGTGCAGGATCGTGGCAGTGTCAGATTTAGGGCTGAACTCCATGATATCCAAAGGTCTTTCACAACTTTAATGATTCTGTGACTTTCTGTGTGGTTTGTGTTCTAGGAGGAGATGCTGCAAAAACCCCAAGGTGTCCAAAGCAGCCACGTGGCAACACCCAAACTCCTCCAACACCTCTGGTCTCCTCACAAAGCTCAGCATCTGCCTGGGCTTCCCCCATCTGCTGCTCCAGCAGAAAGAGGATCAGCTTCAGAAACAGCCTTTAAGAAGCTGGCCAGGTGGGAGAAGAGCAGGAAGGGTCATTTAGGAGCTGTTAGCTCCCAAGGGGGCCTTTGGCTCAGTCCACCTGCACACCCTCAGGCAGCTCCACCACCACAGGAGCACAGTCATCAGGCTCTGCCTCAAAGTCCCACTTGAATTTCTTTGTCAGGTGAGCCTTGAACTTCTCAGCCTTTTTCCTCAGAGTCTCATCCACAGCAGGGCTGCACGTGCAGGAGAACAGCACCTGGAACAAAGAGCAGAGGTCAGGGAGAGCTCAGCCATGGCCCCAGCTGGGCATCTCCTCCCTCCAGAGACACCAGGGAGCACCAGGGAGAGCCAGGCGAGGATCTACCACCCTGGGACTGCTGCAGCTTTGGGGGGACCCAACCAAAGCCCAGACCTCTCACCTCACAGCCCAAGGCTTCACACCACTGGGTCAGCATCAGAATTATCTGCACTCAGGGTAAGAACTTTGTCTGAAGCAGGACTATGTTTGTAACTGCATTTGTACTGTGGAATTCAGAAATATGCCAAAGTGTGAGCTATGGAAAATGTCTTGACAGAAGGAATTTAAAAAAAAATTCAAACACTAGTAGGCAAATTTCCAGCAAGTGTCCAAAAGGCCAGTAGGTAACTGCACCCCTCATTTCTGTGGGTAGGGATCTCCCAAAGTACTTCTGTGATGTGGTAGTGCTAAGACTTTAGGATACAGAGGAAAATCAATGAAAATACCTTGAATGTCTGAGAGGAATGGGAGCTCTGAAAAAAGCCTGGTAATCCCCACCTTGTGCACAGGGTGCTGAGGTCTGCAGGAACCTCTGCCTTCCAGCCCCAAACACAAAGCAGTTAATGTGTCACAAATTCACAGCCTCTGTGCTTACCTGTGTGTGAGTAACAGGGCACCAAGCCCCAGAGCCCAGCTGGTGTCAGCCTGGCTCTGCTCCTCCTGAACTTGTGATCCAGAACTAATTTCCATAAAAAGAAATCTCCTCTGGGGAAAATGCAGCCTCTTATTTGGGGGAGACCTACTGAAAGCTGGATAAAACACTGCCAGTGAGCAGCCAAGTTCACTGCTTTGTGCATGAACATTTGCCTTCTCCTTGCTCATTCTACTGGAAAACTGCCTCTAAGAGAACTCTTACACAGCAATGCTGCTGGTAGGGAAAAAAGATTAGAAGATTATGCTTCCCACTTCTTCTCAATGAACTGCACATTGAATTAGTTATTTCACCAAGTTCGTTTTTCCTTTAAGCACTGGTAGGGCTGCACAGTCACTGGTGGCTCCTCTGCCTTGGATCAAACTCCAAGAATGAAGTTTCTGCTTCCAGAGCTGGGCAGGAGCTGCACAGACAATGCCCTCCCCCAGAGCTCCGAGCTGCCCACGCCCAGCTGAGGCAGAGAATTCTGTGTCTGTGTGTGAAGTGAGGGTAAGGAAAGGCCCAGAGCCTCCCTGGCAGCACTCTGGGGAAATCCCACAGGAGCAGGGAAATGGAGAACTCTGAATAGGGAAGGCTCAGTTTGTTCTGTGACACTGGGAATTTCCTGCCAGGGCTTAAGGGTGATCCCAACACCAGCACAACTCCTGCTGAGGGACTGAAACACAGAGTGATGGAGCCCAGGGGCTGGACAAGACTCAGGCAGCCAGCAGCAGCAATAAGGGTTTCCCAAATTCCCCTCAGGGGGAGGGAAAGGCTGGCTGCCATACTCTGGATACTGCTGGGGGCTGACAGCATTGCTCTGAGCGTGCTGCAGACACAGCTGGGCTGTCCAGCCCTGTAGTGGGATGGGAAAATCTACCAACAGAAATAAAATATAAATTACAACCCTCCCGAGACTTGTAAGAATCACAACTGAAAAATCCGAAGACACTTGATCAAAGCAATGCTTCCCAAAACATTTCACCCAGGAATTAAACCCAAACACCTCCACCCTCCCCAAAGCTACAGCAAGAACTTGGGGTTAACAAGGAGAGGAATGGAACTGCTCCCTGGGAAAGGAGAGGGCACCAAACTCTGAGAGCACCTGCAGCACAACTGCCCACAGCCCCTGCAGGGCTGGCTCCCCCTGCTCAGCTTTATCAGTGGATCTGCTTTGGGCTCTTTTTGTTAACTAAGCCAGACTGCTGCACTGCCAGCACAGCCACCACCACTGGAGAACCTGCTTTCACTGGGGCTGAGCCACAGATCTGCCCTCACCTGTCTCAGCAGAAGCAGAATCTTTTGCATTCTGGAATAACCAAAAAGTCCCTCTGGATAAGAATTTGACTACAGGAAATCCTCAGCTGAGCTAAGGAATGGAAAAACTTCTTAAACACCATCACTGCCCTTAGCTCAATAAGGTTTTGCTGCAGCTTCCCTGCATACTGAGCCAACCATTCCAAAAATCATCATCGTCATCATCATCAGTCCTTCATGCCCAAGTTCTTTGTGTTGTTTTTTTTTTTTTGAGAAAGAACAGCATATTGGAAAAATTAAACAGACACCACGTTGTACCAGCCCAGCCTCTCTTGTAGCTGTTGAGCTGAATCTCTTGCTGAATAACAGAGGGAGAAGTAAAATTCCTGTGTGCTTAGACAGGCTCCCATCTCCCAGGCAGCTCAACTCCCTTGGCAGTTTCTCCCCAGACTGACGCCCTGCATGCCCTCCCTCCCACTCCCATTTCCCAGGGACAGCCACAAACACACCTGCAAGGTGCTGGTTAAGAAGTTGTCCTGGGAGACAATGTCCACGAAAAAGTCTGCAGGGATTTCGTTGAGCTGGTGATACAGCACGGAAATGAGGCTGATGTACAGCTCCTGGTACTTCCCCATGGCCTCCTCTGAGCGGCACAGGATGTTCAGGAGCCTCTTCCAGTGCTCAAAGGCATCGTACACGTTCCCAATCAGGAAGCAGATGAAGGCAAACTGCAGCTCAGCTGGTGGGGTCAGAGCAGGGAAGCAAAACAAAACACGTAAGACTAAACAGATATCCCAGGGATGTGCCCTCCCCAGAGCTCTGTAAATGATTTCTAAAGCCTGGTTTGGCTTTTGCAAAGGGGGTTCTCACCTCCCACAGTGGCCCTGTGCTGCTGCTCAGCTGGAGCAAAGCAGAACGGGGCAGTCACCTGTGAGTGCCAGCACTGGAGAGGGACTGCACAAACAGCACCCAACAACAGACCCAAACATCACGCCACACCCTGCTGTTATTCTGAGTTCAGCCTGCCTGTGCTGAGTGTCCAGCACCACTTGGGACTGCAAACACCTCTCCTGGCATCCTGGCACAGGTCAGCAGGACATCAACGAGTGCATAATACCTTGCTGAATTAAGAGCCAGGGTTCATCCCACTGGATGCTGACCATCAACTGCTTTGCCACCATTCCCTAAGGTAATTTGTTCTCTCTACACCCTGCATGTGTCTTTGGTAATTTTGAAAAAGAATCAATTGTATAAAGTTAATGTACAAAAAATGGAAGAAGGGATAAAGGCTTATTCCAAACTTCCCCTGTATCCAACCTAAATGTCCCTTGACAGCTCCAGCCGTTCCCTCAGGTGCCCCCCTGGTCACCCAGAACAGAGATCGCAGCTGCCCTTCGGGAGGAGCTGCAGCCGCCTCGGAGCTCTGCCCTCAGTCTCCTCCAGGCAAAGGGAACAGCCCCTACGGCCGCTGAAAACCCCACAAACTTCTATCCTGCACTGGGGAGACCCCTGTGCGCGCAGGGAACAGGCAGAGGTTCCACCCTGGAGCCGTCTCTGCACAGAGAGAGCTTCCCCGGGCGGTGCTCACCGAGCAGGCCCAGCGGCCGGCCGGGATAGCGCTGCTCCATCACCCGCTGCAGGGCGTAGCTCAGGTCCATGCTGTGCCGGGTGATCTCCTCGGGGGTGGCCCCGTCGGGGAAGGCCTGCCGGGGCAGCTCGGAGAAGCGGATCTGGGTGCCGGCCCGCGGCCGCATGCGGGGCAGCCGGGCCAGGCCCTCGGCGTAGCTGCGGCACTCGGCGCCCAGCGGCGGCCGGCGCTGCCCGGCGCGGTCCCGCGTGTGCCGCCCCTCCGCCTCGGGCAGCACCTCGGCGAAGGCGCAGATCTGGCCGCTCTCGGGCTGCAGCTCCTCGGCCGCCGCCTCGCTGATGAAGTTGCTCAGCGACACCCACTTCTTCAGCGTCTCGTAAGGGTAGGGCCCCAGGAAGGGGTCGAGCTCCCGCAGGCTGTCCCGCAGCGCCTCGCCCTGCTCGGGGGGCTCGGGCCGCACGGCCTCGCCCGCGGGGTCCCAGCGCAGCAGCCGCACCTCGCGGCGCCGCAGGCTGAGGAAGCGGCCGGAGCGCGGCCCCGCGTCCCGCCCGCCGGCGCCGGCCGCGCTGCAGTGCACGAAGTGCAGCCCCGGCGGCACCATCTTCACGCCGCGGAACCGCGGCCCCACGGCCCAGGCGCTGTAGTCGATGCCGAACTCGGTGCCCTCGGGCACGTCCAGCACCACCACGGCCGCGCCCTCGAAGAAGAGCTGCCGGGCCAGCTCGGGGTCCGGCCGCGGGGCCGCCATGGCCCGGCCGCTCCGCTCCGAACGGCCCTGCCCGGATATCCGGGCCCGGCGGTTCCGGCAGCGGGCGGGGGCAGCGCCCGCACCGCCCGAGAGCGGGGAGGGGCCGGGGCCGGGCTGGGTTCCCCGGGCCGGGCTCCCCGGGCTGCGCTCCCCGGGCTGCGCTGCCCCCGACCGCCCCCGGCCCAGGCCCTGCCCGTCCCAGTCGCCTCAGCCCAGCTGCAGCCCCCTGCCCGGCGCCGCTCCCCTTTGCCTCTCGCCGCTCACCCACTGTCCCCAAAGCCGGTCCCCAGAGCCCCCCGCTGGCTGCCATTCCCCTGCGCCCCCCGCGCTCCCAGCCCCGCAGCCGGACAGACGGACAAGAGCCGTGCCTGGGACTGACGGACCGAGAGCCCCCCGGGACGGACACGCGGGGATCCTCACTGAGACACACAGACCCCTAAGCAGGACAGACACTGTCCCAGCACCGCGTCCTCCGTCCCAGGACAACAGAGAGGGGCAGCTCCCACCACCTCCCTGCATCCCGAGGATTCTCAGGACCACCTTCGCTGCCCCGCGCTGTGCCCCAGGCTCAGCACCTGCCACACCAAGCCGCTCCCGGCTCCACCTGCTGCAATTCCCGACCCGGCAACGTCTTCATCTGCCCTTGGTGGGGTGAGATCCTACCTGCAGAAGTGTGTCCAGCTCTGGGGTCTGCAGCACTGGAGGGACGTGGAGATGTTGGAACGAGTCCAGAGGTGGCCGTGGAGATGCTCCCAGGGCTGGAGCCCCTCTGCTCTGCAGCCAGGCTGGGAGAGCTGGGGGTGCTCACCTGGAGAGGAGAAGCTCCAGGGAGAGCTCAGAGCCCCTTCCAGGGCCTAAAGGGGCTCCAGGAGAGCTGGGGAGGGACTGGGGACAAGGGATGGAGTGACAGAACAAGGGGAATGGCTTTCGGATGAAGGAGTCTAGATTTTACATGAGATATTACGAGGAAATTCTTCCCTGTGAGGGTGGGGAGACCCTGGCATAGGTTGGCCAGAGAAGCTGTGGCTGCCCCTGGATCCCTGGAAGTGTCCAAGGCCAGACCGGACGGGGCTTGGAACACCCTGGGATAATCAAAGGTGTCCCTGTCCATGGCAGGGGATGGAACAGAATGAACTTTATATTCTCTTCCAGCCCAAACCATTCTGGGATTCCATGATTTCTACGACCTTCTCTTTAGACAAAGCCTGGTATTTCCATGTGCAGTGCCCCCTGTTGCAAGGTTCCCTCTTCACTTCTCCATCCTCTCTGCAGGAAAGAGTCCGCCAAGGCCCCAGGCTGATTTAGCATCAAACACATTTATTTCACTTTTATTGAATACAAGAACAGTGAGCACACACGCATACACCACCGAGCACTGAAAAGGAGTATGACCAAAGGGGGAGAGGGAGAACAAGGGAAGAGAAAAGGAGAGTTAGTGAAGGAACAACAGAGCGTTGCAGTTGGTTGGTAAGGTGCTTCTCAAATAAAAATAAATATTATTATTATTATTATTGTTACTGTTATTATTACTCATGCAATCGCAGGCCAGGTTCAGAATGAATTTGTGGGATTGGGTAAAAACAGGCACTCATGTCTCCCACCCCTTTCCACAGAAAAGGCCCCTGGAAGAAAACAAGCAGTGGCCAGCTATCTGAAACAGAGCATGGCGATGGGCAGGCTGGGGCTGAGCAGCAGAAAGCCACACCTCGCCAGGAGAACAAGCAGTGAGCTTTTTTTCTTTCCTTTTTATTAGTTTTCCTCTGTTTTTTTTCCAAAGAAAAAAGAAGTTTTCGACACTGCCACCCATGCACACGCTGCGGGAGCCAGGGGCTGCTCACTGCAAACAGAACTGATGGCAGCCCAAGCACACAGGTAACTCTGTAAGGCTGCTCAACCCCACGGGAGCCTTCGCTTCCCAGGCTGTGCACAATGCCAGAAGCAGCTCTGGAGGGTCACAGTGGCCCCAGGTGGGCTGTGAAGGTGCCCCAGCCAGGTGGGCTCCCCCAGCCTGAACTGTGCCGGGTACTGGTGAATGCCAGCACGGCGGGCACACCCTGGCCCTGCAGCACCCTGGCAGTGCCACTGCTGGGCACGGCTGGCTTGGGTGCATTGCAAAAACAAACGAGAGAAAAGGAGCCTCTTTGCAACTGCTTTAACTGCTGTTGGGTTGGGGCTGTGCTCTCTGAAGGCGCCTGGCTGGAGGCTGGGATGGGCACTGGCACTGGCAGCAGCCCCTGTGCTCTTGCCTTCCATGCCTGCAGGAGAAACCTCTCTGCCAGGAGAACAGACTCACTGGTGAGCAACTGGTGAGCAGCTGCCAGGGAGCAGCTCCCTCCTGGGACAGTGAAGGTGGGAGCAGGGTCTGCCCACAGCATCCTCATGGCTCAGGCGCTCCTGCTCGGGCATCCTGTGAGCCCCTGGTCCTGGGCACAGTCTGTGTGAGGGGTGGGAGACTAAAGGCAAAATGGTGCAGAATCACGGGCCCTTCAGTTTCTGCAGGAGCTAGAGACAATTCTGAGAAGGAAACCCATTTCTTTCCTTTCCTTTCTGGTTTTGGTTCCGAGCCTACCCGAACTGCCTGGTTCACAGTGCACGGGGCCCTGGGCTTGGCCCACGATCCCCTTCCAAAGGCAGCCCTGGAGGGAGCCAGTGGCTGAAGGCTGAGCTGGGAGCAGCTCCACTGACGCCTCCTGGGCTCTCCCATCCAGCCTGGGACGCTGAGGACACTGCAGGGATGGACGCAGCACGGTCCCTCCACTGCCCATCTCCAGGCACTGCCACGGCCCTGCCAGCACTGTCCCCAGCCCTTTGCCATCACACCCCGGCTAGTGGGGGAGGCAGGGCACAAACAGCCCCTCTGCCTTTGGCCCTACTGCAAAACTCAAGTACCTCCAATACTGGGATCCAGAAACAAAGCAAACCCACCCCACCACTGGCACGGCTCTGCAGGCTGCAGGGGACCCCGAGCCCTGCGGCTCCCAGCTGGCTCCCAGCTGATCCCACGGCGCAGGGGGGCTGGGAGCCCATCCTGCTCTTGGAGCTGGAGCCTTCCAGGTGACCACTGCCCCTCCAAACCTCACCACCACACACTGCAGATCAGCTGCAGGACATTCCTGTCCCTCGCCCTCTCCCCTTCCCCCCAGCCAGCAGCGGCCAAAACCTTTCCCATTCCCTTCTTGCAGGACTCAGAGTCCCACGTGTGCTCTGAGAGTCTCCAGGTACACCAACCACAGTCAATCCAAGAGTTAATAATTTAAAGATGTCTGTACCAGCATTGTTGAATTATTTCAGCATTGTTCCCTCCCTCCCCCTCCGTTATATAGAATAATATACAGAACTGAAATGCACATCCATATGAAAACCCCACAGGCTGCTCGTTAGAGATGAGAAACCATGTACATATCATCTGCTTTGTTTGAAATTAAATCCATTCCTAAATACCTTCAGAGAACAAGAGGTTGGACAAGTGCACAGAGAAGATCAGGAAGGGAAGAGTGAACAGAACCCCCAGAAAATGCAAAAAAACAGCATGGAATGAGGAGAAGGGCGAAACGACACTTGTGAATTGGAAAATAACTCTAAGGTCATAACTTGAATGTTTTTCTCTCTTCTTTCCAGAGGTGGGGAATGGTTTTGCTTCTGCTTGTGGTTTTTTACTTCAGTTTGCTTACTTGCTTTGTTGCAAAGCAGTTTTCCTTTCCATTCAGTGTGCAACAAATGAACTCATGATTGTGTGTCCTTTCATGTAACATGCAAGATGGTGGCTTATTGTATTGTTACCGAGATTATTGTTATTATTATGACTTTTTAAATCTGATTTGATCACCAATCCAGGAAATTCTTCAATTTATCTGCAGAGGGTTGGCTTTGTTTATTGGTGGTGTTGTTTACTATTCGTTTCCAGCATATAGCAGCAGTGCAAGGATGCATTTTGTTTCCTGTTTATATATATATATATATATATGTATGTATGTATATATATATATAATATATTTGCTATTCCTTTTTTAAAAATTTTTGTCTCTCGCCATGAACATTGCAGCTAGGATGTCTATGTCTTGCTGACAAATCCAGCATGAAGGCTCCTTCTCCTGTTCTCCAGGTTGGAATACAGATGTTGACTTCCAGGAACATGTTGGTCAAGATTCCTGTGCAAGGCAGATGGAAAGGACCAAGTCATGGAGTGCCAATCCATGGAGGCTCCTCTTTGGATGAGGGCACTGGATAGAAACTTTGCAAACACTTGGGGCCACAGTTTGCATGTAATTAGCAGGAGCTCTGGTAATTAGCAGGAATTCAGGCACTGGGCTGGTGTTGGTACATGAAGGACATGAGGGGGAGTTGCTGCTCCCTCACTTTAAGTTATTCAACTAAAACTGGGTGGATCCTATGGGATGCACTGTGTCTGTACTGTGGGACTGGACAAGGCAGCTCCATGAGCCTCTCCTGACTTTCCCAGCTGCATTGCTGGTCACTTTTCCAGGCTTAAAAGCTGCCAATCAAAACCTTCATCCCAGTTCTGGGTTCTCCAAACGCACCTGCAGCCCGGCTGCTGCCAGAGCCCCCAAAACTGTTCCCTCTCCTCTCCACCTCTGCCACCACTGCTCCCACACAGGGGGCTGGTGGCTGTGCCAGCCCAGAGGAGCTGCAGCTCCTGGCTGACAGGGGGAATGGGGTTGAAAAGGGGGTTTTAGGGTGGGGCAGGGCTGCCCAAGCCCCAGAGAAGTGTCTGGGACTGTGACAGCTTTGGGGTGTCTGCAGGGAGATGCAACCTTGAGTGCTGCTGCCTACACCTGTGTGTGTATAAAAACCCAGCCTGGGGATCCACGTGGGACTGAAAAGCTGTATGGTTCTTGTAAAGAAATTATCATTTTTGCCAACACTGGTCTGATACTTTGGCTTTGCAGAACCTGTAGCCAAGTGCCTCAGTGTTCCCACAAACCTGAGGTCCCTTCATTCCCTCCCCACCCCAGGGGGACAAGCAGGTCCTTTCCTTTTTACATCAAATGCTCTGAGCCCTGTGCTGAGCAGGACAGCAGGGTGACATCACAGCATTGCTTTTGGTGGCATGGTAGTGGCTTCCTCACCACAACCAGAGCCAGCATGCCAACACCTGTGGCTGTGGGGACCAGAGACTGTGACCTCTTACACCCCCATTACCCAGCAGGTGTAAATCACACCTGGCAGCTTCCCCACCTACCTGAGATTTCTTGTCCCTTTCCTCTGGAGAGGGCTCTGTTTCTCTGTACACCACAGCTTTGGTTACCAGCATGTCGGGGTGCTGAGTTTTGCCTCTTTGATTGCTAAAGCCAGTGCCTGGAAAGCAGAAGGGTGAGAGAGAGCATTTATCCTCCCTCTCCTGCAATCAGGTACCCTGACTGCAGCCAGAAAGCAGCTGAGTAGGATTCCAGGGAGCAGAGTGGGATTCCAGGAGGACAGGAATGCAGGGGTTCAGAGCTGAACCCACAGCAGCCTGGCAAAGAGGCTGGAGCCCAGCATGGGAATCCAGCATGACTGGGAATTCATCCACGACTGGGAGCCCTCACATGCTGCCTTTCTCTGCTGTTTTTCTGTACAGATGTGCTACTGAAACCTGGGCAAAGGAAAACACTAGAAAAATCTACAGGAATTATCAAATTCATTATTACAATTCTAAAACTTATTTTAGAGCCTTTTAATTACTTTAGCTCTTTAATCTTTTTTCTTAGGTAACAAATCCCAAAGGGTGAGGCCACAGGAAAATGACCCTGGGGCCCTAAAGACCTGTGTCAGTCTTTGTTATTTCATCACAAAAGTGTGTCACTTTTTGTCCTCTGACACCGAGGCAAAGGCAAAACACCATCACCTAGAGAGACTGAACATGTAGTGAGATTGTGCTGGAAGAGAGGTGACCTGGGTCACTGTGGAGTATTTGAACAGAGAAAGGGCACCTAGAAATGTGTTTATGACCATAGAAAAGTGATGCCATCACTGTGTTCTGCACTGGAATGTGACCTTTGCCATGGCTTCGTGGTGGGAGCTGGCCTGAGGGTCACTGCACCCATGGGAACCCACCCTGCTGGACAGGTCTGGGGCCTCAGTGATCAGCTTTTGGACAAAAGGGGTAAACAGGTTCAGCCAGAAGTAGAAACATGCAGTGCTGCATCCAGGGACAGCCAGAACAGGGCAAAGGCAGGGCATCCTGCTCCTACCTGGTCCTGGTCCACATCTTCATCTCCCGTGATGATGATGCGCTTCTCTATCCGGGTCTCGGAGAACCCCCCTTTCACAGTCTGCGTGAGGAGAAGGAGAGCTCTCACCCCTGTCCCAGCAGCCAGCTCAGGCAGGGGGAACTGCCACAGGAGCAGGAACAGCAGCAGCACCCCCTCAGGAACTGCCCTGTAATTCAGCAGAGCTCCCACTGCCCCAGACTCAGGGAGAAGTGTGACACACAGCAGCCCACAGGGGAAGGAGAAGGGCTGGGGGCAGGTACCAAGCAGCTCCTGCTGCTCAGCTCCCTCACAGAGCAGCTGCTGTCTTTAGAGAATCCCAGAATCACTGAGAATGGCAAAGCTCTCCGAGATCACCAAGCCCAACTGTTCCCCTAGCACTGCCAAGGCCATCACTGACCGTGTCCCCAGGTGCCACAGCTACACATCTTTGAAACCCCTCCAGGGATGGGACTCCACCACTGCCCTGGGCAGCCTGTGCCAGTGCCTGACCACTCTTTCTGTGAGGAAATTTTCCCTAATATCCAACCTAAACCTCTCCTGGTGCAACTTGAGGCCATTTCCTCTCATCCTGTCCCTTGTTCCCTGGGAGCAGAGCGTGTATTTAACCTGGGCAAGCAACGGCCATGGGTGAGACCCTCTGCTGCAGCCTCATCTCCTTCACTTCCCCACCCCTGGCTGAATGCACAGCCCTGGCTGTGCTTGCCTGCTGTGCTCACACCTGGCTGGATGGCACAGGCAGTGCCCAGGGCACAGAGCGCTCTGTGGGATCACCATTCCCATGGGCAGCACGCAGCTCTGGGCTTGTTGGAAGGAGAGGGGCCCTTTCTGCTGTACCAAGCACGAGATAAATCCACCCATCCCCTAATTCCAGTGGCCCTCAGGAAGCCCTGGAGCTGCTCTCACCTTGGTAACGTGGGTGGTGGTGGAAGTGGAGAGCGTTTCCGCAGTGGCGCTGAAAATGCTGGTGAGCACCTCCTTCCCAGCAGAGCCGCCAGAGATCTGCAGGACACGAGCAGCAGAGTCAGGGGCACATCGTGGGGTGCCCCAGCCCAGCTCCCAACGAGCCAGGACTGGGATGCACCCACCCACTGGGATGCACCCACCCCTGGAATGCACCCACCCCTGGAATGCACCCACTCAGCCAACACGGGAGGGAAAGCATGGCAAGGGAAAAAGGCACTGAATTGTGCTTCAGCTGCACCAAAGGCTTGGTGGGGACAGGGAGAGGTTTCCACAGGCATCCCAGGCCCACAGCTGCTGGAAAGGGCCTCTGCAGTGGACAGAGGCTGTCTCAGTCTCTGTCCATCCCACTGAGCATGCCAAGGGCTGGGAAGGCTGGGAAGGAGGGAAGGATGCACCGGTACCCCAGCCCCAGTGCCAGCTCTGCTCTCCCTGCAGCACAAAGGGATGAGCCTGGGGCAGCACCTGGTGTTTGGCCAGGCTGGACTCCATCAAAACAAGGGGATGGAGTAAGAAACCCCTTTCCAGAGGAAGGGCAGTGTTGGGCAGGATGGTTGGTGGCCATCATCTCCATTGGGAGTCAGGAGACTTTGTGGGTGGCCTTGGGTGACCCAGCAGGACACCCAGGGATAAATGCATCTCAGCCCACTGCAGCAGGGATGGGGGTATTTTTGGGAATTATCCTCCTCAGGCAGATGCTCAAGGTATGGATCTGGCATAGGAAAACCCCCACGGGTCGGGGTGTCCTGACTTCTTGCTCCCCAACCGTCTGAGCATCCTTCTGCCCTTCCCACATCAGCCAGGTGCCAGTGCTGGGAACACAGCAAGGGACCCAGTGGGACCAATCCCACCCACTCCCAGCCCCACAGGGTTGCTTTCCCCAGCTTTGCCTGGCTGGTGGCACCACTGTCCCCCCTCACCGGTGACAGGGAGCGAAGGTCTGTGGTGGGAGCAGCCCCTTTGCCAGCCTTGGTGCCGTGATCCTGAAAGAAGAGCAGACAGGCACATTGGCTCACGTTGGCATGGGACAAATGTTGCAGGTGCCACCCTCCACAGACACCCCTGGTGGGGCAGGGCCCCCCCAGCACAGCTGGCCCCAGTCACTCCTGCTGGAGCAGAGGGACCGCAGGGGACAGTGGCTCCCCCGCCCCTCGAGGGCCAGCCCTGCTTACTGAGGTCACCAGTGTGGTCTCTGTGGTGCCAGCCTGGGCAGTGGCGCTGGTGTCCCTGCTGCCCGGGGTGCCTCCATCCACCTGCCAGGGCAAAGGAAACCAGGTGAGCCTGGAGATGCCACCAGAGAGTGGGTGACACTTGCAGGGACAG
Organism: Phylloscopus whistleri; assembly: GCA_017589585.1. Taxonomy (NCBI): domain Eukaryota; kingdom Metazoa; phylum Chordata; class Aves; order Passeriformes; family Phylloscopidae; genus Phylloscopus; species Phylloscopus whistleri. Next base: position 25,110 of record JADMLD010000992.1, read on the forward strand.
TGTGGCCATATCCCTGCTGCTAGAGGAAGCCAGGGAGGGCCGTGAGGCCACAGACAGCTGCTGGCTGTCACCCACTACAGATGTTCCTGTGTGCCAGCACTGCCCAACAGCATGGCAGGGGGGGCCAGGGACACTCAGACAAGATTTCTGGCTGGGCTTTAGTCTGTGTTTTGGGGACTTCAGCAAGCCAAGGGTGAGCAGAGGCCCCCCAGCCACCCCACACAGCCCCTGCCCTCCCAGCACTGCTGCCAGGGACAGGCTTTGGTGGGCTGGGGCTTTGGGGACCCTCAGGGCTCAGCCTCTTTGGGGCTTTGGGGAGCCACCACGTCACCTGGGCCATGTATGTGGTGCTGACCTGATGGGGAGTGGAGCCTTCTGCTTCGGGCTTCTTCAGAGTCACAGCGTCTGCTTTTGGGGCTGAAGGCTGCAGGAGGAAGAGCAGAGAGTCAGCAGAGCCAGGCCCTGGGGCACGCTGCCAGCAGCCCTGAGTGCTCTGTCCATGACACTGTGCTGGAAAGAGATGACCTTTAAGGTCCCTTCCAACCCAGCCACACTGATTCTGTGCTCCTTGTGCACCAGCCCCTGGCAGAGCATCCCTGCCCTGCTCCTCTGCAGGTGCCACACGCACGATGTCCTCTGAGTGTCACACTGACTCCTACCTGGGCAAACAGCAGGGCTGGGCTGCTGCCCTGGGCAGATGGGCACCATCCACAGTGCCCTGTAACCCACACACCCCAAATCAGGCCTGCTGCTCTGGCCCTGGGATTTTTTGGATAGATTTATAGACACCAAATTGTTCTCCAAAAGCCAAGTGAGACCCACCAAACCGTTTCAGGCATGTGCTGCAGCCGTTTTGTGATCTGTAACAGCTCCTGGTGGCTCTGGGTACACCCAAGGTGTCAGAGCCTGGCACAGGACAATGGACACAGGCCGCCAGCACTGCTCTGCTGTAGGAAACTGGAGCTGCCAAGGACTCCTGCATGGGGGATGCTTCACCAGTGCTCAGTATTCCCCAGCCAACAGCCTCCTGCCCACACTGGCCCTGGAGCAGATTCCCCACAGCCACAGCACCGGACACTCCACACCAGGGTTTCCAGGCTGGCTCAGAGACAGCTCCCTCTAATTCTGCAGCTCTTTCCTGGCTTTAGGTCTGGACTAATCTCAGCAGCTCTGGCCAGCACTGGGGACTTACCTGCAGGGCTGGAGGCTGCCCTGGGTGGCTGGGCTGGAGATGGCCCTGGCCCAGCACAGAGACAGGGCCACGTGGAGCTGGGGTTGCTTCTGCTGTTCCATCCCTGTGCGTGCACTCAGCCCCACACACATGCACATGCAATTTTGTTAGCCCTGCTACCATCCCTCCCAGCACACTGTGACCCTCCATGAGCTCCAGGGCGGCTCCACCAGGCCAGTCCCTCCCAGCCCTGTCAGGACCAGAGAGGTTAGCAGGCAGCACACGGCTCTGCACTACAGACTGCTCACTGAATTCATGCAGGACACGAGGATGGTTAGTGCCACCTGCCCTCCCTGCGGCGCACATGCTGCCGTGGGCTGAGCTGCCACCCTCAGGGACAGAGAGGTGACAGCGACTTCTCCTGGTTAGCAGATGCACGAAGCACGCGACAGAGCCATGCAACACAGACACAGGAACGGGGGTGGCAGCCAGCATGCTCCCCAAAACCAGCCACACCCGCCAGGCAAGGCCGGGCACGAGGGACACGGAGGCACGATGGCACCGGGCCGGTCCCGGTGAACGGTGTCCCTGTGTACCTCTGGCTGGGAGACATCTGGGCTGGGCTGGGAGATCTTATCCCTGCCTTTGACATCCTCTTCCAGTCCAGGAACTACTTTGTCAGTGTGCTGGAAGGAAACCAGGCCTTCATCTTCCGTTTCGCTCTTGTCCTTGTCCAGCTCGGGCAGGCTCCGGGAGATGTCCTCAAAGGCCGTGCCGTGGAAGTCCCCGATGACGGTGAAGTCCACCTCCGCTTCCAGGCTGGAGGTCGAGCTGACCGTGATGCTGGAGCACTTGCGCTCAATGGCCAGGTGGTTGTCCTTCAGGAAGACCGAGTCCTTCTCCTGGTCGGGCTCCTCGTCGCCGGTGTCGCTCTCAGGGGCCCTGTGCCGGGGTGGTTTCACCCTCTCCTCAGCGCCCTCCCTCACGCCCGCTCTCTGAAGGAGACACAATCGTGGAGAGACGGGGCCGTGAGCACCGCGGGGCAGCACCGGCGGGGACACGGCGGCAGGAGGAGGAGGAGGAGGAGGAGAAGAAGGAAGGCTGCAGCAAACATCACAGAGTAGAGTCAAACACAACTCAAGCATGGAGACCGAAACCTTTCTGACAGCAGTGGCTTTGCTGGGGGAGTGAAGGCGACTCGATTGGATCGTACCAAAAGTTTGTTGGCAATGAATCATCTCAAAAAGGCTCGGTCAGACAAAGAAAACAAGCTCGGCCAGCTTGGAGGCACTTCAGTGCACTGGTGGAAGCAGATGGATGCAAAACAATGGGTCTGATAGGAGACATTCAGAAAGAGCTCAGACGCAGGGCTATCAGTGACTCAAAAAAAAAAAAAAAACGGAAAGAAAGAGAGAAGAGTTTGAAAGGAAAGGGCCCATCAGCCAGGCACAGTGAGGGAGAAGCAAAGGAGGCTGCCAATTCCACTGAGGAGGAGTGAGCCAATGCCACTGAGCATCCTGTGGAGCATCACCCTGGGGGGAGGTCCAGCCCAAAAGCTGCCCCGGGGTGAGTCTGCCCCACTGACAGCACCTGCCCCTCCAAAGGCCTCAGGTGAGTCTCAGGGTGACCTGGTCAGTGTAATTGACAGCACAGCCAGAGCCAAGGGATGACCTCCCTCCATCCACTCTTCTCCAGACACGGGCATACCTCTCAACTCTGCCAGCGGAGGGGACGTGTCCCACTGCCACACTTTGCCATGAAGCCATGGAAATCTAGACCCAGCTGTCCCTTAGGAGCAGCTCTCAGCCCACCGATGCCAGAAGAAACCCCACCTCTCGGCCTCTGCTTCCGAGGTTTGCAGCCAGGGCCATCCCCCCAGGGGCCGGGCTGTGCCGGCACACCCCTCCCTGGGCACTGTGGGAGGTTGAGAGGTATGGGTGAAACACAGGGTGTCCAGCAGCCCCGGAGGAACACGCCTGCAGACACATGGTGGGGTGTGTCTGACCAATACATACAGAGAGCCCTGCTAGGGGAGCGGAGGGGCAGCACAGCCCTGGCCGCGGGGCGAGCGCTCGCACTGCCGGGAGAAGCACTTAGCAAAACAGCACTGAGACCTGCGAGACCACTGGAACAGCAGCCTTTACATTCTCTTCTTTCAGGCTGGATTTTACTGATGGCTCACATAAATCCTTTTCTTCCCCACTTGGTTGCTGAGATTTGCTCTGGATTAGAGAAAAGGGTTAGTCAGAAGGAAATGAACTCTGCAGGAGCTGCTCTAGCGCTCACAAGAGCGAGGGAAGCTTCTCCATCACCCGGCCACCAGCTTGCTGAAGGCAGGGCAGGGTGGGAGCTAAGCAAGTAGGGTATCAACCAACGTAGGAAATGCAGGGGTGAAGCTGGAAGCGTGGGCACGCCGCTGCTGGGGCTGCGTGTCCGTGCCAGTCCCAGCTCCTCCAGCCACCCCCCGGCGCCCTCTCCTGCTCCCGGCCACGGAGCTCGGGTGTCCCTCCTGGCTTCAGCGAGCGGCATTCTCCAGAGAGCCAAAATGTTGGGGGGGGGCACGAAACAAAAGCTGATGAACCGACTGGGCAGCGGCTGCGCATGCAGCCAGTGAAGCCTGACCACACACACAGACAGAGAGGACAGGGATGCAAAGCGCCTGCTGCCAGTCAATGGATGTGTGAGGAGCCACTGGACACGGGCAGAGCCACAGAACATGCGCACGAATGTCCCGTCCGGACGGGGCAGTGCAGTTACCACGGCCTCGGCCAGGGTGAGCTCGCAGCCGGAGTCGGGCGAGGCCAGGTCGGCACTGTCTTCTTCGTGCTCAGGGCCAGCAGAGACATGTTCCTTCAGGGAGCGAGGCTGGAAGGTGTCTCCTGAACCAGCCTCTTGCCCGAGGGCCAAGGAGCCCACGCTAGACACAGGTCCCACTGCAGAGGGTGAGGCGAGGCCGGTGCTCAAAGGCACATCCCGTCCCACATTTGTTGTCCCTGTGGCTGTCACCGATGTCTCTGCTCCAGGAACACACTCCTGTCCCTCCCGGACTGCCCTTTGCTCCGCTTCGCCTTGCTCAAACATCTTGATCTTGGAGGCCACTGAGGTTTCCCTGAAGCTCTTGCTGTCCTGCTGGTTTCCTGGGGCCATGGTAGCATCCTCACGCTCCTGGGACACAGCTCCTGCCAGCCCAGCCACGCACACTGACACCCCAGGCTCTGCGGGACGTGTCCCACCACTTGATTGCCCTGCCCTGCCTTCACTCACCAGGGCAGAGAGCTGGGATGCCTCCCTTCCTTGGCACAATCCTGCTGCAGGGGACTGCAAGTGTGGGACATCAGCAGCTGCTCTGGGAGGAGACGCATCCTGCGGTGGCTGCCCTGGAGCCAGGTCACTGTCCCTGGTGCTTTCTGCGGCTGTCCTGCCCCCACCCTGCAGATCTTGTCCCACACTGAACTCCAAGTCCTGGTGTGGCTCTTGTGCTTTGGGATCTGCAGTGCGGAGGGATAAGTCTCTCAGGATTGTCTCGGTCTGGTGTTCTGATTCTTCTCCCTTGGGGGGCAGCTCAGCCATGCCAAGGCTTTTGTCATGGGACAGTTCTTCCATCCCAAAGCCTTCATCTCTGGTCAGCTTCCCTGACCCTGAGCCCTGGAAGAGCTCTTTGATCATGGGCTTCTCCTCCTGCAGCGGCTCTTCAGTGGCAGGGACGCTGCTCTGTGCTGTGTCCATGTCCTGGGCAACCTCCCTGGTGGCCAGGTCTCTAACCTGGATTGACTCTGCTGCAGTGTCTGTGTTTTGGGGTGGTTCTCCTATAACATGACATGTCCCCTGATGGTGTTTCCATGAGGCAAATCCTGCATTTTGGGATTGTTCTTCAACTTCAGGACTGGTGCCCGTGGGTAGTGCCACCTCCATGGAGGGGTTCACACCCTCAGGCATGGCCACCCCTCTGGCAGGGCTGGTGCCCAGGGGCAGCTCTGTGCCCTGAGGCTCCGTGCCTGGAGATGGCTCCACAGGGACTGGGCTGGGTTTCTGGGGAAGGGGTGGAGGTACAGGAGCCCTGGGTTTGTCCCCCTCCAGCCCCAGGGTGTGAGTGTGGCCCTGCCGAGACCCGGCTGATGATGGAGGTGACTTGGGCTCTATCTCTTCCATCTGAAGAACCACTCTGGCATTTTCCTCCCTGTCACTGTCTGCTCCAGCCCTTCCTGAGAGCCCCTCCAGTGCCGGGCAGATGTCTGGGGACTGTGCTGGGCTCCCTCTGTGCTCCTCAGCCCTGGGGCCATCCCCTGCCAGGCCACATGGCTTCAGGCCTCCCACTGAGCTCTGCAGCTCTGTCTCCTCTGGTCCCACCTCCCAGGAACACAGCAGGGCTTCACTTCCCATGGGTGCTTCTCCAGGCACCCCAGCACCAGGTGCTTTCTCTGGCTGTGGGGACAGCTCTTCCCACCCTGAGAAGGGACGTCCCCCCTGGCTGGTCCCATCACAGCCCATCCCAGGTGGCTCCTGTGCTCCGGTGGGTTTTCCAGACACTGTCCTGTGTTGGTGACTTGCTGAGGAGAGGGGTTGGAACCCTTCTGCCACGGGTGCCACATGCCCAGATCCCTCCCTGGATGCATTTACTGGGGCTTCTGGTCTCTCCTCCATGCCAAACCACCCATCAGTGTCCAAGACCAGGTGTGTTTTACTGTCCTTCTCCCCCTCTGGATCTCCTAAGTAGATGATCCTCTGGGTTGCAGAAGTTTCTGAGCTGTCGTTGCCAGCCTTCACTTTGATTTTCAGGAGCTCTGGGGCTGTGGCTGGCACTCTGGCCTCCTGCTTCCTGAAGGCTGCAGAAGCATGTTCCTTGGAGAGCACCTCATCTTCTCCCTGGGGAGGCTCTGGCTCCAAAATCTTGGTCCTTTGCCTCTCTTCAGGCTGCTGACAGGGCTTAGGCAGCCCTGGGTCCCTGCTGGCTGCACCTTTGCCCGGCTCTTGGGGCTCCCTCTCCACGCTCTCAGTGGGTGGATGTGCCACCCCCGGGCTGGCCTCACCTCTGCTTTCCTTCTCATAGAGCTCATCCTCCCACACAGACTCAAAATCCTCGGGACTAGCGATCATTTTGGCTCTCTTCCTGGTCTCCAAGGCTGCAGCTGCCGGCTCTTCCTGGCCTGCCATGTCCTTGGCTTTCCCTACCGTCACCTCCACTTGGGTCAGGCTCCCACTCGTGTTCCCCTCCGAGGTCCCTGCACGTGCTTCTTCCGTCTTGGCTCTCAGAGTTTTCCTCAGAGCTACAGCTTCCAGCCTAGGGGCTTCTCTCTCTATAAATACCCAGTGCTCCGAGCCCTGCATTGCAATTGGAGCAAGAAGAGTTAAACGCATCAGACACCCCGACCCCGACTGCTGCTGGGCACCAGTGGCACAGCTGGTCTGCCTGGCACAGGGCTGGCTATGTCATCATCATCATCATCATCATCATCATCATCATCATCATCATCATCATTATTGCTGTCATTATTATTATGGTTCTTATCAAGGCCAGAGTTGAGGCTCTGCACAAAGAGCCCACCAGTTCACTGACGGAGAGAGGGACTGGAAATCAGGGGCTGATGCCACGCTGGGGACTGAGCCCGTGTCCTCTCTGGGGACAGGGCTTTGCTCTGGCTGGTGGCTCCCTGACACACCTGCAGTACCTGGGGCTTTGCTGGTGGCACAGAGTGGGAGTGGAGCTCCCAGCAGGCACATTAACAGCCACCAGGGTGTCTCTGGAGGCAGGGGAACACAGCTGGCTGCCTCCTTGTTTTCAGCTGGCTCTGGCAATTCCCAGGGGTGAGATTGCATTGGAAGCAAGGCCCTGGGTTTTGGGTAGCTTCATTCTCAGCTTCATCCATGTGCCCTAAGAATTTGTCAGACTGCCAAGAGCACGAGCAGGGAAAGGAACCACCTGAAGCTATCAGCAAGGCCCTGTCCCTTTCCTGCCAGATGCTACAGCTCAGATTCCCACAAAGGCCATCCCTCCTTTCCAGCTCATCACGGACATCTCCTCAGAACCCACCATGCTGAAACCAAGTGTTCAGAAAGTGTCCCTGTGAAAGGTTCCCTGTGAAGTGTAAAAGACCACGGGCTCAGCAGCAGGACCAAGCATCCTGAGCAAGGCCATGGAGCATCCTGCAGCACAGCCACAGAGGGAATGGCACCGTGCTGCTGGCAGGGGACGCCGGGTCACTGCTGCCAGGGACACCTTGTACATCCACGTGCTCATCCTGCACGGCAGCTAAAGGCCTCATGAGGGCCAAGAACAAAGCACTGCTAAAATCCAGCCGCTTTTGGAACAGCAGGTAGGAAGTAACTCACAGGGAGAGAGTTTCAGGAGAACATCTGCACCATGAGGCAGCTCGGCTGCCCCTGGCAGCACATGAGGAGGGCAGTGCTGGGGCTCCCCGTGGGCTGGCACTGCCCATGGCACAGCCTGCCTGGGCACAGCCTGCAGCAGGGGCAAGGATGGCCCTCGAGGGCACCAGGATGCACTCCAGGCCCAGGGAGGGGGCTGCCTGTCCCCCCTCCTCCAACCAGGAACAGTGATCCAAGGATCCCCCACGCAGGGGCCAGGGGGATGTCTGGAGCAGTTGCACACAAAATGCAAACCCAGTGACTGATACTGGAGAAGGGGAAACGGGGGGCAGAGGGGAGCAGAGCCAGAGGGAGGGACGGGAAGATAATATTAGAGGAGAGAAAGAAAGGAGGAAAACCAGTTACTAGTAGAAGAGCTCCCACAAGGAAATGAGAAGTCAGTGAGAGCCCCACGCAGAAAAACACCATTCCCAGCTGCTGCTTTCTCTGCCAGGTGCCAAAGGAAGCAGAACTGCCTTGGCACAGTGCTGCAGACCCTGTCCCTGCCCTCACTGCAGCCCTCTGCCTGCCCCTGCCCCAGGAGAGATTCCCTCTGCCCCCCGAAATTCCCAGGAGCCTGCAGGGAAACACCCAGGGGCTGCACTGGGGCACAGCCTGTGGGCCCCCAAGAGAACACCCCACCCCTGAGGGCAGGGAGGTACCAGCTTCTGGTACTGCCAGGACATTCACAGGGATGGGCAGCAAGGGCACCCTCCTCCTCTGGTGCCAGAGGGACCCTTGGCAGGGACTCTGCCCTGGTCAGGCAGCCCCACTGAGCAGCAGGGTCTGCAGGAGACCTGACCCCCAGCTCCCTTCAGCATGAGCTTCTCCCACAGCCCCCTACCCTGCACCAGCTGCCCTGCAGCTCCCTCCCTCCACAGCTGCTTTTGTTCCTTCCCAGTCCATGGAAATGGGAACAGAGCCCATCAGTGCCTGCCAGGAGCAGTGGCTGCAGCAGGGTGGTTCCCAGTTGGGTTTGACCCGTGGCAGCAGCATCACCCCTCGCTGGGAGGCTCAGGAGCTGCTGCCTGGCATTCATTCCCTCAGCACTCCCTCCCTCCGTTCAGCAGCCACACTCAGCCTGGACACCTTCCTGAGGGGGCAGCAGCTTCTCTCCTGCTCCTGCCCTGCTGTCCCCCTGCTGAGCCCCTTCTCAGCCAGGACAAGGATGGACAGCTTGTGGGCACATGTACAAATCTCCTCAGCAAAGCCCTCTCATCCCTCTTCTCTGGCTGCAAACCAGTTCCTTCAGAGGAGACCTTCCCTGGGCAAAGGGGGTGAGTTTCTTCAGCCTCCTCCTTTGAGTTAAGGCCCAAGATAAACATTGTAGATCAAAAAGTCTGATCCCTGGAAGGTGTTCATCCATGACAGGACCTCTTCACCAAAATTCCAAACCAGGGTCTTCCTTCTCCTCAGACTCTTGAGATGAGCACAGCCCAGCTCAAGGGACATGCAGCTCCTCCTTGGTGTGAGGTGAACTCTGCTCTGGAGGGCTCAGTGCAGCTCCAGCCACAGCTCAGGGCAGCCCTTGTGTCTCCAGAGCCTGAGGGCTCTGGGGGATGCTTGGAGCACATCTCTGGATACTTGGGTACACCCCCCAGGGAAGCAGGAATGTTGTGAGTTTTGGAGGTCAGTGGGCTGGAGGATGGAGTTATCACAGAGATGATGCTGGGAAGGGTCTGTCCAGAGACCAGCCTTGACCTCCCAAGGGATAAGTGACTTTCACACTTCCCTGCCCTCCCTCCCTCCCTCCATCCCCACCTACTCTAGGGACAGGAGCAACTGGGAAGGCCATTCCCACTGTGGCCTAGGCAGCACGAGAGACAGAAAGGAGAGAGGACAACAGGGAGCAGAGACAGCCTCTGCCCCTGCCAACGGGGGCCACAACTCAGAGAGCCCCAGGCTTCTCCCCTGGGCATCCTTCAGAGCCCCTGCTGCCTTCTCTGCTCTGAGGGGAACTCAGCTCACCTGAGAGGAAAGCACAGCCTCAGGCAAGGATAATGAGGGAATCAGATGTTGGGACAAAACGGAGCTGGAGAGGCTCCTGGCACTGCCCAGTCCAGTGTTCCTGTCCTCCAGCAGGAGTGGGGACAGAGGGTTGGAAGTGACAGACCACCCAACCTCAGTGGGCCTGAAGCCCGTGGGCACCAGGGAACCTTCTGGCAGTGACGAGAGCTCCAGGCTCTGCAGATCCATCCTTGTGCCATCACCCCCTCAGGGCCATCAATCTCTCATGGAGACCACAGGCTCTGACCTGTGGGATCTGTGGGGACATGCCAGGGCTGAGTCTCAGTGATGAGACCACCTTAGCAGCTGCACCCCAGCTCAGGCTGGGCATGCTGAGGGCAAGACTGACTCAAGAGATGTATGTGCACATCACACCTGCTGTTTGTGTCCTCCAGCTACGAAATACTGGAATCAGGATGGTGCCAACATGGACCAGGAGATGCTGCTGCTCCGTTGAAGGTGCCATATCCTCCCTGAAGCCCAGGCGGTGCCCAAGCCCTCCCTGACCCCCACCCTGCCTCCTGGGGATTGCTTCAGCCAGCCCAGGTTCGGGCTCCTGCCCGTGCTAGTGACTTCTGCATGGACTAAGGGACATCCACATGGAGCAAGAGCGTGCCCAGCCTGTCCCCCACCCCTCTGCCTCTCCCTGGGGTGCTCAGGCAGGACTCCCAGCACTGAGAGTCCCTGAGGCCAACCACGCCAGAACCAAGGCTCAAACCCCAGCCTGCTTCTGCTCAGTGAAGGCACCACTTCTGGCTGTCCCCTCCCCTGAGCTAAACCCGCACACAGGGGTTGCTGAGAGCTCACCCCCCTCACACTGATGGAGTGTGACCTGGCTGCCTCCAAGGATGCCCTTTGTCTGTGCTGGGCCTAGGGAACTCCAGCTGCAGCCAGGACAACCTGAGGCTGCTGGAGCAGCCACCCAGGTGTGCAGGCCATGAGGTCACCCCTGCCTTGGGACCCTCAGTACTGGGCTCAGCACAGCCCCACAGCAGCACTGGGAGCTGTCTCCAGGAACACATCTCAGAGTCCAGCAGGAACAGCCAGGGGAGAGGTTTCACCAACAGCCCTGTCCTGGGAGGGGTCCTGCCTGTCACCAGAGAGGGGACCCACCCACGGGCAGCTCTGCTCAGAGGGCACAGGACCCCTCGGCAGGCTGGGGACCCCCACGGTGAGAGTGAGAGGTGGGGGAGAACGGGGATGGTGACAACCTCAGGAGAGGAGACAAGGCTTTTCTGTGTGAAAGACTCCATGCTTAGGGAGGCTCCATGCTCAGATGCAAAATCGTCTAAGGTGTCCTCTTCCATCGTCTGTGCCAGCACGGAAAACCCAGCACCCATGGGGAGAGACAGAGGGAGACAGAGACAGAGACAAAGAGAGAGAGAGAGAGAGAGAGAGAGAGAGAGAAAGGGAGAATTTGAGAAGGAATGAAGAAACAAAGGATGGGCAGGTGGGTGAATGGATGGATGAATGGATGGAAGGATGGATAGATAGATGGACAGAAGTTACAGCTGTGCCAGCTCTAGATGCTCCATTCACATCTCTGATACATTCCATGGTGAAAGCAATGTGGGGAAAGCCCCTCTTCCTCTGCCAAGCACTCTGTGAGGGGTCACAGCCCCCCCTGCAGCCCCGAGCTCCGGGCAGTGCTAGGGCCCAGTGGGAACACGGGCACATCCCCAATTCCCTGCAGAGCCTGTGCCATCTCCATGGCAGGGGGCAGCCAGGCAGAGCAACCCCTCGTGTGGCACCCTCCTTCCTGGAGCCACAGCCCCTGCTGCGGGCACAGCACTGGCTCAGAGCCCTGCTGAGAGGACAGCAGGCAGGGAGGGTCCCCAGCAGGGACAGGGCGTGCAGGCTGGCAGGGGGACACTTGTCACACTTGTCACACGCTGCCTGCACCGAGCCCAGCAGGGTCCCAGGCCACAGAGCCCAGCAGGGATCCAGGACACACTGCTCCAGCACCAGGGCTCTGTCCTGGCACCCCAGTTCCAGTGCTCTCCTGTTGTCCCCATGGCCCCAGTGCAAAGAATGCCCAGAAAGGAGGATGTGGGTGTGGGACACCAGTGTGGCACCACTCATCATCCACCTCCTCCCACCGCCCAGGTTCCACTGCTGAGAGCACCATGGGGCACCCCTGCACAGGGGCCTGGCCCTGCTCTGCTGGGGTCACCCCCGGGCAGGAGCTGTGCTGGCACTGCCCCACAGGCTGCTCCTGAGAAGAGTGAGCAAAACCCCACCACAGCTCACTTCTCAGGTAGCCCCAAAACACCAAGGGCTGTTCAGTCTCCTGAAGTGCCCAGGGCGACCCCCCCAGCAGTGAAAATGGTTCAAAAACTTAAAAACACCACCCCTGACCCCAGCACGTCATCCCACCATGCTCCCTCAGGACAGCACAGGAGCTGAAGGACTCCTCCCCAACAGATCCTGATCCTCTCTGGAAGAGAAGCAGCAGAACAAACCTCAGTGGCCTTTTCAGGGGTTCCCTTTGGTGTTTCATCCTCGTGCTTGGGTGAGGAAGAGGCTGGTGAGGAAGGCAGCCTCCTGTCCCGGTCCCTGTGAACCAGTTTGCTGTTGGGCTCCTTCAAGGTCCGCTTCAGCTCATTGATGCTAGCCTGATGCTTCAGCAAAACATCTTCTGGCTTGTCTAAAAACTTGGGAAGGAGAGAGGAAGAGAGCGATGATTAAAGCAGCAGCCCAGTCCAAAGGGATGAGCAGGGGCACCGGGAGGGTTGGTGGCACACTGGGCTGGAATTTAGGGTCTCAGGAGCCAAATGAGGAGTGTAATGGAGCATCATGGTCTGCAGGCCTCACTGCAGGAGAGGGAGCAGCTTTCACTGCAGGGAGCAGCAGAAGGGCAGCACGGGGCCAAACGGGTGTGGCAGGTGAAGGGCACAGCATGGCCTGGTGGCGTCTCCAGGGCCCTGTGTCCTCCTGGCTGGGGACAAGCTAAAGATTCCTGGAGGGGAGAGCGGCCTCTCCCTTGGCATCAGCAAGGGGCCCTGCTGGAAACACCAGCAGCCTGTGCTGTTGTCTGGTGCCAGGCACAAAGGGAGCCCAGGCTCTGTCTCAGAAAGACAAGCGAGTGGCATTTCCAGCAGAGCTCCTCCAGAGCAGGCTCTGACAAAGGGGTCAGGGGTCCAGGGCTGGGCAGGGATGTCCAGCATGGATCCAGGCCTGGATCCCTCTGGACCAGCCCAGGGTGGGGTGGGTCTGATCTGCTGTGGAGAGAGGATGGCTCAGAGTGCTCAGGGGAGAGGGGTCAGCTGTCAGAGCGTGGCTCAGGGAGGGCACAGGCACTGGGGTAGCCCCCTCGTCCCGCCGCAGAGGTGGGCAAACCAGCTCCCAGGAGGAACCTGGCTTCTGCCTCCAACCCAAACCCAAAGCTCTCCTGAGGTTCAAAAGGAGACCCCCAAACACCTCCCCAGTACCTCCTTGGCAACAGAGAAGAGATCAACGAGAGTCCCAGGAAAAGCCCCACCAAATTTTCCAGCTGCTGAAGGCTCAGCACGGCTCAGGAAAAGCCCGGCCCTGGCCCCGCACATCCGAGCTGAGGAGGGCTCAGGTGTGCCCACCTCTGGGCTGGGCACAGCACATGCACATGCAGTGGGCAAGCGATGAGGCAGGTGGGGCTGCACAGGGAGCCTGGGTGGTGCCGGCGTGGCCAACCCCATCCCGGGGCCGTGCTTGCTCCCACTGGCAGCTCCAGCTGGGATCTCTGCTCGCAGAGGGGACGCCCCAGGGAGCAGCCCTGCATTTCAGGCCAGGACGAATCGTTCCTGATGGGGCCACCACAGGCACAGTTTGTGCAGGGAGGGCTCGGCCTCCCTCTCTGCTCAGCCCCTCTCAGGGTGGGCAGGCACAGGGCTGGTGTCAGTGCCAGCCCACCCAGGCAGCTCAGAGTCTCTTGGCCCCTGTGGGGTGGGATGGCAGCCACAGTGCTTGGGGAGCCCCAGCTCAGCTCTCAGGGGACTGCAGGATGAGGCAGTTTGGGTCAGGCAGGAGCAGAGCGTGGGTCGGGTGCCAGCAGGAGGATGGGACCAGCTCCACAGGAGAGGAGACACAAGGTGAGGACATGGCAGGGTCAGGAACATGAGCAGAAGCCAGATCATCCCAACGGGCCAGGGGCTCTCCTGCCCTTGGGAGGGCTCTTGCTCACAGGCACGATCAGGACCACCTTACTTAGTGGGATAGAAGATGCCACAGCTGATCCCCAGCTGTCTGTTCCTCGGGCTCCTCCAGCACCCAACCCCCGGCCCGGTGCATCTTGTATTCCAGTAAATAGGGTGACAGACAGACTTGTTTTGGGAAGGATGGACAATATGATGCACCAATGAGGACTAAGATACTCCAGAGAGAGAATACCTCCTGCTTGTGCCTGGGGGTTGTTTCGTGCTCCGGCTGGCAGCAAAGAGAGGGTTAAAAGTAACCAGCAGGGTCAGTTGAGGGCATTTGTCACAAACACCACAGTTAAATTGATAGGCTGGTAGGGGACCCCCCTCCCCTCCCGGCATGGGGCTGAAATGGGCTGGGACAGCCCAGGGACCAGGGCAGGAGGAGGTGGGCTGTGCCCAGGCAGTCGTGGGCACTGATGTGCTCAGCCTGTCCCATCCCCATCCCTGTCCCAGAACCGGGCTGCTCCCAGGTCCAGCCCTGCCTGGGGGTGAGCCTTGAGACCACCGGAAGGGTTCTGGGGAATCCAAGTTAAGCTGAACACCTGTGACAGCTCCACTTCCACCGGTGGGGCCAAGAGCCACATCCCAAGAGTCCCTGGCACAGCTGACAGCGACAGGGCTGCAGGGGCCCTGCCCCGAGGTGACCCTTCCTGCCTGCAGCCCAGCCCTGCTGCCTGCGCCCAGGCCCTGCCTACCTACCCCTCCACCCCCACCCTCTTCTGCCCACCTCGGCTGTACCTTCAGCTCCTTGATCTTTGTCGGGGTGGTCACCTCCTCATCCTCCGTCTCAGAGCGTCTCCTGCTGCCGAACTCACCGTCCTCATCCTGCTTCTCACCCTCAGGCCCAGCGTCGTGGTTCTCGCTGACAGAGGCTGGGCGCGAGAACTCTGCCCACAGGGGACAGCTGGGTCACCGCAGCCCTGCCACCCTGCTCCTGCCCCAGCCCCCCTGCCAGCTCTGACAGCCTAGCCACACCAGCCCTGCCACCCTGCTCCTGCCCCAGCCCCCCTGCCAGCTCTGACAGCCTAGCCACCCCAGCCCTGCCACTCTGCTCCTGCCCCAGACAGCTCTGACAGCCTAGCCACCCCAGCCCTGCCACTCTGCTCCTGCCCCAGACAGCTCTGATAGCTGAGTCACCCCAGCCCTGCCACCCCACTCCCTGCCCCTGCCACCTCTGACAGCCAAGTCACCCCACCCTGCTCCTGCCCCAGCCCCCCTGCCCCTGCCAGCTCACACCTGGGGCAGGTGGTCCCAAGCACAGGGGAGGGGGTGATGTGTCCCTGAGCTGCCTGACCCCAGCCCTGCCATGTCCCCCTGTTCATGCACGGTCTGAGCTACCCCTTGGGGTGGGGACAGGCCCTGTGCCACGGGGATGAGGCTGGGGACAGCCTCCAGAAGGAAGCCTGATGCAGTGAGTCTGGGCAGCTTCCCCCTGTTCCTGCCAGCGGAGCGGTGTCCCTGTGTCCCCGTGTGCCCGTGTCCTCGTGTCCCCGTGTCCCCATGTCCCCGTGTCCCCGTGTCCCCGTGTCCCCGTGCCCCCGTGTCCCCATGTCCCCGTGCCCCCGTGTCCCCGTGCCCCCGTGTCCCCGTGTCCCCATGTCCCCATGTCCCCGTGTCCCCGTGCCCCCATGTCCCCGTGTCCCCATGTCCCCATGTCCCCGTGTCCCCGTGCCCCCATGTCCCCGTGTCCCCGTGCCCCCGTGTCCCGGTGTCCCCATGTCCCCGTGTCCCCGTGTCACCGTGTCCCCGTGTCCCCGTGTCCCCGTGTCCCCGTGTCCCCGTGTCCCCGTGTCCCCGTGCCACCGTGTCCCCGTGTCACCGTGTCACCGTGTCCCCGTGTCCCCGTGTCCCCGTGTCCCCGTGTCCCCGTGTCCCCGTGTCCCCGTGTCCCCATGTCCCCATGTTCCCATGTCCCCATGTCCCCGTGTCCCCGTGTCCCCGTGTCCCCGTGCCCCCGTGTCCCCGTGTCCCCATGTCCCCGTGCCCCCGTGTCCCCGTGTCCCCGTGTCCCCATGTCCCCGTGTCCCCGTGTCCCCATGTCCCCATGTTCCCATGTCCCCATGTCCCCGTGTCCCCGTGTCCCCGTGCCCCCGTGTCCCCGTGTCCCCGTGTCCCGTACCTCCGTCCAGGCTGCGGGACATGGTGTAGCGCTTGCTGGAGGAGCGCTCGAAGAAGGGCGCGGGGCGGTCGATGAGGGCGCTGGCCTGGCGCGTCTGCGCCTGCGTGCGCCCGCTGTACCGAAACTTGGAGCCCATCACCAGGAAGCCCTTGGGGGGTGGCTCTGGGGACACCAGCCTAGGGGGCACAGGGGTGGGAGGGTGTCAGCGAGCCCCAGTCAGGCCCCCACAGCGCTGGCCCCCGTGTGCACCCGCTGCAGCAGAAGCAGGAATGCGCCTGCCTCCGGGAAAGGAGGCCTGGAGAAGGTTTGGAGGAGGTTCCTCACCTGAAGAAGGTGTGATGCTCTATGCAAACCTTCCAGAGCCTCTTGGCTGAGCGGTGGTTGGGCAGCTTGAAGCCAATGGTGCTCTCGAACTGTTCGTACTTGGGGCAGATAGAGACAGGGCGTTACAGGCACATCCTGCCCCGGGGGACATGCCAGGACCTTGCCCAGGTCCTCGGGTTCCCCTGGCAGGAGCTGTGACCATGCAAAAGACCCTCAAAAATCTTATTCAAATCCATGCTGGGATGATCCATGCCCAGC
The DNA here is from genome assembly GCA_017589585.1 of Phylloscopus whistleri. Classification (NCBI taxonomy): domain Eukaryota; kingdom Metazoa; phylum Chordata; class Aves; order Passeriformes; family Phylloscopidae; genus Phylloscopus; species Phylloscopus whistleri. The sequence goes on from JADMLD010000992.1 coordinate 41,527, forward strand.
AGGGTGATGAGATACACCCCACACCTCTGGCCTAAGCACTTTCCTCAGCTGTAAATGGCTTTTCAGTGCAAGATAAATTCCCTCAAGAAACAAAAAGCTTTTATAGCTGTTTTGGTCTGAAGGCATCACTCTCTGGTGTGCTGTCCTTGCCCTCCAGCCTGCTGGAACATGTGGGTGGAAATGCATTTTCCCACCATAAATGAGTGAAAATAAAGTCTGAAAATAAATGAAAAAGCTTGTGAAGATGTGACAAAAATGGCCCTCGACCCCCATTCATAGGCAAGCTCCCTATACCAGCAGGGTCACGGTGTCTGTCAGGGATGGGATCTTGGGGTCCCTCAGCTGCTGAAGCCATGAGAGAACATGAAAGAAAATTCATGCCACAGGAAATGTGCTCTCTTGGCCAGCATGGTCATAAATGTGGAATCCTTGGAGCAGAGGCCAGAGCCAGGTGAAGAAATCCTCAATCAGCCCCAGTTCCTCAGGACAGGTACCCAGGGGCTGCATCAGCACCTGGCACCCACCTCCCCCGGGCGGATCTTGATGTAGAAGTTGCTCCTCTTGTAGGAGATCTTGAGGATCTTGGGCCAGGCGAAGCGGTTGATGCGCAGCCGGTCCCTGTAGATGAGGAGGCCGTTGGCGCAGACGCCCAGCATGATGTCAATACCCTCGGAGTCCTGCAGGAGGCAAGGGGACAGCAGGGGACAGGTCAGCAAGGGGACAGCAGGGGACAGGTCAGCATTTCAGCAAGAGGCAGCCTGCCCAGCAGGGCCACATCCTTCCTGCAGAGTGCTGCGGGGGCCTGGCTGGCACAGGGAACACTGAACAGCGGGCTGGTGGAGTTTGATCTCTGGAGCTTCTCTGGTGTCACCCAAAGCCATGGCAGGAGCCCTCCCTGCAGGAGGAAGGTGGGCAGGAGCAGGCTGGGAAGGGGCAGTCCCCAGCCCCGTACCTTGGCGTGGTGCAGGTCCACCCCGTACATGGAGAGCTTCTTGGCGTTCTCCAGGAAGTGGATCTCTGCTTCCCCGGGGGTCATTCCCCTGCAGGGAGACAGAGAGGGGGACAATGGCCGGGCGCCCCGGGGCCGTGGGGCAGCTGTCCCGGGCTGTGCCCGCCCGGGGCTCACCGGTAGGTCTTGTGCAGCTCCATGATGCGCTCCTCCAGCTCCCGCGTCTGGTTGGGGGCGAAGCGCAGCTCGCTGACGTAGTTGCCCACGTGCTCCTCGGTGTCGTGGTCACCCAGCTCGGCCTGCACGGCGTAGGAGCCCAGCAGGGCGTGCGTGACAAAGGAGCAGGGCAGGCGCCCCGTGATGATGTCGGCTCGGAGCTGCAGGCACAGGTAGTATCTGCAGGAGGGGCAGACAGTCACAGCGGGGCTGGGGAGCAGGCTGGGGATCCCCAGGAAGGAATCTGGTGCCCCTCACGGCAGGCAGGGGATCCCCAGGAAGGAATCTGGTGCCCCTCAGGGCAGGCTGGGGTTCCCTAGGAAGGAATCTGGTGCCTCTCACGGCAGGCAGGCGATCCCCAGGAAGGAATCTGGTGCCCCTCAGGGCAGGCTGGGGTTCCCCAGGAAGGAATCTGGTGCCCCTCACGGCAGGCAGGGGATCCCCAGGAAGGAATCTGGTGCCCCTCAGGGCAGGCAGGGGTTCCCCAGGAAGGAATCTGGTGCCCCTCAGGGCAGCCTGGGGTTCCCCAGTAAGGAATCTGGTGCCACTCAGGGCAGCCTGGGGTTCCCCAGGAAGGAATCTGGTGCCCCTCAGGGCAGCCTGGGGTTCCCCAGTAAGGAATCTGGTGCCACTCAGGGCAGCCTGGGGTTCCCCAGGAAGGAGACTTTTGCACCACGCAGCAGTCTGGGGCTCCCTGGGAAGGAGAACTGTGGCCCTCACCTGGTGATGTCCTCTGTGAGCTGGGCAGGGTCTGGAGGGTAGAACTTCACAGTGAAGGCAAAGTTCCAGGGCCCACCTGGGGAGGGGGAGAGCAGTTCAGGACAGCACCCATGGGGCTGCACACAGGGCACGCGAGCATCCATGTGTCCACTGAGGATCCCGCTGCTCCCTCCAAGCCTTGCACAGGGCAGGGACAAGGGGGCTCCAGAGGCTGCCAGGGGCACAGCCCTTGTGGCTCCAGCACGACTTGCTGAATCCTCCCCAAAGAGCTGGGGACAGCAAAGCATCACAACTGCAGGCACCACAAGCTCAGTGTCCTGAAAAGCCTCCTGTGTCCCAGAAGGTGACACGTCGGGCAACAGCTCTTCTGCCATCCCAGCAAGGCAACACCACGGCAAATGCACCCCAGGACCTGTCCTAGCAAGGCCCCCCACTCTCCCACCATCTCTGTTCCCCCTGCAGAGCACAGGTGGTGCCCAGAGCGGCACCAAGTCTCAGCCAGCTCTCCAGTGGCACAGACGGGGTCCCTTGTCCCCCCACCTCTCACGAGTAAGAGAAGAGGTGGGTAACAAACAGCTGAAGGAGCAACAGTGTCCCTGCCCCCAGGCCAGCTGCCAAAGGTCCCCTCCAGGGCAGGCAGGGAGGTGACCTGCCACAGGACAGCCACACTGAGCCACCCAGGAGCTCCATGGGACACCCCAGGGCTGGGGAGGATGGACCCTCCCCAGGCACTTACTGCGGATCTGCTTCTTGATCTCCTTGGAGGGGTCCAGCCAGTTCTGCAACGAGGAGACAGCAGGTCAGGGGGGCCCCAGCCTTGGAGGGGGTGGCTGCAGAGGGGCCCCCCGTGCTCACCTTCTGGCTGTCCGAATCACAGAAGGTGAGGCCGAAGTAGTCCTTCTCCAGGAGGTTGAGGTGCTCACACACCATGTCAAAGAGCACCTGGCCTCGGGCGTGTTTCTGTCAGAGACATGGACAGGCTGATGGTCAGCTGGTCCCTGGGGCTCCTGGACACCCTCCAGGTGACCACCAGAACATGCTCTCACCCAGCGTGGGCTTCACCACATCCAAGCCCTGCAGCCCCAGGATCACCTGTGTGTCCCTAAAGTGTGGGCACCCACCAAAGGGTGTCCCGGGGCTGCAGAGATGGGGCACCACTCTGGGGACACCCAGGTGCCAGGGCTGCAGGATGGGCTCCTGGTGGCAGTGGTGGCTGGATCCCCAAGCAAAGCATAACAAGAGCCACCAGGAGCCAGGGGCATGTGGGGTGATGGAGAGCACCTTTGGTATCAACCAATCCCAGAAGGGTTTGGGCTGGAAGGGACCTTAAGGATTGTCCAGTTCTACCTCCCTGTCATGGGCAGGGACATCTTCCACTAGACCAGGCTGCTCCAAGCCCTGTCCAACCTGGCCTTGAATTCCAGGGATGGGAAATGAATTCCCCTGAATTTCCCTTCACTACCAGTGGCACCAAGAGCCAGGCTTACTGGTGGCCATGGAAGAACAGCCCTTTCCAAGTGTGCATCTCCCCTGTTTCCAGCCTGGCAGCTCCCATCTCCCCTCTCCAAGGCATCTACTTACAGCACTTCCACCAGGTGCCCCCAGGATGGCAGCCCAGGGCACCAAGCAGCACAGCCTGGGCTCCTGCTGCCCTCCAAAGCTTTTCTAGCAGTTGCCATCACCCTTTCTGGGTCTCCTCCCTCCTTCTGACCTGGATTTGAAGGCAGGCGCTCACCCATGGCATGTGCTGGGGTGTCACACTGAACAGTTTGACTCCCCTGCTGAATTTTTACAGAATTAAGGTTTAATTAAAGCACATGGACAAGGCACAACTGTTCCAGCAGGGTCTGCCAGAAAGACAGAAATGCAGCACCAACACTTCTACTCCAAACCCTCTCCCCTGTGTTCCAGGTGGCTTTTTTAATGAGCAGTTGACTACATCCTTGGGTGACATGGTGAGGGGCATTGTTTTGCTCTGCTCTGCTCTGCCAGCACCTGTGACCTGAGATCCTCCTGCCATCCCAGTTTGGTTGGTCAGTGCTCTGGGGAAAGCCAGGGAAAGGATGACTGCCAGGGTTCATGAGCCCCTAGGATGCTCTGCTCCTTTCCTTCTTCAGGAAGATTTTCATCCTGGTGCCAGCCCATCTTTCCACAGCTTTGTGACCAATTTTACTGCTAAAGTGACAGCCAGGGGTTCTGGAGCACAGGGACCAAAGGTCCTGCTCCCATGCCATGGGCAGGGGCCAGACGCTCCAGCCAGCCTTGGGGTGCTCCCTGCTCCCACCCTCCCTCCGTTCATCAGTCCCAGCAGTCGAGCCCTGGGGCAGGCAGCACCCACACACAGATCTGCTCTGTGCTGCCAGCAAACACCCGTGTGCCACTGGCCAGAGCCAGGGCAAAGGCCTCTTTGGCAAAGGCTCTCAGATCCCTGAGGTTCAGGCTCTGAACAACCTCAGCTTTTCATTTTCAAGCAAAACTGTCAGCCTTTAAAAATGTCCCTCCCTCCCGGCTCATGGTGTGGGTTGGAGCAGCGCTGCCTTTCCAGTACAGGGACAGGAGACAGCAGCAAGTGCTGGAGATGGGAACAGGGGTTCCTGGGATGTCCTTGTGCCCCCTGCTGCCTTGTTCCCCTGGCAGGGCCACCAGAACCTTCCACCAACACCAGCCCCAGCTCCTGAGTGAATCCTGGGTGTCCCCCAGCTGTCCTGGAAGGGAGAGGTGCCTGTGCTGATGGTGGCTGAAGATCAGCCCTGCAGCATCTCCCAGTGCTCAGCTGGCCACAGCCAGGTGTGTGTCCCCTCTGTCCCATCCTGCAGCCACTGCCAGGTATGTGTGCCCTCTGTCCCATCCTGCAGCCACTGCCAGGTGTGTGTCCCCTCCGTCCCTCCCTGCAGCCACTGCCAGGTGTGTGTCCCCTCTGTCCCATCCTGCAGCCACTGCCAGGTGTGTGTCCCCTCTGTCCCTCCCTGCAGCCACTGCCAGGTGTGTGTCCCCTCTGTCCCATCCTGCAGCCACTGCCAGGTGTGTGTCCCCTCTGTCCCATCCTGCAGCCACTGCCAGGTGCCTGAACTGCCAGGCAGAGCTCTATCCCCACCCATTAAGCTTCAGACTTAGACACTGTTTTCTCTTATGACTAGCTGCCAAATTTGGTTTCACTGGGCTGAAATTCCCTGCAAGGGTCTTTCTTTCCAGATTTTTAACAGATTTTGAAATTTCAGCTTAAATGGCTATTTCTGTGGGTGTTTTTCCCTAGGACAGAGGTACTACAAAACTGTCCTAGGAAGAGTCCTGTCCTTGAGGACTCTCTGGACTGGGCAGGGTCGCAGGAGTGTCCCCTCCTTGGTGCCAGCACAGGACCCCAAATCTGGGACTCACCTCCACCTCGCACTCGTACTCAGAGGCATCGAGCAAGGTCACCCTGCACAGGGCACTCTTCACTTTCTTGGTGGTTTTCTGGGGTGACTTCTGGGTCTTGCTGGGAGTTGTTTTGTCAGAGAGTCCATCGGTCTCACTGTAGTCCTTGTCCTCCATGTCTGTGCCCTGCAGCAGGGACACACAGAGGGTGGTGACCTGGCACCACTGCCGGGGTGACACCGGGGCAGAGGGGCAAGGCTCTGCCCAGCAGGGCAGGGCAGCTGTCAGGGGCAGCCCCCGGCCACGGCCGGTTCCACCAACCCACTCTGCCAGCACAGCCCGGGCCCCGGCGGACACCTGGGGTCAGTTCAGCACCCAAACGCTCCCTGCCCAGCCAGCAGTGCAGCAGCTCAGCTCCCCAGCAGCTGCACACCAACACCGCCTGCAGCCGGGGCCCCGGCCCGGCCCGGCCCGGCCCGGGGCAGCTCAGCCGGGACACGGCAGCAGCGCCCACTCCCTCTCCCTGCCCCGGCCATTCCCCACAGGCACTGCCGGCTGCCACACGGCTCCCCGGCCTGTCCCGCCTGCCAGGAGCTGTGCGGGCAGCTGGGGCAGCGGCAGAGCCCACCCGGCGCCCACCTGAGGGGATGGGCTCCTGAGGGGATGGGCTCCTGAGGGGATGGGCTCCTCTGGGGATGGGCTCCTCTGGGGATGGGCTCCTGAGGGGATGGGCTCCTTTGGGGAGGGCCCCCTCGGGCCAAGGGCCGTGCCCGCCTCACCGGGCTCCCGCACCACGGCCAGCGGCGACACGGCCCCTCCGTGCTGCCCCTCCCGTCCCCTCTCACGGCCCCCGGCCTCGCACACTCACCGGCTCCATGTTTCGGGTGTCGGGCTGTGGCCCGAGCTTCTCATTGGGGTCGGTGTCGCGGCCGGCGGGGCCGGGCGCGGCCGTGGGGCCCTGGGCCGCCGCCTCCAGCTGCTGCTGCGGAGCCTCTTCCTGCGCGTTCCTCACCTCGGAGCCGGGGCCTGTCTCCGTTGTCATGACCGCCGGTCACCGCGCTGCTCACCGCCACCCGGGGGAGAGACAGGAGCTGTCAGGCGGCTGCGGGTGCTGCCCGGGCAGCTGCCGGCTGGGGTGCCCCGGCTGCTGGGGGAGGCTGGGGCAGGCTTGGGGTGTGCCCGTCTCTGCCTCACACAGATCCACGGCCAGACCCAGACCCCTGTCCACCCACAGATCCACTGCCAGACCCCAGATCCCTGTCCATGCACAGATCCACGGCCAGACCCCAACTCTGTCCACCCACAGATCCACTGCCAGACCCCAGATCCCTGTACACCCACAGATCCACTGCCAGACCCCAGATCCCTGTCCATGCACAGATCCACTGCCAGACCCCAGATCCCTGTCCATGCACAGATCCACGGCCAGACCCCAACTCTGTCCACTCACAGATCCATTGCCAAACCCCAGATCCCTGTCCATGCACAGATCCCCTGCCAGACCCCGACTCTGCCCACTCAGATCCACAGCCAGACTCCAACTCTGTCCATGCACAGATCCCCTGCCAGACCCCGACTCCATCTGTGCCAAGAGGTGGCTTTGCAAAGGGCTGGTGGTAGGAGCACAGGACACCAGGATTTCATGCTCTGAGCTGGAGGACAAGAGCCAGCAGTGGGGAGGGACACCGGTGACAGGGACCCAGCACGGGCAAGGACACGGGCTGATGCCCCATCCCTGCACAGCAGGCAGTGGGGCTGCTCTGACCCCGCGCTCCCACACCCCTGCACCGGCTGGAACCCCCACTTGGTGTTTTGTAGGAGTGGGAGGAAAAGCCGGGCTGTGAGTCAGGGGAAAGGCTGCACTGACACAGGAAATGGCAAACACGGACACAGCTCCACAGCTCGCATCCGGGCTGGCTGGTTTGCTCCCCTCTGAGCACCCCAGCAGCAGCAGCACGCTGGGTTCCCACGGCCAGCGTGGGACCCTGTGGATTCCTCCAGCTGCCCCAGCTGCCTGAAAAACAAACCCAGGGCCAGGAACATGGAGGAGAATGCTGCTCACTTTCCATGCCGGGATGCTCAGCAGCGTGTTTTTGGAACCTCTATGGTTTGGAAATCTTTTATGCCAACACAGCGTGGGCTAGCAAGGTGTCCACACTCCACAGGTCATGGAGCACCCTTTGGGCCATCACCCACTCCCCACTCAGCCTGCTCAGGCCCTGCCAGCTCCCCACCAGGCCATGTCCAGCTGTGCAGCATCTGCTGGGATCATCCCCACCTGAGTTTGAGGGCTGTGGCTGCACAAGGTGGCTCAGTTGGAGCATCTGTGACCCTGTCACATCACCCACCCTGCCCACAGAGCAGCCACACCAACAACCCTGAGTAACGCCTGCAGATCCTGCTCCAATTCCAAACCCTGCTGTGGGCAAGAACACCTCCCACTGTCTCAGGCTGCTCCAAGCCCTGCCCAACCTGGCCTTGGGCACTGCCAGGGATCCAGGGGCAGCCACAGCTGCTCTGGGCACCCTGTGCCAGGGCCTGCCCACCCTCACAAGGAAAAACTTCTCCCCAGTATCCCATCTAACCCTGCCCTCTGGCAGTGGGAAACCATTCCTCCTTGTCCTGTCCCTCCATCCCTTGTCCCCAGTCCCTCTCCAGCTCTCCTGGAGCCCCTTTAGGCCCTGGCAGGGGCTCTGAGGTCTCCCTGGAGCCTTCTCTTCTCCAGGTGAGCATCCCCAGCTCCCCCAGCCTGTCCCCAGAGCAGGGGGGCTCCAGCCCTTGGAGCATCTTTGTGGCCACCTCTGGACTCTCTCCAGCAGCTCCACATCCTTCTTGTGCTGGGTCCCAGGGCTGGAGGCAGCTCTGCAGGTGGGGTCTGACCTGAGTGGGCAGAGGGGCAGAATCCCCCCAGCACAGGGTTGGTTTCTGGGCTGCAGTGCCCATGGCCAGGTCACATCCAATTTGTCCCCACCAATGCCCCCAAGTCCTTCTCCCAGGGCCTCTCTCGCCCCACCCAGCCCCTGGCCTGTGCTGGGGCTGCCCTGGCCCAGGTGCAGGACCTGGCACTTGGCCTGGTTGAACTTCACGAGGTTCACATGAGCCCACTGCCCCAGCCTGGCCCTCTGGATGCCCCATCCCAGGTGCATCCACTGCACGGCTCAGGCTGAGCTCAGTGTCACCCCCAGAATCACTGCTACAAAGAAACCCATCCCACACCACAGCTCCTGTCCCACTGCTGCCCTTCAGGTGTCCTCAGCAGTGGGAAGATGTGAAACCTTCCCAGGGAAATGACTAAAACTGGCTCTGGGGGTGGAGGAACAGAGAGGAGGTGACGGAGAAGACAGGGAGTCAAGCCTACGCCTTCCGCCGGATCCGCAGCCAGGAGATCCCGGGAACATTCCCCTCCCGTGCCTACACTGGTGTGTGGTCACCACAGAGACCTCAGTTCACACCCAAAGGCCCAGGAATTCACCCCCTTGTCCCAGGACCATGCTCTCCTGGCCATGGCAGGCCAGACAACCCGCCCTGAGCAGCATCAGCTCCTCCTGACAGACACCACTGCTTAGCCAAGGCCACCAGAAGCTTCCAGAGGTCACCAGTGGTTTGTTTTTTCCACAGAGGAAACAGGGCTGCTGTTTTTCCACTGCAAATTCAAGCAGTTGCTCGCTCCCAGCCCCAGCCCCTGTGCAGATCATTTCCAAGCCCTTCTGCTTGGATCTCAGTGTGTGAACTTTTAATCAACGTGAAATGGCTAAAATGGCAACGCGTCACTTTGGGCCAAAAACATGCTGAGTTTTTCACTTGACATTTCTGAACTGTCTTCCAAACTACTTTTTACCTGCAGTGATCCCTGAGGAAATGAGGGGGTTTTTTAAGTGTGGCAAGCTGGGAATTCATCCCACCTCACTTTTGCATCTTGAGCTCCAGTTCCAACCTTCTGATGGTGGGCCAGGAGCCTGATCCCAGGGACTGACTTCCAGCTAAAGCCAGTGAGAGCATGGCACAGCAGTGCCAGGGTGGCAGAGCTCTGCTAAGCCATCCTGGTAAATCCCCAGGGACCGTGTCCCTGCTTCCAGAGCAGGGAATCCCCCAGTCTCTGGCCTTGCAGCCGTGCTGGGGAGGCTCTGGCCCATGCACAGGGTCATTGCTGGGGGCCAGGAGCTGTTTGAGGGAGCCAGGGCTGGCAGGGGCAGTGGCCCCGCTGCAGCTGAGCCCTGCAGCTGCACAGCCCTGACGGAGGGAGCACGCTGGCACTGCCACGCTCCCGGGCACAGCCACAAGGGCCGCATTCAGGACCTGTTCCAGGCCTGCCCTGGGGCTCCTCCAGCACTGCCACTCACCCCAGTGCTGCTGCAGCCCAGGGTCAGCCCCAGCCTGGCAGCACCCAGCCCCTGGGGACAGTGGCACCTGCAGTGGGACGCTGCCACCCTCCGTGGCAGCCTGGTGACCTGCACTGACCTGCACCCGGGGCTGTGGGACAAGGACACCAAGGCCCACATGACCACCAGCACCCTCTGTGCCTGGCTGGGGATGCTCAGCACCCTGGGGGCACCTGCAGGCTCTGCAGGGACCTGAGCAGCACTCACAGTGCAGGCTGTCCCAGCCCCTTGGCCCTCTTTTTTCCCATGGCCCTCAAGAGCTGCAGAAGGAGATGCTGCCCTGGGAGCAGCTCTGGGCCGTGGGCAGGAGCTGTCCCTGAGGGAGGGGGCTGCCCAGCACAGACAGGGAGCAGCAGCCATGGAGCCCTGCCCATCCCACAGCACCTTCCCTGTGCAAACTCAGCTCCTGCTGCCCCAGCAGAGACCCCAGAGTGGAGCCACGGGTTCAGAGAGGACACAGGGCCCAGAGTGCTGCCAAAGGGAAAATTTCACTGAAATATCTGCTGTCACAAACCTGTAAAAGAGGTTTACACCACAACTGCAGTGAACTTGATACAGTTCTAAAGTTATTTCTGTCTAAATACTTCCTAGAGTGGGAGCAGGACCCCATCCCACTGGCCACCAGCCTTCCCAGTGTCACCCTGTTCTTTTCAGCCTTCTGATGTTTTACTTTTTGCAATGGAGTTTCTCATGCACTTTCATGTAATCAATGATTGTTTTGCAGTCCTTTCTGGAGGAGGAGAGAATTGATGGGCTGTTGGGCTGACCAGTGTGGTTGGAGAGGACAATTTCCATCCTCCAATCCATGGTCACTGCTGGAATTCTATAAATGTCCAGGTCTGTAAATAAACTGCCCCTTTTTTACCTTGGACATCTCAGTGTGTGAGTGTCGTTCTTTTGTGTCAAATTGTGACATCCCAGCCCCAGCCTTGCTCATGCCTGTCCCACTGGAGCAAATCCCAGGCTGAGGCTGTTGGAGGCAACGGGCACAGAGCCCCAGACCCTGCCCTGTGCAGGGCAGTGGCCAAAGGGCTCCTCCTGGCCCTGGTGCCCGATGGCTGATTTTCAGCAAGGGCTGCTTTCCAGCACAAGCCCGGGTTCCAGTTTCCTTGGTCGTGCTGCAGCTGGAGCCCAGGGCTGGGGGATGTTCTCCTCAGGGGAGAGGGCTGGAGCCGGATGGAGCTCCAGGCTGCGAACGGGCACGTGGGAATGGTGACTGCAAAGGAAGCCTGAGCAGGATCGGAGGCAGACCTGCTTGTCATGCCTGGAATCTCCTCCCATCATCTCCCTGCCTGCTCCTCCTCCCCTTGGTATTTTCCTCCTCCTTCCCTTCAAGCCTGAGTGTGGATTTCCCAGCTGCTTTGCCCCAGCACTTTCCCAGCATATCCCAGCTCCAGCCTCTGCAGCGCTCCTCTCCCAGAGCCTTCCCTTCCCTGCAGCCTGCTCTCCCCCTCCCCTGCCCAGTCACTCCCAGCTGCCGGGCTGGTTTCCCAGGCTGAGCATCCCCCTGTTCCCCTGGGCTCCCCCTTATGCCCCTCGCTCCCTGTGGAGGCTCTGCCCACCCATGAGGCTTCACCTCCGGAGCATCCTGGCCACAGGCAGGCAGCAGCCCCTGCTGAGAGCCCAAACTGGGCTCCACCCGCTGCAGCCCAAGTGGGGAGCACTGGGTGACAACCCAGGGACCTCCTCCCTCACCCGTCCAAGGGCCCGTGGGGCTGGTAGTGGCAGCAAAGCCCCCATCTCACTGTGGGATCCCATGGGGGACAGGTGCTGCCACAGAGACACCTGGCCATGGGGGCAGCCTGTGGGGCTGGCAGTGGCTGCATGGCACGGGGCACAGGGCCAGGGACCTGCCAGCCCCCAGGGATGCCCACCAGGGCTGTGGCACCCAGCACCCTGAGCGGGCAGGGCTGAGCTGGGAGGGCACAGGAGCACAGGCACTGCCTTGCAGCCATCCTGGAAACCTGGGGGGAGCCCGGTGGGGCGTCCTGGGGATCCTCCAGGGACACGGGAACAGCAAACAAAAAAAGCAGCCCCAAAGCCCCGGCAGCACACAGCACCCTGAGCCCCAGTGCCACCCCTGGGCTCTAGTGCCACCCCTGGGACCTCACCCCCTGGCACGGGACACACAAATGCTCAAACCGTTCTGCAGTGCAGCCTGAGAGCTCCCCTGTGCTGCTCTGCAGCAGGGCCAGAGAATCCTACCAGCTGTTTGTGGTGAAGGGGGGCATCACAAACACAGGGGACCCCCTGCTCCTGGAGACTGAACCCTGATCTCCTCAGGAGGACTGGCAGGGGCAGAGATCTGCAGAGTCCCGAGCTGTAAAAGTGCCCTGTCATAGAATCACAGAACCGCCAAGTTTGGAAAAGACCTCTGAGATCAAGTCCAAGCAGCCCCGCCGCCCCCAGGCTCCAGGAGCCGCATCCCCCCTCGGCCGTGCCCCGGCAGCCGCTGCTGGCTGAAGCCCAGGGCGGCGGCAGCAGCAGCAGCAGCAGCAGCAGCAGCAGCAGCAGCGGCAGCAGCAGCAGCAGGGCCGAGCAGTGCCCGGGGGCCCTCCCTACCTGTGTGCCCGCTCCCCACGGCTCCGGCGCGGCTCATCCCGCCGCGCTGCCGCTGCGTCCGAGGCAGCGCTTTCTGCAGAGCCGCCTCTTCCCACGCCCCGCGCAGTGACGGATGGATGGATGGATGGATGGATGGATGGATGGATGGATGTGCACTGCAGCCGCAGCCGGGATGGGATGGGAGCTGGGAGCCGGGAGCTGGGAGCTGGGCTACCTCCTGGGCGTGCCCGGAGCGTCCCCCGGGGATGCCGGTGCCAGCCCCATCGCCCCCCGTCCCCGCAAACACCTGACTCATCCCGGGCCGGGCACTCCTGCCGGGATCCTTCCCTGCCGGGCGTGCGCAGCGAAGGAGAGCTGGCTGCACATCTTTATCCCAAGGTAACCCGGCCCTGCCCTGGGTCCCGGGGCAGCACACACACCTCAAACCCCAGCACCCCCCTCGCCCCAGGCTGTCCCAGAGGCCGAACAGAGGCTCTTTCATCGGCCCTGCCCAGGGCGAAGGGCCGAGCGTGGCACCCGGCACATCCCTGTCCCCAGGGCACACGTCCCCTGCTGTCCCCTGGGAGGGACAGCGCAGGGAGCGAGCACGGGGGGACACTGCAGGGCTGCTCGAACCCCACGACACAATCAGGGGGGTTCCTGTGGCCCAGCACTGACCCCCCCGGGCAGAGAGACAGGTCCTGCTCTCAGCGGGCACCGGGGACACCCAGAGACAGGCGGGGACACGGGCGGGATCCCGGGGGGCAGCTGGGGCTGGGGTACCCTGGCCAGGTGTGCCCAGGCAGGACCCACCAGTGCCAGCACCTGCTGGTGGAAATCCTGGGCATGCCGAGCCACCAGGAACCCCAGGGGACAAAGCACAAGTCTGGGGACTTGCTGGGAGACTCCCCTCGGGCTCTGGCTGTGGGGACACAGGCACTCACTGTGTGGGTGACCACCCTGGATGCAGAAGGAGGAACCCAGACTGCCCAGCTGCTCACCAGTATGAGCTCCCCAAGTGGCACCCGTGGGTTGGGATGCTCATGGACTGTTCCCCCAGACAAGAGCATCAGCCCTGGGGGAACCAGGCGGGCAGGGAAGGGGTGCCAGCCCCCACAGCCCTCCCTCTGAGCCCTCCCCGAGGCTGGGCACCTTCACAGGGACTCCTGAGCCACTGAACTGGGAGAGCCCAGGGAGTCCCATTCTGAAACACAGAAGCCTGCAGCCAGGGAGAACCAGTAATCCCACACTTCCCAGTAAACTCAAACTCCTCCAAAATCCTTGCCTGGTCTGCACCCCAATCCAACACCTTGGCAGTGCAATCCCCACAATTCAGGCAGGCCAGGGGCCAGTGGGGCCTGCAGCTCCCCCAGACCCTGTGGCCCCATGGGAGCACCGTGCCCAGGCAGCCTCAGCATCTTCCAGCCCTGAATCTCCCCCTTTCCCAACTCTCTAGGAGGGTGCAGCCACGGGGGTTTGGGGCTGGGGGCTACCAGTTCTTGGCTGCTCAGCACTGGGCAGGGCTGGTGTCACCCACAGCTGAACAGAGTGCCTGGGTGGCTCCATCAGCTGGTCTGGGGAAAACAAGGGCAGGAAGGATCTTCCCTCCATCCCTGGCAGGAAGCAATGATGGACCCAGAGAAAAGGGCTCAGGCTCTGGCCAGGCTGAAAGGGACCCACTGCATCCACTAACTGCACAGGGGCCTGCAGAAATTCTTCTTGGCTCCAAAAATCTTGGAAAGGGTGGAAAGGGTCACTGACACAGGCTTCCCAGGGCAGTGGGGAGTCACTGTCCCTGGGGGGATTTAAAGGACATACAGATGTGGCACTTTGGGGACGTGGGTGAGTGGTGGCCTTGGCAGTGCAGGGTTAAAGGGTTGTGCTTGACACACAGAATTCCTTTCCAGCCTCAGTGGTTCCATGACTGGTGAGACCCCCAGGGTGCACAAGGACTGGGGAGGTGTAAACAGCCACAGGTTTCAAAGGGGGTCCTGCTGGCAGTGGGGCCGTGTGGCATCAGCACCTTCACTGTGCCCAGGGAGGGCCCCAGTGTGCCCTGCTGAACCCCTGCACTGTGCTTGAGAAGTGCATCTCAGGTGGGTGAGGCTGGAGGCACCTCTGGAGGTCCCCTTGCCCAGCTCCTGCTCCATCAGAGCCACCCAGAGCCAGCTGCCCAGGATGTGTCCAGGTGGCTTTTGAGTCTCTCCAGGGATGGAGACTCCACCACCTCCCTGGGCACCTGCACCAGTGCTCGGCCACCCTGCCAGTGCAGAAATGTCTCCTGAGCTGGCAGGGCCCCTCCTGTGTGTCACTTTGTGCCCCTGGCCCCTGGGGCTGTCCCTGGGCACCGCTGAGCAGAGCCTGGCCCCGTCCTCTTGGCACTGCATGGACAAGCTCCCACATTTCCTCTCCAAGGAGAGGCAAGTGAACCCCTTGGGCTGCCACAGGCCAACTCAGGCAGCACTTTGGAGGGGGAGGCAGAGCCCAAGAGACCTTCATCAGTGCTTCAGTGCAGGGATGGGGCCAGAAGAGGAACATCAGCCACAGTGCCACCCCCCCAGAAGAGCCCCCTGAACTGCACTGGTGACAACAGGCTGAGCAAGGACCCAGCTAATTCCTGAGTCATCCCATGGAGATGGAGATGGGCCTGGTCCTCCACCTCCTCACCCACCAAGAAACCACACCAAGACACCTCCTGGGGGAAGGAGCAGCTTGGGAGCCCCACAGGTGCTCCCCCTGCCCCAGAAGTGCCCCCCACGCAAGCGCTGAGCTGAGCTCCTGCACAGGCAGTGCTGCTGGAGAGCCCTCCCTTGCTCCTGCTGACCCCATGGCACCGTGTCCTCACCTTCCTGTGGTCCCACATGGCACAGGAGGGCACTGCCTGCATCCCCCACTGCCACCTGCAGCATGGTTTGGTGACTCAGGCAGGGGAGCAGAGCCAGCTCCCTCAGACCACAGCAGGACACGGCTCAAGTCCTGGAAGAGTCAGGGCTGAACTGGGCTTTGGCTTCAGTTCAGTGGCCCAGGAAGGCCTGAGAGCCCAGCAGAGGATGCTGTGGGGGCACAGAGGCACTGGTCTCTGCACCATCACCCTGGCAAAGCTGCCAGCCATTCTTTTGGAGGCTTTTGGGAACCCAGGGGAAGGCAGAGAGCTGCTGATACAGCCTCTGACTTCAAGCACCAACATGTTCCTCATTAATTTGGTAGCAATAAAGCTGGGGTGGAGGCAGGGGAAAGCCAATCCCTGCTGTGCTGGAAAGGCTGGAAAATCAATTGAAAAACGTCACCCAAAGTAGCCCTGGGCACATCTCCCTCCCTGGACACTCTGGCATGCCCACAGGGAAGGAGGGGGGTGCTGGGGGCCCTGCTGGAAGGGGCTGCCTCACTGCCCAAGGGCTGGCACAGCTCAGGGCAGGGGAGGGGTGCCTGGAGCACTGGGAACAGGCCCTGGGCTGCACCTGGGCATGATGGCTCTCCCTGCTTGGGAGGGGGACTCTGGGGACCAGACTGGCCAAGAGCTGTGCTGGCCTCATGCTGGGGGACAGGACTGTCCCTGACAAACCCCAGAGTGCCCCCAAAGGAGACTAAAGAACACAAGCAGGTGCACCACAGGCCTCCTGTCCATGCCAGGATGCCACACCACACGAGGAGCAGGGGATGGGATCCACCAGGACAGGAACAGCAGGGAGCAGCCTGTCCCTGGGGAGGACCCACAGCTCCAAGGAGAATCCACAGGGCAGGTGAGGAACCCTCTGCTATGCATGGAAACATCCCCTGGAACCCATGGCACAGCAGAGCCCAGGATGCTGCAGGGAAGGACGTGGCCCCTCTGGGGGTGCCCAGCCCTGGGAAGAAAGAGGATTTGCAGCTTCTGCCAAGGCAAGGGCAGCTCAGAGGCCTCGGGGGTGCTCAGGCCTCACAGGCAATTATCAAAGAAGAGAGAAATGTTTTTTTAGGGAAGAGATGCAAGAGGGATCAGTGGGGAGAAGCGAGAGTGAGTGAGCTCAGGGCTGCAGCAGGGTGGGAGCAGCACATGGGCTCCTTCACCAGCTCTGACCTTCCTTGTAAGGGACACCCTGGGACAGTGGGACACAGAGGGGGCTCGGGTGCAGAGGAGAAGGTCCCTCAGTCCTGCCCCAGGACTGAAACTGCACTGCAGGGGAGCCCCCAGCCCAAGCCAGCCCCCCCCAGTGCTGCCCACACCGGGGTCCTGTCACCTACCCCTGCCCCAGCAGGACATGCTGTGCCACGGGACAGGGGTGTCCCACTGCTCCAGGGAGCCTCCAGGGCCTCCCACACCAGCCAGGCTCGCTGATATCCATCCTTGTGTTTTCCAGTTTCTCTTGGACAGTGCCCCAGTGCCTGGGGTCCCCATGGCCCCCTGGACTCCTGCTGCAGCACAGCTCCCCAGGAGCTGAAACAGGACCAGCACCCAGGGAAGGACCATGGCCAGACATCCCCCTTGGGCTGGCCCACAGCAGCCCTGGCAGAGATGGATGGCAGGAGGTTCAGCCTGGAACAACCTTTCTTACCTGGCTGTGACTCTGCTCAGAAAACATTTCCCTGTCTCACTCCTGTACAAATTTACAGCAACAGCATTTGTGTCCCCACAGAAGTGAGGAGAATCCTTTGGCATCCAAGTGCTCAGACACAACAAACACCCAAACTGAGAACCCCTCAATGACTTGCAAAATGCAAACAAAGAAGCAAAGCTCCCCAGCAACTGTGCTGGCCAGAGCCAGGACTCTGGCAGTACCTGTGAGGGGAGCAGCCCACTGCCCCAGAGCAGCTCCTGTGTAAGGGAAACCTCAAGGGCACAGAGGAGAGGTGCTGCCAGCCCTGCCCACCCTCCACGGACAGGGAGGGGACAGGCCATGCCAGCAAGCCTGGAGGAGCAGGAGTGGGGCTGCCCCATGCCCACCTCCACGAGCCCCACATGCTCCCAGCCCCCCATCAGCTCCCCACACCCCCCAGGAGCTGGGACCCCTCAGCCCCGGTGCTGCTGCATGAGAAGCGCCCACATCCCACCCTGGGGATGGCTCTACCCCCATTCCCTCCTGCTTAACACCCTTCAGAGGTTCCTGGCTGTCTTTGAGCAGGGATCAGCCCTGCCCAGGCTGCTTTCCCTGCCTCTCTGCCGTTCAGGATGTGTTTATAATGTGTGGTTTATCCACACTGATGCAGTGTCACCACCACACAGCCAACACACCCCGACCCCTCCTGCACAAACCCCAAAGGCTCCAGGCTTGCCCACAGCACCCACCCCTAAACCTGAGGGTGTAAAACTCTCTCCAGAGTCCACAGCACACATGTGGGCTTAGCTGGGTTCCAGCTGCTGCAGGGAAACTGGAACTTGGAAATTTCCATCCTCTGAAGAATCTCACAGACACACAAAAGGACTAAAAGGTGTCAAAGGAGATTGAACAGGAGCCAGGAATAGCATCCAGGGAAGGACCATGGCCAGACATCCACCTTGGGCTGGCCCACAGCAGCCCTGGCAGAGATGGATGGCAGGAGGTTCAGCCTGGAACAACCTTTCTTACCTGGCTGTGACTCTGCTCTGCTCAGAAAACATTTCCCTGTCTCACTCCTGTACAAATTTACAGCAACAGCATTTGTGTCCCCACAGAAGTGAGGAGAATCCTTTGGCATCCAAGTGCTCAGACACAACAAACACCCAAACTGAGAACCCCTCAATGACTTGCAAAATGCAACCAAACCCTCCCCAGTATCAGGACTCAGCTTGGCACAGGGCACCTGCTCTGCAAAGTCCTTCAGGAGGAAAGCAGAGGCTGGGAAGCGCTGGCCTGGCCTCACACTGAGGGTGCAGAACAGCCTCTGACCCCACTCTGAGCTACAGCAGCAGCACGGGCCAGGGCCCTGAGAGGATTGTACCTGTGGGCAGTTCTCACAGCCCCAGGTGAGGGCATCTGAGCCCAGAAAGGACAGGGGAAGATGCCCAAGTAAGAGTTTTGTAGCGTGTGCTTGGGTTGGTTCAGAATAGCTGAATGGATTTCAGCCTGGAAAAAAGAAGGTTCTGGGAAGAGACAGAGCCCTTTCCAGTGCCTGAAGGGGCTCCAGGAGAGCTGGAGAGGGGCTTGGGACAAGGCAGGGTTAGATGGGACACTGGGGAGAAGTTTTTCCTTGTGAGGGTGGGGAGGCCCTGGCACAGGGTGCCCAGAGAAGCCCCCGGATCCCTGGAAATGTCCAAGGCCAGGCTGGGCAGGGCTGGTGGAAGGTGGGGCTGGGCTGGGATGCTGGAAGGTGTCCCTGCCCACTGCAGGGGGTGGAATGGGCTTTAGGCTCCCTCCAACCCAAAGCATTCAGTGATTCTGAGATTTACAGCTGTGCCAGCTGTGCGGGAGCTCCCGCGGCAGGCAGAGCACACCCCCCAGCTCAGAGCCGCTGTGCCTGCAGCCAGGCTGGGGAACGCTGGGAGGGGAAGCATCTCCCGTGTCTGTCCCGTGCTGCCCTCCCGTTAATCCCCGCTGCGGCAGCCACGGCTGGCTGTCTGTCCCGCAGCTCTGTCTGTCTGTCCCACAGCCACGGCTGTCTGTCTGTCCCGCAGCCTGTCTGTCTGTCCTGCAGCCCTGTCTGTCTGTCTGTCCCGCAGCCCCGGCTGTCTGTCTGTCCCGCAGCCTGGCTGTCTGTCCTGCAGCCTGTCTATCTGTCCCGCAGCCCTGTCTGTCTGTCCCACAGCCCGGCTGTCTATCTGTCCCGCAGCCCTGTCTGTCTGTCCCACAGCCTGGCTGTCTGTCCCGCAGCCCTGTCTGTCTGTCTGTCCCGCAGCCCCGGCTGTCTGCTGTCCCGCAGCCCCGGCTGTCTGTCTGTCTGTCCCGCAGCCTGTCTGTCTGTCTGTCCCGCAGCCCTGTCTGTCTGTCCCGCAGTCCGGCTGTCTGTCTGTCCCGCAGCCCCGGCTGTCTGCTGTCCCACAGCCCCGGCTGTCTGTCTGTCTGTCCCGCAGCCTGTCTGTCTGTCAGTCCCGCAGCCCCGCCGTGCATCACCGCACCCAGCGCTGGCTGACGCAGCCGAGGCAGCTCCGCCTGATGGAGCCCCGGGCCCGCAGCCCCTCTGGGCGCCCCTCGGCCCCCCCTGCGGACGGACAAAGGCTCCAGAGGAGCTGCAACCCGCCCGGCTCAGCTCGGGGAGCAGCTCCACCCACCCCGGCCCCGCAGCCCGAACAGCCCGGGCTGGGAGCACAGGGGGATGAGGCTTCTCTGCCGGGGCCACGGGCAGGCTGGAGCCCCTCTGCTCTGCAGCCGGGCTGGGACAGCCGGGGGTGCTGCTCACCTGGAGAGGAGAAGCTCCAGGGAGAGCTCAGAGCCCCTGCCAGCGCCTGAGGACACTGGGAATAGAGAGAGAGAGAGACTTTTTACATGGAGAGAGAATGATAAGACAAGAGGGAAGCATTCCAAACTAAGACAAGAGAGATTAAATCAGATGTTAAGAAGAAATTCTTCCTTGTGAGGGTGGGCAGGGCTGGCACAGGGTGCCCAGAGCAGCTGTGGCTGCCCCTGGATCTCTGGCTGTGCCCAAGGCCAGGCTGGATGGGGCTTGGAGCAGCCTGGGATAGAGGAAGGTGTCCCTGCCTATGGCAGGGGGTGAGACAAGAAAAGCTTTATGGTCCCTTTCAACCCAAACCAGTCTGGGATTCCATAACTCCTCTCCTGCACCACCACCTGCCCCAGGGCTTTATCCTCCTCAGCTTAGAGAGTTGTTCTCCATCCCAGCAAACCTCCCTCCCTCCAGACCTGGGCTGTTGTTGTCCCTGTCCTGAGCAGCCAGGGCAAAGCTCCTTCTGCCTTTCCCCTCTTTGAAGCTCTGCAGCTCCCCACTGTCCCCAGGCCTTGGTCCTTCCCAGGGCTGCTGCAGAGCTTTGGGAGAGCAGCAGGGCTGCAGAGCCCTGTGGAGCTGCCCAGGGGGGTCCCTGCAGCCCCAGCAGCTCCTCTGTGTCCACCTGGGCCCAACCCCACCCCTTCAGTTCCTCCTCCTGCCTGCAGGGCTCCCGAAGGGAACAGACCCTGCTGCCTGCAGCTCCATGGACCTGGGGATTGCCTCCTCCTCTCTGCCTGGCTCCTGCAGGTCCCTGTTAGCTGGGATAGCTTTGTGATCACAGCACTGAAATTTGCCCTCTGCTGCAGAACTTTCTCTGGCCACTCATCCCTGCACACTCCTCTCCATCCCCCTCTCCATGTTCCCTCCTCAGGTCCAACTGTTCCCTCAGTGCTCCTCAGGTCACTCACAGATGGGCATTTCAGCCTCCAAGTCTTTTCCCAGACAATCCCAATCTCTCCTGCTGTTCTTTGTTTACAGCAAAGCAGTTCCCTGCTGGCCTTGCACTGCATCCCACGGGCACCTCAGTTCCTGCAGGAGCAGAGGGACATTGGGGTGCTGGGAGAGGCTCAGTTCCTGCAGGAGCAGAGGGACATTGGGGTGCTGGGAGAGGCTCAGTTCCTGCAGGAGCAGAGGGACACTGGGGTGCTGGGAGAGGCTCAGTTCCTGCAGGAGCAGAGGGACATTGGGGTGCTGGGAGAGGCTCAGTTCCTGCAGGAGCAGAGGGACATTGGGGTGCTGGGAGAGGCTCAGTTCCTGCAGGAGCAGAGGGACATTGGGGTGCTGGGAGAGGCTCAGTTCCTGCAGGAGCAGAGGGACATTGGGGTGCTGGGAGAGGCTCAGTTCCTGCAGGAGCAGAAGGACATTGGGGTGCTGGGAGAGGCTTTGCTCCTCGCCTGCCACCACCACCCACCTCACGCCACCCTCCCTGCAGGCATTGTCCCCCCATTCCCCCCGAGCCTCACCCCACACACCCATCCCTGTCGCCCCCCTGCAGGTGCAGGGTCACAGCCACACTGCCCCCAGTCCCCTCAAGCCTGCTCCCTCCCAGCCCTTGGGCAGGAGCGTTTGGAAGGATGCCAGAGCAGGAGAGCACGTTGTTCTCCTGCCCAGCAGGATGCATTGAGCTCAAAAACATCACCCTGGGAACATGAAGGGCAGCGTGAGCATTCCCTCTTCACCTCAGATGCCTTGGTCCCCAGCCTGTGAGAAGGTTTCACACTAGCCCAGGTGAGCTCTGTCACCTTGTCCTGCCACCTTGTCTCTCAGGTGTCTCACCCCAGGGCAGGACAGCACCAGGAAGCACCAGCTGCTCATCTCAAGTGCTCTGTCCAGTTCTGGGCCCCTCACAAGAGAGACCTTGAGGGGCTGGAGCCTGTCCAGAGAAGGGAATGGAGCTGGGGAAGGTGGAGTAGCTGAGGGAGCTGGGAAAGGGGCTCAGCCTGGAGAAAAGGAGCTCAGGGGGGCCCTTCTGGCTCTGCACAACTCCCTGCCAAGAGGGGATAGCCGGGGGGGTTGGGCTCTGCTCTCAGGGAACAGGGACAGGATAAGATGAAACAGCCTCAAGTTGCACCAGCAGAGTTTCAGATTGGGTATTTCAGAAAATTTCTTCACTGAAAGGGTTGCCAGACATTGGAAGGGGCTGCCCAGGCAGGTGGTGGAGTCCCCATCCCTAAAGGTGGTCAGGAAATGACCAGATGTGGCACTCAGTGCCACACTTCAGTTGACAAGGTGGTGATCAGCCACAGGCTGGATGATCTTGGAGGTCTTTTCCAACCTGAATGATTCTGCAGCTCAGGAAGGGAAGAGCTAAGAGGTCTGAACCTGCTGCTGGAGGAAATCACCATGGACTGACCATGGCAGGCTGCCCCCAGGGAAACTGCTGGGACACGTCCACTCCTGTCCCTCTGGCAGGTCCAGCCCGGAGCCTGCCTGAGCAGGGAGGGCAGGAAGGCTCCTCCAGGCTGGCTGGACCGGTCCCTTCCTGGGGACAGGCCCTGCAGGGCTTTGCTGCTGCCTTCAGACACCTTTGTCCAGACAGGTGGGTGCTGTCCTGCCCCCAGCCAGCCCGGCAAGCTCGGGCTGTCGAGCTGGTGTGCTCAGCTCCACTGACCTGACCTGGGCTTCCCCAGGGATGCTGAGCCAGGGAAAAGGAGCCAAGCCCAGGCTGAGGCAGACTGAAGCAGACAGAGCAGACAGCAGCTCGTCACTGACACGGAGCGTGACAGCCAGGCTGGAGCTGCCAAGTGAAGAATTGGGTCAAGTGGGGAAAATCAGGAGAGCAAAGGCAGCAAGGGTGGGATGATCCCACGGGGACACACTCACGTGGGGGCAGTGATCCTGTGTGACACCTCCATCCACCACCTGACAGGAGCCCGTGGCGTGGGGCTCTGCCACCTCCCTGCTCTCCTGCAGCCAGCCCAGCCCTGACTGACACGTGTTGAATGTGTGTTTGGGCAATGATGGATTTACACGATGTCAGCAGTTGCCAGGAGCCCAGACATCTGCTCGCTCATCATGCCCGAGCCAGGCAGTGCAGAGACATCTGACCCTGCTGACAGGCAGCAAAGGGGCTCCCCTGCACAGCTCCAGCCTCCCCTGGCATCGTCACCTGCAGGGGACAGGCAGTGACCTCCTGCCCACGGTGCCAGCCCCTGCTCCGGGGTTAATAGAGCAGTTTGAGCTTATTCTGCAAAACTGCACCCTGCAAGTGGAGATCAGCATCCCTGAGGCTCCAGAGGCATTGTGCCACACGTCAGAAATGAATCACGAGAAGGTTAGGGGGGGAAAAGAAGCCACCAAATTGACAGGGAGCTGTCCCCCGAGCCAGGCTGGAGTCAGCAGCGATGGCAGCTCACCATGACAGCTGCCAGTGCCAGAGCAGCCGGGGCAGAGCCCACCCCAGAGACCAAAGCCTCCCTCCAGCTTGCTCTGGCCCCAGCCCTTCTGGCACCAGGATAAACCAGGGAAGAGGAGCAGGACCTCTGCTGCACCCCAGGGGGACGGGGCTGCAGTGCCTTCTCCTCCTCCGAGCCCTGCAGGATGCAAAGGCAGCACCTCCCTGCTCCCTCTGGCACCGCAGGGCTTCTGCCAGACACGGGAAATTTGGGGCCACTCTAAACGAGGCTTCACTCCCACCCTTCTGAGTGACACCTCCCAGCTGAGTAAACAAGAGCAGGAATGAGTGGCTGTGCCCCCTCAGAAGCCAAGAGACACCTTCCACAACCTCATTAATGCTCAGATGAAGATGTCCCAGCTGGCGGGAGGGAGAGCTGTGAGTCAGCCCCTGCGAGCACCCGGTGCCTCTCCAGATGGAAGTGCAGCCCAGGCACCACGGGGCAGGGAGAGGGAAGAGCCAGCAGACTCTGCAGCCCCCAGTTCCCCTGGTTTCTCCCACTGGAGCAGGGTGGGAGCAGCAGCACCACCACGGGCATCATGTGCCACCACTGAGCCCTGGTGTCACAGCACCGTCCTCGGGGCAGACCACGTCCTGCCTGCCACTGCTCTGGGGACTTCCCTGCTGTCCTTGGCACCCATGGGCCCCTCCCATCTCACCTGCAAAGGCCAAGCCCCACTGATGCCCTCAGCCACGCCAGGGCCTTGGCTGCACCTGCCCAGCAGCTCCACAGTCCCACAGCCCGTGGGGTGACACAGGGATGATGCTGTTCCAGAGCTCTCCAGTTCCAGCCCAATCCCCTCCCTCTGTCCCTGGGACAGCCACTCAGCAGCACAAGCAGAAGTTTCTCTCTGCCACCAGTGGTGAAAAACCATCCTCTGCTCCCAGGCAGAGCCATCCCTCCTGCTCACCAGTCCCCTCCCTGCCTGTCACACAGCCACAGCAGCCTGCAGGCTCACAGGGACCCCAAACCTCAGCCCAGAGCACAGGATCCCATGGGTGTGGCCCTTGGGAGCCGTGGGTGCAGCAAGGACAGGTCCTGGTGGCAGGATCCACAGCAAACCAGGCATTCCCTGGGCCTGCACAGCCAAACCCACCCCGCTGCCTGATCCCTGCCCACTGCTCCAGGGAAGAGCCCGGGGCTCTGGAAGTCCACTGGGGCTTTCTGCACAGCCAGAGGCTGCCCAGCTTGTCCCCTCCATCACCCCAGGCAGCCCCATCAAGCCAGGAATGTGCCTCTTCCAGGGAAATACCGACCTTTCAAAAGGCATGGCTTGCACAGTCAGCAGAGTGGGGAACGCACCAGGAGTGGGGAGAGGGGAAATTCACGGTCTGATGGCACAGCTGGGGCTTTCAGCCCTTCCAGCACAGTCCAGCAAGGAGCACTGCCTGGACAGAAGGCTGGGGAGGAAGCTCAGCACTCAGCACACAACATCCCCCCGTGCCATGGCATACCATGAACCAGCCCTAGGGAGGCACTGAGGGGGTAAAGCCACCCCAGAACACCCTCCCCATCCTGCAGGCAGACAGGGAAGGCTCCTTCCCACCTGCAGGATGTCACCTGAGCCAAACACCCGGCCTTGGGAAGGGCACAAAGAAACAGCAGCCAAGGCCACAGCGTACCCAGGCAGGGCTGGGGTCACTGAGGGACACCTGTGCCAGCCTGAGTGTCCCTGTCACAGAACAGCCACAGCCTAAGGAGGAGCCAAGGCACCCAGGGCACAACTGTGCCAGAGGGGAAAGCTGCTCCTGCAGCATTCCACAGCAGCTCACCCACATCCCCAGCCCAGCCAGCACTGCAGGGACTCTCAGGGTGCAGCAGCCTTGGGGCTCCCCTCTCTTGGCCCTGCTCCCCAGAGCCAGGCACGGGAGCAGTGCTGAGGTGGGAATCCCAAGCAAAAAGATCAACAGAGCTTCGAGACATCTTCCTTCCCCAGGGAAGGATTTGGGGGATCTTGGGCAGAGAAACCCCAAATCAGGGGTTGGTGATGCCCAGGGACACCCTGGGGTGCTCTCCTGCCCCGGGACAGGGCGGTGTGGGCAGCAGGAGCTCCCACCGAGCTGCCTGGGAGGATGTGGAATGCCAGGGCAGGCAGGGCTCGGGCTGGGCAGGGATGTGCTGGGAACGGTCCCCGGGAAGCTCCACCTCTGCCGGTTGCTTGGCGACCAGCATCCCGCAGGAGCCACCGCGCCCGCACCGCCCTGCCCGCAGCCCCGGCCCTGCCGCAGAGCCGGAGCAGAGGGGAGCCGGGAACCACCCGGGAACCACCCGGGAACCACCCCGGGGGCCCGCAGCCTCCCCCTTCCCGCTGGAGCACTGGGATGTGCTCCCCTGCACTCGGGGCTGCACAGCCCAGCCCCACCAAAGCCTCCAGGAAGGGCAGCAGCACTTGCAGATGGGACCCTCCCAGCCCAGGTCCGGCTGCTGCCTCCAGAAACTGATAAATGCTCGGCAGGGAAGGGGAAGGACACATGGAAGCACCTTCAGCACATCTGAGTCCATCTCAAGAGCCAGTCCAGCTGACTGGGATCCCACCATGGTTTGGGTTGGAAGGGGCATCAAAGCCCATCCAGTGCCACCCCTGCCCTGGGCAGGGACACCTCCCACTGTCCCAGGCTGCTCCAAGCCCCATCCAGCCTGGCCTTGGGCACTGCCAGGGATCCAGGGGCAGCCACAGCTGCTCTGGGCACCCTGTGCCAGGGCCTGCCCACCCTCACAGGGAACAATTCCTGCCCAATCTCCCATCCAGCCCTGCCCTCTGCCAGTGGGAGCCATTCCCTGTGTCCTGTCTCTCCATCCCATGTCCCAAGTCCACCTCCAGCCCTCCTGGAGCCCCTTTAGGCTCTGGAAGGGGCTCTGAGGCCTCTGGAGGCTTCTCTTCTCCAGGCTGAGCACCCTCAGGGAATAGAGGCCAACATCCCTCCAAACACCTCCAAATTCATTTGCATGGGAGGAAATGCTACAAGTTCATAGGAGAAGAGCAGCAGATGTGTAAGTGAAACAGGCAGGAGCTCAAGGAAGAGAACTGCTCTTGCAAATGGCTTTTTGGGCCCATAGATTTTGCAATTTATACTTCTGTTCATCTCCCTTCCAAGGGAAGGCAGATTACCTGGCTGGAAAGAGGAGCAGGAGACTGCTGCATTAGCCATGGAAACCCACAGCTGGAAAGCAGATCCTTGGGGGCTTCCTGGCACTGTCCCCAGCACTGGTGTTTCCAGCAGCCTCTGACCTCTCACAGGTCACAGGTGGAGAGCAAACCCAAGCTCTCCCTTTGGCTTGGCACCTGACAATCTGACTGATCACCAGGGCTGCAGGAAACCAATGCACCCCCCAGCACAGGGGGGCTTCCATGAGCTCCCCACCCTGGCACTGCCCCCCTGCACCCTGGCACTGCCCCCTGGGCACCAAAGGACCTGGAGAGAGCTGCAGGTGGCTGCTCCCCAAATCCCCAGCTCCCCAAAGCCAGGGATCTCTGCTGGCATATGGATGTGCTGGGGCACAGCATCCCACACTGGCTGACCCAGCAGCAGATCAAACCCTAAGGTTTTTTAGGGAAGTGGAGGAGAATATCTTAGGTGGGTTATTCTGGGGTGTTTTTTTTATAGTACAGAGATATTTTTTGCAACAAAATGCCTGCTGCTGTAAGGGTTTTAAACCAAAAGAAACATCCCCAAAAACCTGTTCTTCCCTGAGTGCAGGTTCACCAAGGCTCAGGGGGCTGCTCACAGGCCCCACCAGGGCCAGGGCACCCCCAGGAGCCCAGGAGGGGCTCTGCCAAGGCCCAGGAGGTGCAGCTGGCACTGGTTCTGCCAGAGGCCGAGGTGCTGACACCTCTGCAAGCACTGCCTTGATGCAGGCCCGACACCACAAACAATGCCACTGCTTGGGATTTATTCCACTTGCTTTGTAGCACTCCCAAAGACAAAGCTGCAAGCTGCTTTCCTGCCCCTGCTGAGCTGCCAGCTCCAGTGTGACTCAGCCTGGGCAGGGCTCAGCTCTGCTCCCCTCCTGTGCCCTCCTGTGCCCTCCCAGGCCAGGGGTGCCACCAGCTCTGCCACTTCCTGGGCACCCTGACACTGATCCCTGCCCTCCAGACAGAGCAGGGGCAGGGAGCTGAGTCATCTCAGCAGGGCACAGCCCCACTCCTGACCCAGAGCTGCACAAACCCCTCCAGGGGCAGCTCTGGGATCAGTGCACGGAGCCCCTTGGCTCCTGCAGAGCTGCTCCAGCCTCTGCTCCCCCAGCCCCAGCACACAGAGACCCCCTCACCACACCAGCCCCTCCCAGGCACGGGGCAGACATTTTCTGGAAAGGAAATATTGCTGCTTTTCCCTCAGCTCTCCCCCAGCCCTTCCATTTTCCCTCCTGGACAAACCTGAGCACAGCAGTTGTTTTTCCTTGCTGTTTAATCTCTCCCCAGCTCCCAGAGGATGTTGGCTCAGCACCTGCAGAAGCTCAGCTACCTTTGATGTGTCTCAGATTCTACCCCCAGGCAGGTGACAAGTATTCAGGGAACTTGGACAATTAAATGACAAGAGAAGGAAGGGCTGCAGGAAAAGCTTAAAAAACATAATAATAAATAAATAAAGGGGAAACAAAAAGCAAACCTGAGCAAACCTCCCCACCACACCCAAGGGCAGAGCCCGAGGGGAGCAGAGCCTGAGGCAACCACCAGAGCCTCCTGCTCTGAGAGGAGAGTCCCAACCAGGCACCCTGAGCCCCACACTGGGAGCAGGGATCCCACAGCCACAGCCAGGCTGGGAGCAGGGATCCCACAGCCACAGCTGCCCTGGCCCCACCACAGCAAATCCCAACACAGCAATTTGAGTCCAGGTCCTGGGCAGAGGCTGGCACAGCTCCTGCCCTCCCAGCTGAACTGGGAAAGCTTCAGGCAGGACAGGAACACAAAGCCAGAGGTGGCTGCAGCCCAGCCAGGTCCAACCCCAGACTGAGCCCTCTGATCCACCCAGCCTGGGCTGGCACAGCACCGTGTGCTTCTGCCCACCAGCCCCTGGTCCTTTCTAGAAGTGGAGAGGAGCCTGCACCTTCCAAGAGCTGGGGCTGCCCATCTTGGTCACCAGGGGAATGAGCTGACAGGCCACCTGTGCCCTCAGACAGCATCACCCTGCTGGGGCTGGCACAAGGGACACAGCTGGAGGTGCCTCTGGGGCGTGGGCCCAGCTCAAGGCCAGCAGCACCCACAGGCACCCCACCCTGACCTCAGGGCACCATCCAGGGCAGCCACAGCCACCAGGAGCTGCTGAGGAGGGTGCTCACAGCACCAAGGCCCCTTGGCACACACGTGGCTCAGGCTCAGAGCCTGTCCCTGGGGCTGTCCCTGGTGGCACAGAAGGGTGACAGGATCCTCCCCGCGGCCGCAGCATCTGCCACATCCCACGGCTCTGTCTCCCCGGCAACCCGGGTCCCTTCTCACTTGCAGCTGAGCAGCCTTGTGCACAAAAGCTGAGCTGAATCCAGAGCAGGATTAGGGCAGTCCTCTCCTTCCCTCATCCTCCCGAATTCATCCAGCCCCAAATTTCCATCCAAAATCCACCATGAGGCACAAGCTGGCTGAGAGGCACGGGAAGGGCAGCGCTCCTGCCCAGCCCAGCTGCCCCACACCAGTGGCTGCACTGACCATCCCTGGGGCTGTGGCTGCAGGGAGGTGGCACCTGTGCAGCAGGTGGGGTGACAGTGCTGTCCCAGCACTGGCTGCCTTGGATGGCAGCAGGCACACAGGAGCTGGACAGGTGACACCAGTGCCAACCAGACCCAACCTCCCACTCCAGCCAGCCAGCCCAGTGGCCTGAGGCTCTGGAAGCTTCTCCACAGTGCAGAGCTCCCTCCAATGCCCCCCCAACCCTCCAGCATCCCACCAAGTGTCCTGCCTGCTGCACGGGGGGTCCCATAACAAAGGAAAGATCAGCAAGGGCTGTGGGAAATGGGATGGAAGAAGCCAGAGAGGTGCTGCTGGAAGATGATGCCCCAGAGCACCCTGCACCAGGGCAGGTGCTCTCCTGAACACGGCCCAGCCTCTGCTCTTCCCCTGGGAGCAAATCCTGCAGATCCCCAGCCCACGCTGGGCCTGCTCAGATGCTGCCCACAGCTCCACTCCCCTTGGGCCCTGCTGTGCTGAGAAGCTGCTGAAACACCGGTCCCGGGTGGCAAATCCTCCTCCGCAGGGATCTGAGAGCAGACAGCTCCTCCTCCCCACCCAGCCCCACAGGGATCCCCAGTGCAGCCAGGCAGGAGCCCAGCCCAGCCCTGCAAGCCCTCGGCCAGGAGCAGGGGGAGGGTGGCACCTCAGGAGGGACAGAGCTCTCCAGCCAGGGCCATCAGAGCAGCAAAGCTGCATCTCCCCAGGAAAGCCCAGCTGCTGCTGCCTGAGCACACAGCCCTGCATGCCAAGGCAGGGCAGGATCCAGCCTGGCTCTGGGCACAGGGGGCTCCAACAGCCGGGCACAGGGACCAGACACGGGTGGGCAGCCCAGCCCAGCACGGGGACAGCCCAGCTCCTGAGTGCTGCGATGCACAAGAGGTTAAAGGCTCAGCCAAGGCAAGCAGGGCTCTGGCCAGCAGCCAGCCTTGCCCAAGAGTTTGAGGGAGCTGGCAGCTCCCCCAGCCTCCAGGGCCCACATTGCCACATACCACAAACCTGTTTGCTCAGCCCCAGCAGCTGGGATGGCACAGAGCAAGGCTCGCTGACCAAGGCATGTCTCGCAGCCAGGATGGGCCCCAAATCAAGAGGAAAGTGCAGCAGCAGCCCCGGGGCAGGGCAGGGACAGGCAGGGCAGTGCCCTGGTAGCCGCAGGCAGCACTGCCAGCTCCCACTGGCTGTGCCAGGGCTGTGCCAGGGCTGTGCCAGGGCTGTGCCAGGGTCCTGCTGCAGCCAGGGGTGGAAGGCAGGGAGCACAGAACAGCCTCATCCCCCCCAGCTGCTCCATAAAACAGCCCAACAGCTTTCCTCAGGCCAGAGGGGATCCCTGCAGTGCCCTGGGCCAGTTCCTCTTACAGGGACCTAATCCTGCCCAGGGTGCTGAGGGGGCACCTCAGCAGGTGCTCCGTGCTCACCTGAGCTTTGCAGGCACTAAAAACTGCCTGTGGGCAGAGCTCTGGGAGTGAACCCCCCAGGGACACATCCTGACAGCCCTGGGGCTCTGCCTGGGGCCAGGAGCTGGCCCTGCCCTGCTGACCCCCCTGTACTTTTTGGGATGGGGAGTGACTGTCCAAAAGCTGCCACTGCCAAGTCAGCCCAGAGAGGGACCAGGACCCTCCCCTCCTGCTCCAACCCTCACACACCAGAGCCCCAGAATGTTCTGGTGCAGCAGGGGAGGGAGGCTGAACCACAGGCTGTGATGGCAGCCCCTGAGGACCAGCTCAGCCCACCGTGGAGCAGCAGCAAAGCACCTGGGCTGCACTGCAGGGCCAGGCAGGGCTGCTGCAGCCCCTGTGGAACACCACCCAGCAGGGAATGCTCTTCCCCTGCCAGTGACTGGCAGAGCTGCTCCCATCCTCCTTCCTGCCTGCAGAGGAAGGCAGAGACCACGGGTTCAGCTGCCTGGTGCTGGGAGGTGGCAGCCAGGGGAGATCAGCTGCTCCCTGGGCAGGAGCACAGGGCCAGACACCCTGGGAAGCAGTGGGCTGGAAGAGGAGAGGAGCTCGAGGGAACTGTACCCAGAGCAAGGGAAGCCACCAAAAGGAGCCCAGCCCTGGCACAGGCTCAGCTCTGCCTTCTCCCACCCTCTCCTTCCATCCAAAGGAAGGGCCAAGCACTCTCCTCACCATCATCATCCTCTGCTCTGCAGCCCCACAGGGGCCCTGTATGAGTCTAAAGAGGTGACAAGGTGTCATTTTCCCCAAGGTGACACCTTGTGCACCACTTTGAGGGTAGGCCAGCTCAGCTGGAAGGGACCTACAGTGACCATCAGGCCAGCTGAGGGATGACCACGTCCTTTGAGCAAGCTCCCACAGAACCAGCCCCCACCCCTCAGGAACCCTGCCCAGCAGGTGGGAGCCAGCACCAGCTGTGAGGGAGCTGCTGGGATCCAGAGACAGGAGCAGCTCACTGCCAGCACAACCCCTGTGCCACCGACCCTTCCTGCAGCAGGGGCACCTCCCTGGGCACACTGCAGCAGCTGGCCCTGGCTGTGCTGGCAGCGATCTGCCTGCCCAGGCCTGTGGGGGAGCTGGGACCTGCAGGGGACGGGCACAGGCTGGGGGAGCCTGCCCAGAGTGCAGGGACACAAAGCAGCTCTGCTGCAGCTGCCCCAAGTCCCAGCACCCACGAGATTCAGGGGGAATTGTGAAACCAAAGACACCCAGACCTGGGCCAGGGCCCCCAGTGCACCTGGGCCACCAAAGGCACCAGCAAGGGCAAGGGGCTGGCTGGCTACCAGGGTCACCGTGGGATGGCACATGTCCTGCTCCTCATGCCACCCCAGCAGGGGTTTGCAGCCCATCCAGGGGCAGAGCTCCAGGGGCACTGCCCAGGAGCAGAACACTCCCAGTGGGTACCCAGCCTCCCAGGGACAGAGCCAGGGCACCCTGAGGCCATGCAGGAGCACATGAAATCCACATGAAATCCATCACTGACACTGGGCCTGCAGCTCTGCCTCCACCAACTCCAGCCTGCTCACTCCGTTCCCAAACTCCTGGGCACACAAAGGCAGGACAAGAATCCATTCTCCTGGCTCTCCCTACAGACCTGCATCTTGCAAAGTGCCTGCAGGGGGAGAGCTGCTGAGAAACTGCCCATAAAACATGGAGATCTACCCTGCTGTGAGCCAGAGCCAGCTCCAGCCCCGAGGAGCCCATCACAGCCCCTGCCCACATCCACACCCACAGTCATGGAATATCCTGAGCAGGAAGGAACCCACAAGGATCATCCAATCCAACCCTTGGCCCTGCAAAAGACACCCCAATAATCCCACCCCATTCCTGGGAGCATTTTCCAAATGTTCCTGGAGCTCTGGCAGCCTTGGGGCTCTGGCCATTCCCTGGGGAGCCTGGGCAGTGCCCAGCACCCTCTGGGTGTGGAACCTCTGGATGAAGAGGATGAAGAACCTGCACCCATTGCCTTGTGTGGGCAGGAGCCAAACCCTGTGGGCAGCAGGGTCTGAGCCCTGTGGTGGGCACTGCCACAGTTCTGTCACCTGGGGAAGAGCCAGGACAGCGGGGTGCAGCTACGGAGCTCCTCATCCCAATCCTCAGATAAGGACATCATCCTCCCTCCTCAGCCCAGGTGAGGGTCATGTGCAGCTCTGCCCAGGCTCACCTCAGGTCAGAGAACCAAAGCAGAAGCAGGACCTTGTCCCCTCAGCCATCCCCAGCCCTCACTGGCCACTGGAAGCAGCTCATCCTGGTTTCACATGGATGTCACTGTGCTGTGCTGTGCTCTGGAATGGAGCAATCCAACCAGCTGGAGGGACCCTGGGGTCCCTGAAAAGGCCTGGACCACAAGCCCTCGACTCTTTCAAGCATCACAGCAATTGAATTCTGCAGCTCAGGCCTCTCCCATGCTCTGCTCCCAGCTGCCAGCCTTCCTGGGATGCACCTCAGGCCCAGTGAGCCCGGACCCGAGCCCAGGGATCCTCAGGCAGCAGAAGACCCCAGCTGGTTTGCAGACACGCTGCCTTCCTCAGATCCTCCTCACAAAGAGACCACAGGAACCCGGAGTGGGGACCCTCGTGCTGAGTGTGACACCCCAAACCTGCTCTGCCAGGGGACAGGGACTGGGGCAGCCTGTGGGAGCCTTTCCCTGGCAAAGGGGCTGCTGCCCCAGCCCCAGCTAAACCAGGAAGCAACCCCAACACAAAGAAAGCCACAACAAGCCCAAGCCCAGCAGCTGAGTGTTTTGGTGGGAGCAGGCCAGATTCCCAGGGGTTCCTGGCAGACAAGCCTCTCCCTGCAGCACCTCTCCGTGCTGAGCAGCCTTTTCTGTGCTGCAAAACCCACTCAGCCTCATGTGGGATGTGGGAAGGAGAACAAAAGCTTTCAGGATAAACTCACGCTGCTTCCAGGGGCTGCTCTCAGCGCTCGGCTTGGGCACGATTCACAACCTGCAAAGAAGAAATCAGATTTGGTTAAAAAGAAGGGAAAAGCCCTTCCCAGAGATGATGGAAGGACAGCTACAGCTGTCACCAGAGGGTGCCTGCCCGGCTGCAGTGCTGTGTTTGGATTCCACACAAATCTCCCTGCTGGAAATGGGGGCTGTGGGTTGCTTTCGACGTCGTTTTGCTCTCCCGATGTGCAGCCAGCCCCGCTCCCTCCTGCACAACAGCAAATATTTACTACAGCAGTGCCCACACACCTCCCAGTGCCACCCAGCCCCTGGGCACGGCCCGAGGGCTCCTTTCAGGCCATCTGTGCCACCCCTTTGTCACCCACGCCTGGGGCTGGGGGGCAGCATCTGCTGGGCAGGGCTGGGCTGTGGGCAGTGGTGTGGGACCCCCAGAGCAGCCCCCCAGGGCAGGAGGAAAACCAGCAGTGAGCAGGGCCAGCCCCAGCCTGCAGCAGCACTCTCAGAGCCTCTTTTAACGTGACAACTGCACCTAAGGGGGGAGGAGAATCTGCCCAGTGGCACTGCAGTGCCAGGAGGAGGAAGCACGGTGTGGCACAGCAGGGATGCCTCCCACTGTTCCAAGGGTTAATTTTTAAATATCCTTGGACAGTCAAGGCCCAGCCTCCCCCCAGGCAGAAGCAAAGCAGGCCTATGCAAAGCTCCCATCTCTGCCATGGATTCAGCAAAATCCTTTCACTCTCCACAAGCAAACATCAGCTGTGTGCAGCCAGGCCCGCCCTGAGCAGCACCAACCCACAGCAGCTTCCCCAGGAGGCACAAAAGCTGCTCCGCTCGTCTGCTGGGTGAGACACGAAACCTGATGCAACAAGGCCCTGAGCTTCAGCACCTCCAAGGAAAGAACCCACAGGTGATCTGCATGAGAGAGAAGGTGAAGAGGAGGGGGTGTTGCAGCTGCCACCCCCGTGGCCCTTTCGTGTCACCCTGCGGGAGCACAGGCAGGATGTCACCGTGTGCTGGCTCTGCCCAGCGGGCACAGATTCCTTCCCAGCCATGTGGTTTCACTGGCTCGGCTGTGCTGGGCCGTGGGGAGCAGGGCTGGGTGGCCACACAGAGCACCCCCGTGCCCAGCTCCAGTGCTGGTGGCACCCACAGGCACCCAGGGCCAGTGCCAGGGCACTGGAGCTGGATGTGTGTCCCAGTGTGACTGTGGTGCCACTGGTGTGCTGGGGCTGCTGTCCCCATGGTATGTGCCCACACCACTCCATCCCAGAGCCCAGACAAACCCCCTGCTCCTTCACCTGCCTCCTCTGCTCATGGAGATGCCCCTGCTCAGAGGCTGAGGAGCCAGAGCAGACCAAGAGACCTCTGAGAAGAGCTCTGTCTGTCCAGCAGGACACAGGGGTGCCCCAACAGGCTGAGCTGATCCACGGACTGGACTCCAGCAGCAGACACTGGTCACACAGGGATCTGTGGGATTCTCTCCCTGCTTCAGCACAGCTTCTGTGGCCCTGCTCATTCTCTGTTGAGCCCATTGATTTCTGTGGGTGCTCCATGCTGCTTCCAGGTTTGTGTGCTCAGATTTCCCTCATCCCAGCTCAAGGGGGGTCGACAGGGCAGAGATGGGCAGGCAGGTTCAAGAGCAGCCAGCTTTCCACAGACCCCAGAGGGGGAGCATGGCCCCAGCAGCCGGGGCTCCCAGGGCTGCACCCTGCTCCTGCTGCGAGGGAGGATGGAGGCTGCAGCCAGCACGGGCAGGGCAGTGGCACTCAGCACTCAGCACTCCCCAGCCTGCCTGTGCTGGCACTGCCAAACAAAGCCCCTGCCCTCCTGTGAGCCTCAGCCCATCTCTGCTGCCCTGAGAGGCACCGGGGCTGCCGTGCAGGCTCCGAGCCGTGGCCGTTTTGGGATGTGAGACACTGCAGCAATTAGGATCACACTAATGAGGGGCAGTGGGAGCGAGGCCTCCCCCAGCCCTCCCCCAGCCCTGCTCGCTCCTGCCCACAGCCAGCAGCTCCCCCGAGCAGGAATCCACGCCAGACCGCGCCCTGACCCCTGCCAGGCTGGTAGGGACAGCATCCCGGCCACAGACACTGCCCCAGGCTGACAGCATCCCACAGTGACACACATTGTCACCCCTCAGACACTGCCCCAGGCTGACAGCATCCCACAGTGACACACATTGTCACCCCTCAGACACTGCCCTGGGCTGACAGCAACCCACAGTGACACACATTGTCACCCCTCAGTGACACACATTGTCACCCCTCAGACACTGCCCCGGGCTGACAGCAACCCACAGTGACACACATTGTCACCCCTCAGACACTGCCCTGGGCTGACAGCAACCCACAGTGACACACATTGTCACCCCTCAGACACTGCCCCAGGCTCACAGCAACCCACAGTGACACACATTGTCACCCCTCAGACACTGCCCCGGGCTCACAGCAACCCACAGTGACACACATTGTCACCCCTCAGACACTGCCCCGGGCTGACAGCAACCCACAGTGACACACATTGTCACCCCTCACAGACACTGCCCCAGGCTGACAGCAACCCACAGTGACACACATTGTCACCCCTCAGTGACACACATTGTCACCCCACAGACACTGCCCTGGGCTCACAGCAACCCACAGTGACACACATTGTCACCCCTCAGACACTGCCCCGGGCTGACAGCAACCCACAGTGACACACATTGTCACCCCACAGACACTGCCCCGGGCTGACAGCAACCCACAGTGACACACATTGTCACCCCACAGACACTGCCCCAGGCTGACAGCAACCCACAGTGACACACATTGTCACCCCTCAGTGACACACATTGTCACCCCTCAGACACTGCCCCGGGCTGACAGCAACCCACAGTGACACACATTGTCACCCCACAGACACTGCCCCAGGCTGACAGCAACCCACAGTGACACACATTGTCACCCCTCAGACACTGCCCCAGGCTGACAGCATCCCACAGTGACACACATTGTCACCCCTCAGTGACACACATTGTCACCCCTCAGACACTGCCCCGGGCTGACAGCAACCCACAGTGACACACATTGTCACCCCTCAGACACTGCCCCGCGCTCACAGCAACCCTCAGTGACACACATTGTCACCCCTCAGTGACACACATTGTCACCCCTCAGTGACACACATTGTCACCCCTCAGTGACACACATTGTCACCCCTCAGTGACACACATTGTCACCCCTCAGACACTGCCCCAGGCTGACAGCAGCCCACAGTGACACACATTGTCACCCCTCACAGACACTGCCCCAGGCTGACAGCATCCCACAGTGACACACATTGTCACCCCTTGTCACCGCAGCCAGCCAGCCTGGCCCTGACAGGCCGGCGTGACGCTGCCTGGGGACAGCTGGGCTGTGGTGGCACACGGGTGGTGGCACTGCTGGCCGGGTTTAGCAGGGAGCCCTGAGCTGCTCTGGCTCGCTCAGATTGAAACCAGAACCTGGCAAAGCTGCTGATGGGCCCAGCCAAGGGACCAGGACTCGCAGTGTCCCCTCCAGCAGAGCAGGAGCACACACAGGGCAGGGAGTGCACCTGGAGAGGAGCTCAGGAGACACAGAGGAGTCCATGGACCACACCACCACGGCCTTCCCACGCCTGCCCGGGGTGGGACTGAGCTCTGCCAGCAGCGTGGAGGTGGCCAGGAGGGCTGAGAGTGACCCTGTCCCCCACACAGCATGGGCAGCTGCACCTTCTCCACATCCTGTGGCCCTTCCCTTGGTCACCCCAAGTCAGCTGCATTTCTTATAGACAGGTCTTACACCAGACCAAGGTGACAAGCAGCAATTTACTCATCCCATAGAATCCCAGAATGGTTTGGGTTGGAAGGGACTCAAAGCCCATCTTATTCCACCCCCTGCCTTGGGCAGGGACACCTTCCACTAGACCAGGATGCTCCAAGTTCCATCCAGGCTGGCCTTGGACACTTCCAGAGATGTTATGCTCCCATGGCCACCGTGCCCTAGCAGCAGGAAGCATTCCTTGATTCCCTGAAGAGCAGCCCCAGGGAATTTGCAGAGGTAACAGCTCCTGCCCCAGGCAGGGGTGTGCAGACCCAAGCCAGATGAGCCCTCTCCCAGGAGGCTTCTCTTGTTCTGGCCAGGTCACTCCACAGGACCTTCATCTATCAGGACTTGAGTAAATCTCCTAAAGGGAAATACTGCTGAGAATTCAGGCTGGAATTTTCCCCTGCCAAAGTTCATCATCACCATGTAATATTAGTCTGCATCCTTGTCAAAAATGGCACCTTCCCACAGCGAGCACAGCCCCAGCTGTCCTACCCCCCCCTCCCACCTCAAGCCCTCTGCCACATCCCCCTCAGCATCACCAGAGCCCCCAAGCTTTCCCAGGTGCCACGACCTGCTGCACTGACACTGCCAGACCCAGAGTGCACCTCATGACAGCCCCCAGCTGCTTCCCACGGCATCACTGGGAGAAAAACCTGCAGGACCCCCACGCCCTTCATGTGTGGCCACCTGGGGATGGTCTGGTGGAGAAGCACCCGGGAGGATGTGAGGGGCTGGTCCATCCCCCGCCTCTGGCCGGGCCAGGACGCCTCGCTGCTGGCACTCACCCCAGCCAGGCCGATTAGCTGATTACAAAGGGGAATGTCATTTCAAACACACAATCAGATTTCCCGGCCCTTCTGCCCATAACAAAATGTCTCGTGAAATGGCTCATTCTGTTCTCCCATAGAAACGTGTTTCCCTTCAAAAGCCTGATACGGGAGAGGAGGGGAGAAAAAAAAAAGGAAAAGGCAAAGCTAAAAATATCACCCGAAAGATACCATGACAGCAACAGATTCACAGGGAAATGAGGTGGGAAGGGGGCTGTGAATGTGTTAAGATCCTGTTTAATCTCTCCCCAGCCACCTAAAAAACGCACGGAAGGCAGAAACGATACCTCAACATTTCCTTTGTGCGAGAGCTGACTCCACCCTGTGTTTTCCTCTCCATCTGATGCTCGGGGAAGGATACCAGCAGACATCTCCGCTGCTGCCAGGCAGCGAGGGGCCCCGGCAGTGGGTTAGTAGGAGCAGAGGGAGGAAGGAGCCGGTGGGAGGAACCTGGCAGCAGGGCTGGGCTGTGAATCCCCATTCAGCATCCCTCAGACGCAGGATGCGCTTTACACTGGCGCGGCACCTGCTCCTGCTTCCCTCCCCAGCTCCTCACCGAGGGTCCTGGGGGGGCTCGGGGACAGCAGGACCCAGCCAGGTGGTCCCAGGGTCCAGTTACAGCTGGTGGGGAGCAGGCTGGGCACGGGAAGGGGGATGGAGCAGATCCCAACCTGCGGCCACATTTCACTGCCACAAAGAGGCCGAGTGTCCAAGTGAAACTGCTGACCTGCTGGCAGCCACAGATCTGCAGCTTCAGCCTCATTTGTCTCGTGTTCTGAGCACAATAGGGTCAGCCCAGCGTCCCCCTGTCGCTGTCATCCCACAGCCCGGGGCTCTGAGCAGCTCCTGCGTGAGGCAGACCCAGCCCGGGGCACTGCTGAGCCCCCAGGGAGTGCCCTGCAGAGGGCAAGGCACAGACCACGAGCAGGAGGTGGGAACAAAATCCTCTTCTAGAGATTTACCATCCTGATTTTAAGGCTCTGTCTGCTGCTCCCGTTCCTGGGGAGGGTGCATGAGTGGGCTCAGGGGTGTGCACACACCAGTCAGGACATTGACAACTCTGAGCTGCATCCAGAGCCCCCTCAGCTGTGTGCTGGGACAAGCAGGCACAAGAATTTGTACTAAATCACCCATCCAGGGCTCTGGGATGTCTGTCCCATTCCAGGCAGCCCCATCACTCCCTGCCCAGTGCAAGGAGAGCAAACCTTCACTCCTGTCCCAGTGGTACCAAACTTCAGCCCAACAGCTCTTCCTAGGAATGGATAATTGGGGAGAAATCCTTCCCTGTGAGGGTGGGGAGGCCCTGGCACAGGCTGCCCAGAGAAGCTGGAAGTGTCCAGGGCCAGGTTGGACTGGGCTTGGAACAACCCAGGAGAGCAGAAGGTGTCCCTGCCCATGGCAGGAGGGTTGGAATGAGACAAACCTGAAGCAACCCAAACCCATGATTCTGTGGCTCCACACATCCCCAGACAGTTCATCCCCTTGGAGCAAGGCAGGGCAGAGGGAGCAGCTGTCATCCCAGACAAGGGACATCCACAGGGCCTGGGCCTGGCACCCTGCTTTGCACCAGGGACACGTTGTGTGGACAGGAGAGCTGCTGCAGGAAGCAGCCACTGCTTCCACACTGAAAATGTGGCTGCCCAGCTTTCCTCCTCTTCACTTGCAGACACACTTAGGACCTGGATGACCCACAAGCTTCCACTCAAGGGCTGGAAGGAGAGGAAGGCTGGATCTGCAGCCACAGGGAAGCCTCGCAACATGTCCCCATCAAAGAGAGCCTCCTCCCACCACGCTGTCCACCTCCTGTAATCCAGACAAGAGGATGATGAAGGACCAGACCACGAAGCCTGGCCAGCAGCAGCGAGGCTCATCCTTATAGCCCTGACTGGCACAGGGTAGGGGCTGGAAGGGGTCCCTGAGGGAGGCTGTCCTCCAGCTCACACAGACACAGCTCCCTCCAGGCTCAAGGGACAGCACAACTCATGGTGCCTTTGAGCCCAGGCTCAAACCCCACATCCCCCTGCAGCAGGGTCAGGGCCAGCCCCACTGCTCAGCACCACAGACCTGCACAGGCTGTGACAAACCCAAACCTGCTGACTCAGAGCACCGACTGCTCTAATGAGAACAATGAGCCCCGCAGCCACCGCTGTCACAGCCCCAGCACATTTCAGGTGCCGTGCCAGAGCCGGGTACTTGGGGCTGCACAGGAGCTCCCAGCACTCAGGGCCTGCCACTGTTTCGTGTTTGTCCTTTGGCAGAGGGAGCCTCAGGCTCAGCTCAGCCCCCCAGGTGACAGGCACCACATGAAAGTCTGTCACCCCCGTGCCTGCAGCCGCCCCCTCGCCCTGCCGAGCCCGCGCTGAGCCCATTCCCTCACACACTCACGCTCCCACCGCCGTCCCAGCTGCCACTCAGCACCCCAGCACCGTGCCCAGGGCAGCAGGGAAACAGCCCAAGTGCACAGCCAGAGAGAATTAAGGCAAAGGACACTCCAGTGATGTCTGTGAGTCTGAGCAGGAAGCTCGGAGCAAGGCTGGGAAGGGCCAAGCCCACCCCCTGCCCTTTCACCGGCAGGTCATTCTCAGCAGCTTCCCAATTTAGAAACCCTAATTAGTTATGGGAGAGATTTCCTCTGTTAGGGACAGAATTAGTCAGGCACCTGACCGGTCTGTGTGTGTCTGGGAGCCTCCTGCAGGAAAGCAGAAGTGCCCAGCAGTGCTGGAGAGAGGGGAAGGCAGGCAGGATGCCCAGAGTGACGCCGGAATCCCCCGCGGGACCAGGGCTCAGCGCTGCCAGCAGAAAGCCTTGATGTAATTCTGCAAATCAGTGAGGGATCCAGCTCCTCACCAGGACCAAGGTCATCACCCACAGCTTAACAGGGAGCTCAGCTGCCTGGGGGAAGAAAATTAGTTTTTAAGACTTTCCCCATTCTATGCTGCAGTGACTTCTTCAGGGGAGGCAGCCACCCCTCCTGGCCACAAAGACATCACACACCAGGAGACACTTGCCCCTGGAAGGTTGGGGTGGTGATGGCAACCGTGGCAGCGGCCCAGGGAAGGAGGCCCAGCACGCTCTGTGTCTCCACTGCACAGGGAAGGCACCAAAACATTTTCCTTCAGCACACCGAGAGCATTCATACCTTTAGCTCAGAAATCCCATACTGGAGTTCAAAAACCCTTTCTAGATGCTTCCTCCTGACCAAAACATCTCCCCTAAGAGTTCTGGAGAATACTCACATCTCAAAAATTGATAAAAATCCAAAATTCTAGGCAGTTCTAGGTACAACATCCACAAGCAGCTAAAGGAGCAGGGGAAGAACCCATCCCCTGCCAAAGGTAGCCAAACACAGGCTCTGCACCCCACAGCCCTGCCCAGGGCTCTGCTGGGAACGGCTGATTGAGGAAAACAATCCCCACGGCACAGGGATGGTGGGAAGAGGAGAGGGGATGGGAATCCTCCCCTCCCAGAGGGGCTCACAGCCCACGGGAGGCAGCTGCACCCTGGTCCTTGACTCCAAACACAGAGGCCATCCCTGGGTAAGGAGGGGAGCTCTGGACCTGCCACAGCTTCCAGAACATGCCCTGCATCCCTGCAGGCAGCAGAGACAGGTCCTCACGGAGAGCACAGCTCTGAGCACCCCGGGGAGCTCCGGACGGCTCGGTGCCTGCCAAGCCAGACTCTAAACCAACATCATTAAAGAGTATTCATTCCCTTCTTGCAAGGACCATCACCCAGAGCCAGGCAGCCTTCCCTCAGCTCCAAACTCGCCCGATGGAAACAAGGACACGCAGCTGAGGGCCACCAGAGCCTCTCTCCAGCCGTGGTCCAAGGGGCTGACACAGCCAGAGCCCTCCCGTGGATGTGGAGACCCACAAGGAACAGACCAGAGTAACAAGGTGCTTCCCACACCTCGAGATTTTCTGGAGCAAAAACCCCTTTGGACAAGTGTAGCATGAGAAAGCTGGAGGGAAAGTGCCAGCTAAGAGCAGGAAGGAGACGGATGCATGGGCTGGGCTCTCTGGGGATGCTGGAGAGGCCACACCTCATCCACAGCAATGGAGAAGGGGCTGATCAGGAGTCACCTCACACCATCCACAGCTGAATGAAGCACGGCTTTGCCATCGCCTGCAGCACACGGAGACTGCCCAGCCAGCACACCCAGACCATTGTTTGCCCACTGGAGGGTCCCCACCGAGACAGGCTGAGGGCTGGGCACGCCGGAGGGAACAATAACCCGGGAAACAGCCAGAGAAAAAGTGATGGGAAATACAGAAACCACCGATGGGGAAAGGGCCACGCAGGTCCTCTAGTACAATCTCCCGGGTAACCAGCCTATGGAGAAAATGCTGAGCTCAAGGATACCTCCAGAGCCCACCTCCTGCCATATGACGGTACTCCAAAAATAACCACAGAAATATGCGAGGACCCATTCCAAGTTGTTCCTGGCTCTCTCCACATTCTCCCTCTCATGTAAATCGTCTCCCTCAAATCACAGCCCGGCGGTTCAATGCGTGCCGCAGCTCGGGGCTGCGGATCCCCGGGGCTACGGCTGCCGGCGGTCGCCTCATCCCGGCCGCAGGACGCGGCTGGCGCTGCCGCCTCCC
This sequence comes from Phylloscopus whistleri, assembly GCA_017589585.1. NCBI lineage: Eukaryota > Metazoa > Chordata > Aves > Passeriformes > Phylloscopidae > Phylloscopus > Phylloscopus whistleri. Next base: position 83,698 of record JADMLD010000992.1, read on the forward strand.
CGGGAGCGGCACGCATGGAACTGCCGGCAGCGCCCGCCGAGCCGCCGGAGCCCCGCGGGGACCCGCGCCCCGCCCGAGCATCCCGGGATGCGCCGCTGCCGGCAAGGGAAGGCCCGGCTCGGGGCAGCTTCCCCCGGCGGCGGGGCTGCCGCAGCCCTGCCCGCCTCTCCCTCGCAGGCGCCGCGCAGCACCTGGGGCTGCCCGGCCCCGCAGCCCCTGCACCGCGCCGTGCCGCTCACCTCGGCTCTGCCCGCTCGGCTCGGCTCGGCTCGGCTCGGCTCCGTTCCGCCGCCGTGTGCCGGGCGCGGCCGCCGCCGCCGCCGCCGCTGCCCGCGCCGCCCGTCCGTGCCCGCTCCTGCCCCGCCGTGCGGCGGGCGCGGCGCAGCGCGGGGCGGGGCGGGCCGGGCGCGGTGCGGCGCTGCGGAGGGGGCGGGCCCCGCACCGCACCGCCCGCACGGCCCCGCGCCGCCCCCGCCGCTGGGGCCGCCCCCGGGCCGCGCCGGGCTGCGCCGGGGCTCCCGCCGTCCCCGGGGCACCGAGGGTCCCCGCGGGTCTCCCCCACGCAGGTCCCGCGTGACGCACCCGGGACCCACGGAGGCACCCGGGACTTTCAGCCTCCTCCCCCCATCCCTGCTGAGCCTCCTCCGTCACCCCTTGCGGGACACGCGGCGGGTCCTGCGGCTCCCAGGGGTCCGGCCCCTCGTGGAGCATCCCGGGCTGTCCACCCGCGGCGTTTGGGGGGCACACCCGGGAGATCTCCGCATCGGCAGCTGACGAGACTTGAGCATTTTGGGGGTGTCAAGGCGAGCAGCTCCCTCAGGAGATGCAGAGGGAAAGGAGAGGCTATTGCTGTTCAAAGTATGCGTGAAGCCACAGCACGGCCGCATGGGATGCATGGGCACACGTGGAGATGCACTGGTTGCAGCGGGATTCGCTGGATGCAGAGCAGGGATGCAGCTGGAGGCACAGGGATGCACTGGTTGCAGCGGGATTCGCTGGATGCAGAGCAGGGATGCAGCTGGAGGCACAGGGATGCACTGGTTGCAGCGGGATTTGCTGGATGCACAGCAGGGCTGCAGCAGCCGCTCTGCTCTCAGTGTAACCCCCGAGTATGGGGTTGGCTCTCACAGGCAGGAGCAGGGAGGCTGCACACTCAGCCCTGTCTGCCCCCCTTGCCTGGCAGACACTGAGCAGTGAGGGCTGGAGGGAGGTGCCAGCCCAGCACTGGATCTGGTTTCCCCATTCCCAGTGCCTGTGGTGCCTCCCAGCTCAGTGCCCAGTGCCCTCTGCTCCCTTACCTGGTGGCACAGCTGCCCTCGGTGACTCTCCCGGTGTGAGGGACAGAAAAGGCCTCCAGTGGTGTGAGGAAGGCCGGGGGACCCTTCCCAGCAGGGAAGCTCCGACCTGGCTGCCTCTGCTGTTCCCGTGCAGCCAGGCAGTCACGGTGTGTCAGCACATGGTACCTGTCTGGCAGCAGTGGGTGCCAAGGCTCTGTACCAGCCGCCTCTGGGCGCTGCTCCTCAGCTCCCTCCCCAGCAGCCCCAGGGAAAGCTGCGGGTCCCAGTCCCACCGGGAGCCTGAGCACTCAGCACCAGGGCCGGGCTGAGCGCTGGAATGAGGCGGGCTTTGTTTTAATGCTTTAGAAAGTGCCTCCTTTATTAGCCACACTGAGGCTTTTTCCCTGACAAACCACATACCAGCAGAGAGTACCAGGAACAAAATGAGGCTGCATGGTCCAGTGGTTCGAGCCAAGGCAGTGATGCCAGCAGGATTGTGGGCTCTAATCCCCTGCTGAGCTGTTGACTCACTGTACAAACTCAGGCAGGTCCTGCCGCTTTGTGCCGTGGAGAAGCCCAGCTGGAAAGTTGGGTAAATAGCAGGAACCTCTCGGAAAAAAAGAAACACCCCACTGCATGGGAGCCAACTTGAGGGAGGGCATTCATTTACAAATAAATATTCCAGCTGGCTGCTGAGATCCCCTGTGCAGGCACAGCTTTCCCTTCCAACCTTCCACTGCACATCCTTAAGTGACAGTGCTGAAGAGGTGCTTTGCCTGGGGCTGGGGTGGCTGCCCTGCCAGGGACAGCATTTACTGCAAGGGACACGAGTGGTGTGGATTTGTAGGGAATTTATACGGGAGAAAACTGCGCTGTGTTGTTGAAAAAAATAATTGCAGTTGTGTGCAAGCTGCTGTGACTGTCTGCATTCATCTTCCAGGACTTCAAAGGGAAAACAGTGATGGCTGCTCAGGGGGTTCTGTCACACTCCAAAGGAAAATCTGGGAAATGTAAATGTTAATTCACCCTCTTAAGTGAATTTGAGTCAGATAAGTCAGTGGGTGACCACATTGGCAGCATTCTGAGCACAGATATCCTTAATGTCACTGCCCCTTTGGGATGTAACATCCCCTTTGGGAAGCCAAGGAGCTGGAAGAAGAACGTATAGAACAGATTTCCGCAGTGAATCCTTCACTCCTCTTCTCACACTGGTGCAAACAACCCAGCCTGTCTTCCCCTGACCACCAAGCTAAAGCCTGAAACTCTCCAGCAGTCCTGAAGGCATGGAAAATGCACCTCTGCCTGCTGAGAGAAAGAGCTTCCCCGGCAAAATAATCCCCTGTGAGGTCCTGGTGACCCCAGCTGTGCTGGGCTCTCCTGGCTATTCAATAACTGATAAATGAGCTTTCCTACATCCCTGTCCAATTCCTGCTGCAGTGACGGGAGCAATGGAAATACCAGACATGGCGGATGGGGTGGGCAGGGAGGGGACAGCAAGACTTCTCATTTCCCCCAGAAAACACTAAGGAAGTGTAAATTTTACAGGTCTTCAGAATTAACTTCTTTCAGTTAATTTTTAACTGAAAATTAAAAGATATTTCAAGATATTTAAAGACATTTAACAGAGCAGCCATTTGTTCAGGTATTTTTTTATTTCGGATGAATTGAATGCATTTCCAGAAAACACAGCTGTTTGAAACTCCAAATTCAGCCACCACTCAGCTGGTGGAGCTGCCCTTCTGCCTGTCCAGTGTCCACCCTGGTTTTCCATGGGTGCCCAAGGGAAACCTTGGAGCTTCCTGCAACATCCATGTGAACAGAGGGACCTGTGAGCCTTGGGGAGCTCCATGGGAAGATCTCCCTCTTTTGAGAGTGAGGTAATTTTTGCAACCCAAGTGAGGATGTCCTGACCAGATTCCCATTGTCCAGAAGAATCAACCTGAAACAACACAAAAAACACAAATAAATGAGAACTGGCATAAATGGCAAAGGACTGGCAGATGTTTCATGGTTCAGTGTTAGGACAGATTTGGGCAGGAGGCTTTTGCCAGATTTTTAGCTGCCCAGAGAGACATCCTGGGCTGCACCAAAAAAGGATTGGGCAGCAGGGGACAAGGGGGACTCTGCCCCTCTGCCCTGCTCAGTGAGATCTCAGCTGCAGAGCTGCCCTCAGGTCCAACATCAGAAGGATGTGGAGCTGCTGGAGTGAGTCCAGGAGAGGCCAAAGAGATGCTCCAAGGGCTGGAGCCGCTCTGCTCTGAGCTAGGCTGGGAGACCTGGGGGTGTTTGACTGGAGAAGAGAAGGCTCCAGGGAGACCTTAGAGGCCCTTCCAGTGTTTTAGGCTTGTAAAAATGAGGGAGAGCAGCTTTTTACACAGGCAGATGGTGATATGACAAGGGGAAATGGTTTTCAACTAAAAGAGAAGATAGTTAGATTGGTTGTTAGGAAGGAATTGTTCCCTGTGAGGGTGGGCAGGCCTGGCACAGGGTGCCCAGAGCAGCTGTGGCTGCCCCTGGATCCCTGGCAGTGCCCAAGGCCAGGCTGGATGGGGCTTGGAGCAGCCTGGGACAGTGGGAGTTGTCCCTGCCCTGGCAGGGGTGGGACTGAATGGGCTTCAAGGTCCCTTCCAACACAAACCAGTCTGGCTCTATGGCTCTATCTCCTTGAGAGCCTCCAAGCTCTCTCATTCCAGCAAGTTTTCCCCTCTCAGTTTTCCTCTGCAGTGACTCTGGCCTGGCTTTATGGGAAGGAAAGCAAAGAGGATCAGCACATCCTCCAGCAGTGCCTCTGGAATGTATTTCTACATGGAAACCTGCTGTTCATGGAAGGAGATAGGTAGGAGGGGTGCAGCTGTGGAAACAGATCTCCTGCAAGGAAGAGCACCTTGGAGCTCTTGGAGCTGTACCCTTCAAGCCCAAACTGTTGGTCAGCCCTCACAATCCCAGTGTTGGGACAGCCCATCTCCAGCCATCAGGCATCCCTGCTGAGGATGCTCCGTGGCACTGGCAGACCCAGGCGTGCAGCAGGAGCTGGAGCAGGGCTGTGTCGAGGTGAAGGAGGCCCTGCCTGGCACAGGGGGACAGAGCTTGGGCTACAGGGCTCTGCAGAGGAGCTGGGGGCACCCAAAGCCTTTATTCCCTAAATCCCAGCAGCACGGAAAAGGGGGTGTGCGTGTCTGTGCCTTTTGGGAGGAGGTTATTTTGGGAATCCCTGCCTGAGCTGCTGCTGGTGCTGATGCTCTGCGATAACAACCTTTCATGCCTTTTGCTTGTTTATGCAGGGCATGAAAAGGCCCTTTGTGCAGCTCGGGGAGCTGGCTGCCAGCTGGGATCAGTGAGACGCTCCCTGTGTGCTCCTCGGCTCCAGCCCCCTCAGCAAAACCGCCCACGGGAGGCTCGGGGGTGCCCATGGGCAGGGATTGGCACCCCACAGAAGAGGGGGCACAGCTGCTGCAGCTCCTGGGCACCTCCTGCCCTTCACACCTTGGGGTGGTGGGAACGCTGGGGAGCTCGGGCAAATGTTTCCACCCAAAGAAAACATTTCCAGCTCTGGATGCCATCTTCCTCCGGGCTGTTTGAGTGGGATCCCAAGCTCAAAGTCTCTGGGACAGATGTCACCAGGGACTGTCACCAGATCTGGTAATCAAGCCCTTATTATCCCTGCCTGTCTGGAGCCCTGAAGTCTTGGGGGATGAGCAGACATCCCACTGCTTTCATCCTTTGCTTCCCAAGGGTTCCCAAGGACTTTCTCCCCAAATGCTGTCAGTGCCTGGCCTTCAGACAGTTGGGATACTGTAGATAGTTATGCACATGGTGGAAAATCAGGAATAAAAGGGCGGGAAATACATTTTTTTAATTAATCAAAGAGATTAACGACTGGTGTCACAGTTAGGACACACCCCACCTGCTGCCTTGCAGGTCAGAGGACTGCAGTGGGAAGCATTGGAGCACCCCTGGGACACTGGGAGGAAGGAATATTTGCCCCTAAGACCCAGGGCAGGGTGTGGGGTCCCTGATGCCACCCAGCACAGCTGTAACCAGATGCAAAGAGAGCGTTGGTGCTGCAGTAGAGCTGGGGGAAGGAGAGACTGCCTGGCAAAGGGTTCCTGCTGTGCTGTGGGGTGTGAGGGGCAGGAGGAAGGGCTGGGCAGGTCCTGCTCCAGCAGCAGCTCCAGCCCCTGGTGCAGGTTCTGAGCCCACTGGATCTGCTCCCTCCTTAGCCAGGCTTCCTGCACTGACCAGCTGGATGCAATCCTGGACCATCCCTGCAGGCAGCAGTGCCTGGGGATGTCAGTGGGGATGCCAAGCCTCTGCCCCAGACCGTGCCAGGCAGAGCAATGGGATACCCTGTGTCTTCCCATCCTGAGGCTGCCAGGAAAGTGCAGTTCTCCTGAGGGAGTCCCTGGCACAGGTCTGCCATGCTCTGATTCAAGGGAAGGCTCTAACAGCTTCATTAACTGCCAGCGTGGAGATGGCAGGGTCTGAGCAAAGATGAGGGACACCAGCCTGTCCCCCTGAGAGCAGCTGAACCCCAGAGAGAGGGGGCAGGGACAGATGGAGAACAAGGTGTCAAGAGAGGAGTGGATGTGGTGACATTTGCTCCTTTAACCCACCCAGCCAACGTCACCCCTCTGGGTGACACCTCATCCTCTTGCATGGCTCCTGCATCCCTCATGCCCTGGTGAGAAGGATGCTCCTGACTCTTCCTGTCCTGCATCCCTCAGCTTCGGGGAGCCCCAGAGGAGGCTGCAGTGCCAATGGCAGCAGGAACCCCAGGGCCCCCAGCCCCCACTGACCTGGGGGACTGCATCAGCAGAAAGTGGCATTTCTGCCCAAGAACCTGACTTTGTCCTGAATAACCTTTTCTGCCACCCAAGCTCTTCCTTCTCAGTGCAAACATCTTGAGCCTGTATGGATTTTTCTATTAAGAGTCACAGGCATGAAGGGAATGCCAAAAAAAAAAAAAAAAAGCCATCTGTTGTGTTTTTGAGATATTTTAGATGACCAGATACAGCCCTCAGTGTCCCAGCACATGGAGCCAGGTGACCATGTGAAAATCTTGGCTTCTAACACTGCTGGGCACAGCATCAGAGGTGCCATCCCTGAAAGTGTTCAAAAAGCGTGGGAATGTGGCACCTGGGAGCATGGTTTAGTGCTGACCACAGTGGTGCTGGTCAGTGGTTGGATTTGATGATTTTGGAGTCTTTTCCAACCACAGTGACTCAGTGGTTCAATGAAAGGCAGGAAAATTGGAAAGCTAAAAGCTGGAATGGCAGACGATAAATCAAGAGAGGGTCAAGAATGATCTAAGAATCTGTTTAGGTGGAAAAGTCACCAAGCCATGTGGAACTCCTGCAACCTGTGCTGCCAAGCCTGGAGAACTGTCCCCAGAGTCCCACGGGGCTGGTGGCTGAGCTGGCCTGTGGGGGGACACTCAGCTGAGGAGTGATGGTCACCTGGCCACAGCCTCAGGAAGTTAACGACCTCCACTCCACAGCAGCATCCCAGCCATCATTTAGCTCTAATTACCAGCCTAATTACTGGGTCTTGCTGCACGTGTCAGGTTACAGAGTGCTCGCATGAGCCTCTTCCCCGTGGCTCCCACACAGCTCTCTGGGCATCCTCCTGGGGAAACCCAGTGGGCTGGAGCTCACTCTGCTGCTGCCAGGCAGGTTCCTCTGCCCCAGGCTGGGCTGGCACTCTCAAGGACCTCTTTCAGCTTCAGGATGACTGTAATGTTTGTGAGTTTAAGACACACTTGAGACTCAGTTTCATACAGGGGGGATTTGGGATCACTGTAGGAAGAACAATACTTTCTTTCCAAGGGTCTCCAGCAGTTTGTGCTTCCTACCTGGGTTCCATACGTGGGGAAGGGGTGGGGACAACTCCCTTTTCTGCTGATGCAGAGAGGCAGAGAAGTTGTAGGGATGCGGATCACAACAAGCAGAGGCTCCCTGCAGTATCTTCAAAACAATCAATGGTTATTGTGGTTACAATATGTGAGGTGGTTACAATCCCTTCGTGGTGTGAAGTGAGAAACCACGCTTGTTATGAATAGGGCCAGGAAAAAAATCTCCTTTTTTAAAGGCCTTTATCGGGACAACTTTGGGTGAGGAGCCCAAGAGGTGGCACACACTGCCACTGCTCCCTGAAGCGATGGGGAGGAGGAGGTGGAACAGCTTTGCCAGGTGACTGACAGGGCTGGGGCTTCCATTCTCAAGAGAATCGCAAGGAAACACGTGGTGGATCATGGTCTGGGGGGGGTCACGCTGGTCAAGCACTATTTAAGTCATGGTGATGAGGTGAGAGACTCCGGTTGGTGGTCCAGCGTTCCTCCCCACCCCACTGGCTTGGGGGTACCCCTCTTAGTCCCTGGTGTTAGGTGGGCTCGCAGTTCTAGGGGGTCCTTTTCACTGGGTACCCCCTAATTTGCACACTGTTCTCTTGGGAGCAGTGGAAGTGACACCCGAGGGGAAAGGGATACAAAATGGCGGACAGCGGGCAAGGTAAGGGATAAACAACCAAGGGGATTAACAACTGACAGGAACAGAACGACATTAACAGCAAACAGGCATTAAACAAGGAGTAACAGCGCTTCATGTTGGTAAAGCCTTTTTAGATGGACTTTATTCCCCACAACGCTCGCTTTGAAAATTTCAAAGGTTTATTAAACCTTAACAAAACACACCAAAAGGACTGAATAAGGAAGAATTACAGCGCTGGCAGCCGGAACTAAACCACCATGTGCTCCCCCACAAAATGGCTGCTCCGCCTTTTATACCCCTGGTGGCCTCAGGCCACCCTGGCCCCGCCCAAAGGCTGCCAATCAACTCCTTCTGTGCCGCCCATTGGTGGAGACTGCTGTCTGCCAACTTGATTGGCGGGCAGGTGTTGCCATAGTAACAAGCCTTCCCTCCCCCACATGCCCCATGGAGGGGCACAGGTGGAGGTTCCCTGTTGGAATCCTGGGCACCTGGAATTTCAGGCTTTCTGTGCCAACGGGCACTGACCCTCAAGACAACACTGCATTTGACCGTGGAACAGGCTTCCAAAGTTGACTGATAGCACTGGGATTGCGGGTGTGTAGTTCAATAGAAGTGTGTAATATCACAGGGTGGAAAATTTAGATTTTAAGGTTTAAATAACAGTAATATTTATAAAGCAAGATGGAGGTTTTAGGGCATAGGCTGAGTCCTTCTTTTTCACCTTCTTCATGGTTTTGGGTGGTTTCTTGTAATTGGGTTAAAAAGCCTGCATTGCAGACCACGGGTAGTTGGTTATTGGGTTAAAAGTAAAAATAATGTAGGTGCCCTTTCATAATTGGACAATTTGTGCTTAAAAGACCTTGGAAAGCGATAGAGACAGAGCCATTTTCTATCTTGTTAGCTAGAACTCACAACTTGTGAGACTGTGCTATAGATAAGAATTAATAAACAACTGAGTTCAAACATGAAAACAGTGTCTCTCAAGCATTTAATCCTGGCTCTAACAGAAGAAAAAAAGATAAACCCCCCACATTTTAATGGTGCCCCATGTGAGGTTCAAACTCATGACTTTCAGACACCCCTCCCACCACATGTCCCGACTACCAAGGCAACCACATGGGGAAAGGGGGCTATGGAGAGAACAGAGGACATCCAAACAACAAATTACAGTAACATAATCATACATCAATAAAACCTCTCTTAACATACACATACTATTCATCCCTTAATGGTGAGAACCAACCATTGCATTACCCATCTATAACACTGGGATGTCTTCTGAATAAAGGGGAATCCAGAAAAGTTTTCCCCTGGATACAACAACAAAATCACCAGGACTGAGTGAGGGCTGTGCTGTAAGGATTTGCCAGGTACAAAAAAGAAGATTCTGGTCTGGATCGGGAAATGGGTGGGGCTGAATAGCTTAAAAGAACCTCTGCTAAAGCCACATTTGGTGCTAAACACTCTGGACTGAGGTCTGGATGTTGCCAGGGTACTCCTGGGGTTGGTTGCATGGTTCCCATCTCTCACCAAATATCCCAGAGAACATCAGAAAGTCACCCAGAGACAGGGCAGAAACAGATCCCAGTGTTCCAAGTGGAGCTATAGGGTGAGCCAGCCTTCCGTGAATGCAAAAAGCCTGGTCTCCTGTGTTTTACCAAGAGCCATGATCCCACTGCTGTCATCAGTGGGGCAGGAAGGGCAGGGGCAGGGCAGGGGCAGGGCACGGGCAGGGTATGCCCAGGTCAGGCAGTCTCTCTCTTCGATGGGCACCTATCTCACTCCCCTCTCAGTCCCAGGTACTCTCCAGGTGCTGAGCCCCTCCTGCTCTGTCCCAGCTGTCTGCAGTGTCAGCCTTTGGCCGCTGTCTGATGGAAACTGGAGCTCTGCAGCTCTCAGGACAGAAGAGCCTCTCGCTGACAACCAACCAGCAGGAGGGAGCACCGGGACACCAGGGGGCCGTGGATCTGTCAGATCCAAACCCAGCTGGATGGGCTCTTCCCCTGTCACTGCCAGGGGACCTGCTGGGGCCAGGAGTAGGAGCTGTTCCTGCTCCCTCCATCCCCGCTCCACCCGGAGCAGGCTGATGGCTGGCTGGCCCCAGCATCACTCCCCACACCTGCCCTCCTGCCAGTCCCTTCCCAGCTGCCTCCCAGTCCTGGGAGAACAGCCTCCGTCCTGCCCTCTCCAAGGGGTTTATGTCCCCCAGCCTGATGGGATACTGCTCCTGCCCTGGGACACAGGGCTTGTTCCCAAATGGCCTAATCCTGATGGGGTGGGGTCCCCTGAGAACTGAGCCATGGGCAGTTCATCCTTCATCCTGCCTTCCTGCTTCCAGCTCCTGGAAGGTGTGGCAGGACAGTCCCTCACTGCTGGACGTGCTGGCCACAAGCAGCTGGCAGCCTGGGGGAAGTTCCCAGGGAAAGCCTGAGCCAGTATTGCTGAATTACAGCCACCCCTTCCAGAGAGGTTTTGCAGCCACACTCCCAGGGAGAGGCTCGTGGTTGGGCCCCCTTAATGGCTCTGCCCCACTGCTGGCTGTGCCCGTGGGCAGGAGGGCAGCACAGCCCTGCCTGGGCCAGCAGGGCCGTCAGATCACCAGGATCCACGGGCAGGATGCAGCAGGGAGCTCTGCACCTCCACAGGGTCCCTGAGTGAGCCACGGGGTGCCTGGCACCTGGGGCTGGCACACTGCTGGGCTGGCACACTGCTGTGCCATCGCCTCCCCTCTGTTGTCTCCATCCCAGACATCCCTGACCCAGCCTGAGGTGGCCCCTCAGTGTGATGAACATGGAAAAGTTCTGCTCCCCCTTCTCCCCAAGCCCAGACACCCCAGCCCCTGGCAGGATGTTGTGCTGAGCCTCCCTCTCCTGCAGCCTTGGCCCCTGGTGTGTCCCCCTGTGGGGCCCAGCCCCACAAGCAGCACCAGAAAGGGGAGGTCAGGTCCTCAGCAAGGTTCCAGTGAGGACACAGGACCTTTGGCCTCCCCCCCACAAATGTCATGGCACAAGAGGAGCATCTGCACAGGGTGCCACCCCACTGAGACATGGGAACACAAGCCCACAGCTGAGCTGAGCTGAGAAGTCAGAGCTGGGGAAACAAACCCTGTTTTGTCCCAGGTCCCTGCTTCCCTGGACTCCAAGCAACATCCACTGCAGGCTCTGGCATGAGCTGCCCCGGCCCCGTGGCCGAGGGCACCGAGAGCAGAGTCCCTGGGGCTGCCAGGGCTCAGCCCCCACATGCTGCCAGAGCACTTCCAGTGCTCCACAGCCAATTTCCCTGGCCCAGGCGCCCTGGCAGCAGCACACAGCGGGATCCCAGCCTTGTTACTGCTCATCACATGCAGGGTCATGAATAATATTTGGAAAATAACGATCTGTGCAGAGCCAGCCCCTGCCAGGGATGTCCAACGTGCAGCTGGAGCCTCTCCCAGCAGCACAGGACCAGGCCTGATGGTGGGGCCCCCTTTCCAGGCTGTTTATTTGTGGTGCTGAGACCTCCAGCCCCCTGCCAGCTTCAGCTGCTGCTGGTGGATGGGTCCAGAAAGAAGTGAGGAGGAGGGAAGGGGCCTGTGGAGCAGCTCATCACAGTGCTAGCTCTGCTCCCTGCCCAGGGCTCCTGTGGTCACTGAGATCTTGTCTGAGCCCTTGCAGACAGTGCAGGGCTCACCAAAGCTCCCCCAGCCCGAGGGGTGGCAGCTGAGCACAGCAAAGCAGGGATCTGAGGGGAGGGACCAGAGCCACGGAGCCTTCAGTGCTGGCACAGGGTGCACTGGGCAAGGCACAGAACCTCCCCTGGCCTTGGGGGAAGGGCTGGGGAGCCCAATGTCACAGAGACCCCGGCTCAGTGACACTCTCAGGCAGTCACTCTGGGGAGGGATGTGGGTACTCAGCACCTGTGTGGCTCAGGCCCTCTCTGATCACAGTTCTGAGGTGCTGGAGCCTGGAGAGGAGCCCCGAGGGCTCTGCTGCAGCCGGGGGCACAGGGACCCCCAGCCAATGCTGATGCCAGCTGGGTGCCTTTGGGACAGGCTCTTGTCCTCCACAGGGACACAGCTGGAGGTCCCCAGTGCCAGTGGCCAGCTGGGTCCAGAGAGAGCCACTCCATTCTGAGCACATCTCCCCAGCAGAAGCAGTGTTTGAGGGGTGTCCATCCCCACCTCGTCCCTTGGGATGTGCCCTGTGAGTACCTCAGCCTGGAGGGGTTCTGGCTGAGGGCACCCTCAGCACGTGTGCTTGCCCTGCCCTGGACAGGAGGGACCCAGGGCCCTTTCCCCAGGCCTGAGATCAGGGAGCTGATGGCCACTGCTCATCAGGGGTGGGCAGCCCTGCCAGGCTGGTGCTGGAGGTGCTCACGTGGACAGGCCCAGAGGAGGCCTGGAGCAGACATAAGCACCAGCACAGAACCACCAGGGATTTCCTCCTGGGCACAAACCACTTGGCCTGGGCTTGTGGGAGCCCTGGGGAATCCATCCTGCCCCTCAGCTTTGGTGCTTGGCCTGTTTCAAGCCCCTGCCCACCTGCCAGAGCCCAGTGTCCTGTGGGCAGCTGTGACAGTGCCCAAGGCTGCTCACAGGTGCACTGACCCTCAGGGGTCACCCAGAGGAGAGGAGCCCAGGCTGCTGCCCTCCTCCAGCACCATCTGGCTCCTCAGTGCCCCATTCCAGGCTGGCACTGCTGCCCTGCAGGCACAGGGATGGGTGTGGGCAGAGGAGAAAGGTCAGTGCCTGGTGCAGGGGAAAGCAGCTGGTGAGCTGTGCTGAGGCAAGGGCTGTGCTTTGCTGTGCTGCAGGGCTGGAGCAGGCTGGAAAACACTCCTTACTGCTGGAAAATGTCTCTGTGAGCAGCGAGCACCCCCTGGGACAGCCACGGTGACACCCAGCAGGTGACACTGCCCACAGACACCCTGGGACAGCCACGGTGACACCCAGCAGGTGACATTGCCCACAGAGACCCTGGGACAGCCACAGTGACACTGCCCACAGACACCCTGGGACAGCCACAGTGACACCCAGCAGGTGACACTGCCCACAGACACCCTGGGACAGCCACGGTGACACCCAGCAGGTGACACTGCCCACAGACACCCTGGGACAGCCACGGTGACACCCAGCAGGTGACACTGCCCACAGAGACCCTGGGACAGCCACAGTGACACCCAGCAGGTGACACTGCCCACAGAGACCCTGGGACAGCCACAGTGACACCCAGCAGGTGACACTGCCCACAGAGACCCTGGGACAGCCACAGTGACACCTCAGAGATGACACTGCCCACAGACACCCTGGGACAGCCAGGGTGACACCCAGCAGGTGACACTGCCCACAGACACCCTGGGACAGCCACGGTGACACCCAGCAGGTGACACTGCCCACAGACACCCTGGGACAGCCACAGTGACACCCAGCAGGTGACACTGCCCACAGACACCCTGGGACAGCCACGGTGACACCCAGCAGGTGACACTGCCCACAGACACCCTGGGGCAGCCATGGTGACACCCAGCAGGTGACACTGCCCACAGAGACCCTGGGACAGCCACAGTGACACCCAGCAGTCACACTGCCCATGGCTGCACTGCACAGGGATCCAGGGATCAGGCCCAGCCTGGGGTGCATGGGACACCTCGGCCTGACACCCCAGCAGGGCCCTTCTGTGGCAAAAGCTCTTTGCAGGCATCCTTGGAAATGCCACTGGGAATGTCAGACCCTGAACACCTGGCACTGGAGCACAGCCAGGTCCTGCCACCTGCTCCTGCTGGCACAAAAGGTGGATGGGTCAGAGGGAGTGGTAAGACCTTAGGGCAGGTGTGGGACAGCCTGTCCTGGCACTCCTCAGAGTCCCTCCCATGGCCTGAAGAAAGCTGGAGAGGAGTTTGGGACACGGCCTGGAGTGATAGCACAAGGGAATGGCTCCCACTGCCAGAGGGCAGGGCTGGATGGGGTTTTGGGCAGGAATTGTTCCCTGTGAGGGTGGTGATGCCCTGGCACAGGGTGCCCAGAGCAGCTGTGGCTGCCCCTGGATCCCTGGCAGTGCCCAAGGCCAGGCTGGATGGGGCTGGGAGCAGCCTGGGACAGTGGGAGGTGTCCCTGCCATGGCAGGGGTGGCACTGGATGGGCTTCAAGGTCCCTTCCAACCCAAACCATTCCGTGACTCTGTGATTCCACGGGAGAACAGGGCCCGATTTCTGACAACTTGGTGCTGACTTATCCTCCAAAGGCAGAAATTCCTCCACAAAGCACTGTTAGGATTAGCAGCCACGATCCGTGGAAACCTCTGCTGTCTCTCAGCTGCAGAAGGTGGATGTTCCCTGACTGTGTCAGCTCTTTGTGGCTGTAATTGCTGGGATAAATACCAGCACTTCACTTCTATTAAGGAAAGATTTTAGGACCAAAATTAGCATTATCATCCCTTATCAAATGCTGATAACACCCTTTCCCAGGCCAGCCTTTTTCCATGACAAGGCTCTGAGCAGCAAAGCAGCAGCTCCCTGCTGTCACATTTGCAGCCCAGGCCCTGCAGCCCAGGAGCAGCTCAAAGGAACTGAAATCAGCTGGAAAATGACTCTCAACCAGCCTTGCTAAATTGCCATGAAAATTTAACAACCCGAGCGCAGAGCTCCTTTGCCTGTTTGCTTTTTCCATCATGGCAGAGAGGATGGCAATCAGGTGCTGTTTTTACAGCCCAGCCAAGCCCCAAGGGACACGGCCCTGGGCCCTGCTGCTGTCACCCAAGGGCACCACCAGCCCCTCTGCTCAGGGGTCCCAGGGTCACCACCTGTCCATGGCTTGTCCACAGAATCAATCATGGAATGGTTTGGCTGGGAAGGGCCCTTGAAGACCCTCTAGTCCCAGCTGGAACAGACATGGGCCTGTCTGGTCTGGCTGATGTGGGCCACCAGTGGCCACCACTGAAACACACCCAAGGCTGCAAAGTGTCCTTCCCCTTGGCTCTGTTACAGCAGAACATGACCTTCTTTCAAACACCTCAGCACCTGGGCAGCAGCTCTGCTCCTGGAGACAGCAAGTGGAGGTCTGTGCCCCCCCAGCACTAGCTGCCTGCATGCTGAGAGTGAATTTGAACCCGTGGAAAAGGGTTTGAGGCTCCCTGAGTACGTCAGAGTGCCAGCCCTGTTCCCACTCCCTTTGCCCCTGGAGAAGGAGACTGCTGGAACTGTGATTTCCAGCCCAGTGGGGTCCTTCTCCTGAGGACAAACAGCCAGGTCCCTGCAGGAGCCCCCATCCTCAGCTACACCTGAACTCCATCAACCCAAGCTTCTCCATCTTGCTTGCTAGAGCTTGAGAAGCTTCACCTAAAGTCCAGTGTTTGGGAAATGCCCTCCCCTAGATCCTAAAGGAAGCACTTCACAAGGGAGCTGTGGATATTCTGTTTGATTGGATGGTACTGAAAACTCCTTTGTGAGTTTGAGATGCTGTGCAAGGGATGGGCAACCTGGGCTGGAGAAAGGTGTCCTTGCCCATGGCAGGGGTGGAATGAGATGGTCTTTAAGGTCCTTTCCAATCCAAATCAATCTGCTATTCCATGATTCTGTCCTCTGAGTGAACCTGGCCCCTCTCTGCCCCGTGCCACAGCTGTGGCTGGAGCTGCTCCAGCCTGGCTGAGCACCTGCAGAGTGGGCACAGGTTCCACCTGGCACAGAGAGAAGTTCTCCAGATACCAACTGGCCCTCTTGGTTTTTCTTTAACCAGGAGGTGAAAGAGAATGCTGAAGGGCTCCCTGTCTGCCAGGAGGAAAAGTCCTGGAGGTTAACCATTAACTGGCACCTGGTAGGGGAGGAAAGGAACAGCCTGGGAGGCTGGGAGCTCTTGGCCTCTGCATAAATCCCATTTAGCCTGGTCAGACTGTAACACTGGAGGGGAGACAGGCAGATCTGGTGAGTCTGGGCACACAGGGGAGCCTCCAGAGAAGGCAGAAGGAGGTGGGGAGGGTGGGCAGCCACGTGCTCACAGGTGTCAACCCCAGCCCTGCCTCCCAAGGGACCTCGGGGAAAATGCACCAGGGAATAGTTCTGGTCTTGGGACTTTCACTACAGGGCTCCCATAACCATGGATATCACAGGGTGGGATTTCCTGGCTCTCCATTCTCCAGGTGATGCAGCTGGGGAGTCCCAGCAGGGGTGGAGCTGTCCCAGTGGGTCCCAGGCCAGCTCAGTGGCCCTGCTCTGGTCTCTGATGGATGCTGTCATGTGCTGCTGTGCAAGAAGGGAATTCAGGGATGTGGGAGAGGCATTTGGGGTACACACAAGCTCTCAGGCCAAGAGCCTGGCTCTGGGAGGGCTGGGGCCAGGGCATGGCTGGCCTCTGCCTGGGCAGGGTCCTGGTGAGACTGAGCACTGTTGGAGAGGAAGAGCATCCCCAACCCATGTGGTTGCCACAGCCCGTGTGTTAGGAAAATGGGTAAAGATGGCAGATTCTGGCCAAAAGATTGTCCACTGCAAAGTTCAAATATTCAGGTTGAAACAGGGTAAAACTTCCTCAAAGGTCATGGCCAAGGGCTCAGTGCTCCAGCAGGGATGGTCCCACCAAAGCCTTGGTGCCCAGCTGGTGCCTCTGGTGGCAAACCAGTGGCTGTGATGGTGCCTGGAGGGCAGAGCGTGGTCCTGGGAGAGCAGGACATGCTGAGCTGCTCCTTGGGGAGGAGACAACATCTCTGCTTCAGCCTGGACAAGCCTGGGCATTCTGATGCTTTGCACAGACCAGGGCATGGTGCTCACAGGGCCTTGTGAAACTGCAGGGAAGAGCCAGTTTGCCCCCAAACTCCAGCCTCAGCACCCAGATGAGCAGGAAGATGTGGAGGTGGTCCTTGGGAAGGAGCAGACTTTGCCAGACCCCAGGGGCTGATCTGAGGGTCTGTGCAGGGCTGGGAGGTCCCTGCACTGGGAGAGCTCCAGAGCTCAGGGATCCCCTGGGCTTGCAGTGCCCTGGTGAGAGCAGAGCTTTGCTCCCAGAACCCTCTGCCTGCTGGAGAACCCTTTGGATGCTCCCACAGCCAGCAGCCCTTAGGGACACCAGAGCTCCCTCCTCAGCACACTCAGCCTGTGCCTCTGCCAGGGGGGATCCCGGGCTGTCCCACGGGGCTGGGTGGGCACAGGTGGCACAGAGTGCTGTCCCTGGTGCCCTGCAGACCCAGCAGATGCCCTGGGAATGGGGTTGGTCCCACGGGGATGTCCGAGGGGAGCGCTCAGCCCCTCTCCCTGCCATGCTCCCTGTCACTGCCTCAGTGGCGCTGGGGGACCGTCCCCACTGTCCCAGCAGTGCGGGGCCCTGGGGACACCCTGCCGTGCCCAGGGAATGGGAATGCCCTGGGGACAGCCAGCACCGTCCGCGTGACACCCCCGAGTGTGGCACTGGGACAGGATGCAGCCCCTGGCTCCGCTCCTGTCCTGGATGGAGGCAGGAAAGCAATTCAAATGGAAATGCCGTGCTGCTGAATTAAAGAGCTGCTGTGAGACAGAACGGGAATAAAGAGCCAGAGACTAGAAAGGAGGAGGAGCACAGCTGGAGGGATGGGGAAGATGAAAGATGCGGGAGGGGTGCAGCAGAAAAAGGATGACGCAGGAGATGCAAAACAGGAGAGGAGAGACAGGAGAGGAGAGGCTGGAGTGGCAGAGGGATGTATCACAAAGGGGACAACTGGAGCTCATGCAGCTGATTTTCCCAATCAGTGGCACAGCTCGCCGGAACAGCTCAGGGAAAAGACCTCCCTCTCCCAGGGCAGGGAGCAGCAGGTCCTGGGGAGTGGGACAGGAGCTGCCTCCCCTCTTCCCTCCTCCCCTCGGGGTGGCTGTGCCCAGCCCTCCCCTGCCTGGCCCTGGCTCACCAGGGGTGTCTCCCCAGAAACCCCAGCACTGTGGGGTCCCTCCAGGGTGCCTGGCAGCCCCAGAGCAGCCGGGACTGCAAGGAGCTCTGGAACACCTAGATCCCAGCCAGCCTTTGATGCATCATCATGTGGCACAAGGAAAATCTCCTTGCAGTATCAAAATCCACTCTAAATCTCTCTAGATGCAAATTAAGCCAATTACTGAAAAAACCCACCCTTGGCAGACCTGAGAATAAGTGATCACTAATCTCTTTCTAGTGGTTTTTTGCATTTCAGAAGGCTGTTCTCATATCCCTGCCCAGGCTTCACCCTGCCAGACCCAGATTTGATTTTTTTCTTCCCTTTCTTGCAGCTCATGTTTTTCAAACTTCTAACTAAGCTTGTCAGCATCTCCTCTGGACTTTCACCTGCTTGCTTCCTGCTCTTTGAGATGACCAGCACAAATCTCCAGCTGAAATTCCCCTCAGGCCGAGCAGAGCAGCACTGGGGCTGTTTTTGTTGTGGCTGCCCCTGGATCCCTGGCAGTGTCCAAGGTCAGGCTGGATGGGGCTTGGATCAGCCTGGGACAGTGGGAGGTGTCCCTGGCAGGGGATGGAACAAAATGAGCTTTCTGGTTCCTCCCAACCCAAACCATTCCATTGTCCCAGCCCTGCCTTACAGGGCTCACCTCTCTGGCCATGCCCAGCCTCTGCTGCCCTTGCCCTGGCAGCAGAAGGTGCCAGCCAGACCAGGCATCACCAGGGTGCCCAGCAGTGGCACTGCTCAGAATCTCTGCACGGGGGTGGTGCATTGCAGGTCGCCTGCTTTGCATTTGTCTTTACTGAACTGCACCTTCCCAATTCCGAGTCATTTCTCAGCAGCTGAGTTTTATTTTACATTCTGCTCAGGTCCTTTGAAGCAGTTGCAGCCCTTTGTGATCTGTTTTTAATTCAGCATTTTACAAGCATGATCACTGTTCCATCCACCTTGTGGTTAATGAAAATATCGACCAGGACCTGCCCCAGGACAGAGCTGACAGGACCTCACTGACCCAAGGTCAGCAGCACCTGAGCAGCTCCACCCTCAGTGCCTTAGCCAGCAGAGATTGTGCCCCATCACCTGCTTTTCCTGAGGAGCATTCCCATGGGACATTCCAAAACCCCATGGAAGCCAAGATGTACCACATCTACTGCTTCCCCTTCCCAGCTGGGCTAAATCCCCACCAGTGATGGACACTGGATTGGTTCAATATGTTGTATGATTGGCAAATCCCTGCTGCCATGTGTTATCCCTGAGAGCTTTAACATATGCTGTGCAATAATTCCTTCTGTGTCTCTCCAGGCATCAATGTCAGGCTGCCCAGTGGGTTTCCCTACTCCCTTTTAATGCCACAGGCTGTGCCTCCCCCTGCTCCACCCCACAGAGACCTCACCTGTGCCTGTGCTGTCTGAGGTCAGGGATGACTGCGACTGGTTCCTCGTGGATGCCAAGGTAAACTTGATGAGATTTTGACAATTTGAATATTCCCATGCTCTGTCCTTCTCCATTATTCTGTTCTTTCCCTGAGACTCTTGCTGCCAGCTGTAATCTGGTTAGAGTGAAGGCTTCTGCAAATATTCAAAGCACAGAGGTGCTGGACAGTTCAGCCATCTCACGTATCACCTGGCATTCCCTGCTCTGTCCCACTGCCCTAACTGAGATTTTCCAGATTTCTGTTTTCACAGGCTGATCCATCTCAGCAGAACTCATTTCTTCCTTGGTCTGCTTCATTTTCCTTTCTGTATTTGTGCTTTGCTCTACGTTCTTCTTCACACATCCATCCTTGATGTACAGAAATTCTGCACCATCCCCTTTTCCCAGGCTCTCCCTCTTTTCCTGACATGCCTGGCCTGTGCTGTCTCACTGAGCCCCTGGGATGTTCTGCTCCCAGGGGACGTTCCCAGCTCTTCCCTGTTGTCCCCATTGCTGCTGGCATTTGTCTGTGCCCTGCTCAGGTGTCAGGAGTCTTCACCACGCTCCCTCCCTCAGCCCTGCACACTCCCATTCTTCCTGAAGGATTTTATTAAACTTTCCTGTTTCTCCCTCTTGGTTTTTTGCCATCAGTCCTTTCAAACAGGACACAAACTTCTCCTTGCTGGGTGGGGGCACCAGGTCCTTGGATGCACCTTCATTCTTCATCAAGCAATCCTGTCCTGCCCAGTTGTGCTGGGAAGGGAACCAAGCCTGAGCCTCCCTCCTGCACCTCTTTCACACCTGGATGGATTTATAGAATCCCAGACTGACTTGGGTTGGAAGGGACCAGTCCCACCCCCTGCCCTGGGCAGGGACACCTCCCACTGTCCCAGGCTGCTCCCAGCCCCATCCAGCCTGGCCTTGGGCACTGCCAGGGATCCAGGGGCAGCCACAGCTGCTCTGGGCACCCTGTGCCAGGGCGTCACCACCCTCCCAGGAACAATTCCTGCCCAATCTCCCATCCATCCCTGCCCTCTGCCAGTGGGAAACCATTCCTCCTTGTCCTGTCCCTCCATCCCTTGTCCCCAGTCCCTCTCCAGTTCTCCTGGAGCCCCTTTAGGCCCTGGCAGGGGCTCTGAGCTCTCCCTGGAGCCTTCTCCTCTCCAAACTGAACACTCCCAGCTCTCCCAACCTTTCATTTACCCCAGCAGGCGTGTGCCTGGAGCTCAGGGAATGGCCACACACAGGGGCACAAAACCTTTTGGAGCACAGAATCCCCAGCACGGCGTGGGGCAGGGTGGGGTGGGCAGCTGGGGTGCCCAGGAGCAGTGAAGGCTTGAGCTGAGCAGAGGCACATTCTCCTTCCTGCACACAATTCATGCACATTCCAAAAAGGGAAACACCAGATCTTTTCATTAAGTGGAACGCTGCAAGAACAACACAGAAGTGTCACTTCTGGAGAAGGGAAGCAGGTGGGGGGGTTTGATGTGCAGTCAGCAAGTGCTGCCAGGATGGAAGAGCTGCTGGAGCTTGACAAGCAGATCCCAAGGATTTAATATGGGTCAGTTCAAAGTGACACTTCTGTGTCTCTGGTGCTGTGCAGCAGTGCCAGGAATCCTCAGCTCACTCCTGAAGGCACCTCCTGGGCCCATGGGTGTGCCAAGGGGAGTGCCAGGGATGCCAGGCTGAGCTGTGGCCATCGGGGGTGTGGCAGCTTGGCTGTGGCAGAGCAGAGAGAGGAGCACCCAGGCTCTGCAGGAGCTCAGCAGCCCTGGGCAGGTACCAGCAAGGTCAGGGTGCTGGGAAGCACCAGGGCAAATCCTCTCTGGGGAGATCAGCAGGCTGGCAGGAACTGCTCCTGCTCCACGCCAGCTGTCGCTCATCCTCAGGGATTGTTCTCCCTGTGGATCTGTGCATGAGCACACTCTGCTCCTGTGGCTGCCAGGCCGTGTTTGAAGTGATGTTGTACACGAGGATTGAAATCTATCTGGCACAGGGGAAGTGAAATATCCCTGTGTGCTCCCCAGGTGCCCCAGGGGCCTCTGGCTGCTGGCATCTGCTGCTGGCACAGCCTCCCCACCTGGGAGGGACCCTGGGGGGTGTCTGAGCAGTCACCCAGACTGGTGGGCAGTGCAGGATGAGGAAGGTGCACTGATGATGGTCCAAGGATCTGATCCATCCTGGAGCCTCCCCATGCCAACGTGCTGCCTACAACAGCACGGGTCACCGGGCAGAGCTGGGGAAAAAAGCAGGGTCAGGGAGCAGGTTTGCCTTCCCCTGGGCCATCACACCTTGGCACACGGATGGGACTGCTCAGTGACATCCTTTGTTTTCCAGAGGCCCCAGCAGGAGCTTGCAGGGAGCAGCAGGCCGGGAAGGCAGCAGCAGCCAGCAGTGATTGATGCTTTCCAGACACAGCTGGTACAGAACTCTGCCCCTGGGCTGCAGCCCTGCTCCCCCACGGCTTTGGAGCTGCAGGGAGGGGCAGGACTGGACCCTGGCTCAGTGCCTGCTCCCATGGAGGCTCAGCTGATGGAGAAGGAGCCCCCTCCTCTCCCCGGCTGTGGGCTCCTGCCGGGCTGAGGGGGCTGCCAGGGGCTCTGGGCTGGGGGTCTGGGAGCTGTGCAGGGCTGGGCTGTGGGTGAGGGGGCCGTGCCTGGATGGTGCTGAGCACAGGGAGCTCCGTGCCCGTCTCTCGTTGGGCTGGAGCCGTGGGTGGGCGCCCCGGGGCTGTCAGAGCCAGCGCCTGCTCTTTTGCAGGTGGCGACGCCTTTTTGTGCTCCTGACATGATTGCACCGGCGTAACAACACTGACGAGGCTTTTTCTGACAGTGCTTCCTGCTCGTGCTGATGGCTCTCCACCCCCTCACTGCAGATGGATTGAGGCTGCAGGGATCTGGGCATGATGCTCGGGAGGAATCCCTGGGAGTGCTGCACTCTGCCTGCCAGTCCAGCTCTGCCCTTGCTGGGCCACGCGGGCTCCCTGCTCCCAGCACAAGGGAGAGGTTTCCTCGGGCCCTTTTGCCCTTGACACCCAGAGGAATGGCCATACTGCTGCTCCAACACTCTCTGGTCCTTCTCTGCCCTTGCTGCTGCCCCCAGTCCTGGTGCTGGTCAGCCCTGCCATGTCCACGTGCTCAGCAGGCTCTGGGTGCCTGCTGCAGTCCTTCTGTAACCCAGCACAGAGGTTTCCCCAGTGCTGTTAAAATTCCTTTCAGGATAGCAGGATGCTGCCTGATGCACCCCAGTGCACACTGAGCTCCAGCAGCTGCAGGAAAAGGGGCAGGGAGCAAAGTCTGCTCGTGGCAGCAGCCCAGTGATGCAGCACTGAGGGCTGGTCTGCCATGGCCAGAGCCTCTGGCACCTGGGCACAGCCTGGGAAGCTGCCCAAACAGAGTGGGGGGTATTTTCTGCTCCCCAGTAGATGACTGAGGGGATGTGGGGCAGCAGCAAACCCATCACTCCTCAGGCAGGCTCCTGCAGGCTGCAAATGCAGCTCCCATCCCTGGCTGATTGTTGGGGCTCAGCCTTGGTCCCCTGGGTGCTGATGGAGCTGCCCACAGAGGGGCAGAGGGAAGCTCTCCCCTGGGCAGTGGGGCAGGGGAAGGTGCTGCTCCTTCAGGGCTTTGGGAAGGCGGTGCCAGGTGATGGCAGAGAGCTGCTCCCTGCTCCAGCCTGGGCTGCACATTCAGCTCCCGGGGCTTTGGGGACACCCAGGGCTGGGGGTGCAGCTCCCGCCTGCTTCCAGGTGAGTGAGTCAGGAGCTGGGATGTCAGGTGAGTCATTCCTCCTGCAGGCTCCTCTCCAGACCCATCCCGGGCAGCTCCAGGGCACCGGGAGCAGGGACAGACGTCAGCACAGCTGAGACATCTGGAGAGAGGTGACACCGTGAGTGTGGGCGGGATGGCAGGAGGCTTGTCAGCCCTGCCCAGCTCATCCCTGTGCTGCCGTCCCTCATCCCACACTTCCCCCGGGATGCACAGGCTGGGTCCCCACCCTGGCACTGCACACCCCACCCAGAGAGCTCCTGGGGGATGTGACAGCCTGCTCAGGCTGGTGACACAACATCTGCTGCACATCTGGCTCAGTAGGACCTGGGGGATGTGCCCCAGCAGAGCCTTGCCCAGGAGCTGTGCTGGGCTGGGCAGGGTTATGGAAACAGGTAAAGATCTGGGTTATCACACTGGGTAAAGCAGAATCCGGCCAAAAGCTTGTCTGCTGCAAAGTTCAAAAGCTCAGGCTAAAATCATACAATCAAAGAGTATCCTGAGTTGGAACAGACCCACAGGGATCGCTGAATCCAACTCCTGGTCCTGCCCAGGGCATCCTAACAATGCCCCCCCGTGCCTGGGAGCATCCTTCCCCATCTCATGAGGAAATGAGCTTGGGTGGAGTGAAGCAGCAAATACTGGGGGTTCCACTTAGCACCCAGCAAATGACAAAACTCTGAACTTTTGACACTGAAAGAAGCAGAAAGTTATTCCCAGATCCAAGAGAAATCTGTAAATGGGATGCAGAGTCAGAACTGAGGTTGTGTGAGTGCTGGCACCTCCACGCATCCCTGGGGGTGAAGGACTCTGCTTCCAGGAACCTGAACCTGCTTTTCTCAAGACTCCCAAACCCACACAATGCTTTCCTTCCTGTCCCTCTCCCAGCTCTACCAGGCTCCCCTGGATTCCTGCTGCTTCCTCTCTCACTGCTACTCCAGTCCTCCCCGGAGCTCCTGGGGTTAACACAGAGATAACAAACGCACCATTTGCTTGTGATTTCTGTGGGTTTAATGTTTAAGCATTTGTTCTGTGTGGTGTCTCTTAGTTTGGGTTGCACTTAGCAGTCTTGGTGATAGGATAAAAAAATCTTTATGTGGGATTTTCTAAGTTTAGAGAAACCCAAACACTACGAGACATGAAAGACAGGCTGAGAGAAGCGCTGGGTGCCTTGGCTGGAGGCCTCCGTACTCAGATCCTCTCCTGCTTCCTCTCCTTACCATCCTCCAGCACATCCCTCCTCACTGCCTCTTCCCCTGTTCCCACCTCAGTCTCCCATTCATCCCTTCCCTCCCTGGTTCTCTGGCTTTCCTGTCACAAGTCTGGCCTGAGCTGACAGCTGAGGGCAGAGCAGAGAAGGTAAATATCAGCCTTGTTCTTGAACCAAAGCAGGGTTTCCTAAAGCTCTGAAGGCAAACAAAGGCAGTTCCCTGAGAAATCTGGATCCTTCCTCCTCGCTGCAATATCTCCAAGAAATGCTGGTTCCTGGTGTCCCTCCTGAGACAGAGCCAGGGAGGTCCCCCTGCCCCCAGGCTCCTGCTCCCAGCAGACCCCTGTGACACCCAGCAGCCACCAGCCCTTGCTGGACCACAGTGGTTGGAAGCTGCAGGTATCCAGAAATCCCAGCATCCTGAGGGCCCTCTGCTTCTCTCTGTGTGTCCCATTCCCTCCCCCAGGTCCTTCCCACAGCCAACCACTGGATCCTCTCCGTAGTTTCTCCATGGAGGAACCACCTCCTCCCCACCTTCACCTTCTCTCTGTACCCTGGTCCCTGCACCATCTATTTTGGAAGCCCAGTGGTGCATCCCTGGTGGAGCCAACTTTTAGGGACTCAAAGCTTTCCCAAGTCACTGAGGTCATGGCATGTGGTGGCAGAAACACGCAGGAGCCTCTGGTGAAGTCCAGCAAAAGCTGGGATAAATTCCTCCTGATCTGAGGAGCCAGGCAGGTTCTGCAGGGTGTGGTTGCTCTCTCGTGCTCAGGAGCTTTTTTGAGATCCCCTGACCTGTAAGGAAGAGCAGGAAAATTTGCTCTGCTGTACTTTGGTGCACCTTCCACCCTCAGCACCAGGCTGAGACAGGACAGACAGCAGGACACCTCCCGAGGCTGAGGAGAACCACAGAGCATGGGAAGCCCGGAATTTTATAACCCACCAAGGTCGGGAGAGGGAAGGACTGAGGAGGGGCCATCCAAGGAAGGGCAGGCAGTGTCCCCTGGCCCCTGCACCGTGGGATGGGAGCTGCAGGCTGGGAGAGCCCCAGCCCCAGAGGTTTGGGGTGCCCAGTGTGGGTCTCCAGCCCCACATGCAGAGCAGGTGCCACCCAGGCACTGTGCAGAACCTCATCAAGGCTCATGAAGGTGCATCCATCTCCTGTGAACCAGGGTATTGCCCTGAGCACACCCTGCTCTCCACAGCAGGGGTGCCCCAGCCCTTGGAGGATCTTTGTGGTGCCTCCTCCTTTTCCCCAGAGGCAGGGGCCTCCTGGGGCTGCCCAGCATCCCTCACCCACCAGCCCGTGCCTCTCGGAGTGCGGGAGGAGAGGCAGCGCAGATGGCACAGGGAAAACAGCAACGCACACAATCTGCCCAGGGAGAGCTGGTGGGAAGCAGAAGCCTGGGGAGAGCAGAGCAGAGCAGAGCAGAGCAGAGCAGAGCAGAGCAGGGCTGCACCAGGGGAAGGGTGGAGGATGGTCCCCAGCTGGCAGCAGCTGTGCCCAGGACGTGTTTCTGACGTTGGTTCTCAGCTCCCCAGCCCCTCCAAAGGTCTGGCTGTGTGGAGGTTGTTGTGTTCCAGCCAAGGGAATTTGTGCTGCAGCATGTTCTGATGGTAAAAGTGAGGCTGAGCCCACAACTCACTTCCCCATCTGCGCCTTGGGGTCTCCACCAGGCAAACAGGGCAGGAGACACAACTCTGCCTCCCTTTGAAATCCTACCTAAGCTGTGCAAACCCTGCATGTCCACAGCCCACATCCTAAAGGGAGAAGCACTGGGGGGCTCCTCTTCCCTGGGCCGTGTCCCGAAGGAGGTGCTGAGCGTGCCTGGGTCCGTGGCCTGGGCAGGGCTCACATTCCCAGCTGGAACAGTGGGGATGGAGCAGTGCAGCATCCTCGGCACAAAGCTGCAGCCCCCTCGGAGAAGGCGGGCTCTGGCAGGAAATGACAGGCATTCCAGGAGCAGACACACGTTTGGAGCGTGGCCATGTTTGAGCAGCCATCAAAGCTGTCAGGAAACAGGGAAGAGTTAAAGATGAGCCATGAATGGGAGTCCGGAGGGAGAGGGAAGGCAGGGAGAAGGGAGAGAGGCAGAGTGCCAGACGCTGGCTGTCGGAGGGGCTCCTGTGCAGTGGGAAGTGCAGTGACACAAACAGGGACTGGGAGCGGGGTGGGAAGGTCCAGCTGGGAGCCAGGAGGTGCCAGGCCGGGGGCTGGCCAGGCCCATTTGTTCCCTTGGCACTTGGCCATGTTTTTGGTGACACTTGTTAGGGTTTTTCCTGTGAATCCCTGCGTCATTCCATGGATGGGAATGGTGGGAAACCAAGGAGAGGAAGTTTCCTTCAGTGTGAGGGAGAAGCAGGAACGTGTGGAGCTCTGCCCTGGGATGGATAACGAGCCAGGGAAGTGAATCTGGGTTGGGAGGCAAAGTGATGTGGGGGCAGAGCCCTGTGTGTCCCCTGCAGAGCCCTGGATGGGGAAGCAGAACACAAAGCTGTCCTCAGGCAGCTGGGAGAAGGGTGCTGTTTGCAGCCATGGTCTGCCCAGGAGACCTCCCCTGTGGTACCAGCTGGAGGGCAGCACAGCAGGGCACAGCAATCCTGGGAGCTTCTGGAACACTCTGGAAACAATTTCCTGGCACAGGTGGTCAAAAAGACAAAGAGGGGAAACGCTCTGATGGATCTGATACCTAAAGACCTGGAAGAACTGGTGAGGGGTGTGAAGGATGAGGGGCAGCCCTGGCTGGAGAGACCACGGCATGGTGGAGTTCAGAGTCCTGAGAGAAGGGAGCAGAGCAAAAAGCAGCATCACAAACCTGGGCTCGGGAGAGCAGGCTTCAGCCTCTTGAGGGATCTGCTTGGGAGAGTCCCCCAGGATGCAGTCCTGGAGAGAAAAGGTCTCCAGGAGACACAATTCAGTTCCAAGGATCAACTCCTCCACTCCACCCTGACAAGCAGGAATCAAGCAAGGGCAGCAGGGAAAGGAACAAGGAATCCAAGGACACTGCATGAATACAAATCCAGGTGTGCTGGGATGGGGTCAGGACAGTCAAGGTCCATCTAGGACTGGGTCTGGCAGGGAGCAAGAAAGGTGGCAAGAAAGGCTTCTACAGCTACACCAGTGTCTGTGAAGGACATGGGGGCAGGAGCACCTCTCCTGTGGGGAAAGCTGAGGGAGCTGGGACTGCTCAGCCTGGAGCAGAGCAGGCTGGTGAGGGATCTTATTAATGGATATAAACAACTGAAGCTGGGTGCAAAGGGGACAGAGCCAGACCCTCTCCAGTGGTGCCCAGCACGAGGAGAAAAGGCAACAGACACAAACTGAAATGCAGAAAATCCTCCTGAAACATCAGAAAGAGGCATTTTGAGGTGGCTGAACATGGTGGGTTGCTCAGAGGGGCTGCAGAATCTCCATCACTGGAGCTGCTCAAAGCCCAGCTGGAGATGGTCCTGGCTGACCTTGCTCCCCTTGGCTGTGCTTTGAGCAGGAGTTTGAATCATGGAACCTTTAAGGTTGGAAAAGCCCTTTAAGGTCATTGAGCCCAACCAACACCACAGCACTGCCCAGGTTACCACTAACCCACATCCCCAAGTGCCACATCCACAGGCCTTTAAATCCTTCTGGAATTGCAACTCCACCACTGTCCTGGGCAGCTGGGCCAGTGCCTGACCACTCTTTCTGTGAAGAAAGTTTCTGTGCTGAAGGGTTCCAGCATTGCCTTCCACCTCAGCAGTTCCGTGGATCTTTATTGAATGGAGTGATTGTCTAATATCACCAGACAGCTGAAGAAAGGGCTGTGGATGCCCTGTGGAAGAGGCCACACTGCTGGAGATGCTCCCAGCTGCAGCTTCCATCCTTCCAGCTCTGCTGACCCGTGGCTGTGGTGTGCACGATCCCAGCTCCAGCCTCCCCTGGAGAGATGGATCCGTGTCCTGCTGCCAGCACAGCAGCTCCAGGCTGTACCATTCCAGCTGGGACACTCCCCCTGCCACAGAAGCCTCCCTGTCACTCCTGCAGTGCCAGCAGCCCCTCTAAAGGCTCCTTGAGAGGTTTTAGGTTGCTGTCAGCTGAGCAACTTGGGAATTGTTTTCCCTTTCTCTTCCTGCTCCAAGGCCTGTTTTTCAGGACTGAAAATGCCCCCAGAACAGCCCAGTGAGGTTCAGGTGGTGTGGAGGGAGCCCAGCTCAGATCTGTCACACAAGTAACCTGTGTTGGATGAGAACAGTGTTGCCCTGAATCCCGCTCAGAGCCGGGGTGTGGCAGGGACAGGGGGTTCTCAGAAAGGCAGGACAGCTGAGGAGCAGGGCAGCAAGGAGGGAAGGGGGCTCTGATGCCTCCACACACTCCCACCTGCAGAGATCAGTCCTGGGGAGCTGCCCTGAGTGACCCTGGCCTGGGCAGGGAGATGGGTGAATGCTGCACTGACACTGCAAAGACACCCTGGATGGAAGGGAAAGAACCACAACCAGGCCTGGCCAGAGCTCCAGGCTGGAAGAAGAGGAAATGTAGAGGTAATTAAGGCCCATAAAGAGCATGGGAAAAGCCAGATCTGTCTTAAATAAGGGCAAAGGGGGTTAACTCCTGTCATCAAGGGGATACTGACAAGAAAAACAGGGCACTTTGTCCTCTTTTGATCTCATTTCTGCTCCTGGCAGAGTTTAAATCAACATGTGTTAATGGGGTCTGCTGCCCCATCATCCCCTTGTGCCCACCACGGGGCAAACTGAGGCACAGCAAGGGGTTGGTGCAAACACTGTTCTCCACCTCCTGTGAACAAGGCTGTCCCCAAGGCCAGGGTGCTCCAGGGTCAGCAGAAGCAGCTCTTTTTCATTGAGGATGATCCTGCATCCCCACAGAGCTCTGCACCTGCAGATAAAGGAGCTCCTCTCAGCCCAGGATGGGGAACATCTCACTCTTCTGTTGCCCTGGGCACAGGAGTTTGGAGACAGGAGTAAAACCAGCATCCAGCTGTGACCAGAACATCCTGGTACCTAAAACCTTGGAAGAGCTGTTAAATCCATGATTTTAGCAGCCTCACAGAGTTTTCTGAGCTGCTGCTTTTCCAGTTGCCTCTCCAAAGGCACTGCCTGGGGCCCTGGGCACGTCTGCAGCAGGGGTGCAATCATGGTGTCTCCAGCCTTCAAGGGTTCCCAAGTCAAAGTCCAGGCTCTCAAAATCACAAGTTACTTTGAACAGAGAAGGCTGAGGACCTTTTTAATTCCTCCTCTCATTTCTAAGAGTGCAATTTTCAATCACCCCAGAAGTTCAAGAGCACAAGCACTGGAGTCTATTGCTCAGGAAAAGCCCTCAAGGTGAAGTTGAGTTCTCTGTTTCTGTGGGAAAATACAGATTTCATCAGATGGGGATGTGGCTCTTGCTTTCCTTGCCTGGAATTTCACCTGTGTTGACAACTGGCCCAGTGCTGGGTTTGAGAGGTGACGTGGTGACAAATCCCCTCTCCTGTGCAAGGCCAGCAGGAGCTGAGGGGGTGCCACCAAGATCCCTGCTCAGCTGCATTCCAAGGGCTGCCCAAAGCAGTCCAGCAGGTCAGGTTGGAAGGATTCTGCCTTTGACAGGATGCCATCAGTCTGGGTAAGGGACTGCAGGCTGCTCTTGGTGTGGAGGGCTGGGAATCACTCACCAGTCCCAGTGAGGATTTGATGTGCCAGAGGAGCACGTGCTGTGCACAGGAACAGCTCCAGTGTCAAAATCAACAACCAGCACCCTGGAATTCATGAGTTTTCCATCCTTGGGGATCTCAAGCTCAGGAAAAAAAAAAAAACCGTGAAGGGAACCCCCTCATATGAGGGCTGTGCAGTTCAGGGTGCACTGAGAATAATCCACGAGGCAGGGAAACTTTCACCCCAACCCCAGGTGAGAAGGGCTGGCCGTGCTGCAGGGTGAGGCCAGTGGTCCCATCTGGAGTCCTCCCGTTTTGAGGAGGCTGAAACCTGATCTGACTGTCCTTGTAAGGACAAGTATCCCTTACCTCCTCCCTTGACCCAAACCCTAGGACTCCTCCCCTGAATACCCGATAAAACCCACCACCCTGCCCCTGCTCTCCCTCTCGGTTCTCACCCCCTCCCCGGCCCGGGGTAAAGGGAATAAAATTGGATTCTCCAGCTTAAAAAAGAGACTCATCCCATCTGTTTCCCTGCCTGCCGGTGGCTGTAACCTCCCTGGGCACGATGGTCACTGTGCATCAGGCTGCAACAGTCCCACACAGAGGGCACAGGGTGACAGTGCTCAGGGGCCATTTCAGCTCTGCAGAGCAGCTGAGCACTGCAAACACCATCCCCTCTGCCTGAAGGGGGCTGATGAAGAGGAAGGAAGGACCACACCTGGTTTGCCTCTTTTTTTTTTTTTTTTTTTTTTTTTTAATCTTTCCTAAATCAGAAGCTGGGTCTAACAGCAGAAGGCTGGAATGTTCATTTTGCAGTGAAATGGGGTCGATTTTGCCATGTTGAAGGCAGTGCATGAAATCACAGCGACAGGAAATGCTCCTTGGGAGGGCTGGGTTGGGGGGGTGTTGGGCATTGAAGGGTTTGAGAGGATCAGCTGCTCTGAAGAGCCAAGTGCTGCTTTTACTCCCTGTGCTTCCCCAGGCAGCACCGATTCCTGTGCTGCTCACAGCTCCAGGGCAGGATGCAGATCTCCCCCAGCAGCACCCACAGCTTCCCCTGGAGCACTGGGGATGGGCAGTGCCAGCCTCCTGTCCCTGGGCTCTCCAGACCAGGAACCAGAGCTATGCTGAGGCTCTAGTGCTCCTCTCCCAGCAGGACTCGCTGCTCCCTTGGGAAGAGGAGCCTGGAAGCAGCTGGCAGCTTCCCCCCCTTGGAAAGGGGCCTCTGCAGATGACAGCAGGGTTAAAGCAAGACTCCTGTGCCCAGGCTGCTCTGCAGAGCTTCTCTGTGCCCCTGCCTGGGTGTCAGGCAGGCAATTCACAGATGCATGAGCAGGCAGAGAGCTGCCAGCACCACAGCCTTGCAGGCTCTGCACAGGGAAAGTGCCTCTGGAAAAACCAGGGCACCTCCAGCCTGCCCCCAGGCCCAGGGGGTGTGCAGGGGGGCAGGTTCTGCTCTGTGCTGCAGACCCAGCACTCCAGCTGGGCTCACAGCTGTGTCAGGGCCCTGAGCCCCTGGGAAATGCCTGGGGAGGGCTCATCCAGAGGGGAAGCTGAGGCAGGAGTGAAGTGGCCAAGGGAGGCCTTGAACCTTTTCTCAGTGCACAGAATAATGTGCAGATGTGGCTCTTGGGGACACGGGGTGGTGCTGCACCTGCCAGTGCTGGGTTAATGGTTGGAATGGACCATCTTAGAGGGCTTTTCCATCTTTACTGATTCCATGATTTGATGGGGTTTGAGTTCCTTTCTGGCCCAGCTCCCCTGAAACACAACCCCTGGCCCCCAGCACCAGCCACACCCAGCAGCAGAGCCCCCTCAGCCTGGCCTCAGCACCCTCCCTCCTGACAGGTGAGAGGAAAGGAACCCCTGGGAGCCCTGCAAGGGAGCAAACACCACAAGCAGCTCCTGGCTGTTAAGATGTGGGGTTTGCTGTGTTTTCCCTCTCTCTCAGCGTGGAGGGCTTAGCAGCAGCCAGATGAGAGACCTGCCAAGGCCCTTCCAGCCCAGCCTGGAGCTAACTTCCAGCCAGGACGATTTCAGACCAGCACCTCTCTGCAGCATCCTGCAAAAAAAAACAGCGAGAAAGGAGGGGCAGGAAGAAGCTGCTGTCAAAGTGTTTGCTGCACAAAGAGTGGCTCTCCCCTGACACTGGCAGCCCCCCACGGCCGTGTCCCCGTGTCACCCGGGAGTGCTGCCAGCAGGATGGCATTCCCACAGCTCCTCACAGCCTGCCAGGCACGCACAGGGCAGGACCCCAAATGGCCCCAGCACCCCGGGGGGACAAGTGCCACCGGGCAGGATGGCTCAGGACACAGCAGAACACAACCTGGAGCTCTGGGAAGGAGCTCTTTGGGGTCCCTGGACACTGGGTTTTGTTCTCAGCTGGTGCAGGGGCTCTTTTCCCAGGGGTGCTGCTCCTGTCTCCCAGGGCTCTCAGCAGGGCAGTGAGAGCAGGGAAATCCCTGCTCTGCAGGGAGGTCTCAGCAGCCTTTCCAACCTGCCTCTGCCACAGCAAGGGGTGTAGGGGGGATATTTTGGGTGAAAGCCAAGCTCTTCAGCAGCCTGCAGGATCAGAATCCTGGAATGGCTTGGGTGAGAAGGGATCTTACAGATCATCTCATTCCACCCCTCTTGCCCTGGGCAGGGACACCTCCCACTGTCCCAGGCTGCTCCCAGCCTCATCCAGCCTGGCCTTGGGCACTGCCAGGGATCCAGGGGCAGCCCCAGCTGCTCTGGGCACCCTGTGCCAGGGCCTGCCCACCCTCATGGGGGAGAAGTTCTCTCCAGTGTCCAGTCTAAGTCTCTCTGAGTTTAAAGCCGTTCCCCCTGTGCCATCAAGCAGCTCCAGGCGGGATCAGGAGCCCTGCAGGGAGCAGTGCAAGGTGGCAGCACTGTCACCCCACAGGGTGCCACCCCCAGGACCACGGAGTCACCACGGTGGGACAAGCTCGGGCAGGGCTGGGATTCCTGCGGGGATCAGGGTGATCAGCCACGGCACAAGGTGGGAATTGCTCTGAGTGTACAGGGCAGGGAGGATCTGGGGGGGGCAGGGGCATCACCCCAGAGCTGACAGTGCTGTCCCAGCACTGGGAGGCTGCACTCCTGCAGGTGCCACATCCCCACACGGGGCTGCTGGGGCTGAATCTGTCAGGACAGGGCACCAAGGGCTCCTTCCCAGCCTCCCCACCTGGCAGCTGCTGCTGTGAAGAGCAGGAGCATCCCCTGGTGTGTGGAGCTGCACCGGGACGGGGAGAGGCAGCCCCAGCTGTGCAAGGGCACTGGGAGGGAGGTGACACCAGGGACCACGAG
The DNA here is from genome assembly GCA_017589585.1 of Phylloscopus whistleri. Classification (NCBI taxonomy): domain Eukaryota; kingdom Metazoa; phylum Chordata; class Aves; order Passeriformes; family Phylloscopidae; genus Phylloscopus; species Phylloscopus whistleri. The sequence goes on from JADMLD010000992.1 coordinate 116,640, forward strand.
CAGGGACAGAGCTGGGGGAGCCCTTGGAGGGCTCTGGGGGTGGGGGCAGAGGTGGATGGCAGCTCTGCCCATGGCTGTGCCCCTCCAGCTGCAGGATAACAGGGTAACACACCCAGGCTGGGGCCTCTTGCCAACACCAGGGCAAGGCCAGTGGTCCTTGCTCCCAGCTGTGGAGTTATCCAGACACCTGCTGGGAAACGAGTGTCAGTCCAAGTGCTCAGAGCTTCTGAGCTGCTTTTGGGCTGTCTCTGCCAACTCTCAGTGCTGCAGGCTGCCAGGAGCAAAGGCAGCTTTGTGAATGCTGTGCCACTGGTTAATCCTGTCCTTTCCCTTCTCCTTTCCTTTCTCCTTTCCCTTCCTTCAGCATCCCCCTTTTCTGGTGTCCTTACAGCCCTAAGCAGCTGTAAGATTTCCAGTGCAGGCAATACCCACACAAACCCCAGCTGGCTCCCTTGGGGCACTCTGGGCAGGCTCTGGGCTTCTCCAGAGGCTTCCAGGGATTTCCCTGCTCTCACTGACCTTGCAGCCCCTTGGCTGCAAGCAAAGACAATACTCATTGTCCCTGTTTTACAGGGAAGGAGCCTCATCTGAGTCTCCAAACTGAACCTGGCTGCAGTCTCCCACTCTACCTCTTCAGCAGTGTCAGAAACACCTGGCCCAGCCCAGCTGGAATTATACCTGGCCAAAGCAAAGCAGTGACTGCAGATGCTCAGATCCATCATCCAGAGCCCACCCCTGGAGGGCCCAGCCCCTCTGAGGGCCACACTAAATGCTGAGGGCTGAGGAGAGAGTTCAGGCGGAAAAGAAATCAATAAATTCTCATTTTGAAAGCAAATTACAGTGGGAGAAGCTTCCTCATCATTTGGGCCCTGCAGGACAAGAAAGACATCGAGGGGCTGGAGCAGCATCCAGAGAAGGGAATGGAGCTGGGGAAGGGTCTGGAGAACAAGGAGTGACTATGGGAGGGGGGAAAGGGGCTCAGCCTGAAAAAAAGGAGGCTCAGGGGGCACCTTCCCACTCTCCACAACTCCCTGTGACAGGAAGGTGCAGCCAGGTGAGGGTCAGGCTCTGCTCCCAGGGATCAAGGATGAGAGGAAATGGCCCCAAGCTGTGCCAGGGCAGATTCAGATTGGACATCAGCAGGAATTTCTTCATGGAAAGGGTGGTCAGGCACTGGCCAGTGACAGTCCCTGGAAGTGTTCAAAAGCTGGGTGGATGTGGCACTTGGGGACCCTCCCCTCCCCTCCCCTCCCCTTCCCTCCCCTCCCCTCCCCTCCGCTCCCCTTCCCTTCCCTTCCCTTCCCTCCCCTTCCCTCCCCTCCCCTCCCCTCCCCTCCCCTTCCCTTCCCTTCCCTTCCCTTCCCTCCCCTCCCCTCCCCTTCCCTTCCCTTCCCTTCCCTCCCCTCCCCTCCCCTCCCCTCCCCTCCCCTCCCCTCCCCTCCCCTTCCCTCCCCTCCCCTCCCCTTCCCTTCCCTTCCCTTCCCTTCCCTTCCCTTCCCTTCCCTTCCCTTCCCTTCCCTTCCCTTCCCTTCCCTTCCCTTCCCTTCCCTTCCCTTCCCTTCCCTTCCCTTCCCTTCCCTTCCCTTCCCTTCCCTTCCCCCGAGCTGAGCCGGGACTGTGACACCCAAACTCGCTCCTTGTGTCCAGGTTCCTCTGTCCCCGTCAGAAGAGGAAGGCTCTTTGTTCCTGACAGGGAAGCTGCTAATGAAGGCGTTAATTACCATGATTAGAGCGGGATCACAGCACCGGGAGCGGGGAGGGAACCTGGGCTCCCTTTGAAGAGATGATTTCCTCACTTGCTAGAAGTGCAAACACCCCCAGAGGGGCTGAGGAGAGCCAGGCGGGCACGGGGAGGGCAGGAACAGCAGAGCCATCCTGGTTTGGGGTTCAGCACGGGGGAGGCAGCAGGGATTCATGGGCAGAGCTTGGATTCCCTCCCCGAGGGGCAGAGACCTGTCCCAGCACCCCGGGCTGCTCCAGCAGCCCTCCCCACCACTGTCCCCACTCCTGCCACCCTTGGACACGATGGAACTGGAGAGGACAGGGGTGGACACCTGCCACAAGGCCTGGGAGCTGCAGAGAACTGCCAAGAGCTTTGTGGAGTTGCCCAGAGGAGAGGATGGTCACCCAGGCAGGATAATCTTGATGATCTTGAAGGTCTCTTCCAACCTAGAAATTCTGTGATGAACATGGCAACATCCAACCTGTGCACAGGGATCAGCCACAGGCACCCCTGGGAACCACACAGGGAACAGCTCAGGTATTCCCCACCCAGAGCCCCAGGAGAGAGGGAAGCAGGACCACCATTTTCCAGAACATTCTGACATTTTGAAATGATTCCAAAGGCGTGTGGGTAAAAGGGGGGAAAAAAAAGGCACATCCATATTTTCATCCCAAAAAAATAATTTTGGAAGTGTGTATCCTAAAAAAAAGTTGGTACATTTTCTTCTGATACTTTAAAATGTTACACCATTATATAATTCACAATAGAAAATATGCTCTTGGGATAAAAATGTCCTTGAAAGGAAGGGTTTTTAAAGAACTTTTCTCAAAAGCAGAAGTCGCTGACATGGACAATTCATGAAGTCTGATTTCAGTGAAGCAGGTTCCAGAGGAATGTCCTGGAGGAAGGTGTTCACTCCCCTGTGTGAGCTGGGATAGCTCAGCCTGAGGTGGCTCGGGGGGTCTCCCATGTCCTGAGGGGGGGAACTGCACTGTGCTCCTGCAGCTGTGCCATTCCTTCACTTTTCATCCAATTCTCCCCAAACCAACCACTTCTCTCTGCACAGCACAGAGGCCTTTGGGTCTCATTGCAACAAGAGAAACTCAGAGGAAAGGGGCTCCATGGGCTGGTGCTGAGGGGAGATCACAGACCATGGGATATCCTGAGCTGGAAGGGACCCACGGGGATCAGCCAGGGCAGCCCAGTCTGTCCCTGCCCAGACCCCCCAACAACCCCACCCTGGGCATCCCTGGCAGCGCTGCCCAAAGGCTCCTGGAGCTCTGGCAGCCTCGGGGCCGTGCCCATTCCCTGGGGAGCCTGGGCAGTGCCAGCACCCTCTGGGGGAAGAACCTTTCCCTAAAATCCACCCCAACCCCACCCCTGACACAGCTGCAGCCCTTCCCTCCAGTCTGTCCCTGGTCACATGGGAGGATGGCTTGAGGCACAGGGACAACACAGCCTGAGGTTGCTTGGCAGCAGCAGCAGTGGCAGCAGTGGCAGCAGCAGTGACAGCAGTGCCAGCAGTGACAGCAGTGACAGCAGTGGCAGCAGTGGCAGCAGCAGTGACAGCAGTGCCAGCAGTGGCAGCAGTGACAGCAGCAGTGACAGCAGTGACAGCAGTGACAGCAGTGACAGCAGTGACAGCAGTGGCACCAGTGACAGCAGCAGTGACAGCAGTGGCAGCAGTGGCACCAGTGGCACCAGTGGCACCAGTGACAGCAGCAGTGACAGCAGTGACAGCAGTGACAGCAGTGACAGCAGTGGCAGCAGTGGCAGCAGTGACAGCAGCAGTGACAGCAGTGCCAGCAGCGCCAGCAGTGGCAGCAGTGGCAGCAGTGACAGCAGTGGCAGCAGTGACAGCAGTGCCAGCAGTGACAGCAGTGGCAGCAGTGGCAGCAGTGACAGCAGCAGTGACAGCAGTGCCAGCAGTGGCAGCAGTGGCAGCAGTGACAGCAGTGCCAGCAGTGACAGCAGTGCCAGCAGTGGCAGCAGTGGCAGCAGTGACAGCAGCGCCAGCAGTGGCAGCAGTGGCAGCAGTGACAGCAGTGGCAGCAGTGACAGCAGTGCCAGCAGTGACAGCAGTGGCAGCAGTGGCAGCAGTGGCAGCAGTGACAGCAGTGGCAGCAGTGACAGCAGTGACAGCAGTGCCAGCAGTGGCAGCAGTGGCAGCAGTGCCAGCAGTGGCAGCAGTGAGTGTCACATCAGCTGCCACAGCTCCTGGCCAGCACAGCAGGTCTGCAAATGGCAGTGGCACTGCAATTTCTTCCCTATCCTTGTGCAAATGAAGAAGCAAGTCTGGACTCCTGTGAGCTCTAAAGGAGGCTCACCACACCTGCCAGGGGAGAAGGGGCAGAGGTTTGGGGGCTCCATACGAGGGCAGCAGCACAGGGCAGAGGTGTCCATGAGAAGATGCTGGGCAGGAGGAGCCAGCTGCCCTGGCACTCTGAGGGCAGGGAGGCTGGCATGGCCCTGCCCCAGGGCAGGGAGCTCCTCTGCCATGCCCCCATCCCCAGCACCAGTGGCACCCATTGCTCCAGCACCCTGGGGAGGGAGAGGACAACAGGCAAACACCCCAGGATGGGAGAGTCCCACCCTGTTTTCACAGCACCAAGGAATGGATGGGATTGCTTCTCTTTATTTTCCAGTAAAATGCTGAGGGCTCGTGGCTCTTTCTTTCCCAGGAATGAGGGGCTCCTGCACACAGCCCCAGCTGGATATCACAGCAGCAACAGCCAGGGCACTGCATCACCATGGGCACCCCAGCAGGTGAGCACTGGCCTGTTAAAACATAAAGGAACAGCAAAACCCTATAGCTCCACACCCAAACCTCAGCTCCAGAGTGTCTTAAAGGCTTAGAGACAGCAGAAAGGAGAAAGCCAGCCTGACACTGTGATCCTTTTCTAAATTGTATCATATCCCTGGGTATGACAGAATGTTTGCCTGTCCCTGGAAGTGCTTACCAAACCCTGGAAGTGATCAAAAGGCACGTGGATGGGGACCTGGGGACATGGTTTAGTGCTGAACAGAGCAGTGCTGGGTTAATGGTCGGACTTGATTGTCTTAGAGGTCTTTCCAAACTGAATGATTCTGTGATTCTATATTTGAGCCAATTACATTTTCCTTCTCCTGACGTCTGACTCAGAATTGGAGAAAATGTAACGCTGGCACCACTGGAGAAGAAATACGCCGTGAAGATAATTTTAGGCTCCCCAGGAGCCGCTTGGAATGGCTGCGATTTTGCTCTCAGGCAGTGCAAAGAGCCGGACTCACACCTTTTGTTAAATGCTGTGTCTGGGATAAGGCCTGGGCTGCGAGGAGAGGGCTGGCACACAGCCCTGCCCCCTCACACCCTGCTCGAGTGCCATTGAGTGGCTTCCAGGGGATTACAAGGCGGCAGTGGGCTTTGTCCTGGCTCCCGCACAGCCCAAGCTGTCTCTATTCTCCGGGAGAGCCGCTCTGCAGATGGAGCTTTGTGTTACTCCATGCAAATCATCCCCGTCAGGAGGTACCTGCTGCTCCTAGGAACAGTCACAGCCGTCATCTGAGACACCTGAAACACGGCAGAAAAGGCAAGGAGTGGAAGAGCCAGAGGGCAGGATGGTTTGGAATGGGATGGAAGCATCCCTGGCTGTCACCTCTCTCCTGGCAAGGGCAGGGACCCCGGAGCCCAGCGCTGTGGCGATTGTCACACCTCCTCAGGTGGCACCAGCAGTGCTGTGGCTGGGTGCCCTGCCCACCCTGACACCTAACAGGTTCCCCCAACAGCATCTAAACACAGCATTAACTTGCATCTTCCCACAGAACTCAGCCCCCCAACCACTTCACTTAGAATTCAACCTGAGGAAACAAATCAATGTCGACGTGACACCTCGGGTTTCGTGTCCCCCCTAACAGTGTGACAGTGCTCCTGGAGGGGGATGTTCAGCTGCTGCCAGCAGCCCCTGGGGAGGGTGGGTTTAGCAGCAGGGTCGTGCTGATGTTGGCAGGTGAAACAGCTCCCGTCATCTGTCTGCCTCGGGAAAAACCAGAGCTGGCTCTCAGCCCCGACTGTGTGTGTGAAGTGAGAGCAGCCGTGGGCAGGGGGTGTGTGCCAGGGCTGGGGAGACCCCACCAGCACCCACAGCCATCCCTGTGCAGGGTGCTGGGCACCTGCTCTGGTGTTGCCCCCAAACACTTTGAGATACAGCTACAAACCCCTCTGTGGGTGCCCACGCTCAGAACACAAACACCCCCGAGGCAGCCCCGGCCCTGCCCTGCTGTGGGGAGAGGCAGGGGGACAGGCTGGGGCCCTGGGGGCTGGCCAGCAGCCAGGACAGCCCGTGGCCCCTTTCCTCCTACACGTCACCCAGCCATGGCCCCTTCCCCCTGGATGTCTGGATCTCAGCACAGCCCCCTGCCCTCCACAAGGGAAGGGTGGTCTCCCCACAAAGCAGCTCCCAGGTGCTGGGAGCAGCCCAGGACCCAGCTCTGGGATGTGGAAGGAGCTGAGATTCCTGCTCCCCATCACAGCATCCCCCTGGCACAGCCACCCAGGGGTCACAGCTTCCCTTGCCAGGGCACAGGGCTGCCAATGGCCACGAGCCCCCAGTGTCCTGCTGTGAGCCCCCTGTGCCTGATGCCAGTGCTGTCCTTTCCATCAGCTCTGCTCCTCTCAGCTCCTGTGGCACTGCAGGAGCTGCACAGCTCCCCCCTGTGCACGGCAGCAAAACCCCAGAAAACTGGAGAAAGGGCTGCAGGGCCAGGCTGGGATGCCATGGCCATTCCCAGGGATGCACAGCGTGGACTGAGCTGTCACAAGGCCCCAGGCCTGTCTGAGCACTGGGCTGATGGGGCTGCCCAGCCATGCAGAGAGGGATGGGACACAGGGCTGTGCCTCAGTGCCTTTAGGAGGGCAGAGTTAAGGGAAGGGGAAGGTGCAATGAGGAAATTGGGGTTAACCTCATCAGTTGGTGGGTATCATGTATTAAAAATACATCTATTTCTGATGAGGGCTCTGCCCATGGGATATTTGCTGTGACTTACATGCAATCCCAAAGGCCACAGTGAGATGAGATGCAGTGTCTTTGTCTCACACTCCTTCAGCAGCCCCTGAGCTGAGAAGAAGGGACTGTCCACTCTGCAGGAGCAGAGGTGGGATTGGGGAGTGCTCCAGTTTTTTAAGGAAAGCTGCTGAGCTGCTTAAACCTTGACCAGCTGGAAGGGCTCACACAGACAGGGTGATCTCCTGGAGCAGGGGTGGGATGAGGAGCAGCTGAGGGAGCTGGGGGAGCTCAGCCTGGAGAAAAAAAGGAGGTTCAGGGAGCACCTTCTTGCTCTTTACAGCTCCGTGTGACAGGAAGGTGCAGCCAGGTGAGGGTCGGGCTCTGCTCCCAGGGAACAAGGGACAGGAGGAGAGGAAATGGCCCCAAGTGGCAGAGGGGCTGTTAGATTGGATATTGGGGAAAATTTCTTCATTGAAAGTGTGATCAGGCATTTGAACAGACTGTGGAGTCACCATGGCTGGAAATGTTCAAAAACATATCTGTCTGTGGCACTTGGAGAGATGGTTTAGTGGCAGGCCTGGCAGTGCTGGGTTGATGGTTGGGCTGGATGATCTTGGAGGGCTTTTCCAATGTAAACGATTTCTGTGATTCTGGGGGAGAAAAAGAAGTGCTCAACAAACCCCCAGGAGCATCTCTCAACAAGCACTGACCACCCGCAGCAACAACTGGACAAGGCTCTCAGGCACAGGGTGGGATTGTTGGGTGTCTGTGCAGGGCCAGGAACTGGAGCTGAGGATCCCTGTGGGTCCCTTCCAGCTCAGGATATCCCCTGGTTCTTGGAGCTGCCTCCCCGTTCCTGCACAGACACCTTGGGATGGGAGCTCCGTGGCTGGGACACTGTGGCTGCTGGGACAGCTCCGGGCCACCTCCCCAGGCAGGCAGGGAGTCCCTGGGCAGCAGTTGCAGCCCACAAACCCCTCAACCCTTATTTTGTGTTGAGGACAAAAGCCATCAACAAAGTCCTAATTAAAAAACAACCACCAAGCAAAAAGCACAGCTAATTGCTTTTTGACTGCAGAACAAAAGGCGCTCATCTGCCTAATTACACTGTGAAAATGAGAAGAATTTAAACAGGAATTATAAGTAATCACCGAAGCAAAGAGAGGAGCGAATGCCTATGGAAACCTGGATGCAGGGCTGAGCACAAAGAAGGCAGCAGCTAGAAGAGGGGGATGACAAGGAAAGTATTTAAGGCTCATTATATTGAGCTAATTGGCTGCTCCTCGAGTACCTCCCTGCTCAGGCACTCCAAGCACCCTGTGCATCCTGCTGAATTGAAGCTTCCCAGTATCCCAGAGGAGTCCTATGGGTTAAAATCATGGTCTCTGGCGGGTGGGGAGGGGCAGGAGTTATTCTCCCACCGCGGCCACCAACCCTCGAATGCTGTCCCCACTCGGGCACAAACTCACTTCTCCCACCCCTGTGACGCACAGCTGGGCCCTCTGCAGGGAAGGAGACCCTGCAAGGTCTCCTGAGAGCAGAGCTTCCCCATGGTTGGATGCTAAAGGCTCCCTGTGGGGTCTGCAAAGGTCAGGTTCACAGAATATCCTGAGTTGGAAGGGAGCCACATCAAATCCAGCTCCTGGACACCCCAACAATCCCATCGTGTGCCTGAGAGCATTTTCCAAATGCTCCTTGAACTCTGGCAGGTTCCTGTCTGGGCAAAGGGATGGAGAGCCCTGAGGAGAGCCTGAGCCCAGCCCAGGGCTCTGCAGTGGCTCACTGGGGTGAGCTGAGTGGCCTCTCTGGAGAGAAGGGTGGGAAAGGAAAAAGTAATTTTGTTCTGAGAATAATCAGTGGGGCAGAAACAGGAGGAGGAAATCAGACCAAATGGAAAATCTCAGGGTTCTCACTGGAAAAGCAAATCCTGTTCTCCCCAGGCCTACATGGAGGCAGTGGTCAGGAAAGCTGGAAACAGTCAAATTAATGTTTCCTCAGAGGTAATTAACCTACAAAGCTCCCTGTGGGGGAGGCAGGTCCTTGTATCAGGTACCAGGATGACTCCCTGTCACCCCAAGGCCCTGCCCTTGCACAGACAGCTCCCAGCAGGGCAGGGACACAAATGTGAAAAATGCATATTGGGTGTTTTGGCTCTACGCAGATATTTACTATATGTAATATGCTAGTTAGAAAAGTTATGCAATATTAACATTTGAAACAAATAGTAAATGTAGGTTTTAACATTAAGTTTTAGTAAAAATCTGTATGTAAGGTTTTTTTTTTCTTAGCTCAAGGGAGAGGGCTATTCCAGGTGAATGTTTTACAGGAGATAAAAAACCCCCCCTCTCCCTCTTCAGACAAAAGAATGCATCTCTCAGAACGCAGACGCTCCCAATCAACAAAAGCAAGATCTTATGTCGCCAAAAGGCTTAAGCCAAAGACTCTTGAAAAACAAGTTTGTTGATAAATCATGCATAATTATGAGGTTTCAGTCCTCAAAAAGGAACAGTTTTCGACCAAAGATTGCCTTTCTCTGACCTGACATGGAGTCAGGAGGAGAAAGGACATTGCTTACCTATTTTCTTTGCCCCTTTTTATTGTCTCATTATTTGTCCTGTCTCTAAAACTTTTTAAACTTTTATTTGTATTAATTTTCTTTTTGTAACCAATTTTATTCTTTATTAAATTTTCATAAATTTCTAAAAATGAGTGATTGGCATTTATCACAACAAGCACCTTGGCTTGCTGGAAGCAGAAGCAAGCACCAGTGTTTCTCTGCAGAGTGCGCAAACAGAGCACCAGCACATACACGGCGAAAGAAGCAACCTGACGCTTCCTGCTCTCGCTACAGCTCTCGCTTGCAGACAGGGCATGTTTGGCGTGGATCTAGCCCCGGGAGCTGTGCACTGTGCTGGGGAAGTGCTACAAGTCTGCCTGAAGCTCCTCCTGCAGCCTGCAGCCCTGACGGCTTCTGCATGAAATTCTCCACCACCACCTGCTCTCCCCGAGCGGCGGCGGGCGGTCCCGGAGCGAACAGGTCTACCCTGCCCCGGCGGGACTTAGTCAAATTTCGACAGGGCCCGGGTAGACCTGTTCTCCCCGCCGCTCCCGGTGTTGCCCGATCTGAAGAAGACACAAACAACCGAAGTTGTTTATGCGGTGCTTTATTGAGGGCCCGGGAGCCTGTGGACTAGCGTCCAAAGACAGAGCCCCATTTCACAGAAAATTTACAGGGTTTTTATATGTTTCTCTACATGATTTCTTCATCATTACAAATTCTTACTTCATTTTCACTACTTAGTACAATTATCTCTATGACATTTAAGTTCTTGCCAAAAGGTACATTTTCTAGATAAATGAATACACTCCTTAAGATAAGTATACATTCTTTAAGACAAGTGATTATCTCTCAGCTACACTGCTTGCATTGCAAAATCTGTTATAATAGTTCATCTGCAGGTTACACGCGGCCTACCAAGCTTTAGCATGACTACTACTAATGTCAACTATTAGCGTTTGCTACTATCTTAATACAGTCTATTAAATCAAATGGCAACAATTCCCCCCTTTTGAGCATTCTTCAGTCTTCTGCAAGGATGCTCAATCTCTTAGTTATCATTGGTTCTATCAAATGCTGGATTTTTTTTGCTCAATGGCATCTTCATACTTCGGAGGAGGCAGGTGCATTTCCTTGGTCCTTGCCAAGGCTTTCATTACTCTTCTAGTACGTTTTGTTTCTCTTTCGATGACTCCTAAAACACACTTATACACTAACCAAATGATTAATAATAAGACCACAAACAACAGAATGTACTGTACCACTGATGAAACCCATCCGGAAACTTGAAGTCTTAAAGATTCAAAAATGGCTCCGATTCAATTATGTTGTGCTTCTCTTCTAATTTCTTTTGTTTTGGATTGAATTGTTTCTAATTGGGAAATGTCTTTTTCTACTTCAATGGTCATGTTTGGAATATGGATGCAACAATGGCCAATTTTCTTACTTAGAAATTTACACACGCCATGCTTTTTTAACAATAGCATATCTAGTGCCATCCTATTCTGTAAAGTCATTCGGGATGTGGCTTGTAATTGCAAATTCATATCTTTGAATCCCTTCTTAGTGGCTGCTGCTAATCTCTCAGTTTGTCTTAACAATTGATACAACATTTCTCTGTTCTTATATGAGGCTATAGGTGAGAATAGTGATTCTAGAGCCCACTCAAATTTAACTCTACTATCTGGTTCATGCCATTCATTTTCTTGCTCCGTGAATCCATCTACTTTTCTTTTCTTCCGGTTAGATTTTAATTTTGATTGTTTCCACAGGGGGCAGAGGGTTGGGATTCTTAGAGTGATTTGTGTTACAGGCTCATCTATAGGAATATGTGTAGTCCATTGTCCATGCTTCATAACCCAGACTAGATTTCTTGGACTTCTAATTGTAGTATCTTTGCAACTTACGGCTCTTTGAATTCTATTGTTTTTGCCTAATGCGAATGCCTTTCCTGTAATTGTAGGATTAAATGCCTTACATTCACATCCCCACTTAAGTAATATTCTAAGAGGAGCTAAACTAATTTGACGTTCAGAGGTGTCACATGTAATTACTTTAGTACAATCCTAACTTTCTCTAGTTTCTTTGATTTTTCTTGTAGAGGTTTCTGTCTTATAGACTCTTACAAAACTTTGATTTTTACTTCTTACCCATTGTATACACCAGTCTACTGTTCCAATGTAACTATAGTGTTCTGATAAGCTCGGACCCCAGACGGCTTTCTAACCATCCCAAAACACATGCTGCTGGCTTATATTCTGACACTTAACTTCTTGGCGAGGTTGCTTTGTTTTAACTTCTATTTCTTTGGTAGCATACTGCGCTGCATCCCGTACTTTTTTAACAGTCACTATTTCTTTTTCTTCTCTTTCTATTTGGCATATGGTAGATATATTTTCTGCTACCACAGGTGGTAATGGAATGGGAATTATTCCCCATGGAATAGGTTCTCCTGCCGCTCGTGGGAGTGGCAAGCATGCTGTAATTCGGGATACGTTTTGCACCATTCTAAAATCTCTAATCAATCCTACTACTAAACTCTCTCGTTCATAATTTTGATGTACCGCTACCTCTGTATCTCTTCACTCTCTATGCTTTTTTTCTATTAGGGATACTATGTGAGTGGGCCTAATTCTTTGTCCTTGACGTAGCTTAGCTTCTGCTATCCTTATTCCATAATCAGCATTAAGTTCACACATCACTAAACACAAATATTTTCTTTTAGAAGAGCCAATTAGAGGGTTACTAATATTTAACCATCCTATACCTTTTCCAGACTTTTCCCACCAGCTAATCTCTTGGTCTATTCTATTCCGTAACTTCTGATTGTCTTCTCTCCACCATTTAACTTGCAATCTTTGGTTACAGTCTTGTTCTAACACAAATGAACAATTCATCTTCAAAGGGAGTCTATCTCACATGTCTTGTACAGCCCAGGTGGGTTTCACCTCTACGGATTCCTGGGATGGGGTTTCTTTCCTTAACTTTCAGGGCACTACTCTCAATTTAATTTGCTTATAATCTAAGATCCCTCCAACCCAAACCATTCTGTGCTTTTGTGATTCCATGAATCCTGGACACTCTGGCATCAGGCTGGCCCAGGACTCTTACCAGGGGGCTGCTGGGCAATGCTGGGGCCTTTGGAAACTGGACCTGTGATGTTCTGAGCCTCGTGCAGTATTTGTACCACAGCTCCTGCTGAGCTGGGAACCTGGGCCTGTGCTGGACCTGGCAAATCCTGACCCCCACCAGCTTTACTCTGCTCTCAAAGATAAAGAGAAACGTGGTGGAAAAAGCAAGGACTTCTCCAGCAGTGACTGTAAAATAGCTTTTTGTTTGACCTCAGAGGTCAGAGCATCCCCCTCCTGCACTGAGAGAGGATAAATATATCCAGGCCAGCCCTCATGGCTGCTCACCCAGCCTGTTCCCCAGCCCCCGTGGTTAATGGGCTCCAGAAGGCTGGAATGGGAAATGTTTGGAGCCCACAGCTCTGCCCAGGGACTGTGAGCTGGGTGCTGTGGGCTGTGGCCAGGCTGCTCCAGGCACATTCCTCTGCAGTCCCTGCAATTCAGGGGTCAACACGGAGCTGGTGCTGGCAGGTGGAGGCAGTTTGCTCTTGAGTATGGGATCACTGAATTTTAGGGTTATAAAAACAGGATTTGCAGCCAGGATAAGGCAAAAGGCTGGTGAATCACATGGGATGAAGTCAGGTGTGGTCCCGTGCAGAGGTGAAGAGAAGATTAAATTCCTGCTTATCTTCCAAACACTTCTCCTTCTGCACATCCTGGGCTAGCTTGAAAATCTCTGTGCTTTTAAGGAGGCCTGTGGCAGTTGCTGAGCAAGAAATCCTGCAGCAGCAACCACCTGAACCTCTCGGAAGAGATGCTTGCACCAAGCCCTGCAGCCCCTCGCCCTGTCAAAGTCCTTCCCACTCTCCCCTTCTCCCGGGATCCCCCTCACACCATCCCACTGCAGCCTGGGGTTCATTGTGTTTGCAGCCGCCTCTTTGCATTATAGATTTGGCCTTTGTTATTTGTGCCTCCAATTCTTCCCCTTCCAAGTACATCAGTCGCTATGGAAACGATTATTTCCTCGGGATGAGTAATCTTGGTGACAGCCCCGAAAACAGCAAAGAGTCAGCGCACACGCTGCACCTTCTACTTAATTCAGTGAGTTGTTAATTAGCTCTTCTCTTCAAAGGGATCAAAATCTCTGCCACCAATGATCTGCAGGGAAAAAGGAGGAGTTTTGACTGGCTGCTTTGATCATTTTGTGCTAACTTGGCATGAATCGGAGAAGCCCAACAGGCAGCTGCTGGAGCAGGAACCACTACCCAGCCCCTCCGTGTGGGAGGACCAGAGGACATCAGCTGGGTGTAGGAAGCTCCCAGTAACTCACAGCATCAGTGCCTGAATGACTGAGCAAAGCAGAAATCCCAGTGGAGTCCCAGCACTGTGGAGCTGACAGTGTCACTGCACCAGCTGGGGGTGCAGGATCCCCCCACCAGTGTCCCCAGGTGGGCAAGAGGCCGGTGGCACCTGGCTTGTACCAGCCACGTTGTGGCCAGAGGGCCAGGGCAGTGCCTGCCCCCTGTGCTGGGCACTGCTGAGGTCACACCTCAGATCCTGTGTCCGGTTCTGGGACCCTCACAAAACCAGACCTTGAGGGGCTGGAGCCTGTCCAGAGAAGGGAACAGGGCTGGGGAAGGGGCTGGAGCACCAGGAAGGGCTGAGGGGCTCAGCCTGGAGCAAAGGAGGCTCAGGGGGAACCTTCTGGCCCTGCACAACTCCCTGACAGGAGGGAACAGCCAGGTGGGGGTCAGGCTCTGCTCCCGGGGAACAGGGACAGGAGGAGAGAAAATGGACTTAACTTGTGCCAGAGGAAGGTTTAGATTGGATATTTCAGAAAATTTCCCCACAGAAAGGATGCTCAGGCACTGGCACAGCTGCCCAGGGCAGTGGTGAAGTCACCATCCCTGGTGACATCAAAAGCTGTGTGGATGTGGCACTTGGGGACATGGGCTAGTGGTGGCTTGGCAGTGCTGGGGGAGGGGATGGACTTGATGATCCGAGAGGGCTTTTCTGACCTTTAAAATTCAGTGAGAGAAAAAGAAACCCATGTAGCAGGGCCCCATGAGCATCCCCATGGGGCACCACAGCCAGCAGTGACTGCCCCAGCAGGGACAGCCCTGGCTCTGCCAGGTCCCTTTGCAATATCCCAAAGCTTCTCCCAGGCTTGACATTCATGAGAGCTGATGAAACAGCTCAGGCTCTCACAGGGTGTCTGGTGGCCCAGCCAGGGCTGCCCCCCGTGCCAGGATGCAGCCCAGAGCCCTGAGGCACCCAAGGGCTGCTGCTGCTCCTCACACAGGGCTGAGGGCTGAGATGGTGACCTGGCCCAGGTACTGCAAGCTCAGTGAGAATTGTACTTTAGCTAAGTTCTAGAAGGATCCCGGGATGAGAGGCAAAGAGGAGCCTGGGCAGGGCATCTCTGCCTGCCTTCTGGAGGAGGAGGCTCAGGTTAGGATAGCCCAGAGGAGAGCCTGGCTGGCCCCTCAAGGGCTGCTGGATGAGACACAGGTGAGCACTGCCAGGTCTCTGGTAAGAGCTGGGGCACAGGGCCAGGCTCACATCAGCAACCACAAAAGCTCTTTGGTGTGGAAATGTACAGGTAAAAAGATGACCAGGAAAACCACCCCAATCCCAAACCACTCCAGAAGAAGTTGGTGTCTCCAGTGATCCACCCAGGAAAGCCCCCTGACCATGACCAGCCTGGCTCTGCAGGCTACACCACTGAGGATGGAATGTGTGAATGGGATGGGACAGACTGAGCTGCTGCTTTATTTCTCTTTCTCTACCCAAGGAAAATGTACTGCAGCTCAAATAACAGCCCAGCAATGAATACTGCCTGCTCTCCATTTGGCCTCACCCCAGCAATGAGTGGAGTTGACGTTTCTGAGGGTTGGGGGCAGCACTACCCTACCTGCCCCCTTCCCTGGAGCACCTCCCACCCCAGCACCCCACACTCCTGGTCCATCCACTTGGCTGCAAAGGCAGCCACTGCTCCCTGAACCTGCAGGACCCTGGGCTCTTCCTTCCCACCCTGTGGAGAGCCCATGGCGTGGTGGGGAGCTGCCTGCAGCCCAACACTGCACTGGGGCACTGCCAGGTCCCAGGGGTGACAGCCTGTGAGGTGTCATCCCTGAGCAAAGAGCTTCCCTGAGTCACTGCTCTCAGACAGAGGCAGGCCAAACAATCTATTTTCCATCCCCCACCCCCGGCACTGCAGCATTATTAGAAGGTGCTGATGTCTCCAGATCGATCACCAGGAGCAGGGAAGGTCACCTGCAGACAGGCTGATTGCTCCTTCAGTTGCTGAGAGAGGCATTTGGCACATCAAGTGTCACCTCTGGGCTGAACTTCACCCCTGTGCTCACCTCAGGGGTCTCTCACCCTGGAGAGGACACATGGCACAGGCTCTGACTCACCTTCCCAGAGCTCTCCCTGCGCTGGAGCACAGGGAGGAGATGCAGAGAGCCTGCTCCAGGATTGCCTCAACAACCCCAGCTCTTCTCCCCCGCCACCCCCACAGCAGCTTGATGTGTTTTCCCATTTAACACCACCACTTCTCACCCTGCACACTCTGCTTTTCTCCCTACATCCCTGCATCCCCTGGCTGCACCCACCTGTCCTGTGGGCTTCCTGCAGGGATTGGAAGCCAGGCCTGCATTAAGTCCTGGCCTAGGGCATGCTTAGGTGCATCCTGGGAGGTGGGAATTTCTGTAAGGACTCCAAGGCTCACTTTCAGCTGGCCAAGTAGCACCTAAATCTCAAGGCTTCATTCCCAAGGTGGAAAACAAGCCACTGGAGCAGCTTTTGGAAGTGGCCAGCAAGGCAATTCCCTGACACAGATGGCAGCTCCTGTATCAGGGTGCCTGCCCCCAGGCTTCTCTGGGGGTCACTGCCTGGCACTGGCCCTGCTGACAGGGCTGGGGGATGTCTGGCTGCAGGCTCAGCCCAGCTCCCTGCTGGAGCAGCACTGAAGGAGGCAGTGGGGAATCCCTGCACATCACCACGTGTGTAACAGATGGTGAGGTCACCGCAGTGACAGCAGGAGTCTTTCAAAGTCCTCTGTGCCATCTCATGGAAAATCTCAGATCCACACCCCACCCCAGTGAAAACTGAGCTGCTGTCCCTGGGCATCCCTCTCTGCACTGCTGTGCCCCCACCCAGGTGCCAGGAATGCAGCCAGATCCTGCATCTCCACACTCTGCAAATGCTGCAGCCATGGGCCTGGTTTTTCTATGGATGCATTTCAGGTTTTACTGTAAAAAGAAAAAAAATATTTAGCTTATTAAAAGACATCCAGACAATGATGAGATCCAGACAATCTTTTTATTAAGACACCCAAATATTCTTCCATCTGTGTTTGTACTGAGTGAAAACGAAACCATTTTTATCAACAGGCTTGTCAGCAAATCTTGGGAAAAGGGTAAAATTAGGCCATGAGTGCAAACCCCTTCTTAGTATGAGCATCTGTAATGCCCTCAAAATAGAAGGAAACTAAAAATCAGCTCAGTAAAATCAGGGGAGCAGCAAATTAACTAACTACTCTTACAGTACAGTTGTTTTTCTTTCTTGAAAAAATCCACAAACAGGTTGATCTCCTACTCTGTGTCAACAGGTGCAAAACTCTTCTCTTTTTAGCACCTTCCACCCCAGCCCCTGTAAGCTCAGCCCAAAAGACAGCCCAGGTGTACCAGCAGTTACCTGCACTGGGGTCTTTCTTCCAGCCAGTTATGTGTGCTATTAAATGTCTCCTTCTTACTCATAGCACAGCCCAGAGATGTTCTGCTGGATTTACCAGGTCAATTCTGAAGTCTGGTCACATAAAGCTGTGGCAGAGAAAAATAAACTCAACACATCTTAATTCAAAGCCCGAAGACACAACCTTCATGGAAAGCAGTTTGCAGTGCTGAGAATAAATCTCTACCTCTGCTCATGTATAAAGATCTAAGAATAAATTATTTGATAACGTTTCTCCTTGTGTGGAAGTCTTGTATCATTCATTACATGCTCAGGATAAGCAGCTGAGCTCTGAGCTGCTCTCCTGACTGGACAGCAATGCTCTGAGGTCCTGCCAGGGTCCTTGAATTACTCTTGAATTGCTTAATTAATTACTTTTGAATTAATTAATGAATTACTCTTCCCCTCCCTGGGCAGTGAAGGGTCATTTCCTACAAGCCACTGCCGAGCCCAGCCCCACTCCTGTGTGCCAGACCCCTCCAAGTGTGCCCCAGCACTGTCCCAGAGGGACATCACCTCATGCACCCCTGCCACAGCTCCTGACAGCTCCTCCCCACACCTCTGCTCTGCTCCCCAGATCTCCTGGAGCTGAGGCCTCTCCAGAGCCTGGGGCAGCAGGATTCCACCCTCCAGCTTG
Source organism: Phylloscopus whistleri (assembly GCA_017589585.1). Classification (NCBI taxonomy): domain Eukaryota; kingdom Metazoa; phylum Chordata; class Aves; order Passeriformes; family Phylloscopidae; genus Phylloscopus; species Phylloscopus whistleri. The sequence goes on from JADMLD010000992.1 coordinate 134,344, forward strand.
CCTTCATCATGGTGCTCCAGCTGAAATCCTTGCTGGCATTCCAGGGAGAGCCTCCCACGCACCAAGGGGGCAGAGCTGATCAGAGCCCAAGGCCTGGGCACAGCCTCCACGACCCAGCAGTGCTGGGTTAATGGTGGGCAGCAGCAGGTCAGGAGTTCTGCTGCCCAGCCTTAACCCTCCACTTCATCCCAGAAAGATTTTTATTCCAGCTACTGTAAACTCTGCCCCTTCCCCACGGTTGGGAAGGCATGCTGACAGGCTGCTTCAGAGAGGAGATCAGCTCTTTGATCTCCTCCCAGAGAGGAGATCAGCTCTTTGGATTTCCACCCATAAGGGTTTAGGTGTTATTAATACTGTGGGGAATGGCATTTTTAATGCTAAATCAGTTTCAGCTTGAGCCAAGGAGGCCAAGTATCGTGGGCAGCACAGAGAAGGACTCACAGGAAGGATCCACAGAAGTTACGGAGTTGGGTTTGTTTTTTTTTTAAATAAAAAAATCTGTGATTAATCTCCTTAATGCAAAGAGCATTTTCTGGGACGCCAGTTTAATGACTCAACACTTCTGCTGCAATGTCACAAAGTCCCTCCACTCATCCAGCTCCTGGAGTCCAGGGAATTTCTGGCTTTTATTCAGAGTCAAAAGTGCTGAACCCCAGCAGAAGGCAAATAGCTGGAGAAGGGAATAGAGGACCCCCAGGAAGGCATGCAAAGGCACTCAGCAAATCACCATCCGAGGTTTTGGAGTCCCATCCCCACCCCACCGGGCTCTCCCCACGCTGAGATCCCCCAGCACTGGCACTGGAGGGCAGGGAGAGTGGAGCACCCAGGGCAGGGACAGGGCAGGGTGCAGGCAGACCCTGGGGGCTGGGCACTGATGGTCATCCTGGCCACGGGCCTGGCTGACCCTGGGGATGGGCAGTGAGCGCTGCTGGGGCGCCCCAGGGGTCTGACCGCCCCAAATCCACCCCACGGTGACGAATGTCAGCCAAGCCTGACAGAGCAGATGGACAGAGGCTGGGAAGCAGATGGAGAGAAGGGAATTTGGAGCTGATTTGAAAGGCCCCGAAGTGCCTCGTTAGGAAAACACACACCCAGGCACAGACAGAGCAGCCTGCAAAGGTGGGGAGGACAGGATGTGAGAGGAGCTACCACGCACAGCCTGCTCCTGGCAGCTGTGGGGTCAAAGGACAGCCAGAGCTCCCAAGGGACACCACGCACCGTCATCCCCTTTGCATGCAGACCCAGGGGGCAGCTTTCTAAACCAGCCACACACTCCAAGCAAATAAATCCAGGAGAGGCTGGGAGCCCCCAGAACAACCCAGAGCACTCCTGGGGGTTCCCTCGCCTCAGGGTTCCAGCCATCATCCCTGGTGAGGGCGATGCCAGCCTGGCATCGTGTCTGTGCCCTGGGCCACGGCCCCAGCAGCTCCTGAGTGCTTGGCTGGCTCCTCCTCACCCCCTCCATCACCTCCCTGCCCAGCTCCAGCAGGTGCAGAGGGAGGGACGGGATCTGAGGGCAGCGGGGATGAGGAGCTGGGAGCAAGTCTGGTGCCTGTGCTGGTTTCTACACCCCTCTGCTGGGCAGCCAGCACAATCGCTAAGGAATGTGGCATGAACCGCAGGAAGAAGCCTAGCAGGGAAAGGAATAAAACCCCAACATGTTTTTAAAATAAAAATGCCAGGGAAAAAACTCAACTTCTTTAAAATTCCCAGTGTGGAAACCCACACCAGCACTGTGGCCAGACAAACTGAAGTCCGTGTGAACCTCCCTTTGCCCAGCTCTGCCTGAGGGGACAGGATTGATCTGAGATTTTCACCTGGAGAATCCCTGAAAGAAAAATAAGCTGGGAATCCTTGCCTTGCTGTTCCAGATATTGGATATCTAAAATACCTGCGCAGAATTCACATTAAAAAAATGACTCTTTTATAAAAATCTTTTATATTCTTGTAAGGCAGCAGAGGCTGGGGATTTGGGCTTGGACACATCAGTTTTTAGTCTAAGCTCAGGCAGAGGTTTCCCACATGTTCTGTGGCTTTTCTGTTTTGGTTTAGTCCCAGCTGGCAGCTCAGCCCCGTACAGCCACTCGCTCACCCTAATGGGACAGGGGAGAGAATCAAAAGTGAGAAAAATCCTCATGGGTTGAGATAAGGACAGTTTAATAGGGAAGTAAAATCCACACACACAAGTAAAACAAACCAAGGAATTAATTCCCCACTTCCCCAGGGCAGGCTCAGCCATCCCCAGGACAGCCAGGCTCCATCACAGTAACATCACTGCTGGGGTGAGGAGCAGAACAGCCCCTGGCTGTGCCAGCCCTGCTCAACAACAACTAAAAAATCCCTGTGTTATCAACACAAATCCAAAACACAGCCCTGTGCCTGAATTCACTCCATCCCAGTCAAAACAAGCACATCCCACCATTTATTCCATACCGTTTATGTCATGCTCAGGTCCCACAGCATCCACATCACCTCATTAACCACCACCATTCCCCTAGTCTTTGGACCACTGTGTAAAATGCCCACAAACTGTCCACAAAGTGTCCACAAAGTGAGCATTCAGTTCATTCAGTCCATGCCTTTGGGCTCCATGGCTTGGTGGTCACTCAGGGCTGGAGAAGTGGTGTTTGTGGGGAGTTCCTGGGCACCAAAGGCAGCCCAGGTCAGGTCACTGCTGCCCTGCAACTGCTTCTTGTGTAGTTCCTCCACAGGTTCAGGTGGTTCCTGCTGTAGCAATTCCCATAGCCTGCAACTCAGATCCCAGGTTACAACAATTTAAAGATATTCCCATGACAATCTCCACTTCTTTGGACCTGATTATCGAGTTTAACACTGCAGTGAACTCTTCCCTCCTTCCCTGCCCCTGCTCCAGCTTGGATTTAATCACAGCCTGCAGTCCCTTAAGGGTGTCCCTGCTCCAAGTGGAGCTTTATTCATGAGCCACATGAATATACCTGCTGTGCCACAGACTTATCCAGAGCCACAGAGCTCTGAGTTGTACCTGCTCCAGTGTGGCCTCATCCAGGGGCCACAACACCTTCAGAGACACAGCTGCTCCAGCATGGCATTATCCACAGCCACATTCCCTTTGGGAGTGGCCCCTGTCCCTGCCCCCACCCCTGCCTTCATCCCCCTGTGTGTGCTAAGCCATGTCACACAGTTTCAGATGCTCCAGCAGGGCCTCCTGCACAGCCAGGGATGTTCAAGGTGTCCCTGCTGCAGCATGGACTTACCCCACAGCACCAGGTGCCCTGACAGGTCCCTTCTCCAGCGTGGATTTATCCTTGGGCCACAGCCCCTTTGGCAGCTTTTTCAGGATGGACATGAGCATAGCCAGACGCTTCCAGAAATTCCTGCCCTGGCGTGGAGTTATCAGACACTTCAGGGTGTCCTGCTCCTGTGTGGACTCATCCCCACATTCCTTTAGGAGAGAACCTGCTCCTGCCCAGGCTCGTCCCAGGTGCCAGTCCCTCTGACTGGAGCTCACCTGGAGCCCCAGCCTGCCCAGCACAGGCACAGCAGCAGTGCCACATCTCCCTGGCTGTTATCCAGGTGTTCCCAGGCACAGCACAGTGAGATGATCAGCACCACAGCCAGCAGGGAACGCCAAAAGCTGCCACTAATGAGCACAGGACTGCAATCTGACAGTGAGCTGAGGCCCCAGCAAGCACAGGAGCTGCCAATTAACAGCTCAACAGCACTCACACCTACAGATTGCACCCAGCACATTCCAATCAAACCTGTCACTATCTTGAAGGCTTGGAGCCCCACAGGAGGCACCAATAAGGACTCTTGTGGGCTGCTGCACACACAGGCAAAGCAAACCAAGGGATTAATTTCCCACTTCTCATGGGCAGGGAGGTGCTCAGCCATGCCCAGGACAGCCAGGCTCCATTATGGTAACAGGGACTTGGGCAATTGTTGTCACTCCAAATATCCCCCACTTCCTCCTCCTTCCCTGGCTTTACATTATGGTCTGGGATGTCCCTGGGGTCAGCTGTGCTCAGCTGTCCCCACAGTGTCCCCTCCCAAATCCTTGTGCACTCCTCTTGCTGGAGGAGTGAGGAGCAGCACAGCTCTGGCTGTGCCAGCCCTGCTCAGTAACCAGAACACCCCTGAGCTGTCAGGGCTGTTTCCAGCACAGATCCCAAGCACAGCCTACACCAGCTACTGTGAGGAGGATTAACCCCACCCCAGCCCAAAGCAGCAGAGTGTTGTTAACCCAGCCAGCTGGGTCTAGACACTCCACGTGGGGAGATCAACTGATTTTCTCTAAGTACCCATAGCAGAAGCTGACACGATAGCCCTTTCATACAATCCCCAAACTGAATAAAATGAGAAATTTGGGGTTGGAGTGCAATTAGTGCTTTTTGTGGACACAGAATTGATGGCATTCCTTCTGTGGCCTTCTCAGGGGCAGGCAGGACCTCCTGCCTCCTCTACCTGGAGTACAGAGAGAATTTTGGCTGGAGTCTATGACCATGTTGAAGATGCAATAAACCCACAAAACATCAGCTGGTGCCACTGGGCAGAGGAACAAACACTTTCAGAGCCCAAGGATACCCATTTCCCTCAGCATGTGTGAGCTCTAGCTGTACCAACACCCACTCTGAGCCATGCTGGGAGCCCCTGCTCACACGGAGGGACCATGGGGGAGCTTCCTGTGGCAGAAGAGAGAGCAGAGTCTGAGAGCCAGCACAGCCCATGTGCAGCCGTGCTTGGCTGCTCTCCTGCACTGGCCACTTCAAAGACCAAGCCCAGAGGGGCCCCACAAGGCATATGAGGACACTGCCTCACATTTTGCAAAGGGAACAGTGCGAAAAAGTCTCATCCCAGCAGTGCTGCACAGAAACAGTCACAGTCAGCTCAGCAGCTCTCTATGTATGTGTCAGGGGTCCCATTTGGATCCAAACCCAGGAGCCTGTGGCTGGGATGGCTCTGAAGGAGGTGCTGAGGCACAGCAGATGGATGAGCTGCTTGATCAGCTCCTGGGACTTGATAACATCACCCATGCCCCGCCCAACTGAGAGGCACTTTTAGTTTGTGCCATGACTGGATGCCAATAGCTTTTCATGTTTTAACAGGGCAAAGGACTTAAAATCCTTAGGAATTGCAGCTGGAGAACTAAAAATCCATATGAAATCACCCATTTGAAGCTCACTGATTTGCCATGGCCTGTCTCTGAGACATTGCTCCTTTGTCCCTTTGCTTTCTTCCCCCCATCCAAGGCAAGAGCACATTATCCCCTGCAGTGCTCCCTGATCCTGAATTTTGGAGAGAAAAAGCCATGTGCAAGAAGGGACCCTTGTAGGCAGGGCCACACTTTCAGGTGCCACAGGGACACCTCCTGCCTTCTGCTCTCCCTCCATTCCCCACCAACACAAAGAAGGTGAAGGTGAGACAGCCAGAGATGCTGGGAATGACCCCACCAGTGACGCACCCAGCTCCCAGGAACACCCAAATTGGGCAGTTTTGCACATGAATCTTTCTGGTGTCAGTGCCTATGGGCTCCCCAGGAGGAGCTACAGGAAAATGGGAGAAAACCTGCCCATTTTGCCTCTGGAGCAGGCCCCAGGTTCAAAACTGGGTTCCCAGACAGAGAAGTGTGACAAGAACAGGGAGAGGGAAGTGCAACAGAAACAGTTGGACATTTGACAGCAGCATCCTGAGACACCAGTCTTACAACACGCAGCTGGTGGATAATAAATTCATGATATGCATACTTTCGACTTTTTTCATGAGCCACTCATATATGGCCACACCTGCTGCTGGCATGGCTGGAGAAAGAACATGAATTTCACACTGAGGGCTCCTCTGACAACAGATTATAGGAAATAATCACAAGCCAAATATTAGGTCCCAACAAGACAGACAAATTACACTGATATTTATATTGGACTAACAATAAAAGGCCTGTAAGAAGGATACAAAGAGCTCTGCTTCATATGTCACAGATTATGATTAATTACAGAGTCAAACCTTTGTACTGAGAGATCAGAGCCTTTCGCCCTTAGGAGGGAAAAAGATGAATGTAATTTCTGCTTCTGACACTCCTCCCTCCTTCCACTGTGGCACAGAAACACCACGATACTCGTCTGTCTTCATTTCTCCTAAGTGCCCAGGGAAAAGGAACAAAGGCTTGAACTACAGAGTTGCATATTCCAGTTGTGCAGCTCCAGCTGATTTGGTGGATCAAACCGTAAAACTCACCGGTTTGGGGGTTTATCCCGAGTCCCAGGAGCACACATCCCTCTGGGTGTGAGAAAAGCTGTGGATTCAGGGCTGAGCCTGCTGTGTGCTCATGGGCATCAGGAACAGGACTGCCAATCAAGGGTGTAAAAATGACAGGGCACAACAGAGAGAGGTCAGGCACTGATCTGGAAGGATGGAGAAGATAATTGGGTCTTATCTGCATCTGCTCTGAGCAACCTCTGCCACCCTGCCAGGACTGTGGGAGAGATGAGGTTCACCTCTGGTCACGGTGTCACTGTTTTACAGCCAGTTCTTGTCTTCCAGGATTTCCAAGAGACCAAAGGAGAAGGGAAAAGACAGCACAAGGGTGAGGGCATCCTAATTACAGGCAAGGCTGGCCGGAGAGGTCCCTAAATGGCCTTGGAACAGGGGGAGGTTTTGCCATTCACTTTCTGGGACCCAGGCTGGTCCTAATCCAGGACCAAGGTGGGAGAAAGCTAGAGGAAGAATAAACAATGCAAAAAACACATCTCTGATTGTGGGGGACAACACTGAAAAAAGGCAGGGGATGTGAGTAGGAAAGATTTACAAATGGCTTCAGAGGGCACTGGAGGAAGATGTGGTACCAAGTAAGGAGGCACCTTGAAGACTCTTGATTCCTTCTCAAGAACAGAAATGGGAAAACGAAACAAAAGGGCGAGATCCTAACATGAATCCTCCCTCCCTTTCCTTGTGGCCTCAGCAAATGTCACTCTGCAGTCGCCTGCTAAGGGCCTTGAGACCAGAGACAGCCATCACATTATCAGGGCCCTTGAAGCCTGGCAGACACAACAGCCAGTGCTGCTGTATCAGCATCCTGTGGGACACGGACTCCTCATCCCCTGTGTCACATCCTCTGTATGTTCCAAAGAGCACACGAGGCCCAGGCCCTGCTGCTTTGGAGAAAGGGGCTCTGGCTGTGGAGGCCCTGGCTCACCTGTGGAGCTGCTCTGGGAGCTGTGCTGGCCCAGCCCCGGGGAGGTGCCTGTGCTGAGCTCCTGCTGCATCTGCTCACACACGAGCCAGAAGCAGGGAATTGTGTCTCCTTTTCACATCTGGACACTCCCTGACCCAGCAAATGCACTCCTAGTGCCGTTTGTCCCTTTCCTGATCTGTCTCACTCCAGTCTTGCTTTGTTGTCAGGTGGTTTGGGGATTTTTCTAGGGTTTGCTTTTGGGAGAGGGTTTGTTGGGTTGTCTCATCACAGGAGAACCAACTCCCTCATGTACTTTTGTTTGCCACCACCCGTGGTCTCAGGGTGGGCAGGGCCAAAGCTCAGCTCTCTGCATGCACACGAACCAGCCGGGAAGCACAGGGCTGTGATCATTCCCACTCTGTACAGCCCTGTGCTCAACAGGCTGCACTTCATCCACCTCCAGGGCACGGCACAGGGGTGCTCTCCCAGAAAAGGTACTGATGTAATCACCAGCTGAGGGCCCAGAGCTCAGAGGTTGCATGGATAGCACTTTTGCCATCAAGAATTTATTTTTCCCTGCTGGAACAGGGAAAGAAATTCCTTATACTGAGAGGCAGAAGTGTTGAAATGAGCATCATCACCCATGAGAGCAGCTTTTATGGGCTGTGAAAACAGCACGGAAGGGGAGATATTTGGGAAAAGGCAGCTCCTCAGCACTCTGGTCCTGAAGAGCATCCATCTGCAGGGAAGCCCTTAAAAACAGGCTGAGTTTTCCTCCTTATCCTTGAACTTTAGTCCAGGCTTTCACACCGGGCATGGGATGGTTTAGCTGCACCTGTCTAATGGGGTTGTTTCCAGTGGGTCTTACAGGCAGCTCCAGACAATTCTAGGTGAATGCCCCTATCAAGGGTTTTTAAATTTGTGCCAGGGTGTCATTTCCTGGGGAGAACAGGAGGGGAAAACAACAGAATCCAGCTACGGTGAGGAGAGGAGCTTTGGGACTAGGCACTACAACCTGCAGTTATCCCAAAGGAGACACAAATTACTTAAATAATGGGGTTTTTTTACATTTTAAGTCTTTGATAGAATTCATCCTTTAGTTCTGTGTATGCCTGACTCAGTGCAACGGTGTTGCTGCCCAGAGGAGAGGTTCAGACACTGTGACAATTTAGTAATAAAAAGTTTTCCCATTTACCAGTTTCTGAGAAAGCTCTGGTGCTTCAGAGCTCCAACAGAACAGCTAAACATGGAAAGTCCTGAGTGTGAGCTACATCCCAACACCTCCAGGACAGCTTTTATTTCAGTTGGCTCAGGGGCAAGATACAACATCTCTCCTACTGTTCCTCTCTGTGTTGGGCTATTCAGGACTTTAAAAAGGCTTTTTGAATTTTCTACACAGAGATGTGTAATGGTTAAATTTACCTACAAGTAAAAATATCTGTGTATCATAGGAAAAATATAATACAGCAACTTGTAATACTGCACACAGAAAACACTCCATGAATTTGTGAAATCATCCAAGCCCTTTCCACTGCTAACAGGTGGAAAGATCTGTGGAACAACCACAGCCTGTTGCACTACGGGAATCAAGCTTTTATTAAATGAGAACAACTGAGACTTGAGAGATTCAGCTCTCTCGGACTGATCCCGGGGATCTCCCGGAGTGATCCCAGTACTCTCCCGGACTGATCCCGGGGCTCTCCGGGACCGATCCCAGGGCTCTCCCGGACTGATCCCGGGGCTCTCTCGGATTGATCCCGGGGCTCTCCCGGACCGATCCCGGGACTCTCCCGGACCGATCCCGGGACTCTCCCGGACTGATCCCGGGGCTCTCCCGGACCGATCCCGGGACTCTCCCGGACTGATCCCGAAGCTCTCCCGGACTGATCCCGGGGATCTCTCCCGGACTGATCCCGGGGATATCTCCCAGACTGATCTCGAAGCTCTCCCGGACTGATCCCGAAGCTCTCCCGGACTGATCCCGGGGATCTCTCCCGGACTGATCCCGGGGATATCTCCCAGACTGATCCCGAAGCTCTCCCGGACCGATCCCGGGGATCTCTCTCGGGGCCGCCCCGCGGTTCTGTGAGGCTGACCGCGTGACACGCTGCGCACCAGCGGCGCATGCGCAGAACCGCGCGCAGCTCCCGCGCGCTCCCGCGTGCGCGCAGCGCTCAACCACCGCCCCCCCCCCGAGCGCGCGCGGCGGCGCGATGACGTTGCGCGGGCCCCGCCTCCTGGTATAAAAGCGGCGGCGGGTGGCGGGCGCCATTGTGGTGCGCCAGGCCCGGCCGTACGGAGCGGGCCCGCAGCGCGTCCACCCCTCACGTCGCTAGCGCTCTCGCTTCCTCTCTCTCTCTCTCTCTCTCCCCCTCTCTCTCTTTTTCTTCCTTCCTCTTTCTCTCCTTTCCTCTCCCTGCCCTCCTCTCCCCCCCCCGCCGCGGACATGCCGCGCGTCTATATCGGCCGCCTGAGCTACCACGTCCGGGAGAAGGACATCCAGCGCTTCTTCAGCGGCTACGGCCGCCTGCTCGAGGTTGATCTCAAAAACGGGTGAGCGCCGTTCGTCCGGGAGCCCCGGGCCGGGCCGGGCCCGTCCATGTCGCGGCCGCTGCCGCGTGGCGCCGGCGCAAGATGGCGGCCGGGGGGGGGGGGAGCGGCGCGGGGACCGCGACAGGGACCGGGGGCCGCGACATCGTGCCCCGCGACATTGTGCCCCGCGCCGCCTGACCGCGCCTCTCCCCCGCTGCCCAGCTACGGCTTCGTGGAGTTCGAGGACTCCCGCGACGCCGACGATGCCGTGTACGAGCTGAACGGGAAGGACCTGTGCGGGGAGCGGGTTATCGTGGAGCACGCCCGCGGCCCCCGCCGCGACAGGGACGGCTACAGCTACAGCAGCCGCAGTGAGTCCGGGCCCGTCCCTCCCCGCGGGGCTCGGGGCGGCGGCGGGCAGGGCCGGGGGCGGACGGGGCTCGGCTGGCACGGAGCCCCGGGGCCGTTGGGGGGGTCCTTAGCGGGGGATACCCGGTGCACCGCTGGCGCTGCGGCGTTTTCTCCGGCACCAGCGGCGCCCTCGGGTATCCCCGAGCATTTCTGGCTGCTAAACCGTGGCCTTCTAGAAAGGGTTTGCTCTGCTAATTAACGGCTCCAGTATTCCTGGGAGCGTTTAGATGTGACAGCGATGTTGCATCAGTAATGTTAGCGTATAAATATCGTTGTGTAACTGGGGGAGAATCGCTCAGCTGTGAACGTTCGTGTGATTAATTCAGTTGGATATATGGGAGGGGCGGGGGGAGGTTTTGGAGCAGGAATCTGTTGTGCTGAAGGGGGGATGTTGTAAATGTTTCTGTGCTCGGCTCGCTCGTGTAGCTTCTTGAGCTGAGCCGTGTAGAGCTTGAACGGCCTCGTACTGTAATTAAAAGTACTAAGGCTGATTTTTTTCGGTGGTGTTTGGAAGCGTGGTGTTGGGGGGGGCGGGTTTCTGTCTTTTTTAAAAAAAAAATCAAATGTATGTTGTTTTAAAATTGTTGCATGTTCAATTCAAACTTTTTAACAAGTCCTTGATGTTTCAATTTAAAAGTGACCAGTGGGGCTGAGGCTGTGTCCACTGAGGCTAAGATGACTGCCTTTCCTGGCCATGGCTTTTCCATACATTGTGTGACCCTTGCCCTATGACCCTTTGGCTGACCTTACCGGAAGCCATGACGACAGCAGCCTTTTGCCATTAGACGCAGGGTGATGGTGAGGATTCCAAGGGTTAGACAAAACTGGTTAAACTGAACTAGGTGACTGTTACCTTGCGTGTTTTGTGGCCAAACCACCACCAAAAACCTCATACTGTGATGTAAGTACTTAGTGTAACTAGTAAACGTTTTTGTAAAATGTAGAAATGCATGTAATCAGTTAAGTTTTATATTTTACAATGTTCTGTAAAATAAAACTTAGCAAGGTGAATCTAATAAGGAGCAGTCACTCTCTAACAGATCTTAGGAGCACAGACTTGTAGGATTTTAGTCTGTTTGATTTGCCATTAATATAGATCATGGCAAAATTGCAAAGTTTATTGGAGGCTTAGCGAAATAAAGTCCTACTCCAGTAAATATGACTGTTAAACTAACTTTTCAGAACATTGAACATCCTTCATGCTAGGAGACGACCTAACTTTGTTTCTTTGTACAATCAAGGTGGGGGTGGTGGCGGCTATAGCAGTCGGAGACAATCGGGACGAGATAAATACGGACCGCCCGTTCGTACAGAGTTCAGGCTGATTGTTGAGAACCTTTCCAGTCGCTGTAGTTGGCAGGATTTAAAAGTAGGTATCGATGTTCTGTGTGGAGCCTTGTTGTGAATATCAGGAAGCAATAGCTTCCTTTAATAGCAGTGTTGATTTGCGTGGCAGTAGAATGATTCAAAAGTGTTTGTGCGCATTGAGTGCTGCTGGCAGAGCCCCCGTTCTGTAACCGCCCTGTGCTCCCTGCAGGATTTCATGAGGCAGGCTGGGGAGGTGACCTATGCAGATGCCCACAAAGAACGTACAAATGAAGGAGTGATCGAATTCCGGTCGTACTCGGACATGAAGCGTGCCCTGGACAAGCTGGATGGCACAGAAATAAACGGCAGGAAGATCAGGCTGGTGGAGGACAAGCCACGCTCCAGCCACAGGCGATCCTACTCTGGCAGCAGGTCCAGGTAACCTGGGGGACATGCTGGTCACTGCAGCAAAAGTTGTTAGTCAGCATGGGGATGGGTGCCCTACCTGCAGCAGTTACCTACAGATGATGGTTTAGGAACAGGAGGAAGCATTTTACGTGATACAGCAAAGCTGGGTTTGAGCAGTTTTTCACATGTGAAACCTCAGATGTGATTCACTGACAGTATGTTGAACCCACCCTGGTAGTACCACCCTTGCTTTTGAGAAGTTCTGTAGCAGCTTTTCTCTGTTAGATTATGCTCCTGTACACAGGAGCACAATGTATTAGATGCATTCAGGAAGATTCTTCCCTGTGAGGATGGATTTCCCAGAGCAGCTGTGGCTACCCCATCCTTGGAAGTGTCCAAGGCCAGGCTGGATGGGGCTTGGAGCAACCTGGGATAGTGGAAGGTGTCCCTGCCCATGGCAGGGGGTGGAACAAGGTCATCTTTAAGATCCCTTCCATCCTATACTTGGTGTGGAGGCACAACCAGGCAAAGAGAAAGGGAGTGACATTTTAAATGCCTGCAGGTCACGATCCAGGAGACGGTCTAGAAGCAGAAGTCGGAGAAGTCGGAGCAGCCGCAGCAGATCCCGTAGTGTCTCCAAAAGCCGTTCCCGGTAAGTGCCCCAGAGTTAACTCAGCCACTGCAGGAGTTCCCTCGCTGACAGATGTTTACAGCTGCTGGAATTGCACTGCAGGCCATGCAGAATAAACTGTCTCTCTCTTTGAAAGATCTAAATCCAGGTCACGAAGCAAAGACCGCTCCCGTTCCCGATCCAAAAGCAGGAAGTCCAGATCAAAGAGTAAATCCAAACCCAAGTCTGACAGGGGTTCACGCTCGCACAGCAGATCCAAGGAGAAGTCTGAGAAGTCCCGGTCCAGATCCAGGTCCAGGTCTCGATCTCCCAAAGAAAATGGTAAAGGGGATGTTAAGTCTAAGTCCAGGTCCAGGAGCAGGTCTCGCTCCAACTCTCCGCAGCAGCAGCCGTCTGCCAAGGCTCGCTCCGAGTCACCGCCCAAAAGAGCCGCCTCCAGGTCCCGCTCCAGGTCTCGCTCAAAGTCCCGCTCGCGATCGAGATCCAGTTCACGAGATTAGCACTAGAACTCTCCTCTCACCTTGCACACTATTGCGGAACATTTTCCTACCTGTCGGGCCATTAGTGTTATGTTAGTACTTCAGAAGTTGGTTTTTTCTCTTGCAGGAGTGAATGGCCTAAGAACTATGTCACAAGGCATAAAGGTTTAATTTGTATCCCAAATTTGACGATACCGGGTGGAATGGTGGTACACAGCAGGAAGAGTCCCCCTTTTGTAGAAATTGAGCTGAAAGTTTGATTTTATAGCATTTCTGCAGGAGTAACTTAACTACTCTTAAATGCAAAGTGGTTTTTATATTAAAAATAAACTGAATATAAACAGGCTTAAATACGGGCTTTTTGAAAGTATCATTTTTTTTCCTATTTTTTTCATGGCATTAGAACTATGGGTGTCATTTAGCTTCATAGGTTTCAGCTTGCTGCCGAAGGCAGGATTGCCTTGCTGGGCAGGTCACACAGTTTATCTTAATTTTGGAAGCAGGTGGCAAACTATAAACCAGTAACAGTACTAGGAAGATTTTAGACCAGCAATAAACTCAAGTTGGAGGACTTACGTTGTACCTTGACTTGCCAAAAGAACATTCCCCACATACTGAGACTGTATTAAAGGTAACAGGTACTCTGGAACCTGTATCCTACAGTATTGCTGAAAACTCCTTCGTTCAGACTTGAAAGAATAAAAGCTTTCTGACGTTTCTTGCTTGAATCTCAAGTGTCACTGTTGTCAGACACGAAGGTGTCCCTTGGCTGTGGTCCAAGTCATTAGTATGCTGTATGGTTTGTCAGCCTTTGAATCCCCAATGGATATGAAATCCAGGTAAAGAAATCTGTCTTCCCTCCCCTTTGACTCACTTATGTTGTTTTGCTTCAGACTAGAACTATAATCCTCTTGTGTGTAGGTCCGAACTTTATTGGAAATGTAATCTCTTGGAGCTAGAGTTCTAGTTTTAACTAAGGCTTTGCTAAACCACAGTTGCCAATTCACTTAAATTGTGGAATAGGACTCATCCCCAAAATTCCCCTTTATAGTTAAATTGATTTTTGTAACATGCAGTAGCAAACATTAGAACTGCCTTGTACTCTTTATACAACGTGTAGTTTGACTTGTATAAAATTAAATTGGTGACTCAAACTCTTGTGTTCATTGCAGTGAAATGGGATTCTTGCTCTGCCTTGTGCTGGGGAAATCACAACTTACCCTACTTTTATGGAGAGGACTTCTTTGGCTTAGTGAGACACTTGGTAGCTCTTGACAGGCTCCTGGTGGTGTGCTTGAGACTAGCACAAGCTCTTTGTGTCCCAGTGTGTCACCTTGTCCTCTCTGCAGGTGTGGCTGGGTGTGACAGCTGCACCTCTGGTCCCAAGTTACACACCTGCCCAGAGGAATTGGGTCAGCACGGGGCACGTGGGAAATGTCACTTGATGCCAGCTTGTCTTTCCTGGAATTTCTTCATGTTATAAACAATTCTCCTGAAATTCAGTTTCTCACCATTTCCTGATCATCTCTGAAAAGCTGCACTTTCCCTGTTGCAGGTGAGTATCCATGCTGGTGGCAGAGGGGGTCCTAGGAAGAGTGCTCAGTTGTAAGCTCATGTTCCTGGAACCTGAACTGGAGTGGTTCCATGCCTGGTGTTGCCATAAGATCAGGTTATCAGCCTGGGTGCTGCAGTGTTATCTGCACCTCACCCTGGTGGTAACTTGTGATAAGGAGTTTTGGGCTTAAACTGGAGCTTTTTGCTGAGGGTGGTGTATTTTGGCATGAGTAGAAAAATGGTGTTGCAGTGTTGATTACTGCAGGATCTCAGATGGGAGGGGAGCACTGGCGGCTTCCTCCAGAATTCAGATGGAGCAAGAACAGTTAAGTTCAGATTTACAGCCTGAGATACACTTGAGGACATGAGTTAAGCTGCTTTGGTTGTACTTCTGATTATGGAGTAGGTCAGACTGCTCCTCTGTAAAACAACTTTGCAGAGAGCTCTGGTAAAATACACATCACACTCCTCAAGAAAAGGGTTGAGCTTGGAGCTCAGCAGGTTGAAAGGTACATGTGCATATTCCAAGTATGTGTCTGTGATAGCAAGATGTTGACTATTACTTTTTTGTGGATACAATCCCTTTCTAAAACTGACCCCAGTGCCAGCCCGAGGATGTCCTGGCCTCTCTGAGGCTGTGGGCACCCAGCAATGGGCAGCAATGCAGAGTGATGGCTCCTAACCAGCTGCACTCAGCTCTCTGAGCTGAGATTGCTGTGACAGTGCTGGTGTTTAGAGTCCTTATTCATGAATTACAGATTGCATTTAACCAATTTACCTGGAACTCCTTTAAATATCCAGATTTCTTTCTGTGTTACTGAAGCCACATTGCCTGTCTCCTTTGGCTGCTGCCCTTCCCGGTGCAAATGAAGCAGGGATTCCTTGGCATGACTCATCCTTCTGGATGGGTTTCCTCTGGAAAGCCAGGAGGATTTTGGTAGTGCCAGGCAGTGAAGTGCATGGCTTGTGATAATGCTGTAAGGAACCGAAGAAACCCAAACACTCAGTGTTCCAGCTCTGTCAGCAGCACTTTTTGTGGGAGGGGAACACTGAGGCTGGTGTGTGCTGGTCATCACAAGTGTGATTATTCCTGAGATCTCTTCTGAGTGCAATGAAAGGTGTTGGATAAATCTCCATACAAAAGGCTACAGGACCTACCTGCATGCACTTTGCTTTACCTGCAGCAGCAGCAGTAGTTTGATGGGAAAAACCACCTGGCATTGTCATAACTCAGTTTTCAACCTGACCCTGGAAACAACCTTTTGGGGATGTGCTTCAGAATTGGGCTACCTGACTTGCTGGGGTTTTTTTGGGTTTTTTTTTTGCATTTGGTATAATCAATATACATTTGTCTTTAAAAAGACAAAAGAGAAACCTGCCTTCTCATCAAATGTGGGATGCAGGATTGACAAAGTGTCCTGTAGCAAATTGTGAAAGATAAATCACCCCTACCTTCAGAAGTGAAACTACAGTCTGGGACTGTATTTGCAGTCTGGTCCTGGCCTTTTCCTACATTTGAAAAAGCATCCCTCCATGTGTTTTGGTTTTTGACATAAATGCAAATTTTGTCCTTAAATCATAGAATCACAGACTGGTTTGGGCTGGAGGGACCTTAAAGACCATCCAGCCCCACCCACTGCCATGGGCAGGGACACCTCCCACCAGCCTGGCCTGGGAGGCTTCCAGGGATGGGGCAGTCGCAGTCTCTATTTAATTCTCTTTTTATTTGCTTCTGTGTCAGGAAGAGCTGTGTTGCTGTAAGGAAGGGCAAAACTTCTGTGTCTGATGTACACTGAAATAAGTCTCTCACCTTGCAGTATTGCTGCTTGGAGCAGAGCTGAGGGGCCTGAGTTAGTGACCCTCCTTTTTCCTACTATAACATTCCTACCTCTAAATTCCGTGGTTTCAAACTCTGTTTACAATTAAGAGATGACTGTGTCCAAATCCTGATTGTAACCTTACCTTTAGATGAGCAATGGGGAGGGGAATTTAAAACAATTCTTGGATTTCTTCACACATGGACTAACTGGAACTATTTCCAATTCTTGCTGAAGTCTAGTTTAGGTTGGCACTCTAACATCCACGGAACAATTTCATACATCAAAGAGCAAAAGCTGTGAAGGCAGGAACTTGGCTGAGGAGCCTGGAAATCCCAACAAATGGGTGAGGTGCTGGGAATGCTTTTGAGAGGTGATGCAAACTCTGGTATCTTTTGAAAGATGCATCATTTGGATGAGCTTGGTGATAAGGTTCCTGCAACACCTTCAGCAACCCTTTGCTGTCCTGGCTTTGTCAGGGCTGTTTAAAGCAAACAGGAACGTGTTACTTTAAAAGGTGAGAAGCACAACTAATCCAAATATTGCTCTGTGTAGTGACAGCAGTTCAGGAATTTTATCTATGTGTCCTTAGGATCATAAAGGTGGCTTTTCCACTGTGCTCAGCCCTTTCCCCCCCTCTTGGTTGTGGTTAGGTGAAAAGGGTGAAATAGCAGAATATGTGCTCAACTCTCAGCTCCCTCACACATTATTAGTTTGCTAAATGTGTATGTAGGTGTCAGAGGGAAGTTTCAGCTGTTTCATAATCCAGTAAAAATTCGCAATAAACAAACTGCTCTGAAGTGGCTCATAAACTTCCACCCTTTTAGCAACATCTGCCTTTACCAGGCTGGGTTGGAAGCACGTAGTTCCTGTGGGAGAAGGAATGGCAGAGCAGTTGGTATGATCCACACCACGGAAAAAGTGCTGACCACAGGAAGATGTCTGCAGCCAATGCATGACTCAGGGTGTAGTGCACACCAGCTTGTACTAGGACTCGAGTTTTGGGCATGATTCTGGGTGATTCTCTGACTCAAGGGCAACATCCTCTTGTTCACAGAAAATGGCTTTTTTGGGATTGTCTAATTCAGAAAACCTTAAACACTGTTTTTATTCATATTAGCAGACACTTAAGTCTTGCTCCAGTGTTTTTCCTTTGGGTAAGAACTGAGTACAGTGATTGCAGTCCAAAGTACCAAAAACAGGGAAGGGAAAGCTGCAGGTGACACCAGGGTTGGGTGTGGCAGCCTGTGCTGGCGTGTAGATGGAGTGGGGGGTTGTAGATTTATTGCTGGTGTGTGCAGCTCCTGGGACAGGATTATCCTGTAAATGGGAATAAGAAGTCAGTGCTGCTAAGCCAGCAGGTGTTCAGTGCATCCCAGCTCCTGGGCCTGGTGTGCCCACAGTGCACCACTGCACCCAGGTGAGCTGCTGGGAGCAGAACGGGGTAAAGTGCAAAATGCTTTCCCTTGCTCTTGTGCTCCTTGTTCAGCTCAGCATCAGTACGAGGGGAGAATTACACAGCAGAGTCTCTTGTGATCACACAGGGCTGCTGTACAATTCACCTGGGGGTAGCCACAGCAGCTCCTGTTCTGCTCAGCTCTGGTTCAAGCATGGAGTAAGTGCTGACAGTCATGGGGGACACAAGAAAAGTATTTCTGAAAGAGCCTCTCCAATTACCTCCTCTGGATCTATTTGCTGACAATTAAAACCAGTTACTCTGTGACACTGAAAGTGTAATCCACCACTTGTCCTCATTCAGGTGTCAGCTGTGTACATGTGGCAGCGCAGACCAGAGTTGTTCTGTAGTTCTCCACACACAACATCCCCCTAGAAAGCATGAAGCTGATACACAGTGACCTTCCCAGTGGGAATAGAAGCTGTGGATGGCAGCAGCTTCCTGTTGCTTCATGTTCTAGAAGGTCTCTGTCAGGCTTTTGGGACATGACTGTGGGTGAGGACAGGAGTGACAGGCACTACCACCTCTGCATGCTGCCATCCTGTGAACAGCAGGATGTTTTGGGGATGAATCCCAGCCAAGCGAAGTCCCAGAGTAGCACAGCCCTGCACACATTGGGTCTTGTGGGACTAATGGCACAGCAGAGTTAAAAAATCCATAAATCCATTTATTGAAGAATAAATTAAATCATAAAAGTATTATAAAGAGCTAAGTTTAAGTAAACAAAAGTTCATGGAATCCCAGAATAGCTCAAGCTGGAGGGAATCCATAAGGATCATTGAGTCCAAAACTCTGCTGGCAGGACCACCTAAAATTGAACCACAGCGACTGAGTATTGTCCAGACACTCCCTGGACCTGGTGCTGTGACTGCTTCCCTGGGGAGCCTGTTCCAGGCACTGAGCAGCCTCTGGGTGAGGAACTTTTTCCTATTGTCCCATCTGAACTTCCCCTGAGGCAGCTTTGTTCCATCTCCCCGGGTCCCAGAAGGGGGAGATCAGCACCTGCCCCTGGAGGAAGGTGCAGACAGCAATGGGGTCACCCCTCAGTGGGGTCACCCCTCAGTGGGGTCACCCCTCAGTGGGGTCACCCCTCAGCCTTCTGTCCTCCCAGCTGGATGGGCCAAGTGGCCTCAGCTGCTCCTGCCAAGTGCTGCCCTGGGGACCTTTCACCCTCCTGGGCCCCTCCTCTGGACACAAGTGCAGCCCTCAGATGTCCTTTGTGTGCTGAGGGGCCCAAAGCATCCCCAGCGCTGGAGGTGAGGCTGCCCCAGAGCAGAGCAGGGCAGAACAGAGCAGGACAGTCAGCCCCTGCTGTCCCCTGGGGCAGGGCTGGCCCCTGGGGCTGCCAAGGCACTGCTGGCTCCTGTTCCACCTGCCCTCAGCCCAAAGGCCCTGAGCCCCTTCCTCAGGACAGCTCTCCAACCCCCGAGGTGTAAGTTCAGATCTTTCCAACAGAGATGGATGTTTAGGCACAGAGAGAGAAATGTCTGATGTTACATCAGCCAGAGGGTTCACTGCAAAGCCAGGGCTGTTTCCTCTTTTTTCTCTAATGTAGTTGTTCCCTAGAAATTCATCATTCTGAATTCCTGATTGTTTTTTTATAGTAAGCTCAGCCAGGAACAGGGAACTGATGGGTTGCTTTTCAAGTGACTGAGTTTCACTCTGCTCCTGATTCAAATCTGTTTGACCTTCCCTCTGCAGCATAAAAGGATTGATATGAGAAAATCTTTTTCTACACTGGAGTTTTATTTGAAAATGGGAAGAAGGCAGTAGCAGCAGAGGAAATACATTGTTACTTCCCCCCTGATTTGCAGAATCTGTTGCTTCATCAGAGTCTGACTTAATATTTTTAATGTGGTAAAAATTTCGGAGTACAAAACTCAAGGTGTCAAGGAACTTGCAGATACACTAAAACTGTGAGGTTGTTCCTACAGTCTCCAAAGTGAGCAGGAGCACCCTGTGCCCTGGGTTCAGAGCAGCCAGGACTGGCTGCCAGAGTGAGCAGGCAGTCACCTCTCCCCAGCCCAGCCAAAACATATTGAGGGCTCTTCTCAGAAGCTTTTTGTACATTTGGCCCTTGTGCTTCCAGCCCTGGTTCCTTCCACTTTCTGCAGGTTGGTGGGACAGATCTAGTGTAAGTGTCTGAAGACACTTGTGTGGCCACAGAATACTGAAGGGTGGGCAGGTGAGCAGCCCTGGGTTTGACTAGAGCTGTGTGTCCATCCTGCATCTCCACCACAGGACCAGAGTGATCCTTTCCCTTCCCAGGGATCTTGGGAGTGTCTCTGGTCCCTCTTTGGGCCTGGGGTTGGAGTGCCAGGGAGGTAGCACAGCCAGACAAGGCCTGGGGAGCTGATATGGTCTCCAGGGCTCCTTGGCTGCTGTGGAGGACACATCCCCATTGCTGCTGTCTGATTCCTCTCAGGGGTGTTTGGTGAATCACACAATCTTAGAATGGTTTGGACTGGGAGGGACCATAAAGGCTCATCTCATTCCACTCCCTGCCCTGGGTAGGGACACCTCCCACTGTCCCAGGCTGCTCCAAGCCCCATCCAGCCTGGCCTTGGGCACTGCCAGGGATCCAGGGGCAGCCACAGCTGCTCTGGGCACCCTGTGCCAGGGCATCACCACCCTCCCAGGGAACAATTCCTGCCCAGTATCCCATCCATCCCTGCCCTGTGGCAATGGGAAACCATTCCTCCTTGTCCTGTCCCTCCATCCCATGTCCCCAGTCCCTCTCCAGCTCTCCTGGAGCTCTTTTAGGCACTGACAGGGGCTCTGAACTCCCCCTGGAGCCTCCTCTTCCCCAGGTGAGCACCCCCAGCTCTCCCAGCCCGGCTCCAGAGCAGAGGGGCTCCATCCCATCCACAGCAGCCGTGCCCCGGTGAAGCAGCCCGCTGGGGCTCCGTGCTCCCCGGTCCCGTCCAACGCTGGCCCCGCGGCCCGAGGATGCCGGGCCGGTCCGGGGGGGTGGGGGTGGGCTCCCGGCGTTGCCATGACGACGGCCCCATTCCCCGCATCCCCCCGAAAAGCTGCGGCGGGGCTGAGCGCGGCCCTGCGGATGCGGCCCCGCGCGTTTCCACGGCGACGGCGCGGCTGAGCCGCCCCCTCCCCGCGCTCCCCGCGCACACTCGGACCGGCCCCGCGCCCCTCCCGCTCCGCGCCCCCCCGCACCCCGGCACGGGCCGGGCCGGGCCGGGCCAGCGCCGCCGGGGCTCGGAGCAGCGCCCGCCCGGCTGCAGGTGCAGGTAAGGAGCTCGGCCGGGCAGCGCCCGCCCGGGCCGGCCGCGTCCCCGCCCGGCATCGCCGCATCCCGGTGCCCGCACGGGCGAGGCCCCGGCCGGGGCCAGCGGGGCCGGGCCCGGCGCTGAGGGGTGGGAAAAGCGCCGACATCCCCCGCGGTCGGAGCGGCGCCGAGGGGCCGGGGCTGCCCCGGGGGCGGCGGGGCCGGGCTCGCTGGCTCTGCCCGGGGCCGCCGCTGCCCCCCCGGACACCGCCGCGCTCTGCCCGGGCCGGGCGGGCGTCCCGCCGGCGCTGCGGGCTGCGGGGAGCTGTCCTGACCGCCCCAGGGACTCTGCTGCCCCGGCTGCCCCCAGGGAGCCTCTCCGGGACGCGCCGGGGTTGGGAGCGCCTTGCACGGAGAGTGCTTGGCCGTGTTTCTTCGGGTGTTCCTCAAGCACCGGCTGAGCAGGTGCTGTCCCGGAGCCTGCAGTGACACCGCTGCAGCCCCGGACAGGGCCCTGCAGAGGGGAGAGCTTTGATCCAGCCTAGCACAAACATCCCAGGCTGTGGACAGGGTGTTCCACATGGTCCAGGACAGGTCCTGGATTGATTTCTTTACTAGTTGTGAAAGAAAACAAAACGCTGGACAGTTAGAAATGTTTTGAGGTCAGGTATCCATCCTGTTTACATGTTTCCATCTGCTCGTAAGTGTGGGAAAATATCAAAGCTCTGCAGGTCTGGATGGTGAGCGGGGCTGGCGCTCTCAGGGGGCAGTGGCGGGTGGGTGTGGGGGTGTGGCTGTCCCGGGTGTGGCTGTCCCGGGTGTGGCTGTCCCGGGTGTGGCTGTCCCGGGTGTGGCTGTCCCGGGTGTGCCCCTCGGAAGTGCCCGGGCTCCAGGCTGCCTGCTGGCCTTGGCGTTCACATTGGGTGGTGTCACCTTGAGCCCTTTGGGGTGGCACATGGGATCGCTGGCCAGTGCTCATCCTCCCCACCTGTGGGTCTAAGCCGATCCACAGGCCTAAGATCTGGTCCTGGGGACAGTGAAACTCCTGGGGGCAGCAGGTGACACCCAGCCCGAGTGTCTCTGCTTTGTCGTCTGGCTGAGCCTAAAGCTGAAGGCAGCTTGCTGCTTTATTGCCCTTCTCCCTCTGATCTCCATTTCCACAGAGTCTGCTTGCTCTTTTGAAATGTGTAACATGAACAGCCTCTTACTGCACAGAAGGACATTTCATCTGGTTTTGAGATGTTGATAAATACCGTGGCCCACTCCAAACCTCACCCTGCTGCACAAGAACCCAGGAGCAGAACTTTGTGGCCTCTGCTTTGTTCCAGAGGAGGCATTTGCTCCTGGCTTTGGGGCAGCAGTCAGATTTGGAAGGGAAGAAGTGTGTGATTGTCTTTCTCCCCTGGGCCACCTGCCTGTGCCAAGGGTGCTCCTGAGTGTTCCTGTGTGTATACAAAGCAAGTCTTTTCTGCAGTGCCATTAGTCTCCTAAAGAATGCCCTGGCCAATGCCAGAAGACAGGGGAAGATCCAAGGGAGCAGCTCTCAGCCCCGCTGGTCTCTGAAGTGCTCTGGGGTGCCACTTGCAGTTTTAGCATGATCCCAGCTGGTGGTCTTTCTTAAAGGCTAAATTTTGCCACTGGAGTTAATTAAAAATCCATATCTCAGCTGATGGCAAGGGTGGGGAAGTTCTCTGTTATGGCTGAGGAAATTCCTGGAAAAAAAAATTTTAGAATTTCAAGCTGGGTGAGGCTGGAGGCACCTCTGGAGGTCCTCTTGCCCAGCCCCTGCTCTATCAGAGCCACCCAGAGCCAGCTGCCCAGGATGTGTCCAGGTGGCTTTTGAGTCTCTCCAGGGATGGAGACTCCACCACCTCCCTGGGCACCTGCACCAGTGCTCGGCCACCCTGCCAGTGCAGAAATGTCTCCTGAGCTGGCAGGGCCCCTCCTGTGTGTCACTTTGTGCCCGTGGCCCCTGGGGCTGTCCCTGGCCCCGTGCCCTCTGCAGCCTCTCCCTGGGTATTTATCCCCAGGGATGAGATGCCCTGAGCCTGCTCTGCTCCAGGCTGGGCAATCCCAGCTCTCTCAGCCTCTCCTCACGGCAGAGATGCTCCAGTCCCTGCATCACCTTCATGGCCCTGTGCTGGGCTCTGTCCAGTCTGTCCCTGTCTCCTGTACTGGGCAGCCCAGCTCTGGGCCCAGCACTCCTGGGCTGGCCTCACTGCTGTGGAGCAGAGGGGAAGGATCCCCTCCCTTCACCAGCTGTGTCACAGCTCCCAGTGCAGCCCAGGATGCTGTTCTGTGTTGCTGCAGGAGCACATTGCTGGCCCATGGGGCATCCTGGTGTCCAGCAGAACCTTTCCTCCCAGCCTGGCAGCCCCCAGCATGTACCAGTGCAGGTTTCAGGCATATTTAAAATTCTGAGAAGCCACAGAGTGAGTACCCATTGATACTGTTTGAACTGGACTACTTTAAGCCCATTTTGTGCTGAGCAGAAACCTCTCCTTTGAGCAGATCGTGCTGTCTGAAGCACTGTTGGGGCTGTGCAGCAGCTCCATGCTTGGGAGCTGCTTTTCTCCATGCTCCTCTGTGCTCTGTTGCATGCAGCATGTCCCTCCTCTTCCCAAGGAGCAGGTCATTCCTGGCTCTGCTGTGCCCTGGTGAGAGGGTGAGTGTGAGGGTGTGTGTGAGGCTGTGGCAGAGCTGGAGGCTCCTGTACAGCAGCCCTAGAGATGCTCTGCAAGCCCCAGGGTCACTGCTCTGGGACTGCCAGCAGCCAGTGATCCCTGTTGGAGGAGCTGAACCTCTGAGCAGCAGAGCCAGTGGCCCTGGTTGCCCTGGAGTGTGTGTTTCATGTGACTGTGTGCACAGGCTGCTGTCCCCAGCTCTCAGGAGCTCAGGGTGGTCGGGCTGTGCTCCGTGCTGGCTGAGGGGCCGTGCAGGGACCCCTCCTGTGTTGGTGCTTTGTTTCCTGAACCTGCAGCTTTGTCTCTGGCAGAGACTCTGATCCTGCTGTCAGAGCTGGTGGGAATAGACTGGTGGGGTCTGGCTGCAGCCCTACCCTTACACAGCACAGGGCTCCAGGAGCAAAGCAGGAGGGAGCAGAGCACTGCCAGATGAGAATTGTCTCCAGAAATTCCACCTTCCAGCCAGCACTTTGTGGTGTTCTCTGGAGGGACCACGTGTGTGTGTGTGTGCAGCCAGGGTTTCTTGGGGTGGCTTTCCTCCTTCCTGGCTTTTCCAGCCTGGCTGTCCCTCAGCAGAAGGCAGAAGTGAAGAGTGGATGTGAGGAGTCCTTGTGGATGGATGGGCAGCTGGCTGAGGAGTGGGGCTCACCTGCAGCCTCTGTAAGATGTGGAGTCACACCCAATCCCAAGAAAAATGGAGAGCTCAGGGTCTCACTGTTGAGGCCACAACAGCTGCAGCTCCACTGTTGCTCTTTGGAAAGCTGGCTGGGGAGGGGTGGAGGGGGGGTTTGAAGGCTGCTGAGCAGCCTGACTCTGGTTTGTCTGGGTGGGCAGAGCTTTATTGGACGTCACTGGGACATGTGTAGGCCAAAGGCTTTTTAAGACAACAGCTAAAAAAAAGATAAATAAAGCTTTTGTTCAATATCTAGGGCAATCAGCAGAACAAATCATAGAATATCCCAAGCACAAGGATCCTGGTCCAACTCCTGGCCCTGCACAGACACCCCAGCAATCCCACCCCATGCCTGAGAGCATTGCCCAAATGCTCCTGGAGCTCTCCAGGTCCTGGGTGCCTGTTCAATGCCTGGCCACCCTCTGGGGTTAAAACCCTTCCCTAACATCCAAGGGAAAGTGTGAGTTTGGTTTGCTCATTGTTGTGCTAATTTTCATCCTGGTAGGGTGAATAAAGACCAGGCTGGGTAAAGCCCTGAGCAACCTGGTGTGGCCCCACCTTTCTCCTGTGATAATATGGGTCACTCCAGGGCTTGCAGGAGCCCCCCTGAAGGGATCCCTGGGGCAGAGGTGCCTGCCTGGGCTCTGGCTCCAGGGGCTGAGGCCACCAGAGTTGTCAGAGCTGTGGGAATCCCCTCCATGACATCTCTTCTGCCCCCAGGGAGGGTTATCCAAAGTGGCAGTGACAGTGGTGCTAGGGCAGGGCACGGCTGTGGCTGAGCCCCTTTTCCTCATGTGGCACTCCTGACCTTCACAGCAGGTTTGATGTGTGTTTTCCAGGGGGTTTTATACTGGGATTTTAAAAACTGCGAGGTGCAAATAGCATCTCCAATCCTGATTCTCAGGCTCCAGGTGGGGATGGAGCTCTGGTCCCAGGTATTGTGTCATGCCCACACCTGTGGGGCTGTGGGGGTTACCCCAGGAATCCTGAGTTGAAGGTTTAGCAGTGTGTGCTGTGGTTGATGTGAGCAGTGTTGGTGGTAAATTGTTGTCTGGCACCACAGGAGCCCCTGAGAAGAGGTGGGAGAGCCCTGGGAGCTGCTGAGCTTCAGCTGTGGCAGGAGTGTGCTTACAAGTTCACACCAGCAGTGTTCTTGCTGCTCATGTGTGGCCTTGGAATAGTTTTGGGCTTGGAACAGAATTTGTGCTCCATGTGTGCTCGAAGGGCAGGAGTTGGGACAAGGAGTTAGAGAAAGGTTTCCACCAGCAAGTCAGAAAAGTCTGTCCTGTTGCTGCAGCCAGAGGTGCTGAGGAAAGCACTCCCACTGCTGCTGAGGGACGGATGAGGGCAGCAGGAGGCACGGTTTGTGGTAGAATGATGGCATTGTGAAGGTTGTAGAGGACCTGTAAGACCACTGAGTCCAACAGCAGGGCAGGGCTGTGGGCTGGATGGGCTCCTCTGCCTCTTGGAGGGCTCCCAACCCTCTGAGCTCGGCTGCCCCAGTGCTGGGACATGCCCTTGGCTGCATGAGGCCTTTCCCAGGAGGCTGATGGAGGAGGGCTGCTCTGGAGGTTCAGGCCTAAATCTCAGTTGTTTAGCTTTTCCAGTTTAGAGACCAGCACCACAATCTGTAATCCAAATTCATTCTGCTCACCCTGAACTCACAGGAGAACTGGTGTCCACAGCATCAGCCTGGCCCCGCAGGGATTTGGAGAGTGAACCACAGTCACTGAATATCTCAAGCTGGAAGGGACACATAAGGACCATCAAGTCCAATTCCTTGCTCCTGGCATCCAAAATTAAACCATAATGTTGACTACTGCTTGGCATTTCCTGTGCAAATATTTGCTTTTGTGTTTACATCAGAGACTGTGAGAAATTCGGGTGGAGCATCACGAACCTGAGCACTGGATCTAGTTATTTCTCCTCCTTTCTGGGCATTTCCAGTCCCAAGTTCTGTTTGATTTTTTAAAAAAGTTCCCACAAAATGAGGAATTATCCTTGAAATATTTGACCCAATGATGAATCAAGGATTGACTGGATTTAAGTGCCAAAAAAAGCAGATAGATTCCTGCTGGGTATGAGGAAGCACTGAAAGAGGTTGGCTGCTAAATTCATTTTGGCTTTCACTTGGAGTCTGGTGTCCAGATTAGTTTCTCAGTTCCTTCAGTTGTCCTGACACTTAACATTGCTTTTCTGCACCTGGAGAGCCTGAAAGGTCTGTGCTGCTTGCCAGTCGAGCATCAGGTGTTTCTGGTCACAAACCTGACAGAACTGGGAGAAGTAGATCTTCCCCTCAATGTGATCACACCATCCCACTCTGTGGCCTCTGATTGTAACACCTTTATCTGAATGCCTCAGGTTTTAAAATTCCAGACTGTCCCTTCTAGCCCAATTCTTAGCTAACCCTGCTAATCCTGTTGTCCACGTGGATGTCATCCCTTTCAAATTCAAATTGCATCAGGAGGGGCCAAGACAGGACCGTGGTCCCCTTTGTAGCCCTGCCTGCATCCTGGTGCTTTGGAGAGGGTGCTGCTGCAGTGTGGAGCCCCTGGGCCCACGGCTGGGGGGCTGGTCACAGCCAGGGAGGGCCAGTCGTGCCCTGGAGGCCCTGACTCTGCTGCCTCCTTGAGATCCATGGTTAGACAGGTTGAGCATCACCAGTCCCTTGAGAAGCTCAGGTGGGGTACAGGGGACATCATTTCCCCCACTCACACCCCCAGTAACTCCTGTCACTTGTGAAACTCTCTCTTGCAGCCAGTCAGAAGAGCAAGGCTGACACTGCAAGGGGAGAACTGGAAGGGGACCTGCAAGGAGCTCTGCCTGCTCCAGGGTGGGATTTGGCAGCCCTCAGTCACAGCCTGTCAGAGCACTGCAGGCCCCCGTGGGAGCCAGGAGCAGCTTGTGGTGGATCTGTCGTGCTCCTACCATCTTATGGTGGTGCCAGGTGAGAAAAACCCTCAGCATTTGCAGGCTCTGAGCTGGGACCTCACAACAGGGGCTTTCATGGGTCGTGTTGATGCCAGCTCTGACCTTCATGTGGTTTCAGTGGACCTTTAATACATCTTGCAGAGGTTTCTGCTGGGAGGGACCATCCTGTGCAGTCCCCTTCTCACTCCTTTGTTCTGTTTGTACTGGTACCCAACTTGATTTCTTCCCTGCTGCCCTGCAGGGCCTCGCTGTGTGCCCAGGCAAGGTGATGGACAGCAGGGGGGAGATGGAGGTGGTGAGGAGCACCAAGGGCAGTGCTGCTGGGGAGGTCAGTGTCCACGTGGTCACCACCGAGAGCCCTGTGCAGAGCACCCACCTGCCCACCACTGCCTTCATCATACCAGGTATGTGGGGCGGGCCAGCTGCTGCCTCCCCAGCCCTGAGAGCCCACACTCCTCGTGTAGCTGTGCTCCTCCCAAACCTTGGGAGGCAAAGCCAAGCTGCTGTTGGCATCTTGGAAGTTCTCGGTGGCCATCCCACGTCACCTGGATCGTTTGTGGTCAATCAAATCTTCCTGAGCTTTAAACTGCAGCCCTGATGTGAGGGGCCCTGAGCCAGAGCAGCACAGTGTGCTGGGTGCCTGCTCTGCAGGGCTGGGGGCTCCTGGGCTGCTGCATGAGCATGGAATCCCAGAATAGCTCAAGCTGGAGGGGATCCTTAAGGATCATTGAGTCCAAAACCCTGCTCCTGGCAGGACCACCTAAAATTGAACCATAGGGACTGAGTATTGTCCAGACACTCCCTGGACCTGGTGCTGTGACTGCTTCCCTGGGGAGCCTGTTCCAGGCAGTGAGCAGCCTCTGGGTGAGGAACTTTTTCCTACTGTCCCATCTGAACTTCCCCTGAGGCAGCTTTGTTCCATCTCCCCGGGTCCCAGAAGGGGGAGATCAGCACCTGCCCCTGGAGGAAGGTGCAGACAGCAATGGGGTCACCCCTCAGTGGGGTCA
This sequence comes from Phylloscopus whistleri, assembly GCA_017589585.1. Taxonomy (NCBI): domain Eukaryota; kingdom Metazoa; phylum Chordata; class Aves; order Passeriformes; family Phylloscopidae; genus Phylloscopus; species Phylloscopus whistleri. The sequence goes on from JADMLD010000992.1 coordinate 162,608, forward strand.
CCCCTCAGTGGGGTCACCCCTCAGCCTTCTCTCCTCCCAGCTGGATGGGCCAAGTGGCCTCAGCTGCTCCTGCCAAGTGCTGCCCTGGGGACCTTTCACCCTCCTGGGCCCCTCCTCTGGACACAAGTGCAGCCCTCAGATGTCCTTTGTGTGCTGAGGGGCCCAAAGCATCCCCAGCGCTGGAGGTGAGGCTGCCCCAGAGCAGAGCAGAGCAGGACAGTCAGCCCCTGCTGTCCCCTGGGGCAGGGCTGGCCCCTGGGGCTGCCAAGGCACTGCTGGCTCCTGTTCCACCTGCCCTCAGCCCAAAGGCCCTGAGCCCCTTCCTCAGGACAGCTCTCCAGTCTTGTTCCCCAAGTCGTACAATTCCTCAGGATTATCCCCTCCCAGGTCCATGCACATGGTGGTTGGATTGCTCAGCTCCCTGGTCTATCCAGATCTCTTTGTGTAAGGCCTCTCTAACCTCAAGGGTGTTCACAGCTCCTCCTAATTAAGTGTAATTGATAAACTTACTTAATGGACATTCAATTCCTTCATCAAAATAATTTATAAAAAATTTAGGAGCACTGGCCCTAAACCCCAGGGAACCCTGCTGGTGATGGCCACCAGCCTGATGTGCACCCAGTTGCTGTAAGGCTTTGAGCCCAGCTGTAGGAGACCCATCATCCAGTTGTTCACCCAATGGACTGGATGAGCTCTGTACTGGACACTGTGTCAAGAAGGATACTGTGAGAGGCAGTATCAAGGCTTTGCTGAAACCATAAAAACCCACATCTATTGGCTTTGCTTGGTCAGTTTAGTGGGATGACCTTTCCATAAAGGGAAATTCAGTTGGATTACCAGGACTTCTCCTTGTGAACCTGTGCTGGCTGTGACCAACAACTGCATTGTCTCTCCAGTGTTTTTCAGCAGCTCCCAGAATAACCTTCTCCATAGTTTTTACCAAGCACTGTAGTGAGACTGACAGGCCTGTAATTATCAGGGTTGTCCTTCTTACCCTTCTTGAAAATTGGGACAATTTTGAGTGCAGCTGACCACTGTCATTGAGGAGGTTTTGGAGCATGATTGTGTGTTAGGTGAGATCAGGTCTGTTCTCCAGAAGCAGATCTCCCAGTTTTTCCTGGTGTCTCATTTTTCACAGCAGAGGCCCTCAGTTGCACAGTGTGTTCCTTTGAAGTGTAACTAAACTGGAAATTGCAAACTCCTGTCACATCAGGGCACCCTGGGCACAGAAACAATCTGAGATGGGGCTGAAGTAGAAACCCCTGAATGTGGATAGTGCTGGTGCCACCCCCCAGCATGAGCCATTCCTGGCTGCAGATTTTTTGCATCCCTCTGCTTTGTGCTTTGGCCCACAGCAGAGCCCTCAGCTGGGAGACCATGTCCTCTGGGATTCCAGGCTGCCTTTGAGCCTTGCTTGCATCAGTGAAGTGTTCTGTGTGTGCCTCTGGTTGTTTGTCTCCTTTCTTCCCTTCTCCAGCCAACGCCACTGCCATCAACCTGCCCACGAGCACCTTAGAGATCCAGCGATTCCCCCGGGAGCCCCAGAGGAGCACAGGGGCCGAGAGGCCAGAGAGGGGAGCAGGGAATGAGCCCATCACAGCTGCTGTCATCCCCCAGATCAGCGGGGTGCAGACCTGCAGCACAGTCCGTGTGCTGGAGTGGAAAGATGGGGTGGCAACTTTGCCTGGGAGTAACCTGCGGGTAAGTGTAGCCCTGGGCCACTGGGTTTGAGCCCTCTGCCTCTCCCCACAGCTGCTTGTGCTTGTAAATCCCTCAGCCTGTGCCAAGCAGGGAGCACCAGGATGTGCTGTGGCCTCCCTGCACCCCAGCTGAATGATCCCTCAGCTGCTCCAGCACTTTCCCTGCCCCATCCCTATTGCCCTGCCACCCTGGGAGCTTAGCACAGAGCTGACAGAGGTGCCTAGGGGGGCTGCAGCAGCTCTGCCCTGCACAAGGAGGCACAGGGGTGCTGCGTGCTGTGCAGGACATCTTCCCTTCCAAACTGGGCTGTGGACTTGGCTCTGCCCGAGCTCCTGCCCTCACCCTGGGAGCAGCAGCCTTGTGCTTGTGGGTGCCTCAGGGGTACCCTCAGTGCATGACAGCCTGCAGAAAATGCACCCATTTCTCAGCTGCTGCTCAGCCTCAGGACACCTCATCCTCCAGCCACCCACCTGCCAGCTCCAGCTGCTGCTGGTGTCATCGGAGTGCCCAGCACGGGCTGCAGGCAGGGCACCCTCACAGGGCCTGGGGTGCTGTGCTCACCTCTGTCCTCAGAAGAGTTGTCCTCTTGTTGGACACACCGATGACCAAACCGTGTCCCTCACTTCCAGACCAACCAGGCAGTTCCATGTCTGTCCTCCTTAACTCTTTTCCCTGCTCTTTGCTCAGTTCCGGATAAACGAGTACGGCACGCTGAAGGTGGTGAGTGCTGACAAGATGCCTCCTGTGGAAGCTGTGAAGGAGGGTCACACAGAGGAGCACGGGGACTCCGAGGTGGCACCCCCCAGCAGAGACAATCCTACTGTGGCTCAGGGTAAGGGCGCCCTGGTGGCACTCGTGGGGTGGGTCCCACCACCCAGCAGGTGCTGTCTGGTGTCCCCGTGGGCGAGGCAGATGTCTGCTGTCCTTGCTGGTGCCTCACAGCTCCTCTCTCTGTCCCAGAGGTGCCGGAGCAGCCCACGCTGCCGGCAGCAGAGGGGCTGTGCCACTGCGATACCTGCGGCCGCAGACACGTGTGGGACGGGGCCCGGGAGGGCAGGGGCTTCTGCAGCGAGCACTGCCACCAGCAGTTCAAAGAGAGGTAAAGGAAGAGCCGGGGCCATCCCTCTGCCCTCCCTCCCTGCCCTGCTCCAGCGAGGGATGTGAGCGCCTCCGGCTGGTGCTGGGGTTCCGTGTGTGCCGCGTGTTTCTGGAGGCAGGCTGCGGGAAGGAGAGCTTCCCAAGGGAACGGCAGGAAGCACAGCAGCCAGATTGTCTCCTGCCCCATTTGTGGTCTCGTAAACACGTATCTGCTGGAGCAGGAGGTTGCTGCAGTGGGGGCTTCCAGGTCACAGGGGCATTTCCAGCCCTACTCCTGACCAGTGTGTGACTCTCAGGACTTGTTTTCTAGCATCTCTGGTGCAGCTTAGAGCCCTGCTACTAAACTAGATCCCTTTTGATCCATCCCTGGGTTCAGGTTTCTGACATCCAAGTGTGTGAGGGTGACTCTGGCCTGCCCCTGGCTCTAACTCTTGGCTACTTGTGTGTTTACATGCATCAGGAGTGGTGGGGGCATGTGAGAGTAAGAAAGGGGGGGACAGTGATTGTCCAGCAGGTCCTCCCTTACTGACAGCCCAGGCAGTGTCACTGTGCTGCACTGGCTGCAGTGCTTGGCCCTCCCTCCCTCTGTGCAGGTCTGTCATCGTGGAAAACTCTGCCAGCAGCACCAATGCCACTGAAATCCTCAAGCCTGTGAAGAAACGAAAGAGGAAGGACTATCAGAGCCCCTCGGAGGAAGAATATGAATCTGAGCAAATGGTAGGACAAAGGCAGGGAGGGGCTGTGTGCAGCCAGTGTCCCTGGGGCTGGGGGGCCAGCCCTGTGTGCACAGATCTCATCGTGCTGCTCAGGGCTCTGTCAGCTGCTGGTCAAACTGGGTTGGCCAAAATTCCAGAAAGACTTGAATGTGTGGAGATGAGGGCTCCTAGCTCTGGGCTGGTTGTTTGGCACGTGGAGCACTGAGGCCTGGGCAGTGCCAGCCTGTCCAGGCTGGGCTGTAGAACTGAGCACTCTCAGCTGCTCTCTAGAGTCTGGGCCACCGAAGTGAGGGCTGAAGTAGGGGTGTGTCTGTGTGTGCTGGGTGTCCTGGGGAAGGGAGAGACTGACCAGGAAAGGAAACTCTGCTTGCCAGCCCTGATTGTAGCAGGGTGTGATTGCTGCCAGTCAGCACCAATGTCCCTGCAAGCTCCCATCATCAGATTTCTAGGCCAGGCATTGGTCAAACCATGGACCTCGTGGAGATGCTCTATGGCCCTGGACACCAGTGTGAGGGTACAACACACAGCCAAAAACCTCTGTGTGGACCTGGGTTCTGTTTTGTCTGCTCTGATGTCTAGGAGGAAAAGCAGGAGGAGAGGAAAAGCTCTGTGGAAGACTCTGCCATGAGCAATCTGGAGGCTGAGGCGTGGAATGGGAGCCAGCACGGTACGGAGGGCAGGGTGGGCGGTGGGTTGAGCACTCCTGCTGGGGCTGGGGGGTCCCACTGCAGGACTGGACCCTTCTGGTGCTCCTGCAGGGTTAAACACCCACTGCAATGTGCTGGTACATGGTCCTGAAGGCTTGTGAGCTCCTCTGCTTGCTTGATCCTGCTCTCTCTGTCTCTTTCCGTTTCTCTCCTTTCCTCTCTTTCTCTCCATGGGAAGAGGGCACCTCACAGACACAGCACTGGCCCGTGCTGGGCAGAGCCTCCTGTCCCTCCCCCGGGGAGCTCAGGTTGTTGCTGGCTCGTGGACACTGTGTTTGCTCCCAGGGACACTGTCCTGAGCAAGAACAGGGCTTGCACCACGTGTGGCTTTGCCCTCCCTCGGGATGGGCCCATGGGGAGCTTCCCTTGTGGCCCCAGGAGCTCACAGGTTTGGGAGCTGCTCCTGTAGATGCAATGCCACTGAAGCCATGTGATTTGGGGTTGTCTCATCCCATGGGGAGCTGTTCCAGGACTGTATCAGATCTCAAAAGCAGAGCTGTCAACATGGAGGGAAGGGAGACAAGCTGTGGGATGCAGTGTTCGTTTTTTCCCTGCAGTGTCAAGGAGAACTTTGGGAAACACTGAAAATAAACATTTATGGGAAACCTTTTGTCTATGAGTACTGAAGGTCATACTCAAAATAATTTTAAAATTAAACTGTTCCAACTCCATACTCCTCTCCATAGCCAAGTGCAGGGACAGTGGCAGGGGCCAGGTGTCATTAACCCCTGATGTTACAACTGAGTTAACCACCATTAAAAAGGAATTTCAGATCTCATACCTGCTTCTCACTCTGAGGTTACCCTGAGCATGTAACCTTCCCTGCTGCATACAAGTAAGCAGCGAGGAGCTTTGTTACTTCAGCATTTTATTTTCTCTTGTTTTAGAAGTACTTCAGCAAACAAAATACACACCTGCATGCCTCAGTGCAGCAGTCAGTGTATGCTCTGGCTCTTGGTGTATTTGCCCCAGAAGTGCAGAACTTGTACTCACACATTCCCCAGCCATGCCTGGCACTTTTTCTGTGTCCTAATGAATAGTAAAAGTGTTCTTCACTCTGAAGTGTCAACAAAGCAAGGTTAGTCACCTTGCTCACTCAAGTTCAGCTTTAATTTCTTCCCTAAGTTTCTGGGTTTTTTTCCATCTCCTCTTCCCCTAAGCCCAAAGGAGGAAGGAGTTGGTCTGGTTTTCCCCTGCATTTGTGGCCTGTCCTGCCTGAGGCTGTCTGCCATGGCTGGCCTCTAGCTGGGGATTCCTCAGCCATGGAATAGGCACAGCACCCCTGGAGTCCCTTCAGCTGCTGTAATTCAGGGAGGCAAAGAAGCTGGAGAGCAGGAGACTTGAGTCCTGTCTCATAGGTCTTGGGCAAGGCCCTTGTGGCCTTCTCAGAGGCATGAAGGGTCACCTCCCTGCCTATGAAGCGACAATGCTGTCTTGTCATATGAGCAAATACATCTCCAGGGCATTGGAGTGGCCTTGCTGTGCCAGGGGGGCTCAGGTGGCTGTCTCAGAGCAGAGGATGGCAGAGCTGGGATGTGAACCTGCTGCTGGTTTGACTGTCTAGGAGCCCCTTGCAGCTGGGAACGATTCCCAGACCTCTGCATGGATCCTGCTGGCCCCCAATCCATCCCGTGTGGACGTAGCAGATGTTCTGGCTGGAGGAGGGTCTGCCTGCAGAGGTGTCCTGATGGCTCGTCCCTCACGCTCCCTGGAATCCCAGACTGGTTGGAAGGAGCCTAAAAGCCCATCTGGTTCCACCCCCTGTCACGGGCAGGGACACCTTCCACCAGCCCGGGTGCCTGCCTAGGACATGGCTCAGGTCGTGGGGGCTCCTGGCTCTGCCCCTCGTTGTGCAGCCAGCCAGGTTTGCTGGAGAAAGGGCTCTGGTAGGATGGTGTGAGCTTTGCAGGGCTGCAGGAGCCTGTGTGAGAGCGGGGCAGGGCTGGAGCAGCCCCTCAGCAGCCTTTGTGTGCGTTTGTGCTGCGCTCAGGTGCCAGTGAGGAGAAGAAAGAAGGCTGGTCTTGGGCGTCCTACCTGGAGGAGCAGAAAGCTGTCGCTGCCCCTTTAGATCTCTTCCAGGATGTGAGTTGGGATTTTTCCTGTCTTTTTCCCTCTTTCATCTTCTCTTTTCTTTCCCTTTTTTTTCCCACCCCTCCTCCTTCTCCTCTCTTCCTTGCTTCCCTGTTTTGCTGGGCTCTGAGCAATAGCCAAGCTTGTTGTCAGCTGGGAGTGACCGAGCAGCCTCCACTTTTGATTTGCCCGGAGTCCCAGTCCCCAGCAGGGTGCTGGCCCCCATCCCAAACACCCCACCTTTGCCTGGACACTGCTGTGACTCTGGCAGGGTTGTGGAGCCTTTCCAGCCCTTCCTGGAAGCCAGGTGGGCTCTCCTGAGGCTGTGCTGCAAACAAGTCAGGCCTGTGCCCCACTCCCCTGGCTGCAGCTTTTACCCCAGGGACACCTTGCCTTGCCAACAGCAAGAGATGTAAACCCATAAGGAGGTGAAACAGTGGGTTTTTTCTATGGGAAAAAAATTAAAATTTGGATGATAACATAACCTGTGGCCCACAGTCTCTTGGTCCCAGCAGCTCCCATTGCTTGGTGGTTGTTCCTCTGGTGGGTTCTAGACCCAATGCCCTGTGTTGGTTTTACATTGTAGTTTACTTTTTTTTGTTTCCAGTACCAAGTAGCTTCCCAGCACAAGAATGGCTTTAAAGTGGGGATGAAGCTGGAGGGGATCGACCCACAGCACCCATCTATGTACTTCATCCTGACAGTGGCTGAGGTAAGGAGCTTCCAGTGCCCTTGTTCCTTGGTTCTGGGGCAGGGGAGGGGCTGGCAGCTGGCCCCTGCAGGAGACAGGGCCTGTTGCTGCAGGAGATGAGCTGCTGCTCCAGCACCTCAGGCAAACAGCTGGGAGGGACAGGACACTGCACTGTGGAGCTGTGCTGGTCTCTCCATCACCCTGACACAGCACAGGGGGAGGGATTGTGGTGATGGCAACAGCTTATGTCCCTAAAATAGGTCTGAGCCCTTGAGATGGAGGGTGTGGAGGCATCTCACTGCTCTTGTGTCCATGCAGATCCACTTCCCACTCAGCCACATGGCAGCAGAACCAGCCTTGCCTTGCTGAGCTCCCCAGGCAGCCAGTGTGGCATTTAGCCAAAATCCCTGCACCAGCATCTTTCTGGGACTGCAGAAAAGGAAGTCTTTGCACTTGCTGGATCCAGCAAGATGCCCCACCATGGCATTTAATGCACCAGCCAGAACATCCCTTCTTTGGGCTGGCTTGTGGTGGCTTTGCACCGACCTTGTTCCATGCTGGACACCCTTTGGGACTGGTTTGTGCCTCCCAGTTTGGGCACTGGCCTGTGACTGACTTCTGGCTTCCCAGAGAGCCCCGTGCTGAGCTGGTGTGTAGGAGGGGAGGGGTGTGGTGCTCAGGCAGGGACAGCAGCAGGTCTCCATGGCCCTTCCCTGCTCCTCCCTCCCTGCTGGCAGGTGTGTGGTTACCGGATGCGCCTCCACTTCGATGGTTACTCCGAGTGCCATGACTTCTGGCTGAATGCTGACTCCCCTGACATCCACCCTGCTGGATGGTTTGAGGAGACAGGGCACAAACTCCAGCCCCCCAAAGGTAAGGAGGTGATTCATCTCAGGTGGTGGGCCCTGCTGAAGGAGGGGGATGAAGAGTGGCCCAAATGTAGAGCTTGATGTGGGGACAGGGTGGCTCCATGGGGCCAGGGAGGGATGCTGCTGTACCTGAGGAAGCTCCACAGGACAACATTTCAGGCACTCATCTCTGCTTGCTCACATTTTGGGGCAAAGCCCTGTTGCTCTGGATCTCCCAGTGCCACCAGCTGTGCCCCAGGGCAGGCAGGACCAGAGGAGGAGCTGTGCTCTGGATTTCCACTCCACTGCTCGTGTTTCCTCACATCCCTTCAAAACCACCCATCAGCCCTCAGCCATGGGCTCTGGGCATCCCAGGGCTGCTGTAGATCCTGTCTGCCCACAGCAGGATGTGCTGGTGGGATGACAGTGGGTCAGGGATGGCCAGGCTCACCCTCACATCCTCCTGGCTGTGAACTCACTGCTCTCATTTCTCCTCCTGAGGGGTTGTAGGTTATAAGGAAGAAGAATTCAGCTGGACAAACTACCTGAAGTTAACAAAGGCTCAGGCAGCTCCTAAGCACCTCTTCATGGTCCGAAACACTGTGAGTAGCAGCATCTCCCTCCAGGTGTGACTCTTCCCCTCCAGCTGAGCAACATGCTTCCATCAGCACTGGGCTTTGCTTTGTCTATCCCACACCCCTCAAGCCCACAGTGCTCAAGAGCCAGTGGCACACTTTGCTGCTCAGGATCTGCAGCTTGGACACTCATTTGGTGTGCCCAGAATTGGTGCTGGTCTGATTATGTTTCATCCAGGTTGATCTTATGGACAATTAAATCTGTTACAGAAGTACTGGTGAGGAGAAGCAACTACTACTACTCTCAATAATTATTTGGCTAAAAATACATCACTTAATGTATCATAAGTATAATTCCTTTGTCTCTGTTTTGTGTCTTTGTTGTTTCTGTGTCTGTCTATTTTTCACATGGAAGGCTTGGGTAAGGAAAGTGGGAATATAGGAGAATGAAAATGCTGATTGTTCCTTTGTCAGCTGCAGAGGAAACTCATCCTACTGGCAAATCAGCCTCCCCAAGTTATTTATTGTGTCTAAGCCCTGCTGTTCATTGCTGCAACAACCCCACCAGTGTGTGTGATGCAGTGTTTTGCACAGAATCTGGATCCAAGAAATAAAGGCAAGGAAGGGAGAAGAGCCCCATCCCAGCTCCTCCTGCCGTGCCTGAGGCATTGGTCGCTGCTGGCTGTGACCACAAACAAGTGTTTTGGGACAAAACTGGAACTAGTGTCAGTTGGAGGGTTTGGGTTTTTTTCTCTTGAAATTTACTGCTTATAGAAGATCACTTTTCCTCTTTCTTTGTGTGGCCCAGCTGAGTTACTTGCCTCCTTCCTCTCTCCTTGCACAGCAGCACTCTGCCCATCTGGGAGTCCCAGTGGTCCCCGGCCTGTCTGGAGGCCAGAGTGGGCCTGGTTTTGGGAGGGTTTGGGCAGGTGCCTCCTTGCAGCAGGCACAGGAAGTGGTGAGGAAGGAGCTGGGGCTGCAGCTCTGAAAAGCCCTGCTCCTCTCTCCTGCCAGCAGGAGGCTTCCCCAGGCTTCAAGGTGGGCATGAAGCTGGAAGCCGTGGACCGCATGAACCCCTCCCTGATCTGCGTGGCCACAGTGACTGACGTGGTGGACAATCGCTTTCTGGTGCACTTTGACAACTGGGATGATACTTATGACTACTGGTGAGTGCACAGAGGCTCTCACTGGGGGAGCAGTGGTGGGCAGACACCCACAGAGGGCCCTGTGTAAGAGCTTGGGTGTGTTTTCTAGGTGTGATCCCAGCAGTCCCTACATCCACCCAGTTGGATGGTGTCATGAGCACGGCAAACCCCTCACACCTCCTCAAGGTGGGTCAGTGATCAGTCAGGTGCAGCCTGGGAGTGCATCCCCTTGGGAAGAAGCTTCTCAGGGTGGCATGGGGGTCCTGGAGGCACAAACCTCCTGCCAAGGCTCCTGTACACGTGTTCAGGTGCAGCATGGTGCTTGTGTTGGGCCAAGTCTCCACTCAGAGAGATGAGAAAGACCCCAGCTATCTGTGCACACCCAGCTGTTTCTGCTTCCTTGTACTGTGGGTTTCATGGTCCATGAGAAAATAGCAGCACTTCTTGGTGTCTCTCAGGTTCCTGTGTGCCTGGCACAGACTTGATTGGCCCTTGAGGGCAGTGGGGCATTCCAGGGTGCTTTCTGACTTCCTGCTGGCATGTCTCACCTTCTGCATCCTCCCCCTTCCAGATTATCCTGATCCTGACAACTTCACCTGGGAAAAGTACTTGAAAGAAACTGGAGCATCTGCTGTCCCAGCTTGGGCCTTTAAAGTGGTAAGTGTCACATCATCTGCTCAACCCCACCTGGGTAGGAATTTGGGTTTTCTTCATTGTCAGGTCTTTGTTTTTGTGACAAGTCCAGTGATGTTCTGTGTTCTCCTGCCACAGGCCTAGGCTTTGGATCTACACTCAGGGGTCAGAAGTCAGGGCTATCCTCGGCAAATAGTTCAAAACTGGGAAAAAAGAGGAGTATGACTGTGCCCTCAGCTAAACAGGAGCTGAGTGATGGGAAATAGTTTAGGTTTGCTTGATTAGTTTTTGTCTCAAACTGCACCACCAGCAGCCATGTCCAGCCAAGCATGGTTGCAATATAGATCCCCAAAATATGTTTCTTAGAGACCTTCTTCCCTGGGGCACATCTTGTTAAAGACAGCTCAAATGAGGGAGCCTGTTCCCTCTTTCTCCTGCTGCCACTGAGAGCTGGGATGGCTCTTCCCTGGCCAGGCCAGGGCTGGGAGCTGGGCTTGAGGAGGGAACAGTGCTGGGAAAGCTGCTGACAGGGTGGGAGCCTGAAGCAGGGCCCTGCTCCCCCTGACTGGGCTCTTCCAGCGCCCGCCCCACGGCTTCCTGGTCAACATGAAGCTGGAGGCAGTGGACAGGAGGACTCCTTCCTTCATCCGAGTGGCCAGTGTGGAGGATGTGGAAGATCACAGGATAAAGGTGGGTGCTGAAGCATCAGTGCTGAGCCTGTGTGCAGGCACTGCCCTTCCCAGCTCACTGGGAAAGCTCTGCAGGAGCTCAGCAAGCACAGCTGGGCAGGTCCCAGTGCCAGGCTGCAGCCTTGTGCTGCACTTCACCTCTACCCTGCTGCTTGCTCTCAACTTGGAGGGCTCCAGAGCTGCTCAGAGAGGTGTGCTGGCATTTGAAGGGTGACCCCTCTGCTTGCTTCCCCAGGTCCATTTTGACGGCTGGAGCCACGTGTATGATTTCTGGATTGATGCAGATCATCCAGACATCCACCCCATGGGCTGGTGCTCAAAAACAGGACACCCACTGCAGCCTCCTCTCAGTAAGTGCTGCACCTGTGTCAGCTCCTCCCCACGGGCAGGAGCACGCCAGACACACTGCCACTGCCACCTGCCCATGCACAGAAGTGGGAGGGCAGCTTCTGGCTGAGAATGGGCGGGGAGGAGAGGCCACTCCACGGATTTATCAGTTGGGAAAGCCTTCCCTGTTCAGTGCAGGCAGGGAGCCCAGAGCCCTGGCTCTGCCTGGGCTCGCAGCTCTGACACCCTTGCTCCTGTTCCTCTCCTCTGGCTGCAGGGCCAAAGGAACCAGCCTCCTCTGCCCACGGGGGCTGCCCGAGCCTGGGCTGCAAGAGCATCCCTCACTCCAAGAGCTCCAAGTACAGCTTTCACCACAGGTGAGCTCCCTGGCATGGCCTGGGGGGGCACAGCTTCCTCACTGCTGAGCCGGGCCAGCTCTTCCTCTGCTCCTCCTCACCTGCTACCCCCACCAGCATCCAGCCATTCCCTGCACTCACCCCACACCTGGCCAGGCCCTGGGGCAGCACCAGGATCCCAGCTGTGAGCTCCTCCTGTGCCTGTCCTGCAGCCCCAGAGCCCCTAAAGGTGTCCTGGGTGTCCACCTACCATGGGCACCTGTGGGCTACGGAGAGGACAGTGCAGATGCTGTTCACTGACACCAGCTGTGAGGGTGCTCTTCCCTCCACTCCTCTTGGATGCCTTTCCCTGTCAGGCTTTGAGCTGGGAAGTCCCAGGAAGGAGCAGTGCATGGTTCCTGCTCAGGCAGTCACTTGAGGGACCTTTTCCAGGGGACACCAGGCTGGGCCTAGTGCCAAGCCCAGCACGAGGCTGGTGTCATACTCCACTATGGTGGAGTACCCATAAGGATGGGGAGGGCAGGTCTGCCTCCTGGGGGTTTCCCTGCTGGCCATGCTGCTGGCACACACTTACTGCTGGCTCTGGGGCTGGGCTGGATGCCTGGGGGGACAAGGGGACCCTGCGAGCCCCCATGAGCTGCTCGATCAGCACACCGGTGCCTTGCCCAGAGTTGCAGGGACGCCAGAGGGCCAAGGTTTGTACCTGGAGGGGCTGGCTGTGCCCTGCCCCTGCCCCCAGCAGCCTGGCCTCAGGAATTCGCTCAGCACATCCTTCCTCTGCCTTCCACGGCCAGGGCAGTGGCTGCCCCTGCTCGGGGGCAGCAGGGTGGCCCTGCTGGCTCGTCCCCCGGTGCTGCTCCAAGCTGGGCCCAACGCTTGTGTCCCCTCTGTTCTCTAGGAAGTGCCCCACACCGGGCTGCGACGGGTCAGGCCACGTGACGGGGAGGTTCACAGCCCATTACTGCCTCTCAGGGTGCCCGCTGGCAGAGAAGAACCAGGGCAGGCTGAAGGCCGACCTGTCCGACACCGAGGCCTCGGCTCGCAAGAGGAGCCCGATGGGTTTCCCTCAGCGAAAGAAATCTCGGCACCACGGGAGGTAGGGGCACAGCCCTGTGTGGGGAGGGTCCCTGTGCCCCCACTGCCCACCCTGGCAGGGGTCACCAGGCTGCAGAGGCTCCTTGGCCTCGGTGCCTGCCAGCTCTGCCTCTCTGGCTTTTCCTTCCCACGCTTTCTGGCTTTGGCCCTTTGGGTCAGGGTCCAAGGGGTCCCTGCTCCCACTGCCCAGTTGCTCTGGGCGCTGGGGAGGAGGGCCCTGGGGCCAGCCCCAGCCCAGCCGGACATCAGTCTTCCTGTCTCTTTAGAGGGAGACCTCCAAAGTACCGGAAGATCCAGCAGGAAGACTTCCAGAGTAAGTGCCATCCTCTGCCACGGTGTCATTGCAGGGCAGGGCTGCAGGAGCTGGGCTGGGTGGGGCTGCTGGGGGCAGGTCTCCCTTGGCTCACACGGGTCTGCCCCAGTCAGGGGCCTGTGATCAGCTGCCAGAGTTGACCTTCGATAAGGGACGTCCCAGCCTTGTGCCAGGGCTCACAAAGCTCCCTCAGTTTGGTTCTGGGGTTATGGCTGTGAATCTTTGAGTGCTTTAGGGCATGGAATTAGGATCCTCTCTATGGCAGTGTATTTTCTGTGGTGCTTTGTCCTCTTCAGACAGGGATAGTGGGATGCTGTGCCCCAAAATTTCAGTGTGGTTGTGAAGTGCCAAATTATTGCTGCCACACAGAAACTGATGCTGGACACTTGGCTTGGCATTTAGTTCTGATGCCTGATGTGTATGCCATCCAGCATCCCTTTCACCATGGGCTGTCCTGCCACCTACCCCACCGCTGGGGGTGAGTGGAAAAGGAATGATTAAGGGCCATGAGAACAAGGCAAAGCCAAGCTTGTCTCAACTTCTTTCTCCAGCATCCCCAATCCCACCTAAGTGAATTCTTGGATGCACTGACACCCTGTTGACTCAAAAGGGACAGCCACTAGCTCTTGATGCATGGGATGTTCTCATCCTTTACCTCGTATCATGTGGGAATGTTGTAGAGAATTTAGGAAACGTAGGAAATAGTAGGATATGTAGGAAATAATTTGGCTTCTCATTGTGATGGCGTGAATTGTAACATCCATATTGTCTCACCCGTCACATGAGACTGAAAACGGAATAAAAGTTCTTAAAACGCCTCTCAGCTGCCCCATCTCCAGGTCAGAAAAGAGGATAACCCGAGAGATCACACGTTGTGCTTTATCCCCAGCTATTTCTTCAGACAATATGCACCAGTCCCTCTTCATGTCCGCCCTGTCCGCCCACCCCGACCGCTCCCTGTCGCTGTGCTGGGAGCAGCACTGCAAGCTGCTGCCCGGGGTGGCTGGCATCACAGCAGCCACGGTGGCCAAGTGGACCATTGATGAGGTGAGGTGCTTTGCATGGCTCCCTGCTGGCCCCTGGTGTGCTGGCGGGGCTGGGAGAGCCCTGCCTGGCTGTGCAGCACCGTGGCACACGCACCAGGCGCTTCAGCAGCCACGTCCCTGGGCTAGCAAGGAGGGGTCTGCTGGACACCTTGTCACCTTTGTTCACTTGCTTGGGCAGCCATGGTGATCCTTGTTAAGGCTGGAGTAGGTGGAGGAGCTCTGGCAGCAGCCCCAGCAGCCCCTGCCTGCTCTCAGGCACTGGCACAGCTGCCCAGGGCAGTGGTGCAGTCACCATCCCTGGAAGTGTTCAGAAGGTGTGTGCCTGTGGCACCTGGGGACATGGCTTAGTGAGTGGTGGCCTTGGCAGTGCTGGTCAGTGGTTGGTCTCAATGAGCTCAGAGGGCTCTGACAACCTGAATGATCCCCTGATGTCTCCATCACCCTCCTGCATCCCCCACAGGCCAGTGCCTGTGCCCAGGGCTGGGCCCTGGCATGGGAGGGCAAAGCAGCTGCAGCCTCTGCCCTGAGAGCCCCGTGGCACCTTGCAGGGCTTAAAATGCGAGGATGTGGGCTCAGGGGGGTCTCCAGCCAGAAATATTGCTCTGTCTTGACATTTCTCTCATTTATTCCAAGGTTTTTAGCTTTGTGCAGACTCTGACGGGTTGTGAGGACCAAGCCAAGCTCTTCAAGGATGAGGTGAGAAGGGCTGGTGGATGAGAGCAGGTGGTCAAGGACAAACAGCTGTTTGCCACCAGGGCCGGGAGAAACTGGCCAGTGGCCTTCCTGCAGTGGCTTGCTGCTGCATGCTGAGGGCACATCCAGCACCTGGCAGTGGTCCTGCCCTGCAGCCCCACTGCACGGGAGTGTGCAGCTGTCTGGCTGTGCCCGTAAGGGGCAGGAGGGGAGCTGCTGACCCCCAGGGAGCTGTGCTGCCCTGTTCCCCCAGCATGGGGGACAGAGGGACCTTCTGAGGGGATGCAGATGGGGGCAGGAGGAGGATGGTGCTGCAGCCTGAAGGGCACCATCCCCTCCTGAGGGGAGCTGCTCCTCCTCACCCTTCCATCTTTGCCCCTCTGCCCCTCAGCAGCACAGCAGTCGGGTGGCACTGCTGCCTGTCAGGGTCACATTTTCAGACCCTCAGTGGGCAGATGTGGTGGGGGTGGCTCTGACACCTGGGGCTGATCCTGGGCACTCTGGGTACAGCCACTGTCACACCCTGTCTGGGAATGGCCCCTGTGCTTTAAGGATGCTCAGGCAGGCAAAGCTGAACCGGGGCAGTGTCCATGGGTGCTGGTCCCTGGAGCAGGGAATGCATGGCTGCTGGCCCGTGGGGCTCCAGCACAGGATCCCAACCTGGCTGCAGTGTGAGCTCCTGGGATGGCCCCTGGAAGGGCCTTTGCCCCTCTGCCCTGTTCCTGGGCACACGAGCTGCCAGCTGGGGTTTCCCTGGGCCAGTGTGGGAGTGCTGTGGGTGGCCCCTGTCCCGCCCTCTGGGGTCATCTGTGGCTTCTGCTCGGGTTGTGCTGGTGCTGGCTGTCCCCAGGAGTGCCAGCCCAGGTTTGCAGTGGGTGCCTTTGTCCTGCTCTCCCCCCAGATGATCGATGGCGAGGCGTTCCTCTTGCTGACGCAGGCTGACATCGTCAAGATTATGAGTGTCAAGCTGGGCCCGGCACTCAAGATCTACAATGCCATCCTCATGTTCAAGAACGCTGATGACACCTTAAAGTGACTTCTCTTGGCCCAGCCGGGACCCTCCCTCACCACTGGTGCTGCCAAACTGTCTGGTCAGGACAGAGATTCCCCCAGCCGACCGCAGCTTGTCACATCCTGCTCGTGCCCTCCCAGGTGCCACGCATCCGCTCTCCCACCAGTGCATCTCCCATCCTCTTCCCTCCACACTGCCTTCTGCAGAGCTGGGCCCAGGCTGGCCCCAGGCCTCGGGGGCAGTTGCAGGCAAGGAGGGTGGAGGTGGCACTGGCCCATCTTAGTGCCACAGCTGCTCCCACGTCCTGCTGTGCCTGCCCCGGGCCGGGGGTGCTGAGGGCCAGGGGAGCACTGTGGAGGGTGTCACAGTGGGGGCTGACACCTCCTCGAGTCACCCAGGCAGGGCCAGGGACTGGCTGCCTGCATCCATGCTCACACCCACTTAAAGGCTGCTCCTGCCTTTGCTCAGCAGCTGAGAGAGATTTGGGGGTTTTCCCTCTGTGTGATCCTGTGGGGGTACTTGTGCTAACACCATTTCCAAGGGATGTTCTTGAGGAGCTTCTGCTCATTTTGCCTTTTTCTCTGAATTCTTTTGACTTTCCCTTTATAAGGCCAGTTGATGACTGTTCTGCCCTTGCACTGCACTGCAAACCAGTGGCCACCTCTTGCCCCTTCAGGGAGCAGCTGTCCTGGCTGCTGCTCTGCCCACGACCAGTGCCTGTGCTTTATTCCTCTTTCCTGGAATGCAGCAGCCCCAGGGCCCTGCCAGGCCAGGGCTGGCTGGGTGCAGAAAAGGCTCCATTTCTTCTTGTGCTTCAGACTGTTCTGTCCAGCACTTCTCTGGGAGAAAGGATGCTTGGATAGCTAGTTCCCCTTGCACCTATGAAAGAGTCCTCTTCAAAGGAAATCAGGCCCTCTTTGGTCCTTGTATTAGGATCAAGGCCCTCTCTAGAGTGGAGACAGCTGCCAAGGACAAGAAGCATCCATTGCTGCAATAGGCAGATCCACAGTCGCTTCTGAAAGCGTTCCTGAGTTGGCTGAGTCAGTTCTGCCAAGCTGCCTTCTCCCCTCTCTTTGCCCTCACAAGGCACCCGGGTTTTGCTGTCTGAAGAGCAGGATCTTCTGCTGTCCCTGGATCCCTTACCTGCAGAGCTAAAAGGATTCCAGCACTCAGCTGGTTTGTTTCTGTCCTTTTCAGAACTCAGCACCTTTCCAACAGGGCCACAGGCAGTTTGGGAATGCTCATGTAACACTGTCCCTTGTAACAGGGGAGGGACCAAAGGGCTGCTGAGCCAGAAAAGCCAACATTCCTGGGGGTCCTGGCAGAGTCCCAGCAGCTCCTGATGCCTCCTGGCAGTCCCCACACTGCTCTCCATGGTCCATCCCCCTGGCCCATCTGCTGTGGGAGCTGTTGGAGCAGGGGGTGGCCGTGCAGTGCTGGAGGACAGCCCAGGGGCCCAGTCCCAGGTCTGCTTCCTTTCCCATTCCCAACAATGACATACCAGTAAAACAATTTCCCCCCTTTCCCAGTGCCCAAAGACAGGGATGCAGAGATGTGAGCAAGTGCACCAGCAATATCTCCTGGAGCAGCACTGCTTTGGGAGCCGCTGTCACATCTGGGTCAACCTGTTTGAGGCTTCCCATGGAAATGTAGCATTTTGACTCTGTTATTGAATATTTGGGGTCATGTTTGACCTGCTCTTGCTTGCTCTTCCCACAGGACTTGCAACTTGTCCATGTCTTTGTTTTGTCATTGCTTGGGTTTGATTTAGGCAGCTTTCCCTCTCCTTTCCTTTTTTATGTCCTTGCATCTCTTCAAGCACTGCAGCGTGGCCAGCTGTGGAGAGAGGGAGTGGGAATGAAAAGCTGTGTCCCTGGGTCCCAGAGTCACTTCCCAAGCCACCCCTCGTCTGCAGGAAGTGGTGTGGAAGTTGGTCTCTTCAGCTGATGGAGAGTCTCTTTCTGGGCCACTGTGTGCTGGGGGAGAAGAGGAGGAGCCCTGGGACCCTCAGCCCAGGCTGTGAGCGGTGCTGAGACTTTTCCAGGTGTGATCTAGAATGAAAAGGCTCCCTCACACTGGACACAGCCCTTGAGCTTGCAAGGACCCATCTTAGGAAAGCATCCTGTTCTCATTTGCTGTATTCCCACATGTGAAATCGTTCCTCCTGCTGGGGAAGGGACTGAGCACCATCCCAGGGTACTGGGAGAGGAGCTACTACCCAGGCATCAGATCTGAAACTGCTGTGAAGGAGGGGGAGCCTTGTGTCCCACAGGGCTGCCTGGGAGAGCAGAGGTGGTAAGGAGCTCAGAAGATGCTGCTGAAGGGGAAGAGGAGCCATGAGCCAAGCCCTGGCTGCCCCCCAGGGCTGGGTACAGGCAGCACCCCTGGCTCTTGCTCTGCTGTCGGGTGCAGCCAAGCTGTGCCCTGTCTGGGCACCAGGCACACAGGCAGAGGTGCATCCCCACCCTGCCAGCCACGGCACCGCCTGCCCTGGGCTCTGCTCACCTCCCTCTTAAAAACAGACATGACCTGGACCAGACTGCCAGGGTGCTGCCCCTCGTCTGGGGGGTCTGGCTGCAGAGCTGGAGCCCAGGTCCCCACTGGGTGTGAGCTCTGTGCTGGGAGCAGCTGTCAGGAACACCAGTCCCTCTGGAAGGGTGATGGGAGAAGGGAGGCTGTGTCACACACCTGCTGAATTGAGCATCGCTTCCTCAGCCTCTCAGGCTGCTGTACCTGCTGGAGTACAAAGCTGCTGGATTTGTCTGGGTGAGGGAGTTACAGGGTTTGTAGGTGGTCAAGGGCTATTTACTGTTAAAACTTATAACCTTCTGTGTCCTTTAAAACCAAACCCAAAGCATCGTGTACGTGTGGATGGGTGATTGTGGGAGTACCATGATGCCATTCCCCTGCTGTTGGTGTGTTGCTGTTTTAGGGTGGGGGTCTCTGGGGCTGTGGAGGCAGCAGACGCCCATCCCAGGGTCTCGTGTGATGTGTCTTCTGTGAGCAGTTGTCCCTGGTCCCAGCAGGGAGGCCAAGAGAAGGAAGGTTTGCTGCACCCCTGGCCTTGGTAGGTTCTCCATCCCCACAGAGCACTGAGTGGGACTCCCCCCTCAGGGACTGTCAAGGACAGCTGTGACCAAGGCAGAAGCACCAAAGTTTTCTGTCCTTCCCCTGTTTTCTGACCAGTTCAGGGGCGTTCACTGCCATGTCACTAAGAAGCCAGAGAGGAGGACAGTGGGCTGGGTCTGGCCCATAGATTCCCCTCTGGGAACTTTTCGAGAGACGTGACTGCAGCCAGCATTTCTAAGTCAATGAAGAATTCCTCAAGTCAAATGTTCTTCTGAGTGGAGGTCCCCAAGTCTCTGTTTCTGCCATTCCTGCCCCTGCAGCTGATGTTGGCAGGGCTTAGCTGGAGCCTCAGCTGTGGGATGTCTTCTGGGGGGGCCGGTCTGTGGCTGACTCTGGGTGTGTGGGAGCAGTTGGAGCCTCTTGGGAAACTGTTTCCTCCTCCTTATGGGAATGGGCAGCACTGGGACAGTGCCAGCCAAGGTCTCCATTTCCATGAGAGCATCCAGCCTGGAGCTCAGCAGGGAGGGCAGCTGTGCCTGCCCCACCAGAGCACAGCCGCCTGCCCTCACCTTTCTCTGCTGCTTTCCATGGTGATCACATGCACTTTCAGAAGAGAAAAGCACCCTCCAAATGGTCTAGGAGGGCTGGGGGCTTAGGGCAGCTGCTGCCTGCAGGGGCACATCCGGGCCCGTGGGTGCAATGAGGGTGTTGGAGGAGGGAACCAGGAGAGGGATGTGACTTTGCCACTCGGGTTCCTCACTCCTCATCCTCCAGGAGAGCTCCTCAATGCAGAGAGGGAAAGACAGGAGGGCTGCAGCTTGGCTCCCTTCTTCCTGCCCAGCCCTTCCCTCTGGGGCCTGAGGCTCGCTCGTCCTTGGAGGGGGGAATGGGGACCATATTGTGGAGGGAGTGTGATTATGATAACAAAAGCTTTTTTGCACTTTCATTAATTTTGCACTCTTTCTTAATTTCCTTTTTTCCGTGTTTTTGATATCAGCGCCTCCTCTCTGTGTTTTCATAATGAAAATCCTTCTGTTCTAGCCAGTGCAGCTATTCTGGAACTGTGTGTCCTGAATGTACAGAGATTTAAAGGCTCTCTATATATAAATTTACAGTGGTACAAAAGTAAATTTATATATATAGATGATGGTGTGATGTGTTTTGTCAGTGTTTTAAAATAATAAACGAATGTGAGCAACAGAGGCCTGTGAAGCAGGAGTGGTCACTGCACTGTGGGAGCAGTCACTGCAAGGCTGGAGTGGTCACTGTGCTGCAGGACAGTGGGAGCAATCACCTGCAGTGGGGTAGCAGGAGCAGTCACTGTGTGCTGGGAGAGGTCAGTGCACCTGTCACTGCATGGGAGCAGTCACTGCGTGGCCAGCGTGCAGCAGGGGAGGTCAGTGGAGCGGTCAGTGTGCAGCAGGAGCAGGCACAACATGGCTGGAGCAGCTGCTGCCTGGCAGGAGTGGTCAGCAGAGTGGTTCAGTGGAGTGGTCAGCCCAGCGGTCACTGTGCAGCAGGAGCAGTCAGTGCAGCAGTCACTGCGTGGCCAGGGGACCAGTGCAGTGGTCAGAGCAGTGGTCAGTGCAGTGGTCACTGCAGCAGTCAGTGCAGTGGTCAGTGCAGCAGTCAGTGCAGTGGTCAGTGCAGCAGTCAGAGCAGTGGTCAGTGCAGCAGTTAGTGCAGTGGTCAGTGCAGCAGTCAGTGCAATGGTCAGTGCAGCAGCCAGTGCAGTGGTCAGAGCAGTGGTCACTGCAGCAGTCACTGTGCAGCCAGAATAGCAGTCAGAATCAGAATAGCAGTGGAATGGTCAGTGCAGCAGTCAGAGCAGTGGTCACTGCAGCAGTCAGAGCAGTGGTCAGTGCAGCAGTCAGTGTAGTGGTCAGTGCAGTGGTCAGTGCAGCAGTCACTGTGCAGCCAGAATAGCAGTCAGAATCAGAATAGCAGTGGAATGGTCAGTGCAGCAGTCAGAGCAGTGGTCAGTGCAGCGGTCAGTGCAGTGGTCAGTGCAGCAGTCAGTGTAGTGGTCAGTGCAGCAGTCAGTGTAGTGGTCAGTGCAGTGGTCAGTGCAGCAGTCACTGTGCAGCCAGAATAGCAGTCAGAATCAGAATAGCAGTGGAATGGTCAGTGCAGCAGTCAGAGCAGTGGTCAGTGCAGCGGTCACTGCATTGGTCAGTGCGGCAGTCACTGCATTGATCAGAGCAGTGGTCACTGCATTGGTCAGAGCAGCGGTCACTGCACTGGTCAGTGCAGCGGTCACTGCACTGGTCAGTGCAGCGGTCACTGCATTGGTCACTGCATAGGTCAGAGCAGCGGTCACTGCATTGGTCACTGCATAGGTCAGTGCAGCGGTCACTGCATTGGTCACTGCATTGGTCAGAGCAGCGGTCACTGCATTGGTCACTGCATAGGTCAGTGCAGCGGTCACTGCATAGGTCAGAGCAGCGGTCACTGCATTGGTCACTGCACTGGTCAGTGCGGCGGTCACCGCGGGGTGACCCGTGTGTTCCCGGGTGTTCCATCGCCCGCCCACCCCGCGGGACCCCCGAGGCAGCCGGGACCGGGACAGGGACGGCGGCTGTGACAGACTGGGGCCAGGCAGGGCGACAGGCGCGGTTTATTGATCGCAGCGGGGGCTGCCGGAGGGGGATGACCCCGCGGTGCCGGGCGGGGCAGCGCTCCCCGAGCCGCTCCGCGCCGCCTCGGCCGCCAGGAGCCCCAGCAGCAGCAGCAGCGCGGCCGCCAGCGCCAGGCGCACGGTGTTGCACAGCGTGTAATCTGCGGGGCAGAAGGGACCGTCACCGGGAGGCACCCGCCGCCACATCCCAGCCCTCCCGTGGGGGCAGCAGGGGAGCCCAGGGGACGCAAAGGGAAGGTGACACCCCAGGGAGGTCCCGGGCTAAAGAGACACAAAGGAAAATTCATAGAGAGCAAAGGGAGCCCCGAGGGGGCCCCCAGCTGCACCTCCCACATCCCTGTCCCCTGGGACATCCCCTACTCACAGCCTGTGACCTCACCAAAGATGGGAAGGAGGGAAGAAACATGGAGCTGGCCCTCAGATGCCACTGAGATGGTGACACTGAGCTGTGACAAGACATATGGCTGTCCCTGGGGCTGGGAGGTGCAGGGTGAGGTGTTCTCTGACTCTTATCCCCACTGTCAGCACAGCAGTCCTGTATCCATAGGGTCTCTAGGTCATCTATAGGGTCTCTGAGGAGCTGGCCAGTCTCAAACACAGCTGAAGAAAGCTGGAACCCTCTGCTTGGTCCCCTCTTACAGCTGCTTTCCTGCCCTAAATCGTCTTTTCTAGCCCCCCCCGGATGTGACAGCTTGCAGGGAGGAAGAGCAGAGCAGGATGTGGCTTGGGGTTGTCTCACCTCTCACCAGCAAGTCTATGGTGTTGCTGACAGCAGACCATTCTCTCGAGCCATTGATGTAGGTGTAGCACTGGCAGCTGTAGCGGCCACTGTCCCCTTCCTGCGCGTGGGAGAGGTTGTAGTCACCTTGTTCCCCTGAGAGCAGCTGGGCTTGGGTCTGGCCCTCCAGGTACAGGAAACAGGCGGTGCTGGGGTGTGGGGAGGTGCAGCGGAACATCACAGCAGCCCCAGGAGTCACCCTGTGCCCAGGCAGCACAGAGAGGTCAGGTCTGGGGAGACGGAGCTCTGTGGGGACAGGAGAGGGAATGAGAAGGTGCAGAGGGCGTGGATGTGGTGCCAGGAGCACCAGGATCTCAGTGAAGACACCAACTGCCTCAGGCAGAGGTGAAAATGGTCCCCACTTCTCCACACCAGCAAAGAAGAGAAAAAGCCTGCCCATCACGGAAACGGCCACGGGCATCCCACTGTGCCCTGGGGCGTGTGGCCCCACAAGAGGGGAAACAGCACATCCCTCACCTTCCACAAACACTTCCAGTTCTTCGCTTCGAGCCAGCACAGTGCCCCCCTCCAGGTAATGGCAGTTGTAGGCACCTCTGTCCTTGTAGCTGGCGTTAGAGATGGAGAACTCGGCCCTGCTGCCACTCCGCTCCAGGGTGCGGAGCCGGCAGCCGCCCTTGTACAGCACGAAGCTCCCGTAGCTGCGCTGGCAAATGCAGCAGATGGTGGTGGATCCTCCTGGTGAGATCACCCCAGGTGGCTTCAGGAAGATGGAGATTGTGGGGGCACCTGCACAGGGAGAGAGATGCTGCCGGACAGACAGGGAGCCCCCAGCAGCTGCTCTGCCGTGAGCCCAGGGCTGCCACCAGGCTCTGTCTCCCCACAGGGTGAGTTTTGTTCCAGGGGGCTGTGGAGGAGCCCTGGGACATGGGTGGGCCCAGAAATGTGTCCAACCTCCCCATCCACTTCCTCAAGATACTCACTCGGTGTAGCCTCACTCTGTGCCACCAGCCAAGCGCCTGCAAGAGAAGCAGCTGTGTAACATCTCTGTGGGGTGTCTGGACACCTCCCGTCGCCCTCTGGGGACCCCCACAGCCTCTGGCACTCACCGAAGGCCAGCACATGGGTCACAGGCAGCATCACGTCCCTCTTGGCTCCCTCTGGGCTCCCTCTGTATTTGGCTCAAGCAGAGTTTCTTCAGAGGAAGGCTTTGGCCAGAGGCACTGAGCAGCTGTGTGGCTCCTTGTGGCTCCTCGCTGCCACAAACGACCTTCTGCCCCACGGCTTGGGTTTCTGCAGCACGACTGCAGGGTTGAACTGCAACCACAAGGTCCCAGTCCCAGTCACACGCCCAGGGCTGGGACCCTGTGGCTACTTAGAATCCTGCAGACCTTGGGGGAAAGGCTATCAGGACTTTTCGTTTCTCTTTCTTAGATCCGGTCACTTGATGGGGAAATGGCCTCTTCTCTGCCTTATGAAATAGGGGGTTGTTTTGCAACCACAAACCCAGAAGTTTGGTGGCTCAACAGAATGAAATAGGAGGGGAGGAACTTGACTTCCTTTTTGGCCTTCTCAGGGTCAGTTGTGCCTTCCTGGCCTACAGTGTCTGTCATTGCAGGAGGGACAGCAATGCCTCCTACCTGTAGGTCTGGGTGCACCCCACAGGGTTGGTCCCACTCCTCATCCATACAGACCCCCCAGTCCCACACTGGAGCACCTGATGGTCCTTACTCCACACAGCTGCTCCCTTCCACCCCACACCTGGAGCCAGGTGCACCTCAGCTGCACCTTCTCTGGATTAGCCAGTGATGTAGACAGAGCTCCCTTTGGCAATAATGAAGGGCTAATGAAACAGGGGAAGTCACTTGCACCTCTGGATGAGGGAGAAGGGAAGGGAAGGATTCCTGCACTGGGGCTGTGTGGGAAATGCAGCAGCTTGTCCAGGGGTCCTGCTCTGAAGGTGGCAGAGTTTATACCTCCCTGCCGTCCTGTGAGCTGCAGGCAGCACATCCTGTCCCCTCTGTGTCTGCACCCTGTGCCACAACTGGCCCCTGCAGGAAAAACAGGGAAGGCTCAGGGCTGGGTAGGTGGGGATTATATGGGTGTAAACCAGGGGGAAAAAGCAAAGCTGGACTTCTTCCAGACCCTTTTCTACCCTTTTCTTTCCTCCCCCTGCAGCCTTTTTGGTCTCCCTTGGAGATCTCATGGGCAAGGAGAAGTTTTGGCAGCAGGGTGACCTATGGCCTCTTCCTGGTTCTGGGCAGCTCCTCTGGCCCTCTCTCCTGTCTAACCATCCTTTGCCTCCCCCAGCCTCAACTGATTCCTGGTATTGATGCCTTAGTATTTTAGCTTTTATTTTTTTTCATATATTTGTAATCCTGCAATTCTTTAGTGTAGAACTCTAAACTCCAAATACAGTCTTAGCTACTGCTTTCCCATTTTAGTCAGACAGAACAATTCCTCTCCAGGCCTGGGAAACAAGGACACGTCACTGCCTCAGGCCCTGAGAAATGTAAACCAAAGTGAAGGGGTGGGGTGGGGGGGGGCAAACTTGGGATAAATGACTTCATTACCTGAAGCTGTAATTGGAAGATTAACCCCCAATATGCCAATGGACCAAACTTATAAAAAGTTATAAAAGTATGAAAACCTGTGAGCATTGTCCATTTTGGGTGTAGCCGCTGGGGTGGCCTTGTCTGCCCGAAATGTACCTGAAGGCACTTCAATAAACATAAATGCTTATTATTCCCATAATTTTGTCTGGCCTCTGTTTGTAGGTAGCCCCAAGAAAGCATTGGCATCTCCTTGGAGAGCCTCCTTTCAGTCCCATCCCACGGATCTGGACGGGCACACAGGGCCTCCCACAAACAGCACCAACAGGCTGTGCCTCTTACTGCATCCCTGCAAGCACATCTGAGCTTAAATATCAAAAGCTTTAATGAGCAATGTACTGTCAGAGCCCTACCACCATAAATGGTTCTACTGGGAGTATGGAAAGATGTGGCTGGAGACAATTCCTCATATCCACCGAAGCGGCTCCAAAGAACTCCTGTGTGATCTGGGCTTTGCCCCAGCTACAGCTACACCTCCCTCTCCTGCCCAAAGGAGCTCCTCCTCAGCAACTGCGTTGCCTACAAGACACGGCTGCTGCACGTCTTACCTCATCAGCAAGTGAAATGCCACCCTCTGACAGGAATCAATATCCCCAGCATTCCTGATCCCAGCCAGTTTAGCCCTTGCCACCATTAGATGTACTCACCTTAGAATCACAGAATATGCTGACTTGGAAGGGACCCATCAGGACCATGGAGAAAAACTCCTGGCTACAGAGCAAATCTGTGAAACAGTAGGTTCTTCTTTTTTTGGCCCTGAAGGAAACCATTGCTACATAAATATTTACCTTTCAGTCATCTACCTTCCCCAGCTTAACTCTGCAGCCTCAGGTCACTGCCTAGAGCAGAAGTATGTCCATACTACAAAAAACCAGGGAAGGATAAAGAAATACAAGCTGTTTCCAAACCATGCAAATATCACAAGAAAACACCCCTGCCACTGAAATCCAGCATTGCTCCCAGCCAGCAAAGCAGACTCCAGCAATGATCTTCTACCTGCTCACTGGTGGGACCATCATGTTTGTAACACCTGAGTCCACAGCTCCCAATAGCCCTGCAGGCCCTGGCTGTCACTTCCTGCCTGGATTCTCCCTGGCTGTCGGTGAAGGTCTTAACCACAAACTCTAAACACACGCAGAGGCATCTTCAGACAAGCTAAGCATGAACCAAACTCTCTACCTGCCTGTTCACACGCCACCACCTGAGCGTGCAGCTGTGTCTTCCCATGTCGAGGCCAGAGAGCAGCAAGAACCAGTCTGAGGCAGACTTCCCAGGAAAGGTGGCTCTAGAAATGTCAGGGCAGATTTCACATCGTTCTAGACCTGCCTCTGCTGAAGAGAAGCAGCAAACTCAGGCTCTCAAGGCAAGCAGCATCAACCAGCAGCTCACTGAAGTACACCCAAAATGTGACACAGTGCAAAGTTGGCTATAATTTGTGCCACAGACATTTTTAGGTTTTAACCAGTAAGCTAAGCCACAAATGGATTTTTACCTGTCACACAAATGTTAGAATTTTGGTTAAAAAAGCCAAATACTTGGAAAAATAATGCTGTTCAAGATTTGTTCAAGATCTGATTTTTTTGATTTGATTTGATCAAGATTTGATTCTTGTTCAAGAAGACAAATGAGAAGAAATTCCTAAGGTTAAATTTTAAAAAATATTTTATGTAAATGATATTATCTTCTTTTTTTCTGTTAATTTTCCCCACTTTAAACTATGTATTTATTCAAATACTGGGATAAAAAAATCATCTTGAATTATTAAATAGTAAAATATTCTTCTTGAAAATATCAAGAAGAAAACATTTTTTCACCTGAGTTGTTTCAGATTAGTTCAGAATAGCAAGAACCGATTCTCTCTTACAAGCAAGTTTTATTGGTTTTTTAGTTAAACTGCATTTTCCAAAAGAGAAAAACAAATTATAATGTCAGACTTGCTTTGGGTTCTATTTCCTTTTCTTATGAACTGCCTATTTTTGCCTTTCATTTTCAGTTTCTATTTTTCAAATTTTGCCTTAATTCCCAGAGCCAAGAATGCTGGAGAATGAATGTCTAATTAGATCCCTCCCTCCCTGTCCCTTGTCTCTGAACAGCAGTGTTTGTCCTGGCTGTGCTACATCCAGAGAGAACTGCAAGGAAGACTTTGCTCCAGACATGCAAAATTGTTCCAAACAGCCCAGGAGGTGCCTCTGCTTGCTCTGTCCACCTCTCAGCCCAGCACGTGAGAAAAAACCAGGGAAGAGAAGGGTCAGTTTTATTGCACCTATCAAGGGAAGGACCCATTTGACGTACCTTCTGTCATGGTATAATCCCAGACAACAACTGAGCCCCACACACGATCCCTGGTGGGAGGGCAGAGAGAATCAAATGGTAAAAGTGAAAAAAACCCCTTGTGGTTTGAGATAAAGTTGTCTAATAAGGGAAGCAAGAGCTGCACATGCAAGCAAAGCAAAGCAAGGCATTCATTCCCTGCTTCCCACTGGCAGGTTCAGCCATCCCTGGGACAGCCTGGCTCCATCACAGCAGCAGTGACTGGAGAAGACAAATGCCATCACACAAACATCCCTGTAATAGGCAATAATTCATGTTTTCACAATAAAAGGAATTGATTAAGGTTTTTACAAAGTTCTTAGTTATAGTAAGAAACTAATTCATGGGTTTGGGGACAATGTTATAGTGATGGGTGAGTTGTATTTGTTAATAATGCTATTCTAAGTAGTAAAAAGACAAAAAGTTAAAATATAAGACAAGCAGGGCGGCTGTACACAGGAACTGGGTTGAGCAGAATTTTCACAAGGAAGCCTCTGGGAGAAGAGGCAAGGATATTACAATACCAATGGAAGGAGTGGAGCAACTGAGCAGAGAGAGGTCTAAAACCTTTCAGATGGAAACCCCGCTCTCGGAATCCTGTCGGCCACCACACCAAAGGACAAAATGAATACCTAGGAGCTTTGGAACCCAAGGTCAGACTTGGCGGCAGAGAAGTCTCAAGCCCACCCCACACCTGGGTCTGGGGAACAAGCCTGGACATGCACACAGGAACCGAGCTCAGAAGAGTGTAAAGCAGAGGGGTTTCCAAGTGCACGGTGTGAAACCTCAGGAAACGTGGTGCTGTGGAGTGTATGTCAAGGCTCACCCGATGCGCATCGATTTGTTGGCTTTGTCAATTCTTGTCAATTTCGTGTTCAAAATTTCTTTTTGGCAATAAATTGTTTTTGTGATTTAAAATTGGCTCCAAAAATCTATAACAATCCCCCTTCTCTCTTCCCCAGCATTCCCTGTGAGCACAGTGCCATGCTCTGGCACAGCAGCGGTGCCACTGTGTGTCCCCCTGGCTGGCCAGTGCTCCTGCACAGTGCAGGACCCCTCCCCATCCCTGCAGAGGGGAACAGGGAGCACAGGCCCATGGCTATCTGCATTCCCACCACAGCTCTGAGGGTCACAGGGATGAGGGTCAGAGTGTGAATCAGCCTGGACAGGGGTTGAAACCGTGGAGCACTGACCTGCACATCATCACACTCAGGAGCAAGGTGAAAGAAGAGGTGAGGAGGCTTCCCTGCAGAGATATCTCACTGCATCCCCTGAAATTTGTCCTACATTTGCCCCAAGTCACTGTGTCCTACAAGTTCTGTCTTCACACATTCCAAGTGCTCTCATGTCTTTGTGGTCTTTTTGCCTGCAGTCTGCAGTCCAAGTAGCCTCAATGTGGTGTCCTCATGATGTCGTGTGGTCCCCACATGGTCTGTAACAGTCCATGGGGCTGAAATTTGTCCTATGTGATCTATACAGTGATCTCCATTTGGTCCCGTGATCCATTTGATACAGCCCCTTCATCCAGGACTGTTCATGTGTTTCTGCAGACCAGTGGTAGGCAGGAAACCAGGCCCTGATAGCCCTGGGCCCATAGCAGCATCCCCACACGCTCACATACTACCTCCCTGTAGCCATATCCCCATGTATTC
Organism: Phylloscopus whistleri; assembly: GCA_017589585.1. Lineage (NCBI taxonomy): Eukaryota > Metazoa > Chordata > Aves > Passeriformes > Phylloscopidae > Phylloscopus > Phylloscopus whistleri. Next base: position 191,340 of record JADMLD010000992.1, read on the forward strand.
CCACACCCCATCCACGTATCCACATTCCCATATCCCTGCCCCATAGCCAAGTTCCTGCCCTGGTCTCCCCCTCCACCTTGCTCCTTCCTGTGGGCCTGATACTTCTGAGTCTGAAAGGTTTCAGCCTGCCAGTGGCTGATTTTTTCCCAAGGGAAGATTTCTCGGGTGAGTCTTCCTTTCCAGGACAATTTCTGTAAATTACTTACGTTCTCAAAATAAATCTGTACGGCTGTGCTGATTGTGTTTCTCTTGTTCCACCAACGGGACTAGAAAGGAGGTTTTTTTTTTTACCGATCATGTTAAGTCTGTATCGGAACACCTTACAAAAAATACTAAAAATTAGACAATAAAGCCGCCTGATTTTCTTCTGCTTCCAACTGGAGCCAAGCAGCCTTTATTTCGTACAAGTGCGACACTGCCACCACCCCCCCCGCCCCGGCCCCGCCGCTACTTTCGCTATGACAAAAGCGCATTTCCCCGTCCGTGCGTGTGCAGCGGGGAATCGAAACACTCGGTCCGGGAGGCGGGAGCGGGGGCGGAGCGGGCGCTGCCCCGAGCACCGGCAGCGCACGGCGGCCGCAGCTCCGGGCAGCGGGCACGGGAGCTCCCCGCGGTGCTGCTCACCATGGCCCTCAGGCAGCCAAAGGCGTGAGTGTGTCGGGAGGGCTCTCACTGGGGTCACTGCGGGTTTATGTGGGGACACACGGCATGGCTGGAGCGTTCTGGGGGTCACGGGGGGCTGTTGGTGGGGCGGGGGGCTAAGGGGGTGGTGGGGAGAATTGAAGGGGGACTGAGGGAGGTGGGGACTGCAGCGGTCAGGGCTCACAGGGTTTGGGGGCTGCTGGATGTCTTGATTTTGATTGGGAGAGAGAGAATTTTCTGCCCAGAAGCTGCTCCAGCGCTGTGTTTGGGATTCGGAGTGAGAACGATGTTGGTAACACAGTGAGTTGGAGCCCCGTCGAGCTCACTCCAAGTCAAGGACTTTTCAGTGTCCCATGCTCTGCCACCGAGGGCGGAGCATGGCCGGGAGACCCGAACTGGGCAGAGGGATATTCTGGACCACAGAACTTCTTGCCCAGTACAGAAACTGGGAGAGAGTTAGCCAGGAGCCACCTATCACTGCTGGAGGATGGGTGGGGCACTGGTCAGTGCATGATGAGCGACTATTGGGCATTACTGGTTTCTCTCAGGTTTTATTCCGTTCTCTCTCCTTCCCATTACAATTCTTGTAGTAGTAATGGTAATAGCAGCAGTAATGATAGCATATTTAGTCTTGTTTCAGTTATTTAACTATTCTTGTCTCCGCTCACGGGTTTTACCTTTTCCGGTTTCTCCGCCCCATCCCACCAGAGCAGCGAGCAGCTGCGTGGGACTGAATTCCTCGCCAGGGTTAAACCACGACAGTCCTTATTGGTGCTCAACTGGGGCACAAAGAGTTAACAATAGATCTGAGCAGAGTGTGTTAATACAAAGTTGTTGTAAGCATCTCTTGTATTTATTTAATAGCTGTGGATCACAGTTTGCTCTTGGAGTTCCTGCCCTTGCACTCACAGGTGCATTTTATAAAACCCTTCCTGGTGTGTGTGGTACCGTGGGAATGTTCATCCTCCCTGGCTCTGGGCTAAGGTTATCATTCTGTTGTGGTTGGTAACACCGGGCTGTGGTAGGAGAACGGCTGGAGCTGAGTCCCATCTGCCGGCTGTGCTCGGCATTGCCGTCCCCGCTGGGCTTCGGGAGCCATCCAGTGGGAACTGTCAGTAATTACACCTTTAGGCTTTTCTGCGAGAGCCAAGCCGTGAGACAAACCTTCCAGTGGGGCCTCTCCTTTCTCCTTTCTCCTTTTCTTTCCTTTTTCCCCCTTTTTTCCCTTTTTTTCCCTTTTTTTCCCCTCCCCTCCCCTCCCCTCCCCTCCCCTCCCCTCCCCTCCCCTCCCCTCCCCTCCCCTCCCCTGGACACATTTCTGGGGAGAAAATTCTCTCTATCCCAGCCAAAACCAGGGCACTGGAGCATCCCAGGAAGAGATGGGGGTTTGGGGAAGTGTGGTTGTTGTCCCTGGAGGTGGTTGTTTCAGTGGGCCCTGGAAGGAGATAGGGTCCTTGACCCGCTCCAAGGAGAGGAACATCCTGCGGGATCCAAGGAGGACATGGGGGTCCTGGTTATGGAGCCTCTCCCACACCTTCTCTCCCTCTCTCTGCTTTACAGGGAGACCTTCTGCCAGAGGCCACCCAGCTTCCTTGACTACCTGCACAGCATCCTGCAGAAGTACCCGGATGGAGGGCAGATCCTCAAGGTCAGACCCCCCAGGGAACCCACCTGTGTGGGATCTCCAGCCCAGCGGGGCAGAGTTACCATAGGCAGTGGGGCTGGTCCCTGTCCAGCACCAGCCCCAGGGCCTTGGTGCCCAGCTGGGAGAGAGGGTTGATGCTCTTCTCAGGGCGTGGGGGGCCCAGGTGACCGGGCACTGATCCCTAATTTCAGGAGCTGGTGCAGAACGCGGACGATGCCGGCGCTAACGAGGTCGTGTTTGTGTCTGACGAGCGGGAATTCGACATCACCGGAGGGGGACTGGAGGGCACCCAGGGTGAGAGGCACTGGGAGAAACTGGATGAAGACCTGGGGTGGCACTGTCTGGTGCTGGGAGGGACTGGGGGAACTGGAACTGGTGAGAGGTTCTGGGATGTGCTGGGGGCACTTCGGGGCCTCCCCACTGGGAGGACTCAGTGATACTGGTGGGGGTTTTGTGGACTGAAGTTTGTGGGAACACTGAGTGTGAATGACAATTCCCCCTCCATGTCCCAATTCCATCCTAACCTGTGGATGGTGCTGACCACCAGGCCCAGCTCTCTTGGCCTACAATGACGCCGTGATGTCACCCCGGGACTGGACAGGGATTCAGCGCCCAGGGGTGTCACACAAGAGGGAGGACCCCTGCACCGTGGGGCGCTTCGGCTTGGGCTTCATCTCTGTCTACCACCTCACCGGTGAGGGGCACTGGGAGCCTCAGCTGGGACTGAACTGGGGATGTGGGTTTTACTGGAGGCACTGAGCTACAGGTGCTGGAGAGAATTGGGGGGCACTGGGGGTGTACAAAATGGAGGGCTGTGTCCAAAGAGAGGAAACCTGAAGCATCAGGAGGCTGGGGGGAGGCTGGCTGGCAATGGAGGGCAGGGCTAGGGGGACAAACTGAGGGAGGACTGGTGAACTGAGATTAAGTTTTGGATTGTGGGGATAAACTTGAGGCCGTTGGGTGGGCATTTGGGGCACTGATGGGTTGGGATGATCTGGGAAGGCAGTGGTGTCCATGTTATCTCTGTGGCCTCATGGTTCCTATGTCTCCAGACCTGCCAGGTGTGTTGAGCCCCCCATACCTGGGGGTGCTGGACCCGGAATGCCAAGTGCTGCCTGGTGCTGGCAAGCGCTGGGACATCTCTGAAGCCCAGGACCTTCCTGGCCTTTTTGAGCCTTTTTGGGCCGGGCTGGAAGCTGTGGGACAACACCGTGCCACAGCCCAGGGCACCCTCTTCCGCTTCCCCCTTCGCCGGCAACCCTCGGAAATCGCTGCAGGGGTCTCTGATCCTGAGCGCATCTGCAACCTTATCCAGGCCTTCCTCACAGAGGCCCCTCTTGCCCTCCTCTTCCTCCGCCATGTCCGCCGCGTGGCCCTGCACCGTGTGGCTCCTGATGGGGTCCAGACACTCCTGGGAACACTTGTGGCATCCCCTCAGCCTCTCCCTGTCCCAGTGCCATCGGGGGATGAGGGGCTGAGTCTGGCGTGGTGCCTGGTGGCCCTGCATGGGGATGGGGTGGGTGCTGGGAGTGAGTGGCTGGTGGCCAAGGGCAGGGCCACTGAGGGACCAGCCACGGCTCTGGGCACAGGGCTGGGGTGCTGCCCTGAGCTGAGCCTGGCACACCCCCTCCACGGGGCCTGCCAAGGGCGGCTCTGCTGCTTCCTGCCACTGCCAGCCACTGATGAGACGGCCATAGGGCTGCCCGTCCACGCCAGCGCTCCCTTCGCCCTCTCCGATGATCGTCGCCACCTGCGCTGGCCCCAGGAGGGTGAGACGGGTGAGGAAGATGCCCGCTGGAACGCTCTTCTGCTGCTGGACCTCCTGCCCCGGGTCTACAGCCACTTGGCCGCCGTGGCCGTGGCTCTGCCCGGTGCAGATGCCTACAGCCTGTGGCCGGACCCCGAGCGCACGCCGAGCTCCGGCCGGATCCACAGCCTGGTGAGCTGCGTGTGCCAGGAGCTGGCGGCTGCCCCCGTCCTGCTGCCGGCCGCAGAGGGGGCGGCGGGGCGGCTGCGGGCATCCGAGGCTGTGCTGCTGCCGGAGGCTGCGGGGGATGTGGCCGCACGGAGGGCGGTCCGGACCTTGCTGGTGGCAGCCGGGGAGCCGGTGGCCGAGGTCCCACCCCACGTGTGGAGGGCGCTGACTTTGGGGATGCCGAAGGGCCTGCGGGAGGCCACGGCGGGACACGTGCGGGAGGTGCTGCGGCACCACGGGGCCGCAGAGCTCCCGGCTGCCGACCGCCTCTCCCTGCTGCGCTACGTCGCCGGGGATGGGTGCCATGCTGAGCTCCGGGGCCTCCCCCTCCTGCCTCGTGCCGATGGAACCTTCGTGGCCTTTGGAACTGCGTCAGCCATTGTCTACGTGGACACACCCGACTGCCCCAGGTGAGCCCGCAGCCCCCGGCAGCTCCGTTCCCTGCAGAGCGGGCAGGACAGCCAGCTGCCCACAGCCGCGGCTCTCACGCTTGAATTGGGAAGGGGAGCCATGGCCAAACCTGGATATCTGGGCTTCTCACTGCCCTTCCTTCTCTCACCTGGTGTCACCAAGTGGGAGCTGAGGCAGGTGCCCAGAAATGTGCTCCCTGTTACCCCTGTAGTGCCCCAGCACCTCTGTTTGTCCCCTCAGGGAGCTCCTGCCTGGCTTGGTCGGGTCCTTCCTGCCCTCAGATCTGGAGCCGGGCTTGGATAGCCTCCTGCGAGGCATTGCCAAGGAGGGTAAGAAACGGGGGTCCCTGGACCACCTTTAAGTCCCCTGGTTGCCCCTCCTAAACCCCAACATCCCTAGGCAGGCCTTGTATGCCTTAGGGTTCCTCTGCAGCCTCAGTATCTCCCTGTACCTCCCTGTCTCTCTGGGAATCCATGTCCTTGCTGTTCTCCTGCATTCCCCTGTCATCTCTGTGCTCCCTTGGATCCTGGGTCTCCCTGTGTTCCTCATCTGAAGACCTCTATGCCCCCCGGTACTGGTCCCCCTAACACCTTTTTACCTCCTACATCTCTTTCATATATCCCCACCCATCTGAGGTTATTGGGTTCTCTGTGCTCCTATTAAGGGTATCCACTCTCCCTCCAGAGCCCAGGCCCTCCCATATCCAGGCCACCTATCCCCTGCAGGTTCTTTGTCCCCCATCCTGGGTCTCCCTGCCAGGTCCCAGGTCCCACATGTTTCTAGTCCAGCCTCTGCCTCCTGTACACAGGTCTCTTCCCCAACCTGGTTCTGCTGGATCCTGCCGTGACTGTACAGACGCTGCGCTTGGCTCTGCCCCCGACCTGGACATCCCAGTCTTCAACCCCGGTGACCTGGTGCCCAGCCCAAGGCCCGCCGCAGCCCCCAGCCTCCTGGTTACCAGTCCTGTGGCAATTCCTGGCCCACCACATGGAAGACCTGGGCCCTCTGGAGGGGCTCCCTCTCATATCCCTGTCCTCACTGGATGCCCCCACTGTCCGTCTGGCTCCACTGATACATGAGTCCAGTCTTATCTTCCAGGAATGGGAGCACCAGCTCCTGCCACCTGCTGTGGCCTCTGTGCTGGAGTTCCTGGGTTGCCCTGTAGTGCCGCCAGGCATGTGGCACCGCTCCCTGTCCCGCTATATCCTGCCTCCATCCCCACTCAATGCCCTGCGGGCCCTGGGCAGGCAGGGGGCTGCAGTAGTGGCCTCCCGCATGGCCTCGCTGCCTGACGCGGATGTGGTCACCCTCCGGCTCTACCTGGCAGATGTCCCATCCCTGACAAAGCAGGACATGGCCACTCTGGCTGCTCTGCCCCTCTTTCTGCCACTGCCCTGCCTGGCCGCCCCACAGCCCATGGAGCTTGTGCCGGCTGGCACCACCCCAGCACTGGAGCCAGAGCTGGAGCTGCCCCAAGATGTGGTGCTGCCGGAGGCTGTGTTGCGGTGCCGGGATGAAGTTGACCGGCGGCTACTCGGGAGGCTCCAGAAGCCCCTCATCAGTGCAGCCCACATGATGCTGAAGGCCGTCAGAGCCGTGGCCCAAGGCGCATATGAAGGGCGAGCGGCTGAGACACAGGCTCTGCTGCTCTGGGTACTGCAGCATGGAGACATTGTCTTTGCACAGAGCCCGCTGCTCCAGCAGGCCTGCAGCGAGCTGGCCTTCCTGGAGACCCCCGACGGCCCCGCATGCCCGCGAGACCTCTACGACCCCTGCGACAGCACCTTGCAGGCGCTGCTGGGACCCGAGCGCTTTCCTCCTGCTGCTTTCCACAATCCATCCGTCCTCCATGCCTTGAGGGCCGTGGGCTTGCGGCACGGTCAGGGGTGCCTGCTGCCCTCAGACATCCTGGCAGCTGCAGCAAAAGTCAGCCAGGGCGGCACAGCAGCTCTGGACAGGGCTGAGGCACTGATCACAGTCTGCAACCACCCCAAGGCACTGGATGGCTTCAGTGCTGCAGAGCTCAGGCAGCTCCAGGCCCTGGCATGGGTGCCTCGCTCCAAGTGCACAGGAGAGCCTGGACAGCCCTTCCTGCCCCCCAACATGCTGCGATCCACACAGTACCAATCCCTGGTGGGGCTTGCCATGCCCCTGACCAACGCCTTTGTGCCAGAGGCAGAGAAGAAGCTGGGGCTGAGCCAGACCCCACCACCAGAGAGAGTGTGGGAGCAGCTGAAAAAGCTGGCGAAGCATGGGGACACGGATGAGGTGGGTCCTGCTCTCCAGCCCATCTACTGGCACATGCAGGAAAACCTGAAGGCCTTTGGGACTGCCCTGGATGATGCTGTTGTGTGGACTGGGTCTGGGCTTGTCCTGCCACATGATGCTGTGCTGGGCTATCCTGAGAAGCTGGAGCTGGGGATGCTGGTGCCCCGGGTGCCCCCTGACTTCCTGCCCTACAGCTGCCTCTTCAGGGCTTGGGGGGTGGCAGACGGGGTGAGTGAGGAGAGGGCGGTGTCAGCCCTGCGCTGCCTGGGGCAGGACATAGACAGGCGCAGCTCCAGAGCGGGCACTGCCGCGGAGTTGCAGGTGGTTATAGCTGTCCTGGAGTGGCTGAAGAGACAGGGCCACCAGGGCAACGGCACCGTGCCAGTTCCTGTGAGGATCCCACAGGGCTCAGGCTTTGCCCTCTGTCCAGCTGCCTCTGCCGTGTACCTGGACATGGAGCTGGAGGAAGAGGAGGATGTTCAGGCAGTGGTGCACGAGGCAGTGCCGTCCAGCATAGCCATGTTCCTGGGCACAGAACTGCTCAGTACACGGGTGCTGGGCCCAGAGCCGTTCACAGCCTTTGGCCCCTCCGAGCCTGTCACCCTACGCCTCCGCAACATCCTCCGGGAGTACGGCGAGGAGAGCGACCTCTTCACAGAGATGGTCCAGAACGCAGAGGATGCCGGCGCTACCGTGTGCCGCTTCCTCCTGGACCTGCGGCGCTGTAGAAAGGCCACCTCTGGGCTGCTAGACCCAGGCATGGCTGCCTGCCATGGCCCAGCCCTCTGGGCCTACAACAATGCCCTGTTCACAGAGGATGACCTCCAGAACATCACCCGGATTGGGGCTGCCACAAAGGAGGCCCAGGCAGGCCGGATTGGGCGCTTTGGGCTGGGCTTCAGCTCTGTCTACCGTGTGACGGATGTGCCGGCAGTGCTGAGTGGGGAGACGCTGCTCATCTTTGATCCCAATGGCACCCATCTGGGCAAGCACATCCCCAGGGCTGGCTCCCCTGGCATCCGCCTGGACTTCTCCAGCCGACCACGCATTCTCCGTGTCTTTGCTGAGCAGTTCCAGCCCTACCACGGTATCTTTGGGTGCTGCCTGCCTGAGCCAGGACCCTTTCCAGGGAGCCTTTTCCGCTTGCCTTTTCGCACTGAAGAGGAAGCTGCGACGTCGCAGATTTGCCCTGAGGCCTTTGATACAGAGCGTGTCCAGTCCCTTGGGACTGCTTTCCTTGGCTCTAACCGGCTCCTGCTGCTTTTCCTGAAGAAGGTGAGGGAGCTGTCCATGGAGATGCTGCCAGACACGGCCACCTCTGCAGAGGATACCACATCCTTGGCCACACTGCAGCGAAAGGAGATCCGAGACTTGGGGGCCCCTGGGGATCCCCCAAGTTGGGCAGCCATCGAGCAGCTCTCAGCCTGTGAGGGGGAATCCAGGACCACGTGGCACTACCTGGTTTTAGTGTGTCAGGGTGATGAGGTATTGCTGGAACTGTTTCACCAGAACACACAGGCAGGACTCCATCCTCCAGCTCCCATGGCTGGTGTGGCCCTTCCCCTTGCCCCTGCTGAAGATGGCAAGTGGGTGCCACGTCTGGATGCTGAGAAGGGGCAAGTTTTCTGCCACCTTCCCATGCCGGTCTTCTCAGGGCTGCCAATCCACCTGCATGGGGCTTTCAGCATCCTCTCAAATCGTAAGGGGCTGTGGGACACAGCGGAGCGGGGCAAGTGGAACCGGGTGCTGCTCCACAATGCTGTGCCAATGGCCTGGCTCCAGGCACTGGACCATCTCCGTGCCATGCACGAGGCAGGCGAGTTGAAGAACTATGAGTATCATCTCTTCTGGCCAGACATTAGCACTGCTCGTTACCCCTTTACGGAGGCTGTGACTGGTTTCTACCAGGCTGTGGCAGCCAGGAGTGGCCTCAGGCTCTTTTCCGATGGCCACTCCTGGTGCTCACTGCAGGACGCCCGCTTCCTGCACCAGGCTGTGGAGAGACACCCTAAGCTGGGTACCGTGGCGCAGAGAGTCTTTGCCAGCACCGTGCCCCATCCCCTATTGGCTGTGGCCTTGCCTGGGAAGGTGCAGGAGGGCCTCGGGAAGGCACTGGATGCTGCAACCTATGACTGGAACCGCTTTCTCTGTGAGCTTGTGCTTCCCAACTTGAAAAACCTCCCTGCTGTTGACCGGAACCTGCTTGTTCTGCATGCGCTGGATATATCTTGTGAGGATGTGGACAAAGTGCTGCAGACAGTGCCTTGCATCCCTGTCACCCCTCATGGCCACCTGCAGCTCATCAATCACCTGGTGCATCCCAGAGGCCGTGCTGCCCCTTTATATGACCCTAAGGATGGGCGCTTCCCCACTGGGAATGCCTTCCTGGAGAGACTAAGCCAACTGGAGAGGTTGGGAATGGTGAAGAACACCGTGGACCTGCCAGAGCTGCTGGAGAGGGCAAAGACTGTGCAGCTTGTCTGGACCAAGAATCATGCCCAGGGCTGCCAGAGGGCTGCCTGCATCCTTAAGTTACTCCAGGGTGCAGTGAAGAAGAGAGCAAATAAAACCCTGCAGGCTGCTTTCCAGACTGTGCCCTTCCTCCCTGCTGTATTGCCCACTGGTGACCATAAGCTGCTGCCAGCTGCCGAGCTCTACCATCACCTCCATGCCCCACTAGTAGGACTCATCCACCCTATCTTGGCTCCTATAGTGCTGGGGGAAAACTTCAGCCTCTCCGAGGAGGTAGCATCATTCTTGGGGCTGGACCAGGAGATACCATCAGCTCGAGTTCTTGAGCAGCTGCAGGCACTCAGCCGTAGCTCCAACACTCTCCCTTTGGAGACCCTGCAGGACAGCACCAACTGCTGCTACAAGCACCTGAACATGCTGCTCCAGAAACATCCCTCCAGCTGGGATGAGGTGACTTCTGCAGTGGCCAAAGGGGAATTCTTTATCTTGGTGGGCTCCCGTTTTGTGCCAGTCACAGCTGTGGCTGAGACACTGTCATTTGAGGCTGTCCCATACCTTCATCAGCTCCAAGAGCAGTACAAGCCCTACAGAAAGCTCTGGGAGTGTGTGGGGCTGCGCCACATGTTCACCTGGGATGATTATGCCCGAGTGCTCTGCACCCTGGCACAGACACATGCTGGAGAGCCGCTGCCTGCTGCAGAGCTGGATCTGGCCCTGCGGCTGGTGTCTTGTGGCTTGATGGCAGATGGCAACCAGCCAGATGCCTGCCAGACCCAGCAACTCTTTCTGCCTGATGAGGAGGGCATTTTGCGCCCACGAGACAAACTCTACTTCAATGATGCACCGTGGATGCCATTGGACAGAGATGTCCTGCTGTGCCATAAACAGCTGTCCCGAGAGGCAGCCCTGCGCTGTGGGGTGGCCACCACACGCCACCGAGCACTGGAGAGGAGTGAAATTATCACTGATCACCTGAGTCTCTGGGCACAGCCATTTGGTCCCCATGAAGATTTGCCAACACGGCTGAAGAACATCTTGAAGGAGTACTCGGCGTCCGCTCCTGATATGGTGAAGGAGGTGCTCCAGAATGCAGACGATGCTGGTGCGGGGCTTGTGCACTTCGTGTGGGACCGCCGGCAGCACCCAGCCAAGGCCACTTTTAGTGAGAAATGGAACATCCTGCAGGGCCCTGCCCTCTGCATCTACAACGACCGCCCCTTCCAGCAGCAGGACATTGAAGGCATTCAGCATCTGGGGGTGGGTGCCAAGCAAGACCGGCAGGATGTCACAGGCAAATATGGCCTTGGCTTCAACACTGTCTACCACTTTACTGACTGCCCAGCCTTCCTGACTGGAGACAGTACCCTGTGTGTCTCTGATCCCCATTGCTACTACATGCCCACAGCCACAATTGAGAAGCCTGGTAGCATGTTTGCTGTCAGCACTGAATTCAAGAAGAATTTTCCAGACATTTATGACACCTTCCTACCATCCATCTTCAACCTGAAAGAGGGCGTCCTTTTCCGGCTGCCGCTCCGCACTCCAGCTGGGGCTCTCGAGTCCAGGGTGTCTGACATGGTTGTGCGAGACCAAGACCTCGAGGACATGGAAGAAACACTGGCTAAGGAAGGTGAGGACTTGGTGCTCTTCCTCCGGCACGTCCACACTGTGGTCTTCTCCACGATCCCCCCAGGTGGGAAAGAGTTGGTGGAGAAGCTGCGGGTGACCACAGAGCTCACGGATAGTAATGCAAAGCTGAGACAGGATTTTCAAGCAAGATTAAGCCAAGCCATGGGTAGGAACAGCCCCACCTCTCTCTCCTATACCATGAAAATCAAAAATAGCAGGGCTAAGACCACAAGTGTGTGGAGGGTGATCTCCCAAATTGGGGTGCAGGGCAGGGCTGAAGAGTCTCCAGTGTTTAAATGGCTACCCTATGGGGCTGTGGCTGCCCGCCTGGAGCCTCTGAACCGAGTCACGGGCAGAGCCTTCTGCACCCTCCCACTGCCCTTGATCACCAGACTGCCTGTGCACATCAATGCCAACTTCTCGGTGGATGCAGCCAGGCGCAATCTCCGCTGGGACAAAGACTGCCCAGAGGCAGCCTGGAATGAGTTCTTGCTCCAGCGCTTGGTGGTTCCACTATACTGTCACTTTCTCACCAGGCAGTGGAAAGCCCTGGGGCCAGAAGAGTTTCAGTACACATCCCTGGAACACTGCCAGCAGCACCTGGCCTCCCATTTCCTCCAGTTTTTCCCTAGTATGAAAAGGGTGCTACCTATCTTTGAGGACATGGTGAGAGAGGTCTACAAGCACCTCAGTCATGCACGCCTGCCCCTGGTGCCTGTGTACCACAAGAGTCACCTGGCAGCAGGGTGACAATAACCTGGGCATCTCCAGGTGGAGAGGACATGCTAACAGAGCCGTACTTCCTCAAGGAGATGCCTGACCCAGAAGTCCAGGAAGTGCTGCAGCAACTGAACATGAAAATGGTTCCAGCATTCACCCACCTGCAGCAGATCCATGAGGAGTTCATTGAAGCCCAGGTGAATGCTGTTGTCTTAGAGCCAGACTCTCTCCGGTGCTTCCTCAAAGCCCTGGCTCTGCCTGTGCCCTGCAAGCTGTCTGAGACACCCCTCAGGACCCCAGAGAGCTGCTCCTCCCTGCTAAACTACTTAAAAGGGAGCAGGCACTCCCAAGGTACTCCCAAGGATAGGGACGAGACAGAACTGGAAGGCCTGCCCTTGCTGGCCACAGAAGATGGTTTTCTGAATGCTTTCAGCACCCACCACCCTGTCTTCAAGAACTCTTTTGCCCACCTCTTCCCCAAGCACAGCCACCGTTTTGCCCAAAAGTGTATTCCTGAATGGATCCCATCTTGCTTTGTGAAGGAGCTTGGCCTCCCAGAGGCCACACCACTCATCCAGGAGGCATTGAGTCAATTGGATTGGGCCACAGAGGGGGAAAAGTGGCTCAAGGAGCTGTGGACCTTCTTTAAAAGTGTGGTCTTCGAAAGTGTGATCTTTGAAAGTGTGGCCCCTGCCAAGACCTTAGACACGAACATGGAGTTATTAATGCATCATCTCCAGAACATGGCAGTGCTGCCTGTTCAGGGGAGTAAGACAGACTCAAAACACCTACTGCCACTCTCCTCCCTCTCCAGGGTTCTTTTTGAGTGCCACTCTGAAGTGGAAAAGGTGCTGCACAAACTGGGCATCCCTGTGCTCCAGCAGTCCCTGCTGCCCTATGTTTTTGCCTACCGTTGCCTGAAGCCAAGGGCACTGCAGATCGAGGATCCCGGGGCTGTAGTGGCCCATCTGGCAGACAGAAGAGCTGATCTCTGCTGGGGGGATTTAGAGGAGCAGGACGTGACAGCCCTGCTGCGCTTTGTCCAGGGAAAGCTGGATTCACATGCACTGGGGCAGCTCCAGCACCTGCCTCTCTTCTGCAGGTTTGGGGGGGGCTATGTAGCTGTGGCTCCCTACCGCAAGGTGCTGCTGCTCTGCAGGCAGTTCCTGGAAGTGCCCTTGGGTGCCCAAGCCCTGTATGACCTGGACAAAGACATGCTGCTTCTCACACCAAGCCTGACCCACGAATGCTTGGCCAAGGATTTGAAGTGGGAGTTCACAGATGACCAAAAGCTCTTCATGACTGTGGTGCTTCCCCGGCTGCCCCAGCTCACACGGCAAAACCTCATGGAAGCTGTACGCTTGTTCTTTGTCCTGCAACCCATCTGTGACACTGAGAGCATGGAGGCCATTGTGGCAGCTTTTCAGAAGGTGGCCTTTATACCAGATGCCAGTGGAACACTGCGCCTGGCCTCCTACTTCTACCATGACACGCCCCCCTTCCGCACCCTGCGGCTCCAAAACCGCTTTGTGCCTGAATCTTTCTTTGAGGAGCTACATTTGAACAGGAACGCTATGGATTTCCTCCTTGAGGTAGGTGTCTGCACCAGCCTCTCTGTAGAGGATTTTGTGGCACTGGCTGAGGAGATAGAGCATGAAGCCACTCAGGCTACCTGCCATGCTGAAGAACTGCTGGAGAGACAGCAGGAGATGCTCCAGCAACTTGAAATCCTCTTGCAAAATCCTGTGTCAGAGGGTTTCCTGAGGAAAATTGCCTCAATCCAATTCCTACCTCCACTGGATATCCCCCTAAACTTGATGAACCTCCACCCTCCTTTTGCAAACTGCACTAAGGCTGTGGCTCTGAAAGGCAGCGTTTCCTACCTGGAAAATGTGGCTGAGCTCCTGTGGACATCAGCCACCATCCTGCCAAAATCCCTTCACCTTGAGGAGAGGTCCCTGAAGGCCATGGGAGTCCTTGTAGAGATACCCACTGCCCTGGTGGTGACCAACCTGGAGCATGTGTGCAGGGCGGCCTGCTCGACAGAATGGCAGATTAGCACACGGGCCAGTGTGCTCCGTAGCATGTACAGCTTCCTGCAGACCCATCTGGATGAGGTGGATGCAGAGCACCTTGCTGAGCTGCCCGTGGTGTTGGCCAAGTCAGGGGACATGGCCAGGCCACGGCAGGTGGTGACATCACTCCCGGACAAGGCTGACTTTTACCCCTACCTCCTCACGCCTCACCCCCACATGGCTGCCTTTGGAGATCTCCTGCAACACCTTGGTGTCGTTCTGGTCCCCACACTGAGTCACTACAGCTATGTCCTGGCCCAAATCTACCGGGAGAGCCATGGCAGTGAGACCCTTACCAGTAGCCAGAAGAAGACAGCCCTCCTGGCCACACGGCATTTCTTCCAGCTGCTGCGGGAGGAACCAGAGCCCCCCGATTGCTCCGCTGTGGCTGAGCTGTACCTGCTGAGCACTGCTGACTGCCTGGAGCTGTCCCACAGACTGTGCTTCAATGACTGCGTGCCCTCAGAGACTGCTCGGGCCCTGGAGAAGACCTTTGTGTTCATGGCTGCGCTGCCGGTGTCTGGGTGTAATGTCATGTGGCTCCTGCAAAGACTGCCACCACACCTGCGGCCACGGGCGCTCTCACAGGTGACAGAGCAGCAGCTGGAGGAGGGTGGTCCACAGCCATGTCACTATGGCTCTCAGTGCACTCTGCAGAGGCGTCTGCAGACCCTGCTGGTATCCCCATGGTTTAGGCTGGGGCTGGAGTCCCTGCTGCAGTGGCAGAACCACAAGGCTATGACAGGAATGGAGGGGGATGGTGGCTTTGCAGTGGAGCAGCTGAAGGTGCAGTGCTGCAAGGACATCCGCACCGTGCTGGTGCATGCTGGGGCAAAGGTGGAGGGCAGCTCCCAGTCACAGGTTATCCATGTGTGCCCATCTAGTGGTGACCAGCGGCTCCTCTACATCCGGCACACAGAGATGGTGCTGAATCGGCACCAGCTGAGGGTCGTGGAGACGCTGGCACAGGAGATCAATAACATCCTGGGTGGGCAGCTGGAGGCACGCGCTTTGTCCGTGCTGCGTGAAATGCTGGTCTGCCAGGAGCCACAGGACGTGGCCTTGGTTCTGGAGGAGAACAACGTGGCACTGGTGGGTGCTGCACCAGAGCTGGAGAAGAGGCTGCGGGAGGAGGCTGTGGCAGAAGAGGGGCCATGGAAGGATCCTGGCCTGGCAACCTTGAGGTATCGTGTCAGGCAGCCAAAGGTGTCTCCACAGCTCTGGGTCCAATACAAACCTGCAAGCGCCGCCCGGCACCGCAGACAGGGAGGTCGTGGCTCCTGGCTGAGCAGGGAGGAGCTCGTGGCCCTGACTCCGTCCATCCCAGAGGCCCTGCGTTGGCTGCGTCAGGCCACCAGTGACCTGCAGGCAGCCCACAATGACATTCAGCACTGCTGCCCCAACTGGGTGCTCTTCAAAGTGCACCAGGCCCTGGAGAAGGCGCTGGTGGCAGCTGTACTTTGCCGTGGTGAAGCCTTTGAGGGCCATGGGGGGCTGATGGGTGTGGCCCAAAGGCTGGAGGCGGAGGAGCCGGAGCTCAAGGGCCTTGTTCTGGATGTGCAGGGGTTGTGTGACTGCGGCATGGACGCCAAGGCCACACAGTACCCAAGTTACCATCCCTTCCCCATGACCCCCAGTGAGGCTTTCTCCTGTGTGGATGAGGAGGCGGTCCTGAAGCAGGCACAAAAAGTGCTGATGACACTGAAGAACTATGTGGGCAAAAAGTGAGGAGGTCCTTACCAAGGGGCATGGCACCTGGGCCAAGGGACCAGCAGGTGCCCATCAGAGACCCACCATGGACCTGTTGTGCACTCACTGTGGACTTGCCACAAACCTGCAAAAGGCAATTCCAGGCTGTCCAGCCCCGGTAGAGGAGTTTTGGTGGCAGATGACAGCCCAGACCACTGAATATCACAGGGTAGCCTGTGCCATTGGCATGTCTTGAGTACACAGTAAATAAATTGCAAAATAAATTAAAGTAAAGTAAAATAAAGTAAATAAAGTGCTGCAGTGCTGGTAGACTCTTCACTGACAGTGGAGTCAGGGACATAGAGAAGTCATGGGCAATGGGTGTGAAAGGTGGTGGTGGTGATGGAGGAGTTTGGAGAACTGTGGTGGGTCAATTTTGGCTAGCCAGGTGCCCACTGAGCCACTCCATCACTTCCCCTCTTTGACTGAAAAGGAGGAGAAAATGTGATAAAATTCCCGTGGGTCAGGGAGATCACTCACCAATTACTGTCACAGTCAAAACAGACTCACCTTGGAGAAATTAATTTATTTTAAAACTAATTAAACAGAGTAGGAAAATGAGAAATAAGAATAAACCTGAAAACACCTCCCCTTACCCTCCCTTCTTCCCAGACTCAGCTTCACTCCTAACTCTTTTACCTCCTTCCCATAAGCAGTGTGTGAGATGGGGAATGTGGATTGCTGTCAGCTCATAACTTGTCTCTGCTGCTCCTTTCTCATCACAGTTTCCATTCTCCATGGGAGACAGTCTTGCACCAACTTTTCCAATGTGGGTCCTTCCCATGGGCTGCAGTTCTCTAAGAACTGCTCCAGCAAAGTCCCTTTCCATAGGGTATGGTCCTTCAGGAACAGACTGCTCCAGTGTCCTGCCAACTCCTGCATGGACTCCTCTCCACAGAGTATAGCTCCTGCCAGGAACCCACTGGAGTGTGGGCTCTTCCCAGGCTGCAGCTCCCTTCAGGGCATCCCCACTTGCTCTGCTGTGGGGTCTACATGGGGTGCAGTGGGGATCTGCTCCTCTACTCATCTCCATGGGCTATGGGTCAAAATCCTCCTCCCTACAGGCTGCACCATGGGCTGCAGGGGAATCTGCTCCAGCACCTCCTCCTTCCCTGGCCTTGGTGCCTGCAGGGCTGTTGCTCTCACATCTCCTCCCTCCTCCCTCCCAGCTGCTGTTGCACAGCAGTGTTTACCCCTTTTTTAATACCTAATCTCAGAGGCTCTCCCAGGATCACTGGTTGGCTCAGCCTTAGCCAGTGGTGGGTCTGACCTGGAGCCCTCTGGAGCCAGCTCTGCCCCACATGGGGGCAGCTTCTGGTGTCTCCTCACAGAGGGTCCCCCTGCAGGCCCCTGCTGCCCAGACCTGGCCTTGCAAACCTGCGACAAGGATGATGAGGTGGTACCAAGGGGAGCATGGGGGTCTCAAGAAAAGCATGAGGTAGGGAAAGCAGCAAGAGGAGCTCTACGTTTCAATGAGCTAGCATCATTGCCATAGGCCCAGAGACCATCACCAAAAAGTCCCAGTGTGACTCTTCTGCCAAGTGCGCAGCCTGCCCTTGGGTCAAGGCAATCCCAAGCACAGACTCAGGCTGGGCAGAGAGTGGATTGAGAGCAGCCCTGAGAAGGACTTGGGGGTGTTGGTGGACAAAAAGCTCAACAGGCCCCAGCCCCTAGCACTGTCACCCAGAAATCCCCATGTCCTGTGCTGGCCCCACAGCGTGGGCAGCAGGGGACAAGGAGGATTCTGCCCCTCTGCCCTGCTCAGTGAGATCTCACCTGCAGAGCTGCCTCCAGCCCTCAGGTCCAACATCAGAAGGATGTGGAGCTGCTGGAGTGAGTCCAGAAGAGGCCAAAGAGATGCTCCAAGGGCTGGAGCCCCTCTGCTGTGATCCAGGCTCAGAGAAGAGAAACCTTCTCTTCTCCAGGCTGGGAGACCTGGGGCTGTTCAGCCTGGAGAAGAGAAGGCTCCAGGGAGACCTTAGAGCAATTTCCAATACCTAAGAGAGCTGAGAGGGGACTTTGAACGAGGACCCGGAATGCCAGGACAAGGGGAATGGCTTTCCACTGACAGAGGGCAGGGTTAGAAGAAATTCTTCCCTGTGGGGATGGTAAGGCCCTGGCACAGGGTGCCCAGAGCAACTGCGGCTGTCTCATCCCTGGAAGTGTCCAAGGCCAGGTTGGACAGGGCTTGGAGCAACCTGGTCTGGTGGCAGGTGTCTCTGTCCATGGCAGGGGGTGGAACAGGATGAGCTTTGAGGTCGCTCTGATGTGGTTGGAACTCCATGACTCCTAGTTGTATGTTGAATGTTCTGTAGATGGTTACTTTAAGAGTGTTAAAGACTCCTAATCATACATTGGATGTTCTGTTGATGGTTATGCATATTGTTACCTTGAACGGTTTGTACCCAGTTTGTAACCCAAGTCCCAGTTTTGTGTGCCCTTACCTCTTGTCGGTTTCTGCTGCTCCCTGCCTGCTCTCTGTCTGCCCCCCTTCCTGCTCCCTGCCGACTCCCTATCTGCCCGTCAAGCCGAAACCAACGCCCATGAGGCCTTGCCAGAACTGAAAGTACAATTAACACCAAAAACCCCATAGCAACAACGAGTCAGTGCGAAATCCAGACCCACAAAGGACTCCACCAGGCTGGTGGGACATCAAGCTATCTGTGGAGGCTTTCCACCTCCTCACCATAACTTCAAAGGCACTCGGAAAGAAAGACACCCCTGGACTAAAACAAGTCCAAAGAGTTCCTGGCAACTTTTGTGAGGATGAGCTCCTGCCTCTGCAGCGTGAGCAGCAGAGTTGATGTAGGCCTCCTCCTTGGCAGTGCTCGAGGGAGCAGCAGTGGTGGAGGTGATCTCTTGAGCTTTCCCTGTTTAATAAAGGCATTTAAGGAGCTAATCATTATCTCATGCCCTGTTTATTCGTAACAGCTCCAGCCCAAACCAGTCTGGGATTCTATGCTGAGGTGAAACATCACCACAGGGATGGTAAATCTAGGCATTGCCTAGCTGCCCTGGCACCATGTCCGTTGGGTGGTCCCTGAAAAGGTAAAAGAGCAGCTCCTGAGGAGACCAGGTCATCCCATTGGGCCAAGACTGCAAACGTGGGAGGCCATCACTCAGTGCTGAAGGCTCACTGTCAGGTGCCCTGACCCTTGACCAGTAGAAGGTGGAGGCTTTTGTGCCTTCAAGGTGGAGCTGACTGAGCACACGGCTTCTGTCTCTCCTGCCCATGGTTCTCCCCTGTCTGGGCAAGGGATGTGAGCTGAGCAAAGGCTGGACATGGTATCAGTGCATGGCACGTCCCTCAGCCTCAGGGACCATAGAAATGGGCATGGCTCCAGCCAGGAAGACACATTGCTGCCACTCACTGTGACAGACAACATGGAAAATAGAAATTTTCAGTTGCAAAATAGAGCTTAAAGACTAACTAGCAAATTAGATAAAAGAATGTAAAAGTAGACACACAGGATGCTAAACAGAGCTGGAAGCAGTGGATAAACAGATAATAAGGAGCCTAAGTGGGTTTTGTGGCAAAGTTACGTAACAAGAAACAACAGTGCATGTGCTAAGAGAAGTTCAAGGCAAGGGCACTTACAATTTTGTGGGCTCTCAGTGAATATGGCCACCAAAGACCTCTTTAGACAACCATAAAAGACCATAAAAGGTCTTCCAGTAAGGGGCAGAAGTGGGTAAAGTAGTTCTAGGAAAAGTAATGTTTATATATGAGCTAGGAGCTACCTTGTGATGAATATGTATAATCATGGTGGAATAAACACCCCATTGTAAAGTTTCATGGCATACATTCACTTAGAGGAAACATCCTCTTCATATAAATATCAATCATTAATCAACAGTAATACTTGCTCCAGGGATGATCTGCGAGTGGTGTCACCACAGCCTAGGCAACTTCATACACCTGATCCAGCAGCACTGACCCTGCTAGTTTGGGCAATTTTCCATTCACTTTGCCATTCACTCAGTCTATATCTCACCAGTCCGACTGTGAGGAGATTGCGTGGCTGTTGAATGTTTTGCAATCTCAGGCAACACCATCCCTGATCTTCCATTATTCACAGGGTCAATCAGGTTGGCCAGATATGATTTCCCCGTGGTAAATATGTGCTGGCTGCTCCCAATGCCCTTCCCTCTCAGTTGCATGAAAGGGTGTCCAGGAGGATTTGCTCCATCACCTTTCCAGGGACTCCAAGGGAGCTGATTAGCTTGTAGTTCTTCAGACTCTCTGTTGTGGCCATCTTTAAGACTGGTGTAATGTTCTTTGAAGTTCTCAGGAACGACCTTTGCTGGCCAGTCCTTTCTGAAGACAGTAGACACCTGTTATAGCTTCCTCTGGTCCTTAGACCTGGTGAATGCCTGGCTCAAGAGCTCCCTAACTCTTCTCCCCCTTCTGTACTGTTGCAGTATATGAATGCTAGAGACACAAGCTAGAAGCAAGTGAATCTGGTTTATTGCAAAGTTAAGACAGTATTTATACATTTTAGTGTGAGAAACTGTGTTCAGAAATTTGCTCAAAAGCGGTTGCAGGCCTGTAATAAATCCTGTTGTTTTGACAGTTTGTTATTCTTCTCTCAAGGTTTGACAAACAGAACGCCTTTCCTGCTTTCAGATCATGTGTAATCAGCTGTCTTCCCCATTTCTCAGCATTCCTGCTCAAATGATGCAGGGTGACTTCCTCTGTAACTCCATATCTTCCCCCTCTTTATTTATGGGGGTCATAGATAAAGCTAAGGTAACCATGACTTGTTTTTGCATGCTTTTAATAGCTCTGATTATGTTAAAAAGGACAAGACAGAAGATTAAAAAGGATATCATTGCCAAACAACCCAGTCCAATGAAATCCCAAATTTGTAAATTTATCCCAGAAAACCAACTTTTTGGATTTAGCCAAGAGAGATAATTTTTCAGATCTGTCAACACCTTTTGTTCCTGCAGAGTTTGTAAAGTTCTGAGTTGATCCTTTAATTGAGTGTGAAGTGATTGGATATCTTATTGTAGGGTTTCAGCAAAGGCCTCTTGGACATCGTTTTTAACTTTCTCTCAGTTCTGTTCCATGTCAATCCATGGAAGAAGAGTGACACATAAGGAATTATGGATATATTCCCAATCACAGTGCAGGGATAGATAGAGTTTTTTGGGCCTCAAGTGTCTCACCTACGCATAAAAGAACACTTTCCAAGGTGTGTAATCTGGCCAATATTTCTTTATCAATGATTTCTTGTGTTTGTAACTATTTTGTGATATTAGTTAAAGCTTGTCCCACAGTATGAGAAGTTTGAATGGAATCAGTTAAGGCAGTGACAGCCACAGAAGCTGTGGTAAATACTATCATGGCAGAAACAATAGCAAAAATTAGCCAACGCAGAAAATTGCAAACCCGTTTCTTACTCATTTGGATTTCCTCTTGGACTAGTTGAGCAAATTATGAAACACCATTTTGTCCTTCCCAAGTCTGAGTCAAATTTACAGGTACCCAAATTTCAGATCTTCTTTTAAATAGAAGAAGGATGGAATAGTCATGCGTATCTTCATAGGTTACATATGATTTGAAAACAAAAGAATCAGCAGATAAAAAATAGAAACCATTTCTATAATCTGTCAAAAAAATCAATAGCTAAAGCAAAAACATACGGGTGTGAGGTACAAGTCATTAGTAATTGTTCTTCTAGCAGTGTTAAATCTATAACAATTGTAGAATTCTTATTTAATTACACTTGGTATAGCCAATTGCCAATAGCAGGTAGCAATATTTTCCACAAATGTTTGTGCACACAGGACTGATTATTACCTAAATAATATCGAATTAATGATTCAGCCTTCCCACCAACATGCCAAACAATACTGTGGTTTGCCTTTTGGGGTGAGAGAATGATTGTATTGGTCCCACTTTCTCTAAGGATACCATGTGCTCCCCAATCAATTACCCTTCTGTACTGTGAGAATTGTTGTTGTGGTCACTGTCCTATACATGATGTCCATTTCAAATGCCTTATATTGGAGAACAGGTGAAAAAGGACATTTCAGGAAATGAGGTGGAATGGCATCCACAGATTTGTTGGAGGTAGACAGAAAGGCCAGCAATGTAACAGCAGTCAATTTTCTTGCAGTCTCTGAGTGTACATATATTAAATATAATTGCATAGAAAAGTTAGTGCAAGGTAAAGGTAAATGATTCCATGTTAAGCAGATAGGTGATAAATCAGTAGCAAAAGTATTGTTAATATGACATGTATCTAAAATATCCTGATCCAAGTTAGGAAGCCAAGTTCCTCCTACTTATTCCGTTCCATTACTGCTGAGGGGAGGCTCTGGATCTGACCAGGTCAGAGGCTGAAACAGCAGAGGTTGAATGATGTGGGCCCAGTAGATTCTCCCTTCTGCCATTTGATGGCCATACAGCAGTAGAAAGACAAGGTTCATTGTTGTTGTTCTTGGCTGGGTTTGATGTATCCTGCTGGAAGACAATATGGTCCTGTGGGCAAAGAAACATGTGTGTAACCTCTTCCCCAAGCTAACAATGGAACTGGACCTTTCCACTGACCATTGTGTACATCCTTGTATGTAACGTCTGGGTGAACTCCTCCATCAGCAGTCTGCCTAAGTGTCTTTAATGCACAGTTAAGTCATCTCTAGTGGAGAGATTCAAAAAATTCAGAACATAGATTGCTTTGTCAGACGTGTGCTGCCCTTTTGTGCTGTCAGATGCACGTGGGACAGACTTGTCACCACAGGTCCACCAGACTTGATCCAGGAACAATGGAGGGCCATGCATTGGTAGGCAATGGCCTCCAGCAAGAGCAAAGCAGGATCTCCTAGCAGCAAAGCCCGAGCTTGTGAAGCGGGCCATCTCCTCAGCAGACACCAAAGGGCTTCCTTCCAGCCCTGAACGTCGGCCACAAGTGCCTGCTTTTCTTCAGCGCCTGCTCCTTCTTCCTTTGTTCCAAGGCAGTCCAGGATTTAGTTGGGAAGCTCAAGCACGTGTCTTTAAGGTGCCTGCGTGGAGGAGAGGGACGGCAGCTGCAGCGCAGGCCGCGTGTCTTTCTCATGATGGCAGCAATGCCACAGCCATAGGACGCCTGCCCGTGGAAGGCGAGTGTGCCCTCAAGCACAGCTATTGAAGCCAGTCAGGGGCAAAGGCTGCAGCTGCAGCTGTGAGGCTGGCAAGTCAAGAGAAAGCCGTTGTGGCCAATTCTGCTGAAGCCTTTTGCCAAACCACGTGCAGTGGTGCCCACAGTACGGCCCCTTTGGGCATCGCGGCAGGTGCGGATGCCTCGTTGGGCAGGCACCAGCATTGGGGCTGCTGCTGCTCCTGTGCAGGCTCTGGGGCTGTTTCTGCGGCGTGCAGAGCCACTTGGGCAGCAGTGAGTCGGCAGCCCTGCTCGAGGAGACATCGCTGTCCTCCCCATGTAGGCAGAAGCTCTATGAGCCCAGAGCTCTGTGTCAGGGGGGCCTCGGTCTCTGCACCGTGGCCTGGGCAGCTGCAGGGGCCCGGGCCGGCCGCCAGCCCTGCCTCTGCCCACTGCCCACTGGGCAGCACCCAGTGGCCGTGCCCTGGCAGGGCCCCCTTGCCTTCCTTGTCCCCAGCCAGCCCAGCCTGGGCACCTCGGGGCTGTCCCCACCCTCCTGCTGAGGCGCAGCCTTGACGGCTTCTGCCACAGGCGTGGGAGACTCTCTGGGGAGGGCCAAGAGCAGCCAGGTGGCAGGAGAGCTGCTGGGCGGCTGCTTATGGCCTCTGATACCCAATTCCTCGGGGATTCCCACAAGGCCGTCCCCTCAGAGGCTTCCTGTCCCCTTGGAGCCTCCTGCCACCCGCACCCTCCCATGTGGCCCTCGTGCCTTCCGGCTCCCTTGTCCCCTCAGGGCCTCTGCAGCCCCTCATCCCCTCACGGCCTGCCACTGCTCCGTCCTCTCAGGGTCTCCTTCAGCCTGGCCAACCTGCCCCGCAGCGGCGCAGCCCCGACGCAGCTCCAGAGGAGCCGGATCGAGAGGCAGCTCGGGGCCCTCAGCGATCCAGCCAGCAACACACGGGCAGGAGGGCACGGATGGCACTTCCTGGCTGGGAGAGGCCTTGTGCCCATCTCCAGGCACCAGCCTCGCAGGGATCCCCGCAGCTCCGGCCCCTGCCCAGCCGCTCTCTCGGCAGCGTTAAGGCTTCAGCAGAAGCACCAAAGGCCAAGGGGCTTCTGGCCATTTTCCCTTCCCCACTGCACGCCTGGGCAGGTTGCTGAGCAAAAGGAGCTGTTTCCCCCTCTTCCCCTATGCCCTGCAGACCCTGGGCACCAAAAGAAAGCTCCTGGGAGTCTCTGTATTGTAAACAGACGCTATATTTCTATATCTATGTCTACAGAATATATACTCTATATCCTAAAAAGGGAAAACCAAACGGAATTGAAAACCATCTACAAGAAAAGAAAAATCCCCAATGGCTCGGGTGGCCCCAGCAGACAGAGAGCCTCTCAGATCATCTCTCCTCAGAGCTCCAGCAGCACAGCCGGCCACGGCCCCACAGACAAGGCTGTTTCTTGAGTGCCCTGCTGAATCGATCCTGCAGCTTCTGCAAGATGGAGCCCGGAGCTCTCTCTACAGCCCGCAGGACAAAGGCTGTTCCGAGAGCCAGGCCTCTGACAGCAGGGCTGATGTCGTACGCCATCTCTTCAAGGGCTGCAAGAGAGAGGAACAGAGCCGCGGTCAGATCCCAAATCTGCGTTGACCCGAGGAGACCCCACTGCCAGGGCCATGCCAGCCGGCTCTGGCCATGGCCAGGATGGGGGAGCAGGGCCCAGGGGGACCAGCCCGAAGGCACTGGACACTATTGCCCGACGTGGCCCTGGAATCTCTGTGTGTGCTCTGGCCATGCCAGCCCTGCTCCGCACAGGGAGCAGAGGCCTCGGCAGCCGGGGCAGGGATGGCAGCTCCTGCCACTGACAGCCCGCTGCCCTCACTCACCCTGACAGATGCGCTGGAGCTCTCGCTTGCGCCCTCTGAGGTGCCTCCCAGCCATCCCTGCGAACACAGAGCCTGTCACGGTCCCAGCGGCACAGCTGCCTGCCTGCCAGCGGCGCTGCCGGCCCTGTGGCCACACAGCCTGGTGCCCCCGGCAGGGCTCGGGCCGGGCCCTTGCCCCATGCCGCTGCCTGAGGGCCCGGCTGTGAGAGGGCAGCGGCAGCACTGAGGGCAGATGGGGCTCCACGGCGCCGGGCCCGGATGGTGCCGCCGGGGCAGCAGCCGGGGCTGGGGCTGAGGTGGGGCGGGGAGGGAGCCAGGGCTGGTGGCTGCTCACCAATGAACCTGATGGCCGCCTGTCGCAGGGACTCCTGTGGGCTGTCCAGGTAGACCATGGCGTGGTGCAGGTGCTCCGCCGCTCGGCTCCTGTCCTGTGCCAGCTGGAAGAGAGCGCCAGGAGGAGCAATTGGTGCGGGCTCAGCCACTTGGCCGGGCACTCCATGCGGCCAGCACTGGCCTCCCCTGCCCACACAGCCCTGCGAGGCGGCCAGCAGCCTCTGGCACTGGGCTCTGGAGGGGGCAGAGGGCCGGCTGCTGCCCTGGCAGCCACTGTGCTGCCCCATCCCAACAGCCCAGCTGGGCCAGGGCTCCATGGGCACCCAGCCCCATCGGGGCCACAGGAGCCTGGAGCAGAGCCCCCGCGGCCCAGGCAAGGGAGCGGCGTGTGGGGCACAGGCTGGCGCCCCTGGCTGCAGCCCTGGGCAGGGGCGCAGCTGTCCCCCGCACAGATGGAGCAGTGCGGGCCGGGGGCTTTTCCAGCCTGAGGCTGGCGCTTCCAGGCCACCCTTACCAGACCCTCGCAGAAGCTCCAGGTCTGATCCCCGTGCAGCATCTGCTGGAGATCCTTCCTGTTCAGGAACGTGGCTGAACAGCGTAGCGTTTCCCGGGAGGCCTGGAGAGCAGCAGAGAGCCGGAGATGGCACCACAGCCCAGGGCACAGGAGCCACATCCCTCTACCAAAGCCAGGAGGAGGCTGCAGCCCACAAGGCACCAGAGCAGGAGGCGGCTGAGTCCACTGCAGCAGCCACCAAGTCCTCACCTCAACCACACGCTGATCTTCGTTGTGGCAGTGGAGGGAGAGTGGGAGCAGGCTCTGGCGCACGTGTGGCTTCAGAGCCTTCTTCTCCCCTTCCGGGAAAAATTCCAGCACCTCCCGGAAAACGAACATGGAGCACAGCTGCACCTGGCTGTCATACTGGATGAAAGGAAAAAAAAAGACCTCAGTGTGGGCTGCTTCACACCCACCTGGGCACAGGCCTGAGAATGCACAGGGCACAAAGTGTCCCTGGGCAGCACCCGGTGGCTGTGGCTGGGGGCACAGAGCCTTACGCTGTCAAAGAGTGGCAGGAGCGCCTCAGCCAGCTGCAGGGCAAGGGGGGTGCTTATCAGGGCGCCATTGTAGAAGAACAAACAGCTGAGGAGAACGATGGTCATCCTAAGCACGTCCCTGTGATTTTCCTGCAGGAGCTCCACGAGCCTTTCATGCAGGCTCCACATTCTTCTGGCCTGTGTGGAACACCAGTGTGTGAAATGCCAGCCTGCTGCTGCAGGGCCCAGAGGCCAAAGGTCTGTGCCAAATTACTCGGGCAGCTGAAGCGGGAACCAGGAGAGCTGGCAGCAGCTGCCTCAGCGCCCGAAGCCCAGCCAAGCCCAAGCGACAGCATTCCCCAGACCCATGCCAGCAGCACGGCTTTGGCTGCTGCCCCCTTCGCACCATCGAGAGATTCTTGCCGAGCACCACGAGGCCTCTGAGTGCCAAGCGACACCGCTCCGTGCACTGGCTCTGCAGGTTCTTAGACATCATCTGCAGGGCGCTGCCACGGCATTCAGTCAAGTCCAGGCACTCTGGGATCTGAAAGGCACAGGGCAGTGACACAGGACCCGGCCGGCAGGAGCCCAGAACTGGGCTGGGCCCAGGCAGCAGCAGCACAGGGTGAGGGCAGCGTCCCAGGCAGCTGCGGCTGTGAGAGGGCAGAGAGCCGGGAGGCAGCTCAGCCAGGCAGCGCTGGCCTTCAGGCTCACCTCCACAAGGAAGGCCATGGTGGCCAAATCCCAGGATGGCGTGTCTTTGCTGGGCAGCCCGAGCAGGTAGAAGGCGATGGCGGAACACCAGGGTATGGATGCGTGGCGCATTTCTCTGACAGGAGGAAAAAGGAACCAAGAGCCTGAGCCAGCGGGGGCAAACCTCTCCCCGGACTGACTGACAGAGGTCTGCTCTTTCTCCACCACCCTGCAAGGGGACCCGGGCCCTTTGGGAGGCGGCTGCTCTTGGGCACCGTCCTCTGGCAGCCTCTTGCAGTCTCCGTGCAGTCCGTGCTTTGGTGACAAGGCCCCCCGGCCCACGGGCACTGTGTGGGACAGACTGGGCACAGGGCACAAATGCCGAGGCCAGCTGGGGAGAAGGGGGTTTCACCTGGCCAGCATGCCCACAGCAGAGTGGTGGGTGTGAGGACAAAGCAGTGTGTCCCAGCCACGCTTGTCTTCCATTGCCAGCACCACATCCTCATAGTGCAGTCGGCAGAGCAGGGCCTTCAGGGTCTGCGCTGCAAAGCTGTGTGCAGAGCAAAGCCCAGGTCACACTGGGAGCACTGGTTCCTGTCCTGGGGACGTGGCAGGGACAGGAGCACGGGCATGGAGCACCTGTTGGGGTTGGTGGCCAGGCCGTGTTGCTGCTGGCATCTCTTCCAGAAGGTATCGACCGCCTGTGACATCTGCACTGTGCTGAAGAGCACTTGGAAGAGCAGGTGCACAAAGAGGCGGGGAAAATACACTGTCACTACGTGTGGGACACAGGGCACCTGCAGGATCTTCCACATCACCACAGTTGCCTGCAAAGGACAGAGCAGCCCGAGTCAGCGCTCGGTGCCGAGGTGTGCGTGTGGCAGGGCCTGAGCGTGGGAGGGAGAGGCCACCGGAGACGCAGGGGGAGCACCAGGCCCGGTGGCCCTGAAGCTGCCCCTAGGCCAGGCTTCAGCTCGGCACCTGAGGCAGGGAGATGCTGTGAGGGAGGGAGGATGGAGAGTTGACAGAGAGGTGACCTTGGGGTGAGCAAAGGCCAGTTGCAGAAACTCACAGCCAGGGCAAGGACAGCCGTGTGGTCCCCGTCAGAGGTGCATGTGCTGTGCTCTGGCCAGTTGGCCAGCACATCAAGGAGTGTCAGCATGGCCGGCTCTGCAGTCCTGCACGAGCACAGGATGGTCTTCCACATGGTGGTAGCAGCTCTGTGGGGTCAGAGCTCTGTCTCAGGGGGGTCTGGGACACAGCAGCGTGGCCTAAGCAGCAGCGGGGAGCTGAGCTGGCTGCCAGCCCTGCCTCTGCCCGCTGCCCTTCACTGGCAGCACGCAGGCAGCCCAGCCCTGTGGGGACTGGCCCCTGAGGGGCAGGGAGGGAGCATGGCAGCAGGCTGGGGGGCTGACATGCCAGAGCTAGCAAAGGGAGGAGCGAGAGTGCCCTGGAATTCTCTGCTGGTCAGACACCTAGCACAGGCTGTGCAGGGGGATGGGCTGGTGAGCCCTGAGCCTTCTGGGCACGTGGGCACCGTACCTGTCACACGATGGGGCCACACGCAGGAGAGCCATCACCACGTCGGCGGGCTGTGCCTCTGTCAGATCCAGAAGGGGCCTGTACAGATTGTACTCGGGAAACTCATTGGCCATGAGCCACTGGTGGATGTACCTCACCATGGCGGGCACCTGGAGAAGGCAGGGGGCAGATTTGGAAAGCTGCCAGAGAGAGGAATGTGCCCAGCTGGCCCAGAGAATGCTTCCCTTGCCACCACACTGCAATGGCCTCAAAGGCTTTCAGTGAGCAGCAGGCTCACTGGGCTTGGAGGCGCAGCAATTGCTGGCAGGATGGAAGCCAGGCCACAGGCTGCTTACTTGCTTTGCACTGGAAGGACCCTCCTCCACAAGCATATCCAGCAGGGCAGCACTGGTCTTGGTTTTGAAGATGGGAGAGTATACTCTGAGCACAGTGCCCATGACACTGGTCTCTTCCTCCCGAATTCTCTTCATGAATTTGCAAACCATCTGTAGCGGAAGGGCAAGAAGTGAGGGATGTTCCGTGCAGCGCTCCAAGCACGGTGCTGGGCAGAGCAGGGACAAGAGGCCCCGCCCAGGTGGCGATGGCTGCAGGTACCTGCGCTGTTCTGCAGAAGAGGCCACGGGTGCGTTGCTGCTCTTGTGTGCGCTGCATGGCTGCACCTGGCAAAGAGCGAGCGCAGCCTGAACTGAGGGGCTGCGGGAGAGGCCGCAGAACACAGCCCGGCCCTGCACTCACCAGGCAGGGACAGCCCCGCGATGCTCCAGGCCATGGAGCAGGGCTGAGGGGAGTCTGCTCCGGGCCCTGCTCCCTCCTGTCCCTGGGCATGTCCCCAGGGCATGGGATGGGATGGAGTCAAGCTGGCTGCAGGCACCAGCCCATTGGCCCAGTTCTGTCACTCACCCTCCTGCGTTGGCTGGAACTGCTGCACCTCTTCAGGCCGCTGTGCTGGGGCAGTTCCAGGGCCTTCTTTCTCCTCCTTCCCGCGGGCCAGATTGGGCTCGCTCGGGGATCTCTGGTCTACGTCACTGCCTGGATTCATGCCTACTTGCAGGAGAAGATGGCTCGGCCAAGGTCCGAGTCAGCAAGTCCTGCAGTGGTGCCTTGAAGACACGTGCAAGAGTGAAGTCTTGTCAAGGCTACAGGACAGCAAGTCCTGCACTCTGGTCTCTGGGGCTCCTGCCACAATGACAGGAGACTCGTTGTCAAGGACCGTGGTCAGCAGATGCCACAGTCTGGCCTCGAGGGCAGCGGATGCAGGGACGGGAGATGCCTCGGAAAAGCTCCGGGTCACCACGTCCCGCAGTCTGCCCTCGAGGGCAGCTGCAGCAGGGAAGCCTCGGGAAGGCCACAGGTCACCAAGTGCTGTGGTCTGTCCTCGAGGTCGCCTGCAGCAGTAACACCTCGGAAAAGCTCCGGGTCAGCCAGGAACGAGTGCGCTGTGCGGGGGCTCCTCACGGCACCGCTCTGTCCCGTCGCGTGCACCGAGCACTGTGGCGTGGCCCCGTCACTGCCGACACCTATGTCACCGTGTGTCACAAAGGGCCCTGGGACACCCTGTCCCGTTCCATGCCACCATGCTGCGCTGTGTCACAAAGGGACCCTGCACACACTGCCACCTGCCCTGGGGCCGTCCCTGGACCACCCAAAGTGGCCCAGGCTGGGAGCAATGCCTTGCCCCAAGTGTCTCAGACAGCCCGACAGGATCTTTAGGGAGGGCTGAAACCATAAGCAAACACTGCCCTGCTCTGCAGGCTCGGGGCCGCAGGAGGAACGGGAAGGGCACAGGACCTTCCACTGAAGCTGTCATGGCCTTCCTGGGACACGTCCCACCTGGTGGCTGTTGGAATTCCCTGACTCTTTCCTGCTCCAAGATCAGGGCAAATAAAACTCAGGAGATGTTCTTTTTGAAGTCTCACTCTGGAATTTATTATCTTTATCTGTTACAAATGAGCTGTGAGCTCTCTCTAACAAGTCAAGAAAGTGAGCTGAAATGGTGTTTATGCAAGGCTATTTTAGTCCCAATTATCCAAGAAACAGTTGACATCTATATTATTTATGCTTCTCATCCAATTATGAACCTCCGAAACCCGCAGTGCGGACTTCTTTCACCCAATTACAGAAAACCACCAAAACGCAGGAAGAAGAAGAAGGAAGAAGGTGAAGAAGAAGGACAAAGACAACACCCCAAATCCTCCATCTTGAATCATATGTGTTACTGTACACTAAAACCTCAAATTCCAAGTTTTTCAGATTCCAACAGGTGGCAAAATGCCTTTGCCCAGATTGAGGAGGAGATTGCTCATGCAGCGGCCCTTTTCCTATCACTGCAAGTGGCAGGCTAGACCACTCAGAGACAAGTTTGGGTTTGTTCCAAGGCTCCGGGTGGCGTCGGACCCGAGATGCGGCAGCACTGGCTGTAGCAGGATAAAACTTGCGTGACCCTCTCAGAAAGACAGGATGAAGAGTGAAGAAAAGAAACCAGATCTGCGTGGGGGTTTCATCCAGAGGTTTATTTCAGCCCATCAGGGCTTCTGAACAGGGCAACCTCCACGGTGGAATGGCCAGCCACGCGGCCATCTGCTTGTTTTAACTGGGGGAGGGGGAAAGGGAAGGGGCAATGACCCCACCAATCCAAGAGGGAAGGGGAGTGACCCAAGACCAGGATGGCAGCCTGAGGGTCAAATCCCCTTTGGGGAGTCGGGGTCGGGGGGGTGGGTGCTATTTCTGTTCTGGCCAATCCCTTCAATGACTTCCCTGGAATTTTTCCAGGGGTGGCAGAGAGACCCCTTATATTAAAATCAAGTCCCTTGGGATTGGCTGAAGTAGTTGCAACCTGGGAGGAGAAAGCCAAAGGAAAACCACCCTGGAAACCTTAGGATAATATGAATAAAGACACAAAGCAACAGAGGAGCACTGAAACAATGAGCAGGTGGATCGGGCTGGAAAAATGGAGGTATTACAGATAGATATGGGTTGGCAACATGAGAGACAGTTGTTCCTAGCTTGATGGGCCCATGATGCCTCAGGCCATTAGGGCAGAGATGCCACCTATCAGTAGGCATGAGACCGAGGGGTGGATCTAGCCATTGGGCAGCATCTCCCAGGTTATCCATGATTGTGAGACAGGAGCTCCAATCAAGCAAGCCCCTGTGGTATGGGGAGACCCTGCTCCAAATACAAGTATGGGGAAGCCTGGCAGATTGATTACATTACACGGCCTCAAACGCGCCAAGGCAAGTGCCAAGGCAAGCTCACAATGGTAGAAGCCAGCAGTGGATGGTTGGAGACTTACCCTGTGCCTCACGCTACTGCCCAGAACATCATCCTGGGTCTTGAAAAGAAAGTCCTTTGGAGGCATGGTTCCCACAAGAGAAGTGAATCCAACAATGGGACTCATTTCAAGAATAGCCTTTTAAACACCTGGGCAAGAGAACATGGCATTGAGTGTGTGTACCATATCCGCTACCACGCACCAGCTGCCAGGAAAGTTGAGTGGTGCAATGAACTCTTAAAAACAACATTGAAGGCAGTTTAATATAGAACCAGTTCAACAGTGGGTGGTTGATGCGGGCTAAAGCCCGATCAAAGTTTTAGAGGGGGGAGTTTTTTTAAGTAAAATGTTTCTGGGAGTTAAAGCTTAAGTGTTGTAAGTAAGTAATGTTTCTGAAAGTTATATGTGTTGAAGGTTGTAAGTTAGCTATAAGCGAGTTAAGGACTCCGTGAGTAACTGTTTAAAGTGATGACATCACGTAAGCGGTGTCAGCGCTCCGAGCCCGGATTGGTGGACGCAGTGGACCAATCATTTGACGCCCTGGCAAAATGATTGGTCCAGGATGATCCTCGCTAAAGACCAATCAGAGCTCAGACAATGAGCCAATCGGGGAGAGGATCCTGAGCGCCCCAATCAAGAGAGAGCAAGAGAGGATAAAAGGGACTTCGGGCCTTTGCTGAGGGCTCGCCTGTGGAGCTTGGTGTCTACGGGGTGCCCGGAGTTTTTACAGTGTTAGGACTTTTGTTACTTTGTATTTTTCTCTGGCTTGTTGGGTGCTGCCTGGGCTTATCTCGAGCTCCTGTCTTTGGTGGTTGCAAAAAGAAAGGAGGTGCTTTTTTTGGTTTCATCTGAGTCTCTGCCTCGTTTATTACAACACCAATGAGGCCAGCCCAGGAGTGCTGGACCCAGAGCTGGGCTGCCCAGTACAGGAGACAGGGACAGACTGGACAGAGTCCAGCACAGGGCCATGAAGGTGATGCAGGGACTGGAGCATCTCTGCCATGAGGAGAGGCTGAGAGAGCTGGGACTGCCCAGCCTGGAGCAGAGCAGGCTCAGGGCATCTCATCCCTGGGGATAAATACCCAGGGAGAGGCTGCAGAGGGCACGGGGCCAGGGACAGCCCCAGGGGCCACGGGCACAAAGTGACACACAGGAGGGGCCCTGCCAGCTCAGGAGACATTTCTGCACTGGCAGGGTGGCCGAGCACTGGTGCAGGTGCCCAGGGAGGTGGCAGAGTCTCCATCCCTGGAGAGACTCAAAAGCCACCTGGACACATCCTGGGCAGCTGGCTCTGGGTGGCTCTGATGGAGCAGGGCCTGGGCAAGAGGACCTCCAGAGGTGCCTCCAGCCTCGCCCAGCTTGAAATTCTGTGAGAAAAAAAATAGGCTGCAGTTTCCTAAGGACAAATGAAAAATCTTCATACATGGCAGATTTCTCCTGCTCTCACCAAAGTGGTTCATGTCACATGTCTCCCTTCTGCACATTCCTCCCTGGAGAGAAGATGCTTCTAAGATCTCTCCTTGAGGTGGAGAGAAGTGTTTGCTCATGGTCATTGGTTTGGCTGTTCAGTCTTTAATTAAGAATTGGTTTTGCTGGGTTGAATAGAATTACTTCAATGTTGCTTCAAATATAACTCACTATATTGGAAGTTACAGTTCTCGGTACTGGGTAGTAAATAAGTCTGTTCTGATAAAGATCTTTTAGTTTAATTGTGATGATATAAACTCTTTATTTGTCTATAAATATAGCCTTCATCCTATGGAACACAATTGTATAAAGGTTCAATTACATCTATACTACCCTTTAAACATAAACTATGGACTAAGTCTATGACTGCATCTAGCTGTATCCTGGCTCTTCTCTGAGAAGTTGAGGAAGCAAGGAGATCCTTTCTGCACCTTGTGACTCAAGAGGAGTGTCCTGCCTGCTCTCTGCACAGCTCTCCAGGTGGTCCTGCTGGTCCCGGGCCAGCTGTGACTGCAGCAGGGACACCTGGAAGAGGCACAAGGCCCGGCTCAGACAAGCCCACGCTGGCAGGAGCATCCGCAGCCCCACGGTACTGGCTGTCGGGGCAGACACAACCTCCAACTCCAGCCCTCACCAACACTGTGCCCTTGGGCAAGGGGAAAGGAACAGGCTCCCAGACTGCCCCTCAACAGAGCTCAGATGATCAACAAGTCCCGTTCATGGCTGGCAAACCCTTCCCATGTACATCCCTCAGCCACCACAGGTCTGTTGGAGAGAGTTCCAACAGCGTTTAGGAACCCAGCTCTGATTTCCAAAGCACAAACTTGGGCCACTGACCCCTTTCTCCACAGGCTGTGCCTCAGGGCTGCTGCTCCTCTGAGCTACTGGAGGACCCTTCATTTTGAGAAGCCGACATAGTCTGCCGGTCAGACTGGGAGACAGGCAACGTGAAGTAGTCTGGGAGGAACACTCTCCTAAAAGTTCTGATTGTTCTCCCTTCAGGTTTCACCTGCACGTTGGATGGGAGAAAGGGTCAGAGAAACCTGTCAGCAAACATGGAGCAAAATGACCTCCAGAAATCAAGGCAAGGAGGTCTGTGCTCTGAGACTCTGAAATGCACCAGACAACACTGGGGGCACAAAACTCTTGCTGGGGACTGTGCAAGAGAGGCCAGTTTGTGTCTGGGGACACGGGGCCAGGGAGGGAGGCAGCAGGGTGAAGATGCCTTTGTGAAAGCCATGGGCTGCCACAGCAGAGAGAACAAACCAAAGGGTGTGCCCACAGCAGGCACAGGGAGAGGCAAGGAAACAAGCAGAGGTCTCCAAAGCACTGCCTGGGCTAAGGTGTTGTGTTCCAGAGGAGCCTGAGGCTCTGCACAGGCAGCAGACTTTACCTGCTCACCACTTCTCCTGGGCTCAGTAGTTGGTTCAGGCTTCTCTGTCTTGTCTTGTGCTGATGTGGCAACCAGATCCTGCACACATTCCTCGCCCTTTCTGGAGTGCTCTGACACCTGCTTCCCTTCTGCTCTGACAGCCTGTTGAGTATTCAGAGAGGAAATGATTCCCTTATTTCAAACACCACAAAAGCTGTCCCTCAGAAACCTCCATCTCGGGAAGCATCCTGGAAGCACCAGCACTGCAGCTGCTGTTCAGCCTCTTGGTACAAACCTCTGCTGGGTTTAATCCATCACTCATCAGCTTACATGCTCCATTCCTTCCACACCAAATCCAACCCCACGTGTTGCCTCCCGTTGCCTGGCCACAGGAGAAGCAGCTCCCCATGCCCAGCTTTTGGACTGGTGCTGATTTGAACAAGTTCCTGCACAGCCAGCCCAGGGACAGGGAGCAAACTCTCCCTCTCCCAGACTTCAGAGCATTCCCCACAGGAGCAGAGCACAGTGTGGGCAACCAAGCCCAGGGGGAGAATGAGCCTTCAAGCACTGCTGAGGCCTTGAAACTCCTTCAACTCTTCTTTCCTGACACCATGAGCTTGTGTTCCTGAGGAGCCGGAGGTTTGCAGAGGCAGCAAAAGCCCATTTTACCTGGTCACCAGTTCTCCTGGGCTCAGTGGTCAATTCAGGCCTCTCTGTCTTCTTTTCTGTTGATGCAACCGGTTCCCTAGGTTCCAGGCTGGTCTCTGATACACATAACATCTGCTCCACTTGTGCTTTAAAAGCCGGCTGGGTATACAGATAGAAGATTATTCCCTTATTTCAAACACCACAGAAGCTCTACCTCAGAAATCTCTATCTCAGGAAGCAGCCTCAAAGCACCAGCCATGCAGCTGCTGTTCAGCCCTTGGTACAAACCTCTGCTGGGTTCAGTCCATCACTTTGCTCACCAGCTCCATTCCTTCCCATGGCAAATCCAAACCCCCACGTGTTACCTCCTATTGCGTGGGTACGGGAAAAGCAGCTCCCCATGCCCAGCTTTTGGCCCGGAGCTGATTTGAACAGCAAGCTTCAGAGCTGCATCAGTCATTCTGGGCATGCCAGGAAACAATCTGGCAGTCAATGGTCTGTGGCTGGAGCCAGGCACACAGACAAGGCTGCTTGCTGCAGCCCAGGCTGCTTTGCCCAAGCAGTCCTCGACGGACTGCGACAGAGAGTCCCACCTCTTTATGGGAAACATCATTGGAGTAAGCCAGGGATGTTGTAGCGGACTGAAGGTCAGTGCCAATGCCTACCAGGATACAAGTCTTTCCCTTCAGGATGTCCAAGTGTTTCTTCAGAGATCCTTTGGCAATTTCACTCTTGCTAAGTGCAGCACTCAGGACCTGGGCATTCTCTATCCATTTCTTCAACGCAGCGCTCCCATGCTCCAATTCTTCCTCCATGCCTTCCCTCTCCACTTCCAATTGTTGAGTGTTTTCGTTATGGTTTCTCATCTCAGGTGCCAGCATTTCATTCTCCTTTTCTAGATGTCTCATCTCACCCTGGTGCAATTCCTGTTCATGCTGCCAAAACAGGAGGAAAAGGGTCACTCATTCCCTCTCTCGGTTTGCTTTTCATACCACATCTGGACTCCTGCTGCAGGGGCAGGCATGGGCTGCCTCTCTCTCTCTGCCTCCCGAGATGCTGCAGACCTTTGCTGGGCCCCCCCTTGATGCTGCATCTTTCCCAGCTCACGCAGCCCATCCCAGCTCCCTTTCTGCCCTTTCCTGACCTCTTGCAGCTCCACTCCCATGTTCCTTTGGGGAGGAGCTGCCAGAACTGCAGCCAGGATTTCAAATCCATGCTCAGCAGGATTTAGGCCATGCCATGAGGCTGTGCTCTCCCATCAGGGAGGAAGGGAAGAGCAAACACCCCGAGCATTTCATTTCCTGGGGTTGGGCCAACAGGAGTGGTTTTGGACCTGTCCTGTGTAGAGTTTCCAGGGCACCATCCCTGAGGGCCCCACTGCCCTCTCCTGGAGCAGCAATGGCCACAGCAGTCTGTCATCCTCTGCTGCCACTCAGGATGAGTGCTGCCCTTGCAGGCACCACGTCCTTATCTGGATCAGCACTTGGCTTTCCTCTCTTCTCTCCCCACTGGCTGCTCTCACATGGCCAAGGCCAAACACCTTTCTATTAACAACAAACTTGCTCTTCTCACCCCTCCTTCCAGGTCCAGATATTTAGAAATCTGAACATGGGTTTGGACATGAAGAATTGCCCAAATCATGAAATGTCATTAGACACAGTGTGGACATCGAGAACTAAAGCTTCTAGGGCATAGAACTTTGGCATGGAGGAAAATCAGCAGCCTCAGCACTACCTGGCTTTGGCATGACTACAACATCTTTCCCTCCTAATTCAGAGGAATGCAATTAGAAAAGTTAAACTGAAAGCAGGTGCTCCTTAGAACTAGTAACACAAGGTGCAGACGTAGCTAGGAAATGGCCTATCTCTGCCAATCTCACCAGCACATCCTTCCTTTCCTTCTCCAGGCTCTCCAATTTCCTCTGCAGAGATGCCACCATCTGACGGAGAGTCACAGCCTCTTCCTGCCTTTCAGTGACCTCTTTCTCCAGGGCAATTTCTCTAGAGGTGTGCTTCTTTTCTGCCTTCCACCAATCTGCAGCAGGAAAGGGGAAGGGGAAGGAGAGGGAGAAGGAGAAGGAGAAGGAGAAGGAGAAGGAGAAGGAGAAGGAGAAGGAGAAGGAGAAGGAGAAGGAGAAGGAGAAGGAGAAGGGGAAGGGGAAGGGGAAGGGGAAGGGGAAGGGGAAGGGGAAGGGAAGGGGAAGGGGAAGGAGAAGGAGAAGGAGAAGGAGAAGGAGAAGGAGAAGGAGAAGGAGAAGGAGAAGGAGAAGGAGAAGGAGGAGGAGGAGGAGGAGGAGGAGGAGGAGGAGGAGGAGGAGAGGAGAAGGAGAAGGAGGGGAAGGAGGGGAAGGAGGGGAAGGAGGGGAAGGAGGGGAAGGGGAAAAGCAAAGCAAAGGCAAACTGATGTGCATCCTGCAGAGACCACAGCACTGTCTTCTCTGTCTGCCTGTTTCTGCCAGGCCCCAAGCCCACAAGGGCTCCAAAACTGACAGATATGAAGGAAACCTCCATGCAGAGAGAAAAGCCGGAATGAAAGGGGCAAGGGTCAGAGGAATAGGAAAGTGTGTTTGCTCTTGGGCTTGCACAGAGTGAGCAATGCAAGAGAGACAAAGGAGCAGGAATGCCTGTGCAGCCCTGCTCCAGAGAGGCCAATAGCCTGGAGGCCCTGGCAGGGCCTGGAGTTTGGGGGAATCAAGCTGAGGCATCCAACTCCAGCTCCTTAGCACAGATAGGGCACATGAAAGGCACCAGGATCAGCCACAGCACAGCCAGATGGCACTGCCAGCTATGGCATCTTTCTTGGGAAAAAGCTTTCACGGGCACTTGGGTGGAGAAAACCCCTGCTTGTTGTTTTTCCCCTCTGCCATCTCTGGGCACTTTTATTCTGTGTGGCATCAGAGATCCTCGCTGGCAGGACAGGATGGGGCAGTGGGTGGGAGAGGCAGAAGCTGTACCTTGCTCACTTTCCTCCAACTGCTTCTGCAGCTCCTGATTGTGGGCTCTGAGATTGTCCCTCTGAGCCTGTGTCTTCTTCAGCTCCAGCTCCAAGGTGTTACACTGTATGGCCAAGGCAAGAGCTTTGTCATCAGAGCTCTGGAGCCTCACACGCAGCTGGGACACTTCAGCCTGCAGCGCGTGCACAGATTCCTTCAAGCACCGTTCTCCTGCTCGGGACTCCTCCAGCTCCTGCAGCAGCTGCTTCTCTCCAGCTGCCTGGGCAGCCTCTATCTGCAGCACTGCCTCCTGCAGGGCACAGATCTGGAAGATGGATGCACAGAGCCTCAGGGACAGGGCTGCTCCTGAGGCTGCAGAGTGGGCAGTAGGGAGAGTAACAAAGGAGAAATTACTTCAATCAAAAACCACACAGGAAACAGAAGGCACAGAAGCAAGGATTCCAATGGAGACAAATGTAGAGGAAACAGGGAAAGGGTGGCAATGGGCATCCTTGAGGCTGCAGCTCTCAACACTGGCTGAACTGGCTGTGACGCCCCAGCCTGCCATAGCCACGTCTGTGTCCTCACATTGCTCAGTGCCTGGCACAGTCACCAACTCTGTCTGGGACAACACTGCTAACAGAGGGACAGAGAAGCTCCAAAGGAGTCTGCTGCAGCTTCTCCTCCCAGATCTCCTGCTGGGACCCGGCAGAGAACGGGGGAAAACATTGGCAGCAGACACCAGATCCACCCTTGGCCTCAGGGTGCAGCAGCAGCACAAGGCAGAGCACGGCAGCAGTGGATGCTGCTGGGAGGGGAAAGAGCTTGGGGCCTCCAGGCCAAAGGTGGTGTTGTGTGTCCCTGGAGAAGAGGATGCCAGTGCACTGCTTACCTGGGTGTTGAGCTCCTGCAGTTGTACTGCACGCTTTGAGGAGAGCTGCTGGGCCTGCTGAAGAGCAGAACGAAGCAGAGACACCTCACTGTTCAGTGCAAGGTTCTCTTCTTCCAACGTTTTGAGGCACAGGTTCTTTTCCTCCAGAGACAGAAGCAGCCTGGAAGAGAAGCGTGCCACTCATTACTACATGATATCACATTTTATAAACTCTTAGGACTTACACCACCTCAGAGGAAAACTTCTCTTTCTGATGAGGTCTTTCTAAACAACTTGGCTGCTAGCTCTCCCTGCAGTCACAGTCCACTTTCATTTACCTGGCTTTTTCACTCTCTAGGGCATTCACAGAAGCCTGCAATTCTGAAGTTTGCTGTGCTGCTTCTTCCCAATGACTCCTGTCCCTCTCCAAGTCCTGCAGGTGCACTTGCAGCTCCTTGTTCTGATGTTCTGCCTCCTCCAGCATCTTCTGGACGTGCTCAACCTCCAACAGATTCTGCCTTGACTCTTCCTGGGCCTCACTCACATCTTGCTGGGCTCTCTGGAAAATTCTTTCCTGGGGCTCTCGGGAGGCTGCCAGTTGAGATGTCAACTCTCCCACCTCCAGTCAAACAGAACAGAGCAGTCAGAGGCTACAGGCACAGCCTGTCACTGTCAGCCACAGCAGAGGCTGTGAGGAAAGGGAAAGGACAACTTTCCATTGCTCCCTGTCCTGAGAGCACCTGATTAACAATGCATATGAACAACTTGTTTCAATCTCTAAGTGGCCCACCAAGGGCAACCGAAAAAGCACCTCTAAAACCAAGGCAAGCAAGAGGAGGCCAGCAGGAATCCATGCTGATGGTTGCTGGCCAACAGCCCAGAGGACTAGCCCAGCTGTCCAGATAGCAGCAGCTGGGATTCAGCAGAGCACTGAGTGCCCTTCAGAGCAGCTGCCATGGAGCCATCACAGCACAAGGCAGCCCCAGGGATCACCTCAGCAGCTGCTGCTCTGCCATGGAAAAGCAAGAAGGGCACAGACCCCTTGCTGGATACCTGCAGTGCCACTGCTGTTTCACTCACCTGCTTTTGTAGAGCCTCCCTCTGCTCAAGGAGGACATTCATTTCCTCTTTGATGCCTTGTACTTCTTCCTTGTGCCTCCTCTGCGCTGCCTGGATTTCAGTCCGAGCTTCCTGCAGCTCAGCTTGCAGCTCTGCCTTGATGGTCTGGCAACAAAATGCAGAGCAACTTCCTGATACCTGCCCTCAGGCTCAGCTTTTTCCACTTGCTGTCCCCAAATCCCTTTCCTTTAGCTACTTCTTTTGGCTTCTCTACCCAGCTCTGCTTCCACTGCAAGCCTTCCTTCCTGGGGCTGAGCTCTGGAGCTTGCCAGGCTCTGTGCTCCCAGGGCCTGAAGCAGCCCTTGCCTCCTCATTGCCAGGAGCTGCCTTTTGTGCCCCTGCCCCTGCCCTGCACTCTGATCCCTGCCTGCTCAGACTTTCCTGCCCCTTCTCTTCCTGCTCCTTCACCTCCTGCCTGAGCTGCTGGACCTGCTGGTAGGCTCACCAGAGCTCTCCCTGAGTTTGGAGCAGTGCCTCTGATAAAGCATTCTTCTCATTCTGCTCTCCCAGCAGGACCTGCACAGGAGGCAAGAGCAGAGGGCTTCACACTTCTCCTGCAACATCTGTGTGGCAAGAGGCAAAGACTGATGGGCTCAGGCACTCTCAGAGCACTCGGCTGCTGCTCCCCTGGGCCACTGTCTGCCCCGGGGGAGACACAGCTTCCCAGGAAGGGACTGAAAACACAGCCCAGAAAACATCTCTGGGCTACTGTTCAGAAATCCTCCAGACGAGTCTTGAAAATGATTTTTCTCTTCTCAGCATTCCTGCTGTGCCCTCCCTGTGCCCACAAAAGAAAAGTCCTACAAGCTCACTTTGGCTATGAACACCTACCAGTACACACCAAAAGGGGAGAGGTAAGAAAGGAGTGAAGACACTCTGAGGTAAGTCTTAGAAAAACAGAGCACAGGAGCAGCACAAAACTCTCAGCTGAAAGCTGCTGTTTCTGCCTGGCTTCCTATGAGGGGGCTCATTCCTGGTCCCAAAGATAGCCCCGTTCACCTTTCACCTCCCCAGATTCACTGTAGAGGACACGGAGGGCATGCTCCACACAGCCCCATGTCCTGCCATCTCCCACAGCTCCAGCCTTGCAAGGAATCACACTAATTCTCCTTTCACAATCATTATCTCTCGCCTGGTATTTTCCAATCGAGTTTGTTCCTCTTCTTGTGAGACCTGCAGGGTGGCAAATTTCTGCCTCATCTCAAACAGCACCTTCGCATGCTCCTGCTCTCTCTTTGCCTTCTCTTTTTCCCGTTGTTCCAGTGTCTCCTGCATCTCTGCTCGGTGCCTTTCGCGCTCACTTGCCTGAGGAGGGGAGGAGAAATTTGCAAGATGAAGTCCCAGGCAAGCTCCTTGCTGAAAAATGTGAAGCTTCATCCTTCCCACAAACCCCAACGTGAACAGATCACAGCATGGGCTTTCTGCCCTTCAGAAACCATGTCCTGTCAGTGAATTGAAAAGGAGGCTCAGCAGCTGCAAGAATCACAGACTCGTGGAATCCTTTCTGTTGGGAGAGCCCTTCCCAAGCATTGAGTCCAACCACTCAGAAAAGGAGGTGTCACCTTCTCCTCTCTCATGCCCCAGTCACAAGGACTGAAGGACCAGGGACAAGGGGCCTGTTCCATTTGGTTCCAGCCCAAAGCTAATCCATCTGTCCACCATGGAAACACAGCAAGAAAGGAACCGAGTTCCCAGGCCTGCAGCCGGCAGCACTGTTGGCATCTGCTCCACGTTGGCATCTGCTCCACGTTGGCATCTGCTCCAGGTGGGGCTCAGGGACGATCCTGCCCTGGGCTGCCACGCTTTGGCTGGGCACTGCCCAACCTGCTCTGGAACTCATCTTACACCCTCACTGAGGCCGTGGCTGCATTTCCTGTCCCAGCACCATCCTGGGAGCCTGCAGGTGCCTCCAAGTCCGAGCCACTGGATCTGCTGCCCGGACCAGCAGCAGGAGGCCTCTGGCAGAGAATTGCTGCCCTTTCACACCCTCAGGCTCTGCTTGTGCTAAACCAACCCACAGGGCCGGCTTGGACAATTCAGAAGCGTTTTGTCCCCTACCAGGTCTTGCAGGAGCTTCTTTATCTTCCGTTGATGAGCAGCTCCCTGAAGCCTGAGGCTTTCTTGACGCAGCTGCTCTGCCTGCAAGAGCTGCTGAGCTGTGTCTTCCTGTTCCTGCCTCCTGAGAGCTCTCTCTGCTTCCAGCTCATGTTGCAGGCACTTCACTTGTCCTGCAAACATGACCAACAGAGAAGAGTCAGAGTCTTTACTGACTTTACTGACCTCAGGCCCTCTCAGTGCCTGCAGCCCCACCACTCCTCAGAAGCCCTGTGGACAGAGGTGGCTTTACAGCAGCTTCTCTAGGCAGGGGCTGCACTATCAACAAAGCAGATGAGGTTCTCACCTTCTGTCACCTCCTTGGCCTGCATGACCATGAGCACTTGAGCCTCCAGATGGTTCCTGGTCTTCTCCAGCTGAGCTATCTGCTGCTGAGCAGCAAACAGGCTGGATTCCAGGCTCTCCTTTGCTGACCTACACGTTGCAAATACAGAGAGACATGAGTTGCTTGCTTGCTCCTGACCAACCCACAGGCAGTTATTCCAGGACAACGTGGTTCAAGATGCCAACACCTGAGTGTGGAAAATGGGTGGCATGGAAACTCGTGCAGAGAAGGCACATTTGTGCCCATTTCAATGGCAAAGCAGGGCCCTCTGAGGGAGTGCCCAGGCCTTCCTTCTGGCCTGGCATAGCACAGACAACCCAGCACGACCTTGACAGCCAAGCCTTCACTTGCTGTTCCTGACACATGACACTGGGTAGCCGTGCCCAAACAGGCTGGCCTGACGAGCAAAAGCCCAGCCCCTGCTCACAGCCCTTCTCTCCTCAGCACGTCCAAGCTGCTCTGCAGGGGGACAGAACAGATCCTTGTGCTGGCTGACTCCTGACTTTTTAATGCTCTTGATATTGGACATACAGGTACGTCATCTTCCAGACACCCTGTCTTTAGGAGACTTCAGAACTACTTTGCATGATCCAGTAAAATCTCATGCTCATGGCAGCACTTGTAAAATATCA
Organism: Phylloscopus whistleri; assembly: GCA_017589585.1. Taxonomy (NCBI): domain Eukaryota; kingdom Metazoa; phylum Chordata; class Aves; order Passeriformes; family Phylloscopidae; genus Phylloscopus; species Phylloscopus whistleri. The sequence goes on from JADMLD010000992.1 coordinate 234,242, forward strand.
GAACACAATGATTTTTGTCTGAACAACAACTACCTGAATGCAGAGGCTGCAGTTTAAACTCTTGCAAGGTCAAGGACTAGACTTGCCACCTTTATTTTAGTGTTGCTTGCTAAGCAGGCAGTAGCCCAAGTGACTTGTCCTCCTTTACAGAGTGAGAGGGACCATCCAAAGGGACCTTGGTGGGTTTTTCAAGTGGGTGCCCATCAACAATCCGCAAGAACCCCCAGAGGCTGGTGGGAATTCCAAAGAGCTTTCCCTGCTGCTGTCTAACCAGCTCTAGGACGTGCCCCACACTTCTCAAGGGTGTGCTTGGAAGCAGAAGGCCCTCAAGATTTTCAGCAGCAGCCTCCGGCTTCGTGCTACTCCCAACGTCCCAAGAGAGAGCCTGGAATGCTGAAAATGAATCTTCAGTTCCGAAGATCAGGATCATGTCAAGCTACTTGGTAAGGAACGAGGGATGTTCAATGCCCAGAACAAGGAACCAAACCCAAGGGAAACTTGAGGTGTCACTCAGCATCTGCATGGTTGAACCACTACTCAGTTCAGGGCTGGGTGGCTTGCTTTGGACTTCCCAGAGGAGTGTGCTCAGTTGGCACAAACAGGAGCCCAAGGTTCACAAGAGCTTTGCTGGCTTTAGGTGTCAGAAAAATAATCTGCACATTGTGGCATTTTTTTTTTCTTGAGACTCTTCCATATTCTGTCCATGGATGTAAAAACATCTGAAGAGGGTCTGGTCCCAGCCTTTACCTGGTCTCTGCCAGCTGCTTGGAAAGGTCGTGTTGGTGCTGCTCCATGGCTGCCAGTCGGCCCTCAAGGGCAGCCTTCTCCTGGCCCAGCAGCTCCTTCTCTCTGCACACCTGGGCCAGTGCGTGCCCTTGGCCAGAGGATTCCCAGCGCAGCTGCTGCAGAGCCCTTCTTGATGACTCTTGCTCCTGGGAAACCTGGAAGTGGGACAAGGTACAGCTCGAGCCCTTCCTCAGGAGCCCTGTGCAGAGCCAGCCTGTGCAGCTCGCAGGCAGGCAGAGGACAAGGAGCACCTGTGCTCTGGGCTCCAAGTTTCACAGCATCTGCCCTATGCAGCTCTGATACCCTGGGCACCAAAAACCTCTGGCATTGTTCCCTTGCAAGTGCTGTGTCAGGCCCTGCTGGCTTGCCTGGGACCAGAACATCTGCTTCCCAACAAACATCCCTACTCCAATGTCCGTGTTGTTACTCAAAATTGCCATACCTTCTACAACTGTCACTTAGCATAAACAAAATTTCCATCAGGATCTATTTCAGTGCTGGACATTTTCAGGAATGTTCGGGAAATAATTTTGCTTGCTAAAGCAAGGAAAATTATACAGGATTTCCCCTTCTAGAACAAAGCCCACATCAAAATGTCACCTCCCCTCCAGTGTTCAAAGCAGCTGTCTGCAACAAGGGCATGCTTGGCAGGGAGACAGCTTTTCTGGTGAGCAGTTATTTAGGGACTGATGGAAGTCTGGCTAATGTGGCCAAAGCAGACTGTCCTTGTGCAGCAGTTCACACCAACAAGACCACTTGTCTTACATGAAGAAGGTGACTAATGGCCCTTGCTGGTATTCAAGCCTGAAGACTAAACTGTCTTTTTCAGCTCTTTTCTTCAAAAGCAAAACCTCTGCTGTGTATTTGCCAAACCTACCACATATCCCAGAACTGAGACTGTCTGACAGAGACCATCACAAAGAAACCCTTCTGCAGCTATGCTGTAACACCCAATCCAAACCTCCCCTGGCACAGCCTGGGGCCGTTTACTCTTGTCCCATCCCTTGTTCCCTGGGAGCAGAGCCTGCCCTCACCTGGCTGCACCTTCCTCTCACATGGAGTTGTAAAGAGCAAGAAGGTGCTCCCTGAGCCTCCTTTTCTCCAGACTGAGCTCCCCCAGCTCCCTCAGCTGCTCTTCATCCCACCTGTGCTCCAGACCCTTGCCCAGCTCTGTTCCCTGTTTTAAAGGCTTGCTGGCTGCCCAAAGCAACAAATATTGCAGAAGCAGGACACTTAGCTCATGAACATGCATATCCCTGGCTAATAAATACGTATGCCATCCTGAGCCAGGTGTGCACAGCAGTGTCCCTGTCTTCTGCTGCCAGAAACAGCATCTGGCCTGATCTGGTTGGCACAACTCTCAGTCCCACACGTGCTGCCTAGGAATAAGGTGTCCAGAGCCATGGTAACATCATCCTTCTCTTGTCCCAACAGATCCCTCTGAAGCTGCAATTCCTCCAATGTCTGCCTCTTAACTTCCTGCTCACTCTGCAATGATGGGTCTTCTCTCTTGAGTGCAGCCAAGTCCTCCACTGTACAAGAAGGGGCAAGACAAGTTTTCAACAGAAAACCAGTCTCATTCCCAAAACCAACCTCCATCCTGTCCCGTTGCTCTGCCTTTTCTGTCTGGGCTGATGCTCCCTTCTGCTGCTTGGTGATCTGTTGCAGAAACAAGGCTCCTGGCTCCGGGATTCCAGTGCATTGATGCAGCTTTTCCTTGGATTTCTCAAAGTTTTCACAGTCACTGCAGAGGCAAGGCTCAGTCAGAAGAATGAAGAGGCCTGAAGGGTCCCTGATCCCATTTTCAGCACTCCAGGGTGGAGCAGGGGACAATGGGCTAAGGAAGACCTTGCTCGTTCCCTCCCAAGGAAATCCTCCAGAGACAAAGGCAAAGGAAGGCAGGATTTTGCCTTCCTTCTGTGAGAAGCAGTGGCTGGGCAGGGGCACACAAAGAACAGAATTCAGGCAAGCAGCATGGCGAGAAGAAGGAGTCTTCTATTCCAATATGGCTGTGCACCTCCCAGACAGCCTTGGGAGTCACAGTAGAGCATGAAAAACCCAGACAAGATGTTGCTTGAGAGCCACACTGAGGCCTCCACATGGTAGGGCAGGTGATTTCTTCACCCAGGACACCTCTGAACTCCCAGATCTGGAAGCTGATTGCCTCTGGAATGCAGGAGGAGGAGGGGGAAATGCTCACCTTCTGATTTCTTCTATCAGACAGTCAATGTACTCCTGGCGGCTTCTGAGCATCTGGCATTTCTCTGCCATTTGCTCAAAACGTCGCTGCAAGCGCTCACAATTCTCTGTGGCTTCCCGAAATAATTCAAAGGGATGCTGTGCATCAGTGGATGTCAAAGTTGAGAGGGTGTTCTCAGAAGTGCCAGTGCTGATGATGGAACTGGCCATGCTGTCACTGTCATCTAAGAGCACCTGAAAGCCCACATCCAGCTGTTAGTCAGATATTCTGTTTTTATTCCAAAGTACCACTGAGATGCCTCTTCTGATCCCACAAGAACCAATGTCCATTAATGGAGAACCAGTTTCAAAATCCCAGCCAGCTCAGCACAGTTTACTCACCTCAGGGGCTCTGGAGGAACGTCCCTGGTGAGAAAGCCCTCGAGCTCCCTGGAAGAGCACAGGGAAGAGCACACTCAGACTGCATGGCTGCCCCTGAGGCAGTCACCTCTAAGTGCTTCCCAGCCTGTCCCAGAGCACAGCAATTCCAGCTGAGCTCTTCCTCCTCTTCTGGGGAATATTTTCAGCCCAGTAGTTTGACAGCAGCACAAATGAACATGCTGGAAACTGTCTCATCATTTGTAAGAACACCTGAAGGGGAATTGCCCAGAGCCCCATCCAAGCTGGCCTTGAACACTCCCAGGGATCCAGGGGCAGTCACAGCTTCTCTGGGCAACCTGTGCCAGGGCCTCAGCATCCTCCCTGGGCAGACTTCCCTCCCAGTATCCCATCCACCCCTGCTCTGTCTCAGTGGGAAGCCATTGTCCCTTGTCCTGTCCCTGCAGGCTCCTGGCTTAAGTCCCTCTCCAGCTCTCTTGCAGCCCCTTCATGCATTGGAAGAGGCTCTAAGGTCACCCTGGAACCTTCTCCAGGATGGACAATCCCAACTCTTGCATCCTTTCCCCTTGGCACAGGTGCTCCAGCCCTTGCAGCATCTTCCTGTTATTTCTGTGGCCTCCTCTAGGCCACTGGGGATCATCTCAGACATGTCTGGGAGAAACCCATTCTTGCCTCTGGGAAGCACTGAGGCTGCACTGTAAATTGGGCTGAGGGGAAGGCAATGAAAAGCTGCTCCCTTGTTTGTGCCCACGGCCTCAAGGACAGAGTAGGAGATGTGGCTGTGCTCTGGGATGGCCAGGAGCCCCCCATTCCCTCCCAGGCCTGTCTCCACGGCAAGCACCAAAGCTTCTGCCAGCTCTGGAACTGCCAGCTGTTAATCCCTTGCTATTCCCAAGGGGAACCGTTCCATGAGGCACAGCCCACGCCCGCCCAGGCCCTGCTGGGCTTGGCACAAGGAGAGCAGCAGCTTTCTCACTCACCCGCCGGGTCTCCATCGTCCCCTGGGCACAAATGGTGACCAAACTCCAGTGTCCAAAGGCCCTTGGCTTTGCAGGGTCTAAACCCCAATATCCAAAGGCCCTTGGTGTTTGCAGGGTCTCAACCCCAATATTCAAAGGCTGTTGACCTTTGCAGGGTCTCAACCCCAATATCCTAAAGTCGCTAGCCTTTGCAGGGTCAATAGCACACGATCAAAGTGCCGTTGGCCTTTGCAAAGTCCAAGCTCCAATGTTCACGAGCTGTTGACAGCTCCAGGGTCCAAACCCCAATAGCCAGGAGCTGGTGACGGTTGCCAGGATCCAACCCCCAACATTCCATGGCCTGTTGACAGTTGCCAGGTTCAAAAGCCCAGCATTCCAGGGGCTGTTGGATAGGCCCTCCCTGGCTCTCCCGCATCCCAGCTCCCTTCTGGCCCTGGCACCTCCCCTGCCTTTCTGGTGTCCCCACAGCCCTGCTGGGCAGCTGGGCAGACACCTGGCTCATAACATCAGTTCAAAGTTGCTGGCCCAGACAGCATCAGTTTTAAGGCTCAGCATTCTCAAGACCTGCATGCTCTTTAGGAATGTGCTTAGTTCCTGAGTCACAGGAATTCTGTCTTCCCTGACAAAGGGGAAATGTAAGAAAAAGGCTAAAAAGGTTCTTGGTGCTTACAAATACTCCTGGAAAGTAGAGCTTTGCATTTAGAACAGCCACATGAAGAGGAAAAATGGGGCATTCCTTCAGAGAAATGTCAAGAGCTGCACTGTTTAAAGCTCAAAAATAGATTAAGGATCCTGAAACAGCCATGAGTGCGTTTTTTTCCTCTGCTCTCTGTTTGGCAATGTATCATTAGGTGTTCTAGGCAGAAGAAAAGTCTTCATCAAAGATTCCTCACTAGGAACAGACCTTCAAGAACCAAATGGGTCTGCTTAGAAAAGCTTTCGCAGATATTTTTTGCCCTCATCTTTAATAACATTTGTCTGTGCCCTAGGGAGGATTTTTGTGCCCCAGTTGACAGGAACTGGCTTCTGAGCAGGGCACAAATCCTCCGTGGGAGAGAAGAGCTGCACCTGCCTTCTCCAGGGCCTGACTCTCCAGAGACTGATGGCCCAAAGATGTCACTGCCAATTTATGGTTCAGAGACCGATGAGGCTTCAAGTCTTTTCTTCCACAAGAGCAGCTTTGGGCTCCTTGAGCAGAGCTGCAAAGGAGCAGGATAACTCCTGGTGAAGGTCTGACAGCTTCTGCCTGGTCCTTGCACAGCTCTCAATGTAGTTCTGCCAGTGCTGTCGGTCCCGGGCCAGCTGTGACTGCAGCAGGGACACCTGGAAGAGGCACAAGGCCCGGCTCAGACAAGCCCACGCTGGCAGGAGCATCCGCAGCCCCACGGTACTGGCTGTTGGGGCAGACACAGCCTCCAGCTCCAGCCCTCACCAACTGTCTTGGGTTATGGAACCAAAAAAATGTGTGTTCTATTTCATCTGTTGAAAGCAGTTGGGGAGATGTTTTTCTTTATCTCTTGTAACTCCAGGGGGAGGAGGGGTATTGTCCCAGCTGGTGGGGGAGTCCTCAGCTCTGGACTCCAAGGAGTTCCGAGCCACCCCAGAAAGTATCTCCTCAGAGACACTCCCTAGGAGGCCGAAGGCACTCCTCTCAGCTGGCTGGTAGCGAACTCAGCAGGGGAGCAGTGGTTCAGCTCTTAGTGATTTCAGCTTGTGATTCCAGCTCCTGCCCCCTGCGAGCTTGGCTTCCCGGGTAGCCGGCCTGCTGTGTGAGAGAGAGAGGGTCTCGTTTCAGCAGTTCCACAAGCAGCTTTATTGTAGAGACATCAGCGAAGGGAGCCAAGGACAGAGTGCCCTGGCTCTTATGGCAATTTCAGGGGTTTTTATAGGGGAACCAGTGGGAGGAGGAAGGGTACAAAAGCCAATCAGTTACAACAGATCTACATAAGGTCCCGAGGGTGCTTGTGGGTCTTCCAGGAGAGTCGCCGTGACCAGGGAGGCTGCTTTGCTGTTCCAGGGTCTGGCGGGGGGGGGGTTGCGCAATACTTCTTAATTCTTTAGCAAGGGCTCCCTCCAAGGCAAGGCCATCAGGGCTCCACCCACCCCCACGGACGGGGGCGGATGCCTTCTGATAATGGGCCAGCTGTTAAAACCAGGTGGGACAGTGTTTCTTATCTCTTTCACCACCCCTCCTCCCTCCAGGGGGATATTTTCTGGCTAAGGGGCCATTAAGACTCACCAATGACATGACACATGACATCATCCCATTGTCAGATGCTCCACCCAGTGGGGGGAGCCAACCATTCCTACTGAGATAAAAATTGAGAGGCAGGAACATGAAGAATCTGGTTCCACTGGATTCCTAGAGGAAGATCAGATCCTTCTCACCATCACTGGACCCTTTTCTCTCAGAGTCATCTCTACTCCAACACAAGCATATCTGCCACTCTGGGAGGACTTACGTTGGACTGCTTCCAACACCCTGAGCAACAGGGTGTCAGGTTGTAGCTCTGACTCTATCAGGGTTTCTAGGATTTTTGTTCGTTTGCTTGTTTTTTTGTACTACTACATTTGTATTTTTTAATATTCCTAGTAAAGAACTGTTATTCCTACTCCCAAACCTTTACCTGAAACCCCTTAATTGCAGAATTATAATAATTTGGAGGGGGTGAGGGTTTTACATTCTCCATTCCAAGGGAAGCTCTGGCTTTCCCTAGAGGATACCTGTCTTTCCAAACCAAGACAGCTTTTGGTGCCCGATGTGCGGCTCGAGGGCATTGAGAGAAAGGAATAACAGTTCTTGTGTATTAGATAGAAGCCTGTTGGACAGAATCATGTGGTCCAGCTTTCCCTGGTTTGGCTGGCACGTGGTTGTGGCTGTATTTCTGCCGTTTACTGGCCCTTATCTAAACATGGGCCCTATAACTAAGGCTACTGTGGCTGTCATCCAGTTTATTTTATGGGTTAATAAGGTGAGGAATTCATGGATTTTTGACTTCCTCTGGAAAGCAAGCACATGGATTCAGGGCTATCATACACTAACTCTGTGTTTTTGGGGTTACTTTAACAATGGTACCTAGTATAAGGAAATAGCACCAGGGGAAATTTTTTCCCAACCCTTCACCCAGCTCTTTGGGTCTACCACACCAGTTTTTGAAGGGTTCAAATCTCCTCTGAATGCTAAAGATATCATACAGTGGCTGGTGTTGCTTATAGGCTTATTCTATTTAGGATTCAGAGATAAGGGGAGATTGACCTGGGTAACCACTCTGATACCTACCCCAGAGAATAAAGGATGCTGCCCAAGAGCCTGCCCCTTCCCACAGCCTGCCTCAGAGATAAACCACCCACATTGGGTGAAGGTTCTGGTGAAGGAGATACACGAGATGGGCCAGATGCTGAGGGAGTACATTTCCCCAGCTCGTGGGAAACCCTCCCCCTGCCCTGGCAAAGGAGAGTCTGATGGTGCAGCAATGGAACCCACAGACATTAACAACTGTCCAGGTTCCAGCTGAACCACAGGGGCAGTCACAGCCAGCAGCAGTTGCCCCTGTGGAAACAAAGAAATCTAAGGTGAAATCTAAGGTGAAATCAGTGAACCCAGATAATAAGGATAAGAAAGGAGGGCCCTCACAACCCACAGGGGAATCACACGTTCAGATCATCACTGAGTCCCTGTCGTATGAGAGTCTCCGTAATCTACAAAAAGATCCGTTCAGAATTTTAGTGGAATTTTAGCATGCAGAAGCCGTGGGGCAGCTCAGTGCCTTGGATGCGAGCAGTGGCCCTTTTCCCTGGAAAACTGAACTCAGCCCCTCAGGTTTATGATGTCAGTTTGTAGGAGGCATTTGGGGCTCCAACGGCAGCCAGGGTTCCAACTTTGTGGCAGCTTGGATCCAGGAGAAATCCTGATCCGTTTGGAATTTTAGTGGAATTTTAGCAGGCAGAAGCCCAGTGCCCGGCAGAGGGCGTTAGGTACGAACGCTGGCCCTTTTCCCTGGGAAACCAAACTCAGCCGCCCAGGTTCCTGATGTCAGCTTGTAGGAGGCATTTGGCACTGCCAGGGCAGCCAAGGTTACAACTTGTGGCAGCTTGGATCTGGAAGAAATCCTGATTCGTTCAGAATTTTAGTGGAGTTTTAGGTGTCAGGAGCCCAGTGCCAGGAACAGGGGGTTAGATACTCACCATTGTCCTTTTCTATGGGAAACTAAAGACTGTCAGAGTCCAGGGCATCCCTTTGGTCACCCTGGAAGGTCAGGGACCTTGGCAGAGATGTCTGGGACCTGAGCAAGAGAGCTTGATACCTGTACAGGGGGGTCTGGGATCTGTACAGGGGGGTTGGAGACCCTGGCACAGAACCCAGGAGGATACTGGCTTTGATTTCAGTCCATGGGGAAAGCTTGCAACACTGAGAGAGGAATTACAAGTCACAAAGGTGTGAAAGACAGTAGTGTAGTTTATCACAGGGTGGAAAATTCTGTGGGTTTGGGTTTTTAGAATGGAGGTGAGTGGGGACAAGATGGAGTATTTTGGGCGGTGCCCTGAGTTCTTCTTCATCTCCATCTTCTGCTGTGATGGTGGCATAAAGTAGTTCAAGGAGATTGGGTCAGAGTAGAGATGACCTGTTCAGTATAGATGATAGGTATTGGTGTGTAACTGTAAATAATAAATACGTAATAATTGCTATAAGAGGTAATGACACCCCATTGGAGAGGAAGTCAGTTGTCACCCAGGCTGCTGTGAAGACCTTGGCTGGGCACAGAGCAAATTGAAAGATAAGAAATAATAAACAGAGCAAGAAACCTTGAGAAACAAGAACCTGGAGACTCCGCTTTGTTCTTGCATCTGGCTCAGGGCCTTTCAGAGGGCAAAAGACTCTGAACCACCCAAATCTCGGGAAATAAAAATCCTGAGAAAAATCAGCCCCTCAGGTTCCTGATGTCAGTTTGTAGGAAGTGTTTGGCACTGCAAGGGCAGCCAGAGTTCCAAGTTGTGGCAGCTTGCATCTGGGAGAAATCCTGATCCATTCGGAATTTTAGCAGGCAGAAGCCCAGTGCCAGGCTCAGTGCATTGGACACAAACACTGGCCCTTTTCCCTGGGAAACCAAAGTCAGTCCCCCAGGTTCCTGATGTCAGTTTGTAGGAGGTGTTTGGCACTGCAAGGGCAGACAAGTTTCCAACTTGTGGCAGTTTGGATCTGCGAGAAATCCTGATCCATTCAGAATTTTGATGGAATTTTAGGTGGCAGAAGCCCAGTGCCAGGCACAGGGCATTAGATACGAACGGTGGCCCTTTTCCATGGGAAACAAAATTCAGCCCCCCAGGTTCCTGATGTCAGCTTGTAGGAGGCATTTGGCACTGCAAGGGCAGCCAGAGTTCCAAGTTGTGGCACTTTGGATCTGGGAGAAATCCTGATCCATTTGGAAATTTAGTGGGCATATGCCCAGTGCCAGGCACAGGGCTTTAGACACGAATGATGGCCCTTTTCCTGGGGGAATTAAAGGCAGCCCCCTATGTTCCTGATATCAGTTTGTAGGAGGTGTTTGGCACTCCCTGGGCAGCACCCAAGGTCTGTTAGTAGCCCCAGAGTTGTAAAGCAAGAAGTGCTCTTTCCTGCTCCCCATCTGCACCCCAGCCCCCTCCAAAGCCTGGCAGGCTCCCCTTTCACAGCTCATTTGAATCCCAGAAAGCCATTATTTGCAGGTATTGCCAGATCCCCCTGCTCGTGTTTTAATCCCACACCCTCTCCCACAGTCTGAGGTACTCCAGTGCCTTGGGACAGGAAGTCCTGAGAGGCAGCTGTACTGCTGAGATGCTAGCTTGGCCTGTTGCATTCCCTGCTAGGCTCTTCAGAGGTGTAAAGAGGGAATTCCTCTTTCCCTAGCAGCATCTTGCTGGCCTTTCAGTACAGACACTGAGATTTAAGTGTTTGTCCATGCTATAAATTAATCATTGTTTTTGCTGCTTCCTGATGTGAATAAGTAAGTGCAACCATCTCAGTGGGGTTCCAGGTTTTGATCAGTGGGACTTTGGGGCCAGCCTGGCTCCTTCCATGTGCTTGGAGCAAGGTTTTGGAAGAGGTCCCTGCAGTGACCTTCTGTGCTGGGTGTGGGGCTCATTGTCACATTCACTGTGTCCCATGGCCATATTTCCTAATTTATGACCTTTGTGTTCCTGGGGTGATGGATCCAACATTGCCAAGGGTCTGCTGCTGCCATCCATAGTAGCTGTGTGCTGAAGGCACCACACGGGGTCAGACACATCCTGAGAGCACAAGAGTAAGTCTTCTGTGGCCTTGCAGCACCTGCCCAGCAAGTCCAGCACATGCCTTAACACATGGGCAAAGCTCCCTTGTGTCAGTGGTATCACCCCAACACACATCCCCAGCCAGCACGGTGCCCCTCTGCTGTCTGTTTTGGAGCTTCCCTTTGGAAAGCAGCAGAAAATCTGCTGCTTTAACAGATCAGATTCCAAGCCTTGGATGCCAACTTCAGCTTTAAAGGAGCTTCATTCCTCTCCCTATAGTTAGCACAGATGAAAATTGGTTTCCAGCACTACCCCACCAACTTCTCAGGTCTGTGACTGGGTGTTGGGAAGGTGGTTTCAGGGCTCTGCTCTTGGTAGGGAGTGAGGGCAGCCTCTCTTCCCTGAAGCATCTCTGAGCATCTGCTTCAATAGGGCTCCCCCAGCAGTGATTCTGGCAGGAAGCTGGACCAATAACCCCAAATTCCAGGGAGGGATGGTGGTGTGTTGAATACCTTGCAGCAGACACCAGGTTTTGGCTCCTGAGTGCTACGCACGAGAGGAGAGAGCCCACAGGGGAACGTGGAGTTATCCAAACTGGATGCAAGCTACATTTTATCTTATTGGAGTGGGTTTGGGGGTGATGTAATCACTCAGTGTGCTTGTACATTTGGGATCTGGATGAGATGCTGTTTATCATGAGCTGACAAGTCAAGGAAGGATGCAAGAAAATGATCTGGGACTTCCCATGCAGGATTGGCTGGAACTGTGAACTGGGGCAGACGTGACTGGAAGCCGTAAGGATTAATGGCCCCTCTGCTGCTGTATGAGGTGCAAATGAATGAAATTCTGTTCCCCTTACAAAGGAATGCCATTAATTCAAGGGGAGATTGTCCAGATTTTTTTGTCCAGTGCGATGAAAGCAGAATTTGGCCCTTGATCTTGTGCAAAAAATGTCTGTCTACCAAATTTTAAGGCTCTTCTTTCCATTTCTCTTTCGATTTGATTTTGTGCATTCTCTTTTGATTCTGATTCTGCATTTTCTTATGTAGAAACCCTTTTCCCAGCAAGTGCAGAAAGAAAGGGATAGAGAAAGACAGGCAGGCGAGGAGAGGCACTGACAGACAGGAGTAAAGGGAAAATTACTGAGCAGAGGGAAACTGTACCTGGGACACAGGGAGCTGCTCCTTTGGGCAGTGGGAGGAGATGCTGGGATGTGAGGAGTGAAAAGCCTGGTGGGTGGGAGATCTCCAGCACCTTGGTTGCCCCTTTGGCTGGAATTCATAAGTAAATATGGAGCTGACTGAAACTGCTCCTGCTCACCAGCAGCCTCTCTTTGGCACTCATTGGAATTTGGGATTGGAGGGGGGTGGGGGGGTTCATGTTTACTCACATTCCTCTTCATATACTGGTTTCGGGATGCAAAACAGGGGATGGCAGCAGGGTGGTGTGTGTGGCCAGGGGGGGTGATGGGCTCCCTTGGCTTCTGGTGGCTACATGCCCCAGTAGCTGCTCTGGGAGCGGGAGGCAATGGGATTGTAGTGCAGAGGATCAGGCAAGAGAGCTGGGAGGCATGTAGCTGACACTGGAATCTGGATGGGGATGGGAGCCCCAGCAGATGAGGCTGTGCCATCTCCCAGCAAGGCACCAGGTCCCTGGGGAGCCCTTGCTGAAATCCTGTGGGTAAAATAATGCAGCAGTGCCTTCACCCCTTGCATGCCTGGTTCCGAGCAGATCAGCATGCAGGAGGATGCCACACAACCACTAGCCAGCCCAGCCTCTCTCCTCTGGGCTGTGATTCCACCAAATTTCCAGCCATGGGAATTCAAGTTAATAACTTGGGGACCCTACCAAAATGCACTTCAAGAGCTATTTCCCCTCAAGCTCTCCATCCTGTATCTCTGCGATGAATCGGAGCAGGAAGCTTCACCTCATTCTGTGTTTGCATGCAGCACTACCTTTTCCTAAGGAGCAGCTGAGACAGAGCAGGTTTGTTTTGTGTCACCCAGAACAGTGGCGGGCTGAGCTCTGCTGAACTCCTCTGCCTGCCATGGAGCATCACGTTTGCCACCCACGTCCTACTTGGAGCTTCTCCCTGCTGGCAGGATGCAGTGGTATGATGAGCTACAAGCAGAAGGAGCAGATGTTTGCTAAAAAAAAAAAAAAAAAAAAAAAGGCAATAATCCAAATTTTGCTGATATAAACACAATACCAGCACTGAATACAACTAAAGGAAGACAAAAACATCCCAAAGACATAAAACATCAGGCTACTTGGAGAACCTCCAGGCTACATGTGCTGAACTCTGTCAGCCTCCGAGAAATGAGTGCTTAACCCCTTTTCAATCTCTTTGGCAGCCCAGCCCTTGAAGATTTACAGTGGGCTCTGAATGAGGGATCTTCCCTGACACATCGTGCTCCTTTAATTCTGGGTGAGAAAACAAACAGCCGCCCTGCAGACACCCGTCTGACCGTCCCGTTCCCCTCCCCGAGGGACACTCAGCCCCTTCCTGGCCGTCATTCCCCACCACCTCTGCAGCCCCACCAACACCTCGGGGCCCCCGTGGCTCTGGAGGTGCCCGTCTGCCCAACACCCCCTGCTCAGGCACCCACTGCTCCCCATGGGCCGTGCTGGCAGCCCAGCGTCCCTGGGATGCTCCTGTGGGAGGTGGGTGCCCGGCTGTCACACTCCCCTGCCTGCACCGGGACGGGGCAGGCAACAGGACCGAGCGGTGCTGCAAATTCCTCTCTGCTGGCGCTGCTCATTCCCGAGCCTTAATTACAGCATTGCTGCAGGGTCCTGCCTGGCGCGGCTGGATCTCGGGGTCAGGCCAGGCTCCGAGGGCCAGCCATGCTCAGAGACAGCACTGATGAATTTTGACAGGACTTAAGGACACCTGCTACTTTCGGAGATTTTTCTCTCTTGCAAGCAAGCTTTCGAATGAGTGTGTGTGTGTTGACAGGGGCAGATATCACTGGAGGGTGTTGAGGAGGGAGCAGGAGGGAAAGCTCTGGAGAAGGTGTCAGGAAGGATTTTTCTCGGCTGCTCACCCTGCAGTGAGTGATGGGCAGTGAGGAACCGGCCTCCCTTGGACCCAGATCATGTGGGCTCACTTTGGCTGTGGGGCCTGATCATGGCCTTTGTAATGTCCCCTTAAAGCCAATTAGTAGCATTAATACATGGAGACCACACACATGCCCAACGCTTGTATTTATGCTGGATGGCTTCCATCTTGGAAACTTTCTTGGCCTTCTGTCCATCCCCAGGATGTTTCCAGGACTCCACCTTTCCCTTCCCAACCCTGTGGCCACAAGGGAACCAAGAAACTTCATGGCCAAAGCATCAAGAGGGCAACTGAGCTAGCAACCTCTCCCATCCATTGGAAGTTCTCAGGCTGAGCAAAGCACGTGCTCCAGGCCTGGGAGGGGGCTGTGCTAACCCATGAAATAAAAAACGTGTTCTGCTCTGTGAGTGCTCTTTCATTGCCAGTGCCAAGTCTCAAGGTCTGCAGCCCAATAGATCTGGTGGTCTTGAGGGATTTGCTCCAAACAAACATCAGAAAGTAAAACCAGCTCTGTGTGTTTGTCTTCTCAGCTCCATTAGAGTCATGGAATGGCTTGGGTTGGAAGACACATCTAAAGACCATCTAGTCCAACCTCCCTGCCATGGGCAGGGACCTCTTCAAAAAGATCAGGTTGCTTAGAACCCCATCCAATCTGATCTTGAATGTGGATCTGGCATCCACCACCTCTCTGGAAAATCTGTACCAATGCCTCACCACCCTCACTGGAAAAATTTCTTTCTTGAAAATCATGCCTTGTTCTCTCCTCACCTTCTGTCCTGGTTTCCCTTTTCTCCCCATGTAAACGAGAAGAGCAGCAGGCAGGGAAGGCAGGTCTGAGCTTCACCTACCTGTGCAGGAGCTGGGAATGGGAGATCATCTGTTTGCTTAGGCATGGGTGGCCCTTCAGGGGAGAGACTGGGAGCCTGGTGAGGCCCAAAAAGTGTTTTTCAGCCTGAGAGCCCTGATCCATCCCATCCCACATAGTTTTACAATGCAGCTCTCTCTGTAAAGTGTCTGGTGGAGTGATGTGGAGCCATGTTGGCCAGATCTCCCTGTGAGTTTCCAGACACATTAGAGATGTATGCACACATATATTTATATCCATAGCTGCTGTTTTGCAGCCGGTGGGAAATGAAGGCTGTTCTCAGCCTTGTTCCCTTTCTGCACATTACCCACACTCCCCCTTGCTGACATCCACTGGACTCAGTCTTCTCCCAGAGGAGAATTCAGGAATTTATTAGGCTATGAAGGTGCTTCTCAAACTGCTCCTTCTCCTCTCTAGGAGTTTTTTGCTGGGTTGGAGTGTTGGGATTGTGTGAGGAAGGCTGAAATGAGCACATGGAACCTGGAACCTCTCCGTCTGACTGCTTCCATGTGCAAAAGGCAAAACAGAAACACAACCGACCTCTGAACTCTGGATGGGCCCTTTCACCACCTCAAAGCTGTTGCATTATCTCTCTTTTACCTTCTTCCTCTCTTTCCTCCCGAGCCTGGACACTAACGCCAAGTCTGCTTCTCAGCACATCTGCTCTTTCAAAGAGTTGGGAGGTCCCAAGACCACTCAATCCCAGAGTCAGGATCCTGACATCTGGCTTGGCCTTGCTATGAGTCACTTGGGGAGCTTGGGAAAGTCACGTAACTCTTCCTTGCTGGTGCAGCGGCTGCTGGGGCGGTGCAAGACCCAGCCCCGTGGGCCCCAGTTGGCTCCTCCTCTCCGAAGCTTCACCTCTGAGCACACGCCAAACACCTTGAGATCTTCTGGTGGAAAGAGCCTTGCAAATGCCCCATGGTCTGATGTCCCATAATGGGAATACAGGTGTCCTGTGCCAGTGTTTCTCTGCCAGCCTTTCTGGAGAAATGGGAGGTGCAGAGATGCTCCATGTAGTCTTCCATCAGCTGTAAAGGCTTCAACAGGCCCTGTGATGTAAATCCTGTGGGATTTACCTGCTGCTCCCCTCTGCCCTGTGTCCATTCCAACCCACTATTTTAGAGAGATTTCAACTATTTTATTGCATTTGCTTCTCCAGACCAAAGCCTCCCTGGAGAAACACCAGCAGTCACGGCTTTATGCTGGGTGAACTGAGCAGGGCCTGGCCCCAAGAGTGTTAATTGTTGGCAGACTCATTATTGCCCTTTCCCAGTCTTTGTTTTTCCCTGGAGGGGCTGGGAGCCATGGACCTCCAGCGCCGGGTCCCAAGCAGAAGTGTGCTGCAGGAATGGGAGCTGGCAGCTCCCAGCCAGGGGTTGTTGCAGGAGGTTTTGTTCCACTGCCTCTGCTGGGGCTCTGTTTTTCCATCCCCATCCAATGAAATAAACACTTTCACATGTCACGAAGCCCTGCGGACACAGCTTGGGAGCTTTGCTTTTCCTTGTGGAGTGCCTGCCCCCACTGGTCTCCCCCGCCAGCCCGACTTGCTCCGTTGCCATTTCCAATCCCCTTAGCTGAGAGGAACTTCAGTGCACCCCTCCCAGGGATCCTGGTGAGACCTTTCACCAAGGGCAGGATTTCTGTGGAGGTACAAAACCTGGTGGTTTTGGGACATGGTGCAGACTGTCCCCACCCTGGGGAGTGGAGATGAGCTGGATGCTTGGCTGGAGTGTTGGTCAGGGACAAGGAGACAAAGTGCAGCAGGAGGGGAGCATATTTGCAGAGATACCCCCAAGACTCCCCACTCCTCCCACTGTGGGATCCCAACTGTCCATCACGGCTCCTTGGCTGAGCTTGAGCCTCTGTGCCCCTGAGATTCATCCAGAACATTCCCCAAGACCCCCTCCTCCCTTTTCCTGTGAGCCCAGGGGCCATACAGGGAAGGATGAGGGGGGGCAAGGGGGAGGGAGCATGTTTAGGTCCCGTTGTTTCTGCTCACAGACGTGGCAGTCCCCGGCCCCTGCAGCTCCAGCCCTGGCAAGCAGAGCCCAGCCTGTTTTTATGTTTCCTGCCTCGGCTCCCAGGCAGCCCAGAGCAGCCCAGCACCGAGGCACCACGCTGGCCACAACCCTGCTGAGCTGGCTGAGCTGGGGGATCTGATCCCTGGGGAACTGCAAGCCCCTCTGAGCACCTCTGGATGCAGGGACTGCAAAGAAAGGGCAAGCCAGCCTCAGGAAGAGGAAAACCTGATGAAGTCTCCTGGTGTTCCCTCTCCTGGCTTGGGTCAGGACACATGCACCAGCCAGGGTGATGCCACGTCCTGCATTAACCCCTTCCATGGGGAGAGCTCAGGAGGAGGGCTGGGGCTTGCAGAGCCAGTCAGCCCTGATCCCTTGGGAAAGGTTCTGGCCCTCCTGTCTTCTCCACGTGTGCCTGAGGGAGATGGGGATTCCTGGGGAAGGCTATATAGCCCAGCAGAGATGAAGGAGCTGTGAACCAAGGCTGCATGAGGAATCACATCACAGGAGCATTCCATGGATCCCTAGTGGAATCAGCTGTTTTCTGAGGCAGGCCAAGGGTTTGGCTCTCCTGGGATATCCAAATTAGTGTCACCATCTGCAGAAGGTCACAAACCAGGTGACTTTCTCTGCCTAAATTGCTGTCACCAGAGAGGTCAAGATCTGATCCACACCACAGAGAAAGGGTCAAATTCTACTCAAAGTTGGGTTTCTTGTGGCCTGGCTCTCTCTGGGTCCTTTTCTGCATCCTGGGAAAACCAGCTGCACCTGTGTTTTGGAGAGATTGCTGCAGAATCAGGAGCTCCCAAGAAACGGCAAAGGGAATCAGTAGTCTAATGTCCCCAGCCAGAGGCAGACTGGTCCTTTTTTGAGCACTCAGCCTTGAGCCTGGTTTCTTGGAAAGCTGCAATTTCTACAACATCCCCACCAGGCAGCCTGGAACCAGGCTGTGGCCCAGGTGGAAACCTGCTGGCTCCTCTCCTTCCCTCTGCATCCCGGGATCTGGCAAGGGTACGAAGAACAGACATTTCATGGCAGAGACACTCCTGTCCCCACCGTGCAGCCTGGCTGCTTTTGCTCCCCCAAACAGGCAAGTCCAAAGCTTCCCCTCTGCTTCTGCTGCATTTCAGTTACGCTTCTTTGATGCCATGAATAAAAGGCAGGAAAGAATAAACAATAACAACAAGTAAAAAGCCCATGCACAAACACGTAACAAATTGAAATGACCCCGTCTGTGAATGAAGGGAAAACAAAGGCGGTTCCATCCCTGGAAGTCTCAAGAGCTTCCAAAAATAGGCTGTGGTCCCAGCCAAGGCGAGCACAGCCAGGGTTTGCTCGGTCAGAGCCAGCACTGGGAAGGAGCTGCGGTTTCCCAGTCACTCCTGTCCTGCTCCAGTGCCCTGTGGGCAGCTGCACCACATCCCCCTGGCAGGGGCAGAGCAGCCAAGGGCCCTGTGGGGAGCAGCATGGCTCAGGTGGTGTGAAATCCTTCTAAAACTTGGGGTAAAAAATTTATTTTGTTGTTTATAGCTGAACAACCCATGGGCCACAAAACACCTCCCCGCTACATGTGCACAGAAGAAGGTGGGCATGGCTGGTGCCATGGCTGGAAGGGTAGAAGGGTCCCAAACCTCAGCACCCAGCTGCCTTCCAGCTCTCATGATGGCTGTTACACAAGCCTAGAGGATTTTCCCCATTTTCCCAGGTGCTTGGTACATGCAATCGGAAATTTTCCACCTCCGAACACCCTGCCAGCAGCAGCCACTCTCCCCACTGTGCTTTTCCCTGGGATTTGGGCTTCTCCCAAACCTTGCTGCAGGAACGCTCCTCGTGCTGGCCACTGCCTCCCACATCTGGGAACCATGAGTGGAGCAATGGGGCCGGAGATGGAAATTTGGGCTTGGCCCCCTTGGCTCACCTGCCTGAGCCCTGCACCCGGCCCGGGGGACTGCATCAAACCCCCATCAGACCTTGGCACCCTTCCCCTTGTCGAAGGCAACTCCGGGCAGCATCTGCCAGGCAGGAGGAGAGATGGAGCTGGAGCTGCAGCTGAGCCGGCGCTGTCCGCGCACGGGCGGCACAGCCTCAGCTCGGCTCCGGCCAGGGCCGCATTCCTCCCTTCACCCGGCGTGCCGCAGTTCAGCGTGTGCACGAGTGCACACGTCCTCCAAGAGCCCCAGCCGGTGGCCAAGAGACTCCAGATGCTGTAGGAGCTGTGCACAGCTGCTGGCCAGCAGCAGCAGAGGGGAAAATATAAATAAAGACTTGAAACCCTCTCCTCTCCTCTCCTCTCCTCTCCTCTCCTCTCCTCTCCTCTCCTCTCCTCTCCTCTCCTCTCCTCTCCTCTCCTCTCCTCTCCTCTCCTCTCCTCGAAATCTCCTCTCCTCGAAATCTCCTCTCCTCGAAATCTCCTCGAAATCTCCTCGAAATCTCCTCTCCTCTCCTTGAAATCTCCTTTCCTCGAAATCTCCTCGAAATCTCCTCGAAATCTCCTCTCCTCGAAATCTCCTCTCCTCTCCTCTCCTCTCCTCTCCTCTCCTCTCCTCTCCTCTCCTCTCCTCTCCTCTCCTCTCCTCTCCTCTCCTCTCCTCTCCTCTCCTCGAAATCTCCTCGAAATCTCCTCGAAATCTCCTCGAAATCTCCTCGAAATCTCCTCGAAATCTCCTCGAAATCTCCTCGAAATCTCCTCTCCTCGAAATCTCCTCGAAATCTCCTCTCCTCGAAATCTCCTCTCCTCGAAATCTCCTCTCCTCGAAATCTCCTCTCCTCTCCTCGAAATCTCCTCTCCCTTGCCAGCACGGTCCCTCTGTCCCAGCTCAGCCGCCTGACCCCAGCACAGCCGCAGGACGTTCCCGTGTCCCCCGCCGGCTCCCGAAGCCGGGCCGAGCCTGCGGGGTCAGCTCGGGCAGAGCCGCCTGCCTGGCCCGGCGGGGGGAACAGGCAGAGTTCGTGGCGTGTCTGGAACGAGAAATTCTCCCTGCAGAATCTAACGAGAGCGCAGCGAGCTGGCCTGTGCGGGGTCTGCCTGAGAAATGAGAGCATGCAGAAGGAATGTCAGGTATTTCCTTCTGCTCCCCAGTGCTAGAGCAGCCCCAGGTAGCTGACAAGGGCAAGGGAAGGGACCAGTGCTGTTTCCCTGCATCCCTTTGCTGCTGGTCACCTCCAGATCACAAGCAAACCTACGGGGGTAGAAGAGAGACCGTGTCTTGCAGGCGAGATACAGATCTGATTCTGTTTGCTCGAACGGGAAAGGAAACGGAGAAAAAAACAAAACAAAACAAAAAACCAGAAAAGAATTGCAGGAGGTTTTATTGGAAGACTAAATCGATCGAAGGCTTTCTGCATTGTAGGAGCTGGGGAGGAACTGTCTCAGAGAGGGCCTTGCTCTCTTTAAAATGAAAGCATTTCCTGGGTTATCAGCCCGGTGAGCCTGTGGGAGCGGGGTGGGGAGGGTTTTGCACCGGCACCAACAGCAGGAGTCCCCCAGGCCCTCCTGCACCACGTCCCGCTGGCAGGGCCGGCCGTGGGATGGGGAGGGTCAAAGGGGGGATGCAGGGCTGGAGATACACCAGCCCCCAAAGTTGAACTCAGGTCATGGTCTCACTGGCCCTTGGGGTTTTTTTCCTTCCTTCGCGTGGCTTGCGGTTGAAACTCGAAACCGGCTCATCTGGCCGGCCGGCGGACCGGGAGCGCTGGGTCTTGGCACCCTCCTCGCCTGGGCTGCGCGCAGCTCCCGGCCGTCCGCGCAGGGCGGAAAAGCACAGTAAAGCTTTCCCTTCCTTTCCTTTGCGTAAGCCCCGCTGCCATTCCCAGAGTGCGGGCAGCGTGGTCAAGGCTGGGGCGGGATGGATGGAGAGGGGCTGGCACGGCGTGGGCAGTGGGGCTCAGCCCGGGAGCGGGGAGCTCTGCACACGCAGGCACTGCCAGCGCGGAGCTCGGCTGAGGCAGCCCGAGCACCAGCACCATCCTTGTGCCTGTGCAAACAGCCCCAGCACCATCCTTGTGCCTGTGTAGGGTTCTGGCTGTGGGACATGGACAGGGTGCAAACAGCCCCAGCACCATCCTTGTGCCTGTGTAGGGTTCTGGCTGGAGGACATGAGCAGGGTGCAAACAGCCCCAGCACCATCCTCGTGCCTGTGAGGTTCTGGCTGTGGGACATAAGCAGGGTGCAAACAGTTTCATCACCATCCTTGTGCCTGGGTAGGGTTCTGGCTGTGGGACATGGACAGGGTGCAAACAGCCCCAGCACCATCCTTGTGCCTGTGTGGGGTTCTGGCTGTGGGACATGAGCAGGGTGCAAACAGCCCCAGCACCATCCTTGTGCCTGTATAGGGTTCTGGCTGTGGGACACGAGCAGGGTGCAAACAGCCCCAGCACCATCCTTGTTCCTGTATAGGGTTCTGGCTGGAGGACACGAGCAGGGTGCAAACAGCTCCATCACCATCCTTGTGCCTGTGTAGGGTTCTGGCTGTGGGACATGGACAGGGTGCAAACATCCCCAGCACCATCCTTGTGCCTGTGTAGGGTTCTGGCTGTGGGACATGGACAGGGTGCAAACAGCTCCATCACCATCCTTGTGCCTGGGTAGGGTTGTGGCTGTGGGACACGAGCAGGGTGCAAACAGCTCCATCACCATCCTTGTGCCTGGGTAGGGTTCTGGCTGTGGGACACGAGCAGGGTGCAAACAGTTTCATCACCATCCTTGTGCCTGGGTAGGGTTCTGGCTGTGGGACATGGACAGGGTGCAAACAGCCCCAGCACCATCCTTGTGCCTGTGTGGGGTTCTGGCTGTGGGACATGGACAGGGTGTAAACAGCCCCAGCACCATCCTTGTGCCTGTATAGGGTTCTGGCTGGAGGACACGAGCAGGCTGCAAACAGCCCCAGCACCATCCTTGTGCCTGGGTGGGGTTCTGGCTGTGGGACACGAGCAGGGTGCAAACAGCTCCATCACCATCCTTGTGCCTGTGTAGGGTTCTGGCTGTGGGACACGAGCAAACAGTCCCAGCCCCCGCAGCTTTCCTGGCCGGGGTTTCCAAGCATTAGGTGTGCGGACACGGCACTTCCCCGCAGCTGCACGGCAGATGAGCGGCTCTCGCTGCTCTGGCAGGGCTCCGCTCTGCCTGCGGGCTCTGCCCCGTTACACGTGATCTCAGCAGCAAAAAACCTGGGCAGCTCTGTCCTTCCCTTTACTCAGCTCGGAGGTTGGAACATCATCACCTCTATGCTTATATCCAAGGATGGGGGCAGGTGCCAGCTTCACCAGCTCCCAGAAGATTGTGAAATGGAAAGCAAAGGGAATAGAGCAAAACAAGGTGACCCCACAGTTAAAATCTCTCATTTTGCTTTTACTTTGCTCTTCTTCCTTATGCTTGTTTCTGAGCATCAGTAGGGAGACTGGTTGTGCCAGCTATCCCACATGTGAGGTTTGGCTTAAACTGATAGAAATCCAGCTGCTTTCCATGAAGAATATGAAATTTTTCTTAAAAAATAGCAGCTGAAGCTTTTGAGTTTGGAACAATCCACAAATCCATCTTGGTGGCTCTGCAGGCCAGGGCAGCCTCACCTTTTCCTAGTGAGGTCTCATTGGATGGTTTCTGCTCTGCCATCTCTCCTGGGTCACTTGAAAAGGGAGGACCCTGGATAAGTGGCCTTGTTGGGATCATCGAGGGCTGTGACACTGCAGGTGCTCTTTGCAAAGCCCCCCAGGGACAGTGACAGAGCTCTTTGCCTTTGCTGCTCTGCCAGGACACGGCTCCCACCTTCAGCCCTCTCTAACCTTGTGCTTTATGTCTCAACAATTCCCATGTTTCACCCTTTCCCAGACTTATCCTTTCCTGGGTGCTGATCCTGTCCATGGATGTGCCCACATCCTCTGTGCTTTTATCAGGCTCCTCACCACAGGCAGATGCTGGTGGGGCTGGTCCAGCCTTGAACTTGGGGTTCTGCTGCCTCCCCGTTCCTGGCCCCTCTTGCTTGGCTGATATCCAGTATTGCTGTCTCCACCCTGGCTCCTCAAAGCCATTTTCCAATGCTTGTCTGTTCTAATTTGGGTCTTTGGCAGTTTCTCTCCTCTCAGGGTACAGGTCCAGTCTGTGCTCGTGGCCATGGCTTGGACCCATCTGTGTGTGGACAGGCAGCCTGGCAGTGGTCCTGGCTGGGGATGCTCTTGGTCTTTGCCAGGGAGAGCATCAAACCCTGTGGCAAGCACACCTTTTACTCTCTCTCTTTTTTTATGTGGCTGAAGGTATTCAGTTTTATCTTTCAGAGAGCTCTGCCCCACTCCTGAGCCATGCTGGGACTGGGTAATAATGATGATTCATAATGCTGACACCTCAGCTGCTCCCATTGGATAGACAGAATGAGACAAAATTAATTATTAATGTAAAAAGTTAATTCAACAATAAGACTAATTCAATAATAATTATTAATTATCAATTACATGCTCTCTTTAAAGAGGGGAAGGTAGAGGAAAGCAAGGCAGAATCAGTGATGCTGGCTGGAAGGCCCCTCTCCACCCACTAGGTCCTGCCATCTCCCTCAAGAAACAAGCAGCTCACCTTCCCTTCTACAGACCACAGCTCTCACCCAGCCTTGGGCTCTTGGAGAAGTCATGTGTTGCTGGGGAGAAGGGATAGTGCCTTTAAAAAAAAAAAACCCAAAAATAACAGAAAGTTAACAGGTACCTGCCAGGAAAAAAAAAAATCAAACATATTTTCCGTTGTGTCTTGGCTGTGGAAGGGGGATGTGACAGCCATGGAAAATGGACAGATTCTGTGAGCAATAAAAAATGGCTTTGCTTTTTCCCCCTCTTCTCCCCCTGTCTCTTTTCATGTGCTGCATTTCCTACAATCTGATTTTCTTCTCCGCAGCAAATACAGGTTTCAGGTTCCCGAGCATGGGGCTGCGGTTTGAGAGGAGCAATGGAAACTCCCCGTGGTGGGAAGGGGCCAAAGGCACAGGGGGTGCAGGAGGGGAAGCAAAACGGGGCTGTTCTCACTGGGGTGTGAAGGCTGACAGGGGCACAGAGCTAAAACCCTGTGCTCTGCTCCACACTGGGCACGTTTTTCATTCAGTGCCTCCTGTCTGAGGCTGAAGGTGATGATGCATGGAGAGCTGGGGTGTGCTCCCATGCTGGAAGAGAGGACCCAGGAGGGTCCCATCACCCCAAGGCCACCCCAGACCGCAAGGATGACCCACAGGAGGGTCAGAGCTGGGTTTGCTGGTGACCCCAGCCTGCTGTCACCTCCATCCCTGCCTGTGCATGTCCCGTGGGGCACTCCCCTGCCTGGCTGCTGGCCAGCGTGCTCGCCTTTCCCAGACCGCTGGGGGAGAAGTGAAAGTGCTTCTCCTCATTCCTGAGCGGGATCTTTGTTTACAGGGACTTCAAATATTTATCCAAAGTGCAGGGCTCTGGCAGGGACGCCGGGTCCCCCTGCACTGGGCTCTGCAGCTCATCCTTCCTCACCTTCGGGCCATCTCCTTCTTTTTATTTATTTCCTTGAGGATCTTCCCTGCAGT
Source organism: Phylloscopus whistleri (assembly GCA_017589585.1). NCBI lineage: Eukaryota > Metazoa > Chordata > Aves > Passeriformes > Phylloscopidae > Phylloscopus > Phylloscopus whistleri. The sequence continues at coordinate 258,298 of JADMLD010000992.1, forward strand.
AAATCACTGCTGGCAACATCGGTCTGGGGGTGATGGGATTCAGCTGCCCACTGGCATTTTGGCTGTGACCAGCAGGGGCACCTCTCTTTCTCCTTACAGGGGATGGATTCATCCTACAAACAGGGACAACAACAGAGCTTTCTAGATGCAATTTCCCTGGATCAGGGAGCTTTCAGACAATTGGGACAATTTAGAGGTATCCTCTTTCTTCCCTACCACCCATACAGGCATCTCCAGTGGGCAGGCATTCCCAGGGTGGCTCAGCTGGGTGAAGGCTGAGCCCTGCCTGTCCATCACTGTCTGTGCTCTCATCAGATAAAACATCCTCTGAGAAAGAAAGGTGACTTTCTGGATCAGATTCTGGCACAAATAAACACTCGTGCTAGAATTTGCCAGTCTTTCAGGAACTGCAAGAATTTTCCCAGTGTCAAATGTTCATGCAGATACTGTATAAATAATGACCTCGATTATGTCAGTTATTACAATGAGCAGAGCTCTGGGCTTTGGTTCATAACAGTATCTGCAAATCAGTGTCTTGACTTTTTGCTCTTCTTGGGAGATTGTTCATGCTCCAGCACTCTGAGGCCAAATGTCTGTGTTTTTGGACAGGGCTGTGGCAGCCTGCCAGCACCTTCCCTGCACTGGGGCCAAGTGCTGCATCCCCATGACATGGCAGAGCTGTTTTGGGAGAAATGTGGGGTTTGTGGCTTCCTGGGGAGCCTGGCCAAGCACCATGGATCAGGGACCTCTGTCCATGGCAGCTCCTGCAGCAATCCCAAATGGAAAGCCCAGACTGATCTGCAGCAGAGGATGTGGGAGCATCCCAGAGGGAGCTGGGTGTGAGGGGAGCCCACTGCAGTAGGCCCAGGGCTGTTTCCCTGAGGGGGTGCCAAGCAGAGCAGGGGAAATGTGGCAGCTGTACCTTTGAGAACACAATGCTGGCCCTGGGGCCAGGGGGTCTGGGGGCTCCTCCTGCCCCTCCCATGCCTTGGTTCCTCTTGGGGGATGGACCTGAGATGGGAGGGTGGAGGTGCCTGGGGAAGTTGGAGGCACTCCTGGGTGGGATGAGCAATTAATGAACCCTGATTGCCCTTGGAGAACATCTGGGATCAGCCTCTGCTCCTCACCCCAAGCTTGGCACTTGCAGAAACCTTTTTTGTCTCACCCTGTCCCAGGAGCTGCTCCCAGAGACACAAGTGAGCCATCTGCCAAAAGCACAGAAAAGCACCAGACCAGCAACTTTGCTGCTTCTCCAGTGCAAGAAATGATATCCACAGGCTGTGGGTGAGGAGAGCACCAGTGGGAAATGGCCAGGCAAAGGCAAACTGAAGCTAATCTGAGTCTGGTTTTCCTCCAGATTGCTCTGTTTATTCACAATCTTTCTTTGATAAAATTGTAGAAAATCAGAGGCAACATACACTGCCTTCCAAATGTAATGGGAGGGATGGAAAAAGAGCCAGGAAGAGAAGGCAGCTCCAGCACAGAGAGCGATGCAGTGGGGCCATCTGAGAGGCACAAACAGAGTAACTGCACTCAGTCTTTCAGCAGCCTTCATTTGCTGCTCCTTCCATGCAGGAATTTCCCATTAATAGCCAGTGTCTGAATCTGCAAATTTAATAATAACAATAATAATCACAATACTAATAATATGGAGAATAAAGACCTTTTGTTTCCCAGGCTTGAAGCAGCTGCACAGCCTCTCCCAAGATGATGGCTGCAAAGATGAAACCAAAATCAGGCACCAGTTTCACATCAGCCTGGAGCAGGGTTCTGGAACCATGTCCTTGCCTTGTCTCCCTCTCTTCCTGCTTCCTCCTGCCCTCAGTTTGTCAGAAGCTGGCTGTGCATGGCCCATTTGGGATGCTTACAGGGTACATGTGGGAAATGAGGCTGAGAGTTGAATTGCTTTGATTTTAGCCAGAGACTGCAGAGTAGGTGAGAGTCTCAAAAAGAAAAGGGGAAAAAAAAAACCTTAAGAAAAGAAGAAAAAAAAAAAAAACAGGAAAGGAAAGAAAAAAGCATTCTTACAAATTTCCAGCAGTTTTTATTGTAGGTGGAACTGGTAATGGATGTAGCCTGACACTTCTAGCTACAAGGCTCTGATTTCATTTGCCTTTAACTTTGTCAGACTCAAAACATTTGGCCTGAACTTCTCCAGGCTGGCTGCACATCAGCCAAAATAGCACCTCCATTTGCAAGGACAGGGTTCAGGCAACAGAAAAGCATTTTCTGCACGAGGGCTCCAGCAACCCTCTGCTCTGGCAAGGAGGTTCACTTCATCCAAAGGTGCATTAGCTACAGACGAGATGAAAAGCTACCCAGGTTATAACCTTGGGAAAACTGATACCTGCTTGGCACAAAGGGCAGAAAACCTGAGAGTTTGAGTTTGAATTTGTGTCTTTTATAGGCTGATGTGGAAGGAAATGGTGCAGCCTTGGTCTGAGGCATGAAGGGTGTTAATGTTGAGCTCCTGTTAATGTTGAGCCCTGTACAGAAAGCAGAGCTTCCATTGCACTGTGCCAACACAATTCCTAAAATCCAGACTGAAATTTACCCTTCCAGTCCAAAGTGGAGATCCACTTTCTTTGTCCTTGCCCTCCTGCTTTGGGAAATGACCCAAAGGGAGGAATTCAGAAGGGTGGGAGCATTCACGTTGTGGGTCAGATGTCTCATTTCTCCTTGTTCCAGCCATGCTCTGGAGAGAGGAGCACACAGCACCCTCTACATCTTCACTGGGGGGTCCTCAGGACTGGCAGATCAATGCAGGAACAAAATACCCTGTCTTGTGTCCTGACTCTACAACCAGGATCCATCCTGAGCCAGCTCCACCCTTCCCTTAAAACTGGAGAAGGAATTTCTCCAGTACTTTCTTGCAGATAGATCAACAGCAAGGAAGGAAGTTTCCATTCCTTGTGTGCTGTGAAGCAGCCTGATGTTGTCTGGGGAGCCAAAACCCTCCTTTCTTCTGCCTGGGATCTGACAGCAGCAGGCAAAACCTTCCTGGCTGCAGGGCCAGCTCTGGGCAGTTGTTATGGCCTGCACCAGCTGAGGAGCTTTGGGGGAGCCAGGAATTGCACCATTAAAAACCCAGGGAAGGAACAACTGGTGAATGCTCAGGCCGGATCTTGGCCATGGCACCTGAATTAGCCCCTCGCCCTGGCTGGTAGCACTGAAGTCTCCTTAGCAACAACACTTCAATATTTAACACCAAATGCATGTGCCCAAATGACCTTCCAGGTCCTTTCCATAGCGTTGCTGCTGAGCTGGCTCCAGGAGCACGGCAGCTGCCAACTGAGCCACCGCCAGCTGAAGATTTCCTCTGCTGCTCCCAGATGAGCACTGACTGGGGTTGCCATGATCTGGTGCTCAGCACTGGTGAGCTCATTGGCAGGGTGGAGCCTTCAGGAGAAGCAATGTCTGGCCAGGGGAGTTAAAGCCAAAGTCCAGAGGGTCCATGGATAGAGACAATCTTGTTGTAGCCAGCAGACGAAGGAGATGTGCTTGGAGATGTGATCTGCAAAGAGGTGGAAAATACAGCTGGTGTTTCGATCCCATCATTGTCCTGACTTTGGGGAAGGACAGGGGAGATGGTCACAAACTGACCAAGTGAGCTGATGGGCCGCAGAAGCAGAGAGGGGGTCTGGGGGTGGTCCATGGTCACAGGAGGGCGGTGAGTCCGACTGGCAATAAGGAGCTGAGGGAGACAAAGACATGGCCTGGAGGCTGCACAGACAGGATAATGGGCAGTGTCTGTGCTTGCAAGGGCAGAAACTCAAGAAAGTCAGCAAAACAGAGATGTGGAGGCTGCAGGAGCTCAGCACTTCTCACTTCAGTAAGTGGCTGTTTATTCTGGTTGTTATGAAAAGCAGGTCTGACACTGCTGTCTGCAAACCACGTCTCTCCTTCCTTCCCTCCATCCATCCAATCACCCATCCCTGGAGTATCTAAGCACCTCCAAAGCAAATTGTGTTTATTTTCTATAGATTCATCCAAGAAACTCTAGCACTGCACCTGCCTTCACCCTGAAACCTTCCTGTGTGCCTCCAAGCATCAGTGTGGAGTCAGGGTGTGTGCATGGAGAGGGAACAACCCTGCCCCAAGCAAGAGGTGGGGGATGCTTTATGAAAAGCAGCTACAGCCATTCTTGGAAGACTTTGGCTCCGAGCCCCTCTGCCACATTCCTAGGAGAGATCATATCAAAAAAACTATTTTTACTAAAATTGTAGTGGTAACAGGCTCCAGATGTCTGTTGTTATGTAATCGGGTTTGTTTTAGTGGATCTGACTTCCAGATGTGCAGCGTGGGCTCAGGGTGTCTGCTTGGTCCTCTGTGGACCAGGGGGAGCAGCCAGCCCTCCCTGCTGTGCCAGAGGGGGCAGCTGCCTCCATGGCAGATGGGATTGCTCCTGGGTCATGAGCACTGCTCTTCCTTGTCCTTTCTGGTACAGCTTTGGTCATCCAGGGCGCTCATCTCGGGTTCCACAACCCCTTTTGGGATGAAAGCAAGAAAGGTCACCGAGTACTGGTTTGCTCAGCTCTGCATGGGAAAGGAAGGAACTCACTGGCAAGGCTGGGATGAGGAACAGTCCCTGGCAGCACTGTGGTCCTCCCATGGGACTCATTGGGACTCCGTAGGTATCACCATCACATACATGAGCAGTATAGTTTGGGGATTCTGATTAAGCAGTGGCTGAAGCTAGAGGAAATTAAGGGACTGACCATGTCTTGATTTCCCAGGGCCCATTTTGTGCTTTCCCTGCTTTGAGAAAAACTTGGGCAGGACAACTGCTAGGAGGAATGGACCAGACAGGGGTTTTCTCAGGCAGAAACATTTTGGACTTGGAAGTGAAGAGGAAAAGCATCTGAGGAAAAAGACTGTCACCTTCCCATTGAGCCTGTGGGAACAGCTCAGTAAACACCAATGGGACCAGCCCACACATCCTTCTGGACCAGTTTCTATGCTGTCATTGATGTTTTCCAGCTGAGCTCTTGCCTTGGTTCATCTTTCTTGGTGAGGCTCCCTTCCCAGCTGGAAACTGAAGGGAAGGTTTTTGAAGGCATTTTGAGGTGGTTTCCCCTTCCCTCAGTGCAGGTCTTGGTGCCACAGGACCAGTGTCCCCCTTCTCTAGCACTGCAATTAGCTGGAAGCACTGGCTGCTCACCCATTTGATAGGAAGAGCTCCAAGCAGGGATGCAGCAGATGTCTGGATCCTGGCTGCTGGGTGGACTGGGGGATGAGTGGTGCATGCTAAACCAAGGAGGATTTGAATTCAGAGTGTGTGGCTCTGTGCCATTGCTATTAACATCTGCTAATGAAATGCTAAGACCTCTTAAGTGTCCAGATCGAGGAGGCAGATTTGAAGGGATGTACTTGGACTGAAAGCAAGAGGCTTAGGTGCTTTCTGGAGAGAAGGGAACACCCAGGGTTGGCTCCCCTGAGGAGAAAATGGAACTGCCACCTGATGGCAGAAGGAAAGAGCTGGAGAGTCAATCCCAACCCTGTAACACCCCATGGGACACGAGCTGAGCCGCAGCTCCAAGGAGAAGGGGGAGTCAGGGGGGCAGTGACAGATCTGCACCTGTGAAGGGGCACTGACCCTGCCCTGACATCACTGGCCAGCCAGGCTGGGACCTCTGAGGCAGCTCAGGAAAAAGTGTGGTGAGAGAAGCTTCCTTTGGGTTTGCTGTGTCTCAGTTTGAACCTCCCTAGTGCCAAAAAAACAAACAAAGATCAGTGGGACAAAATCAGCGCTCAGCTGGAGCCTGGGAAGTCCAAGGGGGAAAAGAACTGGTCTGGGTTCTCGAGTTCACATCCACTCTTGTGCTTGATTTTATCTGCAGCAGGGCTTTTGCAGAGCTGGTTTTGCTTTGCATTGCAGTCACGTGCTTGTCTCAGTGATTTGGTTTTCTCTCTCCTCTTTGCAAAGCAGAACGAGGCGGGCTCTGGGGCTCTGCTGTGCACATGAAGGAGGCCTCGGCCACAGAGTCAATTGGAAAGCCATCTGCTCCCAAGAATGAGGAGGTTTCCATGGTTTTGTGAAAGAAAGGGACTCTTCTTCTCTCTTTTTCCTTTTCTTTCTCTTCCTGTGAGGAAGGCATACGTGTGCACAGACAGCCTTGCCAAAAATGTGGTGTTTATCAGAGGTGTATTCCCCCCATTGCCATGGGACAGAGCCTGATGGAAGGGTGAGAGGGGAGGGGAGAGTGGATACAAAGGCATCCCCAGTCCAGGAGACAGCCTATGGAAGGTGTGGAAACAAAGCTGGGCAGGGGAAATGAATGAACACTTCATCCCAGGCCCTTCCCCCCAGCACGTCCATGTAAAATGTGGAGATTAGGTGGAAAATCCATATAGAAGGGAAATGTATGCCTTTAGCAGAGCAAGGCTCCCCACAGGCCAGCTAGTTGTTTTGAATGGATGTCCTGGCTCACAGAGAGTCTTTTCTTAGTTTGTTTTCCTGCTTTGACCAGTGTTTCTGCTCTTAACCCTTCTTCCATGGGAGGACAGAAAGGGGGAACTGTCCCTACCCTGTTTAACCAGGGCAGTAACACCTGACCCCTCCAGGAGCTTCCAAAAGTCACAAGGGGGGAAAACATTTCGAGATGAGGTGTGAGAGGTGAACACACAGGTCTGACAACAAACAGCCAAGGAGGGAGGGCAGCACTCTTGCTTGTTTTCTGGCCAGCTCCTGGACTGGCAGGGATGGGGCACGGAGGAGGCTGAATTAGCTTCCAGGTTTAACCATTATTTTTACAGTGCAAAAGGATTTCTCCAATACCTTCAAATGACAACACCCTTGAGGGAATGAAGCCTCATTTGGCATTCAGAGTGGGTGAGTAAATGTGGAAAAACGAGCAAGGAAGGGGTATCTGGGCCGTTTGCCAGTGGGAGGTCACATCTGCAAGCTGGCTGTGCTGGGCACACTGGTGCAAGGCAGAGAGAAGGTGCTGCCCTCCAAGGCCCTGCCTTGAGCCACTCCAGCCCCATGTGTGGCCTTCACATGTGGTCCCTTGCATGGTAAAGAGGTGATCCACAAGGAAAAGAGAAGGGAGTGTTGCCAGGCAAGATGGGGAAAGCTGATGTCCTGGAGGATGTTGTTCTCAGTCACACCTAACACCCAGCTCATCCAAGTGCCACTCCTCTGGGGTCACCATTTCTTAGGGCCTGGGTTGCTCAAAGCAACTTGGGAAGGGAGAAGGAAACATCCACATGATGGGAGAGTGGAGAGCCAAAGCAAGAGGCACTCAGTGCCCTGCTGAGGCAGGCAAGGATCAGCATCATATATTCCAGACAAAATGGGAGGGTGGGACAGCCAGACTCAGTCCAGGTGTAGATGAATCTATCAGATTTCCCATGAGGGAGCATGGGGAGTCCTTCCAGCCAGCCTTGATGAGGGCAGGAGGGCACAGGGTAGGATTCACAGCCCAGCTCTTGCTCAGCTTCACTCCCTCCCTGCAGCTTGGGGCAGGATTTCTGCTGCTGTGCTGAGCTCCCAGTGAGGGAATCCCATGGCTGGAGAGACCCTGATGATGGCTGACAACTGCAGGCAATGGTTCTGAGCTAGATCCTCCAACTCAGAACCTCACCCTGTCCCCAGGTCTTCTCCTGGACATCAGGTTATGGCCACACACATCCACACTCTGGCCAGCTCCAAAGTGCATGCTAGAGGTCTCCTGCTTTGCCATAACCATCTTCAACACTTCTGTGCAGACACATCCTGTACCCCCCACTACCCACTCACATCCACGACCCTGGGGGTCCCAAGAGGTGCAGTAGCTCAGGAGAGGAGGGCAGAGCCTGGCCAAGGCAGCGTGTTGAAAATACAACCACTAATTACACAATGGATTCCTTATGTTCCCTGGAAATGCAATATGTGGGAGGACTCCCAGCCAATTCATGTTTTAGGGCAAATCAAGGCGATGTATTACTCGACTCAGCTCCTAAATTTGGTCATACTTTAGCTGGTGTTTTCAGATGTTTGTGAGTTAGGTTGGCTGATGCCACAGCGAAAAGCGATGGGGCAATTATCCTAATGAGGAACAAATGCATTACTTCTGCAAGTTATTTGGTGCTTGGAACGAGCCCTCCCCGTTGCGTGACTACTTTGTACAGAGTTAACCCCTGCTGAGACCTCTGGGAGGTCATTTTTCTGGAGGATGAGAAGGAAATTCAGTGCCCATGAGATTGCTGGGGTTAAACACTGTGCAGCACATGAAGCTTTCACAGCACCTGGCAGCAGCCTCGGTGCCTTCACTGGCACTGAGCAGCTTTTGCCCCTCACAGGGGTCATGGACAGGTTGTGTGTCCTGCAGAGGTGCAGAGAACCAGCCTAAGAAAGCCCAGCTGCCTTTGGGGCCAGAGCAGCACTGCATGGATCAGCCTGAGCAGTGTGTCTTGGACAAGGCAGCATCTTCACCATGTGGATGAGCAAGGCTTCTCTTGCCCCTAAATCACAGCCTGCAGGTGCTGGTGATGCCACGTGCATGTCTCCTTGCTTTTAGGAGCCTGGAGGGGAGCAGGATGAGCTCAGCCACAGACCTGACCCTTCCCAGTCAGCCACTGGCTCTGTAGACTTGTCCCAGCATTGCACCCCCAGCACCCAGGGGGCTTCTGCAAGAGCCAACAGAAACTCCTGGGCCTCTTGGCCCACCCACTGTGCCTCATTTTCCTCCTTTTTAGCAACATCCCAAGGTGATTTAGAGGCAGTAAGGACCATCTGCCTCTGACCACATGCAGCCATCTCTGCATGCACAGACCATCCAGGATTCACAGCCCCTCACAGCAGCTCCTCCCTCAGCCCTGCTGGAGAGCCCATAGGTGTTCAGGCTCTTGTGTGGCCTCAGTCATTGGGGGGACAGAGCCTCATCCATCCCCCAGACCCAATTTCAGAGCTTTTAAATGGGCTTCCAGCCCTGACATCCCAGCATTGTTTTGGGGATTCAGCATCTCAGTGGTGGACTGACTGCTGTCCCTATGTCTGGGTGTTGTGTGGTGAGGGGGGCTCCAGCAGCTTGCTGCACCTTTCTGGCAAGCAGCCCCACCCAAAGCCAGACCCCCCCAATTTCTGCATATCCACCCCCTCTCTGTGTGAGCCTGTGGCTCACACCAAGGTTCCATCACTTGCCCCAGTCCCGTGGGGAATGCTGAGTGAGTGACAAGGGACACGGTGGGATTGCTGGGACAGGCACAGCCTGGCAAATCCCCTTTATGCAGCACTCCCTGGCCCCATCCACAGCGGGTGCAGGCGCACAGGCTGGAGGAGCTGCTTGTCTCCAAATCCTTTTTTGCTTTTGTATTTTTCTTTCTTCTTTTCCTGCCTTCTCCAGAAGGGCCCAGATGCCTTTACTTTGGCCGGGCTCCCTTGGCCAGCAGCCCGTGGAGGCACCAGGAGCGCCGTGTGTGAGTGCGTGAGCCTGTGTGTGCAATATTAATACACAGAGATGGAAAACGACCAGCACATAAACATTCTTTACTGTTTGGGTCACAGCCCAGGGAGCTGTAAGAGCTTTTGTGCTGCTTCGAACACACAGACTAGATAGAGAAGGAGCAAGTAGAGGAGAGAGGATGAGAAGCTGGGAGAGACAGGGTAGGAGGATGAGCAGGAAGGAGAAGTGAGGAGGATGCCCCTGCACAGCGTGGGGTCAGACAGGAGTAGGCAGGGAAGGTGTTGGTGCAAGGCTGGGAGCTCCCAAGGACACCCACATCTGCTCCACACAGAGGGCTAGGCTGGAGGTGGGGGAGAGACCAGCTTGGGGCTGCTCATCGAGCATATTTTTCTGCATTAAAGTAAAAGGTAAAATAATAATAATGATAGAAGTTGGCTGAAGGCTGAAATAACCAGGATTCCTGTGCAGAACTCGTTAGAGTGGCTTAAGTGTCAATTTGGGAATAAGGAGGAGGGGGCTATGCTGGAAGTATTTCTGCAGCAGGCGAGGGAAGGATGGTCTCTCCGGAGCTAACAAGACCCAGCTGGCTCCCAACTGCAGCCGAGAGTGTTAAATCAGAAACTATTCCGTCAACAGCCAGTTTGGCCAAATATGAAACATTTCCAGGGAATCAATGGCCGGTGCTGGTGACGCAGAAGCCAATAGTCTTGACTTCTTTTCCAGAGCCTCCAGAAACACACTCGTCATTTTGGACTTAAAGGGACAGGCCACACTGTTTCTGCTCATCTCGGCGGCGCTCGGCTGAGAAATCCACGTCCCAGCAGTGAGAACGGCGGCTGGGCTGGTTTAATCCACTGGTTAATGCTTGCAAAGGGCCCCAGGGGGGTTGGACCTGCCAAGCTGCTCCACATGACAAATCTGAACTGGACGTGTCCTCCCCAAATGTTTTCTGTGGAGATGAGCTCAGACGGAGGCCTTGAGCTCCGTGCAGCTGAGCTCCGGCTGCTGCTGCCCTCATCCTCCACCGGTGTCTGAGCCTTCGACCCTCACCTGTGCAGAGCAGGATGGAAACCAAATGTTCAGGCTTGGCCCATGGGGCTCCAGGAGAGCAGGGAGTCACCAGACCCTCTGCACAGACAGGGCTGGCTGGTCTCCACCTTTGCACTTGGTGACACAGTTAATGTCTCAGCCTGCACGTGGGCAAGGCCAACAGCAGGGCCACAGCCAGCATGTCTCAAGAACACTTAGATATTTTCGGAGTAAAACAGGGCAAATGGTCTAACTTTTTCTCTAGGTCCTCAGCCCCTCAGGTCTTCTCCCACTTTCCAAGGCACTGGATATCCCAGTGGCTTGTCCCAGCCTTCCTTCCAGCCTGGGTCACACTCGTCCCATCCCAGCAGAGGAACAGCACCCATGGCACCTCACAAGGCACAGCTAAGGAGGACATTAGTGTATAAAATAAATCATTAGTGCATAAAATAATGATCCTGGGGATAACATGCTGAGGAATACATTGAGTGTGGGTAGCCTGGTGTGCAGTTAAGGAAAGTTTCCTTAACAGACAGAAGGGGTAAAAATGGACAAAAAGAGTATCAAATAATAGTAAATGGCTTGACAATGCAGCAGTAAGGTCTGTGGAGCTGTATGTGCTGCTACTTGGCCTGTACTGCAGTTTGGAGCAAGCAAAACCTGCCCAGGTCTGAGCTTTGCAGTGCCCATGCATCCATGCCCTTTGGCATCCTCCCTGTCTCTGAGAGATCCTTCCCCTTTCCTCTCCCTGATGGGTCATCAGAGATCTTCCTCCCAAATGGCATTTGCTTGAGGACATGCCCACACCTGCAGCTTGGCACTCTAAGAAAGCCCTAAAAACAAACTCCCACAGTGGTTAACCAGGATTTTCTTCCACACAGTCAAAAGCTGCTGCTGGAGCAAAGCATCCAGCTGCTGGGACACTGGTGACGTGGTCTGGCTTTTCCCAGGGTGTGCTCAAGCACATGTGGCTCTTCCTGCTCTGCACAGCTCCCAGCCCAAGCAGGTGAAGGGCACTCTTCATGCACAGCATTGTCAGCTGAATGTGTACTCCCAGTTGTGCCTGGTCTTTAAAGGCTGGGTTGGTGGTCTCCTCTGGTGATCATAGCTTTTATCAGAGGCCAGGGAGCTGGAAAAAGGAGCCAAGCATCCTGTTTCTCTTTTTCTGCTGTAAGCAGCCTGCATTCCCACCAGCTGCCTGGGCCACAAAAATAATCCTGGGAGTTCTCCTGTTGAACAAACTTGGGGAAAGAGTGAAGTAGATGGAGAGGTTAACCTGGGGTGGGGGGCAGCCAGAAGCTGGGCAGAATTAGAGAGAGGGGAGGAGGCATTTGGAGCTCCCTGGAGAAAGGGGATCTGCTGGGGCATGGCAAGTGTGTCCCATTGCTTTAGGGGTGATAATGGAGCAACTTGTGTCCAGAGGGCACTGGGGTGGCACGTGCCCTCAACATGGCAAGGAACCAGCAGGGCTGCCAGGCTCCTGGGGTGGCTCCTGGGTGAGAGCTCTGGATTCAGCCATGCCAGTCAAGGGCAGAGCATGGCAGGGAGACTTGAGCTGACAGATGGAGAAGGAGATCGTGGTCATGCTACAAAGAAAATGCAGGATGAGCCATGAATCCACCAGCTGTGTCCTGTTCCCCATCCCTTGCACCCTGCTGTGCCTGCACCTATCATTCATGCTGATGCTCCCCCTCCACTGTGTTTCCAGAGGTACTTCCAGCATGGAAAGTTCTATTTAAAGTGCATTTTTCCTTTCTATCTCTTTTCCCCCCCCACATTTGAATGGGAAGCCAAGGGAGCTGTAAAATGCAGAGTTTCCCACCTAGCTGAACCAGAGGAAATGATGCTGACGAAAAGTTTAATTTACCCCACTGCAGCAGTAACAAGCACCAGTTTTTGGAGGTGGACAGAAAAGCTGGAGTGGATGAGGTGGACCTTGGCTTGGGAGAGGAGGGGCTTGGCTGTCCCACTGCTCCTAAGCAGCATGCAAGGCACAGCTGGGAAGATCCAGGCGGGTCAGAGCAAAACTGTCCCCACACTCTTCTGCTGGCAGCTCCCAGGGCCCAGAGCACTGCGCAGCACCTCATGCCCCCAGGCACAGGACACCTCCCGTTCGAGCTGAGCACCAAGGAGCAGAGCATGCCGAAGCTCTTGCACCTCCCATGGATCCAGGTCACCTCTCTCCGAAGGGTTTCTCCTCCTGGGATGTGCCTGTGGAAGCGTTTTCCGTGCCGGGCACTGCGCTCCCAGCGCCGGGGCTCCTCCACCCCGGTGGGCAGCCCCACGCACTCCAAATCAACCCCGCTTCGAGTGGCCCTGGCGTCGGGCAGGGAGGTTAATCAGCTCCTGGGAAACCTCTGGAAAGCAGGCGGGGGGCAGGTCTGTCTAAGGCGCCGAGGAGGAGGGGGAAAGAGGAGCTGCCCGCCGAGGTCACTGCTCTGGGGGCAGCGCCGGGAAGTCACCGCGGTCCCCTCGGCCGGGGGCTGCCCGGGACCCGCCAGCCTGTCTGGGATGCAGCACACCCTGTGCCGCACATCGGGGCGATTCCCTGGGGGGATTAGGCTTGATTGATGCTAATTCCTCTGCCGTGCCGCATTCTTCCAGCCTTGCCGGTGTGCTTGGTTCTAACACAGGCCGTGGGAGCCGCTGTAATGAGTGGGCAGTCGCCCTGGTGCAGCTGATGATTGTCTCTCACGGTTCTGTTACTTCAGGGAATCCTTGGCTCTCAAAGTCACAGAGCCACTGAAGGGACATGAGCAGGCACCAGAGAGGGACAGTGAGACCCTGTATCCATCTGCTGCTGCTGCCAAGCAGGTGGGGATCTGAGTATGAGGAAGGCAAGAGACACCTCTGTGTCCCTGCAGGCACCAGGAACGTGGTGTGCGTAGGTGCAAAAGAGGTCAGGGGCAAATCTGTGCTCCCAACAGAAAGACAGCTGGGCAGCTGAGATATTTGGGGGATTTTGGCTCTCCTGAAAGCCTTTTTCAGACTACAGACTGCCAGCATTGGGGTTGCAGTGAAAATGAGGTCTAGGACCATCCCATGTTGCAGGAGAGGTGAGGTAAGGAGTGCCAATGCAAATGCCTGGGACAAGGGGCCAAATCCAGCTCCAGCTGAAGGTTTGGCTATGCTGGCACTGCCAAGGAACACAGCTCCTGGCCCTGGATGCACTGGCCAGTGGGTGGATGAGAGGCAGCCCCTCCTCCCTGAGCAGTCAGCGCTGCACAGCCTGCACAGGCAACCAGGACCAAACGCTGGAGGTCAGGACCTCCTGGAGTCACTCGTTCCCAATTAACAAGTCAGCTGCACACCAAGATCTGCCAGGTTTTGCAAGAAAGCATCCAGGGACAGACACAGGCTGGCTCTGTGAGCACTGTACAGCTCCACCACAGGACCCTGCCTCTGGCCACAGCCACAGAGCTCTATCTGGGCCAGGGCCAACTCCCCAGGGATGCTCAGAGAGCAGCTGAAGATCCTGGACTTGTTTGCACCCTTCGAGCCAAGCACGCCAGGATCTTCCTCTTGCATGTGAGCAGATCAAAATTTCCCTCTGCTCTGCTTCCATTCTCTGGCCTGGGTGGATTTTGGGATAGCACTGTGTGTCCTTGGGTCCTCAGCTGTTGAATGCCACTGCTGGACTCGTGGCTGGGACATTGCCCCCTGTACATGTGAGCCTCAGCCTCTCAGACTGCCCAAACTCAATGACTCTTCAAGGCAGCCTCAGTTTGGGGAAAATTCTGGCACTTGCTTCTTGGGTCACTCTCATGCTGTGCTCTTCCCATGCTGAGCTCAGCAATGGTCCAGTCACACAAGCAGATCCCCCTTTTATTCAGAACAAAGCAAACAAATGATTATTTTCAGGTGTTCTTGTTAATGGTACAACCTTGTTTGCAGTCCTCTTGGATATAAGGAATTCTGCCTTGGCTGTGCACCATCCTCTCAGGATGATGCCTTAGATGAACCCCTAACAGCAGTGGTAGAAAAGCAAGACCCCTCTTGGGGCAATGTCCTTCCTGAAGGCTGCAAACTGCCTTGGGGTTATCATTTTCTACACCAGACTCCAGTGATGGGGTCTTTTAAATTCAGACTCTCCATGGTGAAGTCTGGACATGCTGCAGCTCTGCCCCAGCAATGCCTCTAAGTGCTGTGCTCCTCCAAACTGTGAAATATTTGGGATCTAATTATGAGTTTACCTCCCCTTGCCAGATTCAGAAGCCACACTGGTAAGCTCAGTCAGCTTTGCATGCTGCAACACTGGGAGAAAATGGAGATAAAAACATCCTGTAGGGCAGGAGCAGGATGGTGATTAATCCTTGGAAAAGGCTAACTGACATGATCATCAATAACTACAGTAACTTGTTATGGCTGCCTCATTCCAGGAGGATTACATGCCTGAACACTCCTTAAAACATCTAATGAATGTCATTTTGTTTTTACTCTCGGTGCTCATGCAAGTGAAGCACTTGGCAGTGCTGGCCAGAACCATGGGGAGAGCCAGCAGGGCTGCTCCTGCTTCCCACACGCTGATCCTCCTGCACCTCCCTGCTGACCTGAAATATCCTTGCTGGGTGCTCCTGCTGCCCTGCTGCCAGCTCTGCCCCAGCAGGATCCTTGCTGTGGCCGAGAGCTGGCTCTCCCTGGCTTCAGCTGGCTGGGGTGACGTCTGGCTGCAGGACACCTTCCCCATGGCACAGGCACTGTGGCTCTCACCTGGCTCTTGATCTGAAAACAGAGTTTTAGTCAAGTAGAACATGAGTCAGATTTTCCTTCCTCGTTCCCATTTTGGGGATTTCTATGGCAATATTCACAGAGTAAGGTGGCAAAGACACAAGGGCTGACACAAGTTGGATTTCACAGAATCAAAGCGTCACAGAAGGGTTTGGGTTGGGAGAGCCCTTAAAGACCATCTGTTCCAACCCAGCTGCCATGGACAGGGACACCTTCCACTAGAACAAGTTGCTCAAACCCCACTGGGCCTGAACTTGAACGCTTCCAGGGATGGGGTTTGTCTGCTCCACCCTCAGATTTCTCCTCGTTGTCCCTACTGAGAAAACAAACCAAACCAGCCATGGATCTGCCACTGAAGGCCAATAGCCACGAGCCCTGCAGGCATCTGCAAGCCAAGGCAAGGTGTGGAGTGTCCAGGGAGGGTTTTCCAGCCCCAAGTTTGTCTTGGTATGCACCACCCCAGCCATGGAAGTTACTTGCATCTGTGAGATCCATTTCCTCTTAATTTTGCCAAGGAATGTTCTTTAAAAAGGAAGAATAGTGAAAGCAAGGCTGTGAAAGGTGTTTTGCACTGCAGGACCATATCATTTTGCCTCTCCTGAGCAGACAAGCAGGGATGAACTGCATCCCAGCAGGCTGGGGCTGGGAATCACTGAGGAGATGCTCACCTCCCTGCCACATTTCAGAGAGGGCAGAGGGAGTTTTGGCAAGGGTTGTGCACAGCTGTAGATCCAGAGGGTTAATTCTCTGCCCTGTCCATGCTGTACAAGGGCATTATCAGTGAAATACTGGGGCCCCTGTTTTTCTCCAAAACCCCACCATGAATCCATCATGGCTCCAAGGAAGGCTTTTATACTTTCTGCTGGCAAGGCTGTCTGGGTTCATTCCAGACTCACCCCTCATCCCCACACCAGGGGCAGCCAGGACTCCTGCCTCACCCTGCTGTGGATTCATTTTTTCAAGGTGCTGACAGTTTCTTGCCTGCTGATGCTGTGGGAGACTTTCTGGATGCCGAACAAAGGCTTTTGAAAAGGTCTGGAGATGCTCTCTGGAGTCACACTGTCACTGACGGGGACATCAAAGCAGATCCGCACACCGGCGTCCCACCCCGCTCCTCCCCGCATCCTGCCAGCACGAGCAGCCTCACCAGTCAGTTACTGGAATTCCTTAAACACCAGTCTGCCTGCAGAGATGCAGCCAGAGCCCAGCCCCCTGCACAGCTCACACCTGACCTTCCCTGGTTTCCTCAGCCCTGGACGGCTTGGCTTTTCCTATTAGCAGAGGACCTTCTCGCCGCTTCTTGTGCTCTCGGCCTCATATTTCAAATTCCTTCGCAGCTGTGTCTGGTTTTCATTTGAACATATTACATCTAGATAGATCTATATATGTATAATACAATGAGAAAGGATTTTCAAGGTAATAAATGGAACATGCGAGCCTAATTATTCAGGATGACCCAATGCAATTCGGTAAGTCCAGCGAGATGTTTATATTGGCAAGATGAGAACAAAATATCATTGGATATGGTCATTACTCTTATAAGATTTCAATATATATACATTGTCAGGAGTCCCTGAGTTATGAAGTCCTCCTCACTGGAGGAATAAACATGCTGGGCAGTAATCCTGGAAGCAATCAAAATGCCTTCAGCTCGGTGCCTGCAGAGCCCCTCTCTCTGCAGCCAGCCCCGAGCCCCTGGGCCTTGCTCACAGCCCAGACTCACCCACAGATGGTTTATCTCGCTCTGAGGCCATGGGCAGAGCTTGGAGAGTGAGCAGAGAGGCAGAAATAGGATTCTTGGCGTTTCAGGTTAAATTACTGGAGCTGACTGTGACTGGCCCCAGTGGTCAAATAGGAAAAAATAACATGAGGGAGCTGGCTTTGCTTTCAATGTGGCTGGAGGGGCTGACGGGTGTCTGCTCCTGCCTGCTGGCCTGGGAATGGCCTCAGGTGTTCTGGGATGGGGGAGGCAGGCCTGGCTGCTCTGTGGTTTGTCCAGGACATCCCACCTGGGGATGCTGCCCCTGTTCCCCACCCAGCTGAGCATGCCTGGGCAGCAGCTCCTCCATTTGTGAATGCAAGAGTGGGCTTTGCTGGGAAGGATACATGGAAAAGGGCTGGCTTCTACTCCTACCTCTTGTGAACACCTTCCTGCCACCTGAGAAAACTTTTGGAGCTTCTTTATTGCCATCTTTTTCCCGTGATCCAGGGAAGCAGGGCACTGTGGGGATGCATGTCAGGGCAGCACTGAGACAGCAGATGCCAGAAGTGCCACATGAGCCCTTCAGCTTCCACGGGGGTTCTCCAGCTGCACAGGAACCTCTCTGTGATGGTGATGCACCAGCTCCTCCAAGAAGCAGGGAGAATGGCCCCCTCCCAGCTCCTGTGTGCAGCCCTGGGTTTGCCTCTCCTGGGACCCCGGGACTGTCACAGGGTGCAGGGGCACTGGGGCTGAGAATACTCATCAAGTCCCAGCCGTGGTTACTGTCTGTCCAGTGACACATAGCTTATCCCCCACAGCTCAACCCCTGCTTTTTCCCAACAGGGCACCCAGGAAACTCCTGGCAAAGTTCTCCAGTGGGCAAAGGACTCACTCCTCAGCTGGTCCTGTGTCTGGGGGGTAAAAATCAGCCCAAAAGACAGCGCTTCTCTTTCAGGGAGAAGTTAACTTTCCACTGAATGCACTGAGCTGACAAGCAGTGAAGCTTTGGCTGTTTACCCCAGAGCCCAGGCGTCATGGTCCACATGGCTGGAAGTCTCAGCAGGGCTCTATTCACTTTGATTTTACACCAGGGTTAACTAGACCCCGGTAATTATCCCCTTTTAACAAGGCAGTGTTTACACCTATGAGGAAGGGTCAGCCCCTGACTTGCTCACTTCGGCTGGAAGGAGAGTATTGCTCATGGCAGCTGGAGAGGTGATGTGACCGTAGGGGGGAAAGAAAAGATGGGAAGAAAGAAAGAAGTGGAAATAGGGAAGGTGATCTTAAAGCTCAGATGAAAAATATCCCCCATGATCCTTGACTCCACAGCTTGCTCCTTCCCCATCCCTCCTTCCCCCACCACGATGCGATGCAGCCTCGGAGTGCACGCAGAGATAGTTGGAAGCTGGGATATGCTGATGGATTCCTTAGCTCCTGGGCTATTAAATGTCTGGACCAGCTAATTTTAAAGCAAACAAGCAAAGGCCAAATGACAAATTGTTTGGGAGGCTCTTCAGGAGGAGGATGGAGTTTTACGACCACCAAGGGCACTGTTGCTGCCATTGAATCTGCGGACATACGGGAAAAATAAGATCTGATTTATTTGGTGATGGTGGAAAATATTATCCAAGCTATAATTTATTGATCATTGCATCCTCCCAGTTTTCAAGGCCTCTTTCTCGTGCATATGGAACATACACATATTTTTCCACACTTATGAGGCTGAACACATAGTGGCTCCTGCACCTGAGGAATTTTTGCCTGCTCTGCTGGCTGTGGGGCAGGAGCCAGCAGAGCAGGACTGTGGAGCAGCTCTCTACAGACCTTGGAGCTGGGGCTGCTCTTCAGTCAGGCAAGGAGCTGTGGGATTACTGGGATCTCTTGACAGTGGCAGGTCTCACCAAGATCACCGAGTCACTGCTGTAGGATCCTTCCTCTCCCATCCTGTCCCCCTTGGCCCTGTGCCTGCCCTGCCCTGGTCCCCAGAGCATTGTGGAGACATGGAATTGTTCCTGTTTGGAAAAACCTGCAAGATGTGTCCAAGTGTGCCATAGACATGAGACACAGACACCATTAACCCAGCACTGCCAAGGCCACAGCTAAACCACGTCCCCACGTGCCACATCTACTCATCTTTTAAATCCCTGCAGAGATGGTGAATCCACCACTGCTCTGAGGCAGCCTGTGCCAAGGCTGGACAACCCTTTACAAGAAGAAATTTTTCCTAATCTCCAATCTAAACCTCCCCTGGCACAAGCTGAGGTAATTTTCTCTTGTCCTGCTGCTTCTTGCTTAGGAGAGACCTGCCCCTACCTGACATCCACATGGAGGAATGGTGTGCCGGGGAAGGATAAACTGCCCAAACACCCCTGCACACCCATGGTGAGGGGAAAGCAGACCTTGAGGAGGTTTAGTCTTTGCAATGGGGAGCTGGGACACACAGCAAAATACTGTCAGCAGCATTTCCCAGTGCTCCCAGCCAGGCTCAGGGGCCCCTGGAGCCCAGCTGCCTCCGCTACCTGGCTCAGGGAGCAGGGTTGCTTCCCACAGCCAGCACGGGTGGTGGGAGCAAAATTCAAGATGGCAAATGAAAAGAGGGCAGCTTTGGGCCCCCGGGAGCCTTTCTGGAGCTGGAGGCTCTCTAAGCCAGTCCATCTGGAGAAGAGAGAGCCAGGCTCTGCAGGGATAGCCGGAAATAACAGCAATTTATGCAGTTATGTTTCCAGATTTTTTTCCTCTAACCATCAAATAATACCATAAGGAAAAAATAAAAAAAAAATTTAAAAAAAAGGAGAAAGGAAATAGAAAAAGCAATATAGGGACCAGAGCTTTTAATCCTCTCTGCATTCCCAGAGAAATCCAGGGCCTCTTTCCACCCTTTAACTCACTCCTGCTCTCCATTAAAGCCTCCTCCAGTAGACCCAGGGAGAGGAGCCCACTTGTTCCACACACATTCTGGGACACCTTTTCCCTGTGCAGACAATCAGATGCAAAACCTGATCCCTGCAGCTTGGGGGTGACCATGGTGGCCCATCTGCAGAGCCTCACACTCCTCCAGCCTGGCAGCCCAGGGAAAGCAGGAGCTGCTGCTGGGGATCTGTGTGAGCCGAGCTCTGCTCCTGGAGCAGCAGGGAGATCCTGCCCTCCCACCCGGCCGGGGCGATGCTGGCTGCCCGTCAGTCGGTCGTTTCCCCGGGTGTGTCCCTCCGCTCTGGCCACGGCCCCGCCGGTGGCTGCGGCTCTGCCCTGCTGGGGAACCACAGCACAACAGTTTGTACAGAGGGGGGCAAAGCCTCCCGGCCCCTGCTCCACAGCCGTGTGCTCACCCCTGAGCCCCCGGGCTGTGAGTGCTGCAGGCACTCCAGGAGCTCAGGGTGTGCTTTGGCTCAGAGCAGAGCCCGGCTCTCTCTGCTCTCTGCAGTCACCCACCCATCTCTGGGTTCTCTGCCCAGCCCAAGGGTGTGCCCGGGTGTGGTGGCAGGGACGTGCCTGCACCTCCAGCATCCTGCTTGGAAGGAGAGCACAGGCAAAGAGCAGCTGGGAAGGCGGTGAGGCAGAGAGCCCTGTGAGCACAGAGCCCCTGCAGTGCCACCCTTTTGTTTTCCTTGATTTGGGGGGCAAAGGCCAGGGCAAAGGTGGGTTGCCCAGACCACCCACAGCCCTTGGTGGTGACAGGGAGTGATGAGCCAGGAGGGACCTGCCATCCCCTCCACAGCACAGCCACAGGCAGGCAGGGCATGCAGAGGGGATGAGCACAAGCTGCAGCATGGATGGATTCCTCTGGTGCTGCCTGAGGATGGGTGAGGGCCTGGATTGCCTGGACAGCAGCGTTAAATCCAATAAACCATATACAGCACAGTCTGCTTTTCCTCTAGCAGAGCATCTGGAAAGAGGTGAAGAAAAGATTTTTTGGGTGGATTGAGTGTTCCCACTGCACCTATCAGGTTGGGAATCAGGGAGAAGATGGATAACTGTATCCTCCCACCTGTCAGGCAGAAGATAAACAGTGCTCAGAGAGCTGCTGGGGCTCTTGCCTGTGACACAGATGGACCAGGGTACAGGTCCTCATGCCCAAATCTCCTCTTTGGAGACCAGTGAGAGTATTTCAGTGGATGGAATATCCCAATAAATGCCTCTTCCTAGGGATCCTCTCTTGCTGGGGTAAGAGGATGTGGTACCCAACCAGCCTGTCCCCATCAGTGAGGAGAGGGGGCCCTGGGAATGATGATTTCCTGCCTCAGCCCTGAATTAAACAGCAAATATTTTTTTTCCTTTTCTTGGAACAAACTGGGAAGAGAGTTGTGCTGCTTCCAGGAGAGAGCAGAGCCTTTCAGCGTGCTCATGCATCAGTTGGACTCGATGCCCAGAGCACAGTGCAGGATTTCTGGCATCACCCAGGCTTGCTGGACGAGCTTCCCGAGGGACAGACAGAGCTCAGGGTGAGCCAGCCCCTGTCAGCACAGACCCCCCTCGATGGGTGCAGACAGAGGACATGCAGCCCTCACACTGTGCAAACAGAAGAGGATCTCTCTTGGCACTGGAGCTGTTTTCCCTTCCCAGAGTAAAATGCCCAAGTACTTGCTATATTTAGACACCGGGGTTTTTCAGGAAACACAAAGAAGCTTGTGTGACGCTCCATATTCACCTCTGGAGATGGCTCCTGGCCTCCTGACTCCAGCTGGCTCCAAAGCCAATCATTGCCTTAGTGCCAACCCCACATTGTCCTTCCTGCCCCACCAGGCCTCCCACAGGCATTGGGGGTCCCTGAAATGCCCTTGGCCCAGGGGAAGCTCTCTGGGCTGTGGCCAGCCCCCTTTTCACATGGGGAAAGGTTTAGGAAAGCTGGGGGAGGGCCAGTGCTGCAATGGGAAAGGGCAGCAGTGCCTGACTCCAGCTGCCACCCTGCCCTGGCAGCGAAGGTGCTGCTGCTGTTTGACGGCAAAGGGCCCTGAAGGTGGCAAAGCCATCCCGTGAAAAAATCTTCTCCAGCCTTTCATGTTTTTACCTTGAGAGAAGAAGAAAAAGGGTGCATTTTTGACTAAGTCAAAGGCTTGCCACCCCTCCTCGGGGTGCCGGGGCTGGGGTCCCCATCCCCGTCACCCACCCGCAGCTGCAGGGCAGCCCTCCCTCCAGCTCCCCTTTTCCAACTGGATGGCTTCCCAGCAAGGAGCAGCAGGAGAAATCTTGGCTTCTGGTGGGGAAAGGCAGCCAGCGGCAGGGAGGGGCGGGGAGGAGAGCGATGCATTTCAGTGCTCCAGCGCACCGTCCTCGCAAGCATCCCCGTAATTGCAGCCACATGCTGGCTCCCACAGCCCTCCCAGCCCCAGATCCCCTTCTCCGCTCCTGTGCAGCCCTCCCCGACCCAGACATGCCTTTCATCTCCTGCTTTAGGCCAAGAGAGAGCTGCACCCGTTCTGCATCACGGACCTGTAAACCCAGCAGGGCCAGCGGGGAACTTCCCACACGCCCTTAAGCCACAGAGAAACACGATGGACCCCGGATTAGACCGGTCCCCAGGCCCTTCTTTCTCTTTCTTTCCTCCCTCTCTCCTCCGACATGAATATTTATCCCCTCGTCTGGGCTGTCTTCTCGCCGGCCGTCGCCTTCGGCATTCCTGCAGGAATTCCTTCTTCTCCCGCCACCGAGTGCAGCCCGGGGCCGGGGCGAGGGGCAGGCAGCCCTTTTCATTCCCGATCCCCCCATCCTCGGTGGAGAGTAAACATTGTTCCTCTCACAAAGGCGGGTATTGTGGCAGGACGGGGGGAAGGCGAGCGGGAGGGGGCGCGGGGGAGATGAAGTGAGAGCGGGAGGGAGGGAGGGCACGGCAGAGCCCCCTGAGAAGAGGGAGAACGGGATGTGAATATAAATTCTGTAAATATTTTCTTGGAGGTGCAGCATGTAATCCCAGGAAATAGATCCAGTTTCACGGGAGAGCTGGGGGGGAGCGGGACTGACTTTGCCGCGGGTTTCTCCACGTTGATTGAAACCCTGATGGAGAGGTGGGGGGAGCACCCCAGGCAGCTCGGGAGAGCCACCAGAACCTCCCTCTGCCACCGTCCTGCCTCCCCTCCACGCCCAGCCGGCAGCCAGCAGTGCCTTGCCCCCTGTGCTGTCCCCACTTGCACTCCTCAGGCCCTTCTCCCTCAGGATGACACCTGGCCAGGATGGTAAAGCAGAGGGAAATGAGGCTTCAGTCCTGCAGCAGAGGGTTTAGACTCCATCGGGCACATCACCCCGAGCAGGACAAGGTTCTGAGGTGAGGTGGGGGCATGTGGCACCCAAGGGAGGTGTAGGGACAGCTCAGCCCGGCCATGACCCAGTAAGTCAAGCACAAAGCTTGAGATTTGTCTAAAGGGGACAAGGCTGGTGATAGTGTCCCATGGGCAGCAGCAGCAGCCATGGGACAGCCCCACCACCCCCTTTCCTGCCCAGGAGCTGCTGTGCCCATTCCTCACCCACCTGGGCCAGCTGCCCTTTGCCAGGGAGGGACAGGAGGTGAGATACCTCGGACTGGCACTGCTGCCTGGCCCCTCGATGGGGCAGGGGCTTTCCCAGCCCTCCCACAGAGCTGCTCCGGGAGGATGAGCCTTTGCCCCGTTCCGGTCGGACGAGCCATTGAGTCTCCTTCAGAAAAGGATTACCAAAACATCCAATTATGCTTTCCTTTTTGCCTGTCTCGCCTCCTTTTGATGGTCTTTGTCATTGTATGAAACAACTGTGTCCAGAAGTCAGGCTTTCCATGGACACTTGCTTTAATGGTGATTCCTCACATGCCCAGGTCCATCCCAGAGCCCCATTTACACTCCTGCAGGCAGAGCTGCTCTCCCCACCCCACAACCTGCTTGCCCCAGGGCTCTGAGCAAAGCACCCACTGGTGGACAGAGCCAGGACCATCTCTGCATCCCATCACTCCTGTGGGAGCTCATCCACAGCCTCAGTTCAGGCCTCTGGGGCCGAGGAGCTCCCAATGCTTTTGGTTGTCCCACATCATCCCCCCACAAAGGGCAGAGGCTGGGAGGCAACCATGCTCCCATCTTCTCCCTGAGCCCTGTGCAAGCACAGAAATCCCTGATTCTAAGGCATTTCTAGGAATTCAGCTGTTACCCTCTATAATTATTATTATCTCCTCGCTCACAGGGGATCCCTGCCACCACCAGCTGGTCCCCGTGGCCCCAGGGGAATGCACGCCGTGGTCACAGCCCCCTTTCACCAGAGGCACCGTGAAATGTGACATTGGTGGTGGGGCAGGGGGAGGTCAGGAGTGTAAGCGCATTGCAGAAGAGATTAGAGCGGTGCAGGGAGGTCCCGGGGGTGCAGGGGCTGACCTGGAGGTGTGCCTCACCCTTTCACTGCCAGCAGCCTCCCTGCACACTTACTTCATTCCTCCTTTCCCAGTTCCTGTCTCGGGCTCATATTTGAGAGGCGACGTGGGGCTCCCCAGGCCTTTGATCTGCTCCAGCACAGCTGTTCCCAGACCTTTATGTAAGGGACAAGAAATGTGACTGAAATAACCGACAGAGTGAACAGAAGCAAGTGTGAAAGGCTATAAATAAATATGACACAATAGCTGTGGTCACTGCTAAATAAGTTTTAAATTGAATTGATGGTATAAATAGAGTGGAAAGCAAAGATGGCACCAGCAGGTGATGTGGATTTGAGGTGGGGAGCGACCAGGGTGATGCAAGTGCAAGCACAATGAGGCCCCACATGTTCTCATTGCCCTGCTCCATCCTTGCTGCCTGTCAGCCATGGAAGTGGTTGTTTTGGCCTCTCCTACTTTGCAAGGGATGTTAAGCAACAGCCAGAACTCCACAGTGAGTCCTCCTGAGGGTCAGAGTGCCTCTGAGAGGGGTACAGTGGGATGGGGAAGAGCCTGTGGGACCCTGAGGCTGTTCCTTCCTTACCTCCCCTTGGCCATGCTGGACCTGGATGATCTAGGCAGGCTGGGATGTGCCTGCCCAGCCCTCGAGGTACATGGAGAAGGTGGAGCCCCTTTGAGGGATGTAGAAGCTCCGGCCCCTCTTGCCACCCTCCCAGAGCCCCCTTGGACAGCCTCACATGTGGCCTCCATGCAGCCATTAAATGGAGTTTACATTTCACTCTCAATGTTTAAAATCTTTTCTCCCTTTCCTTTCCCTTCTTTCCCCAGCAGATGTGTTGTCCCTTGCTCCAGCAGGTCCTGGCCCTTCATGGTGCTGCAACACTTGGCAGCAAGGCCTGTGCCTGCATTGACTCCCTTGCTGGCTTGTGTAAGCCTTGTGAGCTCCTTAAATCCATCATTTTGCACCCATCCCTAAAATCCCAGAGGCACAAATGCTCTGGACACCTCAATTCCAAACCCATGTGAGAGTGCAAGGGCTGCCTCTGGTATAAGCACTGCAGTTCCCATGTAACCAGGGCACCATCCCATGTCTTGGCCACAAAAACAGACCAAGGAGCAGAGCCAGGGACCTGCCCCCCCTTTGGCTGACCTTACTCTTCTGGGCACAGCAATTCAGCAATACCCCAGAGATGCTCAGCAAATGCTGAGCACTGAGATCAGCCATGGGAGATTCTGGTGGGGACAGTGACGTGCTGCTGTCCAAGCCACGCCACAAAGGGGCTCACCCTGCCAACCTCCATCAGTGCCAGCATAGGATGCTGCCAGCTCCACAATGCTCAGCAGCACGTGGGAGGACATCCCACCCGTGGCTGGTGGGGCAGAGACCTCTTCTGATTTCATCCAGGGATGATTCGCCCAGCTCAGATTCACAGCAATCCTGGCAGGCTGGAAAACTTCGCCACTCTTTTCTCCCTCTTTTCCACCTTCCTTGCTATGGGTCCAAACCAATCTCTCCCCCAATTAACATTTGGGCAAACACCCCCCTTGGTAGCGAGCTCTGGGCTGGGTTCAGCTCCATGCACGGGCGCAGCGGGAGGACAGGGGGGAACGTGTGGGAAGGGGCGAGGGGCTGCAGATCAGGGCTGATGTGGCCTGGCATTTTGGCAGAATTTTCTAGGACAGTTTGTACAGTGTCTTCCCCATACAATGGTTATGTCTAGCCGCCGCGCTGCAGCTCTCATTTCCATGAGCAAGGAATTCAACCGAAAAGTAAACAGGAAAAAACGTTACATCTCGCAGTTTATAAATATATACGGAATTATTTAGGCAGTCAGGCCAATTTGCACAGATGCCACATATATGCTGTGACAGATCTCTGTGTTGTTTTGGAGCCACCCCTTGTGAATGGGAAACAGGGCTGGTTTCTCGCCATGTCTGCATGAAATATCGGTATCCTCCTGCAAGCTGGCTGCCAGCAGCGAGTGCTCCGGCTCTTGGGAACAGCTCTGTGAGCTGATGTGAGCTATTTGCACGTAGTGCTCACAGATTTGAGCCCCCACGTTTCCAACTTGGGCTGCACAAGGCCTTGGGGAGAGGCAGGGGAGCTTTTCCTGGGGATTGCATTGGGGATTTCAGCCTGGGATCCGATGGGACGAACGGTGCTTTGCTGGGATTGGGGGCAGGATCGCCCTGGCACACACGTCTCCATGAGGGTGAGTCAGCACTCTGGAGTCCCAGTTCCCTGTGTCTGACAGGCTGGAGCCACAGGTTCCCAGGGCCTGGGGGTAGAGATGGGCACAGGCAGGGCAGAATTGCTTCCAACTCCACACTGCCCAGGGGAACAAGGGACCTTAGCCCTCATCCCATCGACCTCCTCCACAGGGAGCATCCCACAGCACCCCGAACCTGGAGCCACAGTTCAGACCAAAATGATGGGACTGGGCTTTTTCACTTCCTCCCCCTCTCACACCCAGCCTGAGCCCAGAGGTTTATTCAACCTGACAGCCGAGTGACTTGATCGTTCGAAGCGATGTCTTAATTACAGGACATCCTCCACGGCGCTTTCTGGCTACGGCCAGTAAAAGAAACTTCTCTTTGCCTTCCTCCCTCTGCCCCCCCAGCACCACTGAGCCATGCCGAGCCACGAGAGCTGCTCAGACAGTGGAGATATTGTTTTGGCCATTGCCTGAATGGCCCAGCCTCCTCAGCTGTAAAATTACCTAGAGGATAACTAAACAAACCCCAGACAAACACTTCTTTAAAGGCACTGCTTACTTTGCAGCAGCCATTTCCCCCTGCCTGCCACATGTGCTCATGCTGGGTTTTCTTTTCCTCCCTCTCTCAAGGGTGACACAGTTGCAGTGCCCTCGCAGGGCACTGGATGGGGAAGGAGGGACAGTGAGACATGGGGTGGGACCTGGGGATGCCATGGGCTCTTCTGGACCAGGCTCTGCTCAACCCAAACCCGGGAGATGGAGACCTTGCAATGCCGAGGCGTCCCGAGCAAACAGGGAGGCAGAGAGCAGCTCCCTGGGCTGGTCTGTGTTGGAGCTGGGAGGAGGATGGTGTTTATAAGGGTTCAGTTCTGACCCAGTTGCCTGCAGGGTCTGGGGTCTTTTCCAAAATAGCATTGCTGGCTCACAGGAATTCTGGTCCAAAGTCCACTGAAGCCTGTGGAAAAGCTGTCCCAGACTCCAGCACCATTCATGACCCAAGGGGGTTGCTGAGCTCCTGGGGACAAACCCAAGAGTTAGGGGATGATAAAACACCTCTGGACTGTACTGGTTAAATGGGGAGGTCAGGACAGGTCCCCTCTGGGAGGTTTTGCTCTTTTCCAGCTATCCTGTATAAATAGTAGAAAAGTTCTGGCCAAATCCTCCTTCAGAGTCAATCTAAGCATTTCCTGAGTCGGTGTTGATTTCACAGATTAAAGCGGGTCAAAAACAACCTGGTTGCAATCCAGACAGCATTAATTTTTGGAAAAAGACCTTGAGGAATTTCATTTGAGTTTGTTCCGAGGGTAGGGGCTGCACTCTTCCCACCCAGAACCTTGCTTGCTTTTGGAATATGTGAGATAAACACATGAGCACCAAGCCCCAGCTACAAGCAGAAAGGCTGCCTTCTGCTGCAAAGGGTTTTGGGGTTTTTTTTATGTAAAAATATGGGTTAGTAGTTAAGCTGAGGTTATGCCTTTAATCCCAGGTCTGCCAGTGAGCCACTAACCCAGAAGTATTACAACTGAACCCAAGTTTCCATGTTCACGAGGGCTGCAGTAAAAGCCTGGGTTTTGGAATGGAGAAGCAAACAGCAATTTAGGACCAAAAATCCCATTGATCCCATAATGAAGGGGCGTTAAACAAATCCCTCTGTATTCCTGCAGCCTGTCAGAAGGAGACTTTCCTTTCTGTTGTAGCTGACCCATTCAGAGAGAGTGTGCCCTCGCAAAGACAGGGGTGGAAACCTAAAACACAACACCACAGCGTGTG
Organism: Phylloscopus whistleri; assembly: GCA_017589585.1. Taxonomy (NCBI): domain Eukaryota; kingdom Metazoa; phylum Chordata; class Aves; order Passeriformes; family Phylloscopidae; genus Phylloscopus; species Phylloscopus whistleri. The sequence continues at coordinate 286,450 of JADMLD010000992.1, forward strand.
CTCTGGAAATATGCACAGCCCAACTGAGGCAGATCCCAAATTTTGGCAGATCCCTAAGATCAGGAAATTCCTTGAGAGCTCGGGAAAATCTCCAATACTGAACCCAAGCTATTTCACTTGCAGAAGATATCAAGTTCTCCTCCTCCTCCTCTATTTTTTTTTTTTTTTGGTGATGGGTCAGTGGGACCTTGGCGAGCACACGTTCCTGTACAGTGAGGCGGGGGATGAGCAAACACTGCCAAAGGCCAAGCACAGATGCAGGCCCTGCAGGAACAGCTGCCTGCAAAGGGAAGAGGGTGAAGCCAAGTATCAGCCACGAGCTCCAAGCAGGTCTGGAAGGAGCCCAAGCTGGTATCAGTTACGCTTTCTTCCCCGTGTGTAAATAACCACCTGTTATTTATGGCCATTCTCATCGCGCCCGCGTGCCTGCGGTGCTGCCTCACAGGATGGGGCAGAGCTGGCTGCAGCAACAGGGCATGAAGGGCCTGCCCTTGAACCCAAAAATAACTGCCACTCATCCTCTTGCCTCAAGTGATGTGGATGGTGGCAGGGTTTCAGCCCAGCTGTTCCCACATTTGGTATATCCAGAGTCACCCCGTGCTTGGGGACATGTGGGAGCCGTGCTGCCCGTGGCTTGGAACAAGCAGGTCATGACCACGGCCAAGAAAAGGCTGACCTGAGGTATGGGAAAACTTCCTGCTGTCCCAGGGCCCCATCTCCAGGCAAAATGTCCATGGCCAGGCAAAAATAGGCACAAAATAGAGAATCAGATGTGCAGGAAAACTTATCCCAGGTGGGCTGCTCTCCATCATGCACCACAGAAACACTCAGTTGCCACTGGGGCAATCCTCATCCAAGCAGGCTGTTGGTGCATCCCAGGAGGTTCTAAAATGCAGGAGAGGGGGGAGAGAGGACAAACCTCAGGCTGCTGCTTCACAGAGCCCTGCAGCAGCCTCTGCACTTGGCCATCACCCCTGTGGGCCCACCATGTACAGGGAAACCTGTATCCACAGCTGTTCCTCATGTCCCTCTCTCTTGCTGAAGTCACCCCAGCAGACCTGGCTTCCTGTCCTTCCCTTGCCTGCACGAACCAGGTGCCCGTGGGTGAATTAAAAAAAAAAATCACCTAGGAAGTTTGTATTTATTATTGCCCTTCAATATTCCCCACATCCCTAAGGAGAAGTATTTTCTTTCTCCTCCTGTGGTGCTTTTCTTCCACTGTGTGCAGCAGTGAGGACACTGAGCAGGGGTTTTGTGACTCAGTTGCTGGGTGGCTGCCATCATCCCAGGAAAGGCAGAAGGTGACTCAACTGGACATAGAGCTGAGGAAGAACATGGGTCTTCCTAAAATCCAAAGGCACAGCTCTGCAAAGGACCAGGCTGAGCCATGGAGAAGCAATCAGACATACCAGCTGGTTTGGGCCAGAAGGCACCTTAAAGACCATCTAAACAGTTCTGGGGCATTTCTTTAAACCAAAAGCAGTGAAACTGTTTCTTGCACCAGGGACAGTCCCCAGAGAAGGACATTGACACAGGAGCCCTGAAGCCATACAATTCCCCAAAGCCAGGGCCCCTCAGGGCCTGCAGACAGCAGAGCTGTAGGATAATGTGTTGTTGCTGGGGATGAGCTGGCACCAAGCCCCTCTCCCACATCCATGGGACTGGCATCTCAGACACCTCTTCTCATGGCTGATGCTCTGTGAGGGCATTGCACCAGGGACCCCCATGGTCTCAGCCAGGCTGAACAAGCCCATGACCTGCTGCCAGAGCCCTCTCCAGCAAAGCCAGGATGGACAAGAATCACCTTGCAAGGACCCCTCCTGCCAAAGCTCCCCAGCTGCACCAGCACCTTCCCTCTCAGCACGTGGCTTCAGTCCTGCTCCTGCCAGTGCAGCTCTGCGCCTGACACAGCCTCAAGCCTGCACTCCAAAGGCATTTTCCTCTCCTACCACCTTCCTTTGGCTTCAGGGATATCCTTTTGGGTAGGCAGGAGCTGCCTAACCTTTTTCTTGCCCTAGGGATCTCTCCTAGATCTTTACCTGCCCACAGAGCAACCTTTTCTCTCATTCCCTGGATACCCTGGGAAACAAAACCCCTACTCCTCCCTGACCCTGGGCACCAGCCTTTTACAGAATTCCCACACTCCTGCTCAGCTGAGATCAGGGCTGCTCCTCCTTGGGGCTCACAGGATACCCCGCCACCACAGGTCCCCAGTGCTCCACTATCAGCATACTGGGATTTACTGGGAGGGTGTCATCTCCTCCTTTCCTCAGTCTTCATCCCCTTCATCCTGACCGGTGTGCTGCTGAGTCCTGGGACTGCTCCTGCTCCATCTCCGTGGCTGTTGCCTGTTAATGCTCTCATCCCTGGAGTCCTGGCATAGCTGGGAAAAGTTTTTTAAGCACATCACCTCCTGCCTGCCCCTCTTCCTTGCTAAATCTCCCGCTGCCAATCTCCCTGCACATTTTCCTGAAGGAAAGACGCTAATGGATATATAAATAAAGCAACCTGTGTATTCTTTTCCCTGCTCAGAGCTTGTATAACCTGTGGTTGACCCCTCCTAGTCCTCCCCAAACCACAACCCCAGTATGTGCTGCCGCCGCCGCCGCTGCTCTGGCATTTTTATGAATGGCCGTGAGCCCGGGGAAGAGCCGAGAGCCTGGATTTGGAACAGCTCCATCCCTTCCACCGCACGCGCTAATCTTGACAAATGATCAGCGTGTGCCTCTCGAAACCAGAGATAAGGCTGTCTGACCACTTCAAGTCACTCCACTTTCCCACGAAGAAAGGGATTTTGTTCTCAGCCCCCGGCCGCGGCTCCCTCCGGAGCCTGGGCAAGCCCGGCTGCCCCCAGCCCACGGTTTGGGGGACACACGCTGCAATCACACCCCTGGGGCTGGGGCTGGGGCTAGTTCAGAGCAAAACCTTGGCAACCTCCAGACAAGGCAAGTGTTGTGACCTTGCCTGGGTTTCTGGTGCACCAGGGATGCCTCCTGCCTGCACGCCTGCATCCCCTTCCTGTTGAGGCCAATGGGAGAAGTGGTCCATGCCCAGCAAGGAGCAGGGATGTGGCAAAAGCATGTGCTGGGAGCCAAAGAGAGCTTCCAGTCCTGTAGCTGAACCATGAGCATGGTGGACTTCCTTGAGCTCAGTTTTAGCTGGGAACTGGAGCAACTGCAGAACTATCACTGTTCTTCTTGAGCTGGTATCCCACTGCACTGCTGTGGCATTTGGGACATGAGTTCTGCCTGACAGTTTGGGCAACACAGTGTCCCCATCCCTCCCAGGGGCTGGGGAAGCAGTGTGGGATAGCTGAGGGATCTTCCCAGGGATTATGACATGGGAGAATGAGCCCTGAGTGGGTCCTGATGGATGTGCACCTGGGAAATCCAGGCTGTCCAGAAGGTTCCCTCTCTCACACAGACACAGACCCGCTGCCAAGAGAAAAGGCCTCTGTGAGTGCCAATTCAAGGAATGCCTTTGATCCAGTGGGAATCACTAGGGAGAAACTCTGCCTCTAAATAGAGCTGCTCTCTTGCCTTGCCACTTTGGGAAATGAATTTGTGCTTGGAAAAACTCAGGCTGGGAGAGCTCTTGGGAAGCCATCCAATCCATTTCCCTACCCCAAATTGGTCCTGACAGGTTTTTTTTTTTTAATCTAACCTTTCCTTTAAAATCTCCAGATGGCTCAATACAGTCTCCTCCAGGGCTATATTATTTTTACTAGCAGATACCATTTTATTATTAATATTCAACTTAAATTTCCCTTGCTGCAATCTGCTCCTATCCCATGGCAACAGAGAGAGCAACTGCCCTCTTACTGCCCAGCATGTTGGGGGTTTTTCCACCAGTGGTACCTATTTAAAGCTCAGCATTAGGGTGGGCAAGGCTGGTCCTGGCCAAGATCAAGCTGAGTTGCAGAGTTCCTGGGCTGTGCTATTGCTTTTGCTGTCACTGTGGGTCTGGTGGTACAGGAGCACAGAGCCACTGCGCCCTGTGCAGGCACCAAACCTCCTACCCAGATGGGAACGGGAGGTCAGGGGCTGCTGGCTTGTTGACCCATGGAGGGAGGCAATTACTCAGCTGATGAGGCCATGCAAGTGTTAATTAAAAAGCATGGGAAGCAGAACAGGTCACTGTTTGGTGTCATCCGCTCGTGAAATTAGCCTCGTGGTGGTTCCCCCAGCCCTCCCCAGGAGTCAGAGCAGGGGAGGAGCTGCCCACAGCGCCTCTGCTCTTGCTCTCATCTCTTCCTGCTCAGCTCCTGTTTCTGGGCACCTCCTGTGTCCTGCATAATGTCGTCTGCTGGATCCTTGGTAGGGACAAACTTCTACCTGCTCATTTCTGGGCTGGCTTGGAGCATAGCTGTGCAGGAGTGAGAGGTGGAACCAAAATAATCAGAGAATGAAGCTCCCTAGGCACGTGATGAGCCACTGTGGGATGTGCTCACATAGAATCACAGATGGACACAACCCTCCTGGTTAGGCACCCCTGTGGGTAGGGTTTTCCCAGCATCCAGATTTGAGCAGCAGCTCTGATCTGATCCCCTTTACTCTCCAGGTGAAGCCAGGGGAGAAAGCAAATATTTCCTCTGGGAAGCACCAAGAGTTGGTGCTCCCTGACCAGAGAGCAGCTCTGCAGAGCCTTTTGGCAGCAGTTCAGTGTGGTAAAGCCCTTCCATTCTGCTGGAAAGCTCAGTCCTCAGCATGTGCTTCACAGCTCTGGGAGATGGGGCTTGGCATCTTCTCTATCAGCCCTGGGACACGCCCGTGTTGGAAGGATGCCCTGGGAGGAAGGAGTCTCCTGATTGTTCTCCACATGAGACCTCTCCAAAGCCAGGTTGCCACGCCAGGCTCCTCACGGGCACCCTCCTGTGCCTGGCCAAGGCTTGCAGTGTGGTGGGGACTGGCAGAAGCACAGCTGAGCATCAAAGAGTTCAACCTGAGCTGCTCCCTGATAAGAGCAACTTCACAAATCCCAGTTTCCTGCTGCTCTGTGACTCATGGCTGGATTAGCTCACAGATAATAAGGCACATGAGAGTTTTCCCCATGGTTTGGGGCACCCATAATGGCTCTCTGCTGTATGGATTCCTTGATGTCTTACAAAAGAGTTGATGATGAATCCATTTCCTCAGTTGGGACCTGAGTTTGGCGTTCTCTTGTCTACTCAGATGTCTTTTTTCATAAACAATCAGACAATAGAACAAGAAAATGGGATTCAGTCTCTCTGAGGATCCTGCCTCACTCTGAAATCTGGCATCTGGTGCTACAAAGGTGGGTTTGGACAGCAGTGACAGACGGACAGACACACCCACCCAAGAGCAGTGGCTCCCACCTCCCTCCCTTTCCCAGCCAAGCTGGTGAGAATGAGCGAGCACTGTTAACTCAGCCCCACTGTACCCATTCAGCACAGCCCAGGCTCAAAGGCCGGGGCCAAGGGCTCTTTCTGAAGCTGTGCAGCACCAGATGTTTTTTTCCGGAGGCCTCAGACACACACGTGCAGCATGCTGTTATTAGAACTGGCTCACACTCCCTGCGCACAGGGAAAAAAAATTAAGGCTGTGCTCGAACTCCATTCTCCACTTTGGCATCCAGCATCAAACCAGGCAGGCCCGGCCGGCTTTTGTTTGTTTTTATAGAGTTGCTTATGGCCCGTCCCTCCTGCAGCATCCCAGCGGAGCAGAACGGTTCAGTGCAGCAGCTGGATGAGGATTGCTTCATGTGCTGCCAAACACACCACGTACAAACCACGCTGCAGCACCTCTGGGCTGCAGCCTGACAGGCCCATGGCAGCTCAGCAACACCCTGCAGCAGCTTGAAGAGAGGGGATGCACTGCTTCAGTGCTCAGGCGTCCTCCTCTTGGTTTTCTGCCTGGTCTGTCCAGCTTGCCTCTCCCAGCTCGGCCTTCTGATGGGTTTTTCTTCTCCTGATAATGTTTCCGTGCTCACCTCAGACCGAGCCAAAGACTCATTTTAACTGAAAAAGGCTGTTTGTCTCAGTATCTTACCATCTCTGTCTCAGCCCAAGCTTTGATGTGTCAGTGTAAGCCTTGATGCCTCCTTCCCCCAGCAGCAGGTTTCATTCCTTCATTTGGAATTTCACCCAACCACCTTTTCATAGCCACCTCTTGTTTCCCTCCAAGGGTTTCAGAGAAGCATGGCACTCCTTGCCATGGTGCTTCTCTGGTTCAAAGCTGGCTTCTGCCAGCTAAGACAGGAGTCTCATCAAAAAACCTCTGGTGAGGTTTTGGTGGGATGCCCAAGGGTGTAACTCTCTGCACATATCACAAAATTTCCTGCTCCCTGGCACGGCTTTGCCTCTGCAGGGCTTCAATATAACCTGCACTGGGTGGCACTGGGGATGTTACCCCCTCCCAAAATGCCCAGTACCCCGGGTGGGGGTCCTTCCCCCCCTACCTAACAGCTGTGGCTCACACAAAGGGCCTTGGACCGCTGTGGTTAATGGTGTGGAGCCTGGGGAGGGCAGGGTGCTCAGGGTGCACCTCTGGGTGGGGGCATGGGGTGCAGGTTGGCAGGGATCTCTGCAGGGCAGGGTGGCAAGGAGACACAAACTTGCCTTCCAGAGCCATGAAAGATGAAATGTGCTTGGCTATGGGAGATCCAGGGGTCTGCGGGGAAAGGTGAGGGATTTCCCCCTCTCTCCTGGAGCCTGGATCCAAAGCCAAAATCTGGGGAGGGCTCCAAAACAGCAACGCTTCCCTCTCCCCCCTCCTGCAGGTGCTGGCTTCGCTGAGGGATGCTCGAGGCTGGTGCCAGCCACATGATTGACAGCTGCCAAACTCCAGCAGAGCAGATGTCCTGGGGGGCAGAGTCAGGGTCGCCTTCAGCCTTTCTCCCGCTTGTGCTCCGGGATGCAGCAGGGCAGAGCTGGGCACCGGCTCCAGAGCTCCAGAGGGCTCCAGACCCCGCTGCACCTGCTACCCCGCGGGGGCGAACGCCCAGTGCGCAGGGAGGGGGCATCGGGAGAGGGGGAGAAGAGGGGGCCGGGGCCGGGAGAGGCTGCGAGCCGCTTGCAGCCCCCGCCGGGGTCGGCAGCGCGCTCGGCCCGGGCTGCGCCGGGGGCTGCAGCACCTCTGGCGGGGGCTGGACGGGGGGAGAACGGGGTCGGGGGGCTTCGCTTTGTCTCCCCGCCCGCGGGGCCGGGGTCGGCGGCTATGGGAGGGCGGGAGGAGGAGCGCGGCCCGCCCCCGCCGCCGCCGTACAAAAGGGGACGGGTGGGCGGCGGAGCGGCGTGTGCCGCCGGGCAGGGCCGGGCAGGGGTAGGGACAAGGACGGGGACAGGCAGGGCAGGGGCCGGGCAGGGCGCAGCGGGCGGCGCTCCGGTCCCCTCGGCAGCGCTGTCCCGGCGGGGCCCCGCGGCCGCCCCGTCCCATCCCGTCCCATCCCGTCCCTTCCCATTCCATCCCGTCCCATCCCATCCCGCTCCACCGCCGCCGGGCCGGGACCATGCGGCGGGCGCGGGCGCTGCGCCGCCGCGGAGCGCTGCTCGCCTGCCTCTCCTTGGGAACGCTGCTGGCCCTCGCCGACGCCAAGGGTGCCTTCTACCCCCCCGCCGCCCCCCTGCCCTACGGCGGCAGGTACAGCCTCTACACGGCCGGCTCCAGCCCGCAGCTCGGCCCCGGCAAGCCCGTGGGCAAGCACAAGTAAGCGACCCCCGGCCGCGGCCGCGCAACCCATCCGGAGGGCACCGGGAGCCGCCTCCCCCCCGGGCACCGAGCCGGGACTCGGTCGGGCATCCCTTACCGGGAACAGACCGCGGCCACCGGGCACCGGCCACGCGTCTGGGCTCTCCAGGCAGCATCCCCGGGGGACCCAAACCCCCCGTGCCGACCTTGGGTACCTTCCCGGGGCTCGCCTGCGGGGCATCCCTGGCTGGGCAGGATTCCCTGGGGACCTGCCGCGGGCATCCCTTGCTCCGCATCGTCTGCCGGGCTGAGACACAGGGCAGCGCAGCAGCGCCCGTGTGTCTCAGAGCCCCCCTCCATCCAGAGGAGGGTCCGGGAGTTGTGTTTCCAGGAGGGAAGGGGCTGCGTGCGGTGGGGACACGTGTGCTACGGGACGGGGCTGGCGGAGGTGGGGATGGGGTGCCCGTGTGTGGTTTCTGGGGTAGGTGCGTGTACCTGGCTCCGTGTGACATGGGCGCGGGGGGTGGTGATGTGCGGGAGGGGAGGATGGCAGTGCACAGACCTGCGTGTGAAAACAGGTTGGCTTGGGGGGAATTTGCTTGTAAAATACATACATACTGGAGTTTAAATACGTTTTCAAGAAACCTGGAAAGCTCAGGCAGTGAGGAATGTGTGTTTTACACGTACTGTAGACTTTTTCCGTTTAGTTGCATAAGAGCTGTTACATTGGGGGCGGAGAGGGGGTGTCGCTTCCCTCCCCGCCTGCTTGCTAGAGCAGTTTCTGCCGGGCTCCTTTGAAAGAGGGAGGATGTGGGGTTATGAACAAGCTGAAATGAATAAAGTAACACTCGGGACAAACAATACTGGCAGTGCCAATGAGAGCTTTCAAAAACCCATAACATTTTCCAGCTGCTCGCTCTAAAAACATCAGGCTGGAGCTATAAAACTGCTTGCCACAGGTGTGTGTGAGAAGGGAAAGGGTTCTGAGAGGGAGAGCGAGCCAGAGCCACACTAAGCCGAGCAGTCACAGGTTCTGTGCAAACCCTGCAAACACAGGCAGTGTTTATTAGCATTGGCTGGTAGATCTGCCTGCACTGGCCTCTAGCTCAGAGTGGACTAGCTCAGATCACTTAGGGGGACTTGGTGGTGTGTTTGTAAGCAGGTCCTGGATTTATGGATGGACGGTGATCCTAAGTTTCCACATAGACACGTGAACTCCCCTGCCTCCAGCTAAGAGAAGTGGCTGGCCTTCCTCCTCCTGTGGTCCTGTGCACGGGTGAATGACTCACTTGTGGAGGTGCAGGGAGCAGCACAGGGCCCTGCTCGTGCTCTGAGCCTGGCAGCCCCTTGCCAGGACACAGCTGCTCAGCTCTGGGCAGGCTGGAAATGTCAGTCACAAATGGGAGTTGTGTGCCCATCCCAGGGATCAGAGGGAGCCCTCAGTGAGGGGCTGGGATGGATGTGTTGGTGCAGATCCTGCGGGGAGCATGTGGGATGTGCTGAGGGTGTGGGATCAGGGATCCCTCCTGGAAGGGAGCAGAGAAAGGCTTGGAGGGAGGATGACCCTGCTCACACCTTGCTGCTTCCTGGAGAGAGCTCCTACCCCAGGTGGGCTGCTGGAGATCATGTAGCCTGCTCAGGGCCTCTGAAGGGGGGCTCTGGGAGGCAGCTGGGGTTGCTGCAGTTCAGCTGCCTGGTCAGAGGCTGGGATGCAGTTCCCTGGCATGGCCATCACATGGCCTGTGGAGAACAGCCTCGGGGCTGAGCACAGAAAGGAGCAGCAGGGCCTTAGCCCAGCTCTCATGGGCTTGCATGCTGGTCTGGATGATGTCGAGACACCTCTGGCAGGTGGAGGCAGAGGAAAGGGGCTGTGACTGTGAGGATGAAGCAGAAGGGTTTGGTAAGAAGGGCTGTGGTGTCTCCTGTTGGAGTGTGTGTGTGTGTGGGTGCACAGCCCTCCCCCAGCCCCCACCCTGTCAGTCCCAGGGGCCAGAGCAGCAGGACTTTGGCTCGCCCTGAGTGGGGAAAGATCGATGAAGGAGGGGCAAGCACTGATGGCAAACAGGTGAAGACAAATACGCTCCCTCCCCATCCACACCAAGCCCCCCAGCTGGCACAGGGGAAGCCACATCCTCCCGCCTCACTGAACACCTCTCTGCACCTGCAGCTTGTGCTGGCCCATCTGCTCCATCCCGCTGACCTCCTGCCTCAGCTCTGCTCTGCACCGTGGGCCTGTGCCCTCCTCTCCTCCCGCTCTGCCGTCTGCCACATCCCCCTGTCCTTAATCCCTGCCTCACCACACATCCCTGCTGTCTCTGCCCCTGTGGGCCAAGTCCATCTGCTCCTGCCGGCAGCCCTGCCTTCAGCTGGAACAGCCTTGGCCTCCATCTGTCCTACCAGTCCTGCATCCTCCCCACACGCTGCCTTCCTCCCAGCCAGCTAATCCTGGCTTTGCTGCTTGGCTCAGGAAAGCTGACTGGTACCTGTGGCACCCAGCTGCAGGCGGATGGCAGGAGGGAAGAGGATCTCTACTAACTTTCCCAGAGATCTGAAGGGGTTTCCAGCCTCCATCACAGATCTGCTCCATGCCCCTGTCTCCATGATGGAGGGACCCACGATGCTGCAGCCCTACAGAGCAGCATCTCCTCTCTGTGTCTTGTCTATGGCAGCACCCACAGCAAGGGCTGAAGGCTTTTGGGTTGGCCCCTGCACTGGCAGCACTCCAGGAGCTGCAACAGGACAGATCACCCCTGCCAGGCACTGCTGCAGCTATTTCTGGGATGCTATTCCTACAACTGCTGCTGCTGCTGCTGCTGGGATTCTGATTGTCCCCACAGCCTGCCTCACCACACAGTTCATGCTGTGCCAAGCACAGCCCAGCTCTGGGGACAGCACCAGCACTGGTGACAACATGGCTGTGACTGTGACAGGAACCACACTCCTGCAGCATGGTTGTGATGCCCTTCCCCAGCAAATCCCCAAGCTGGGGGGCTCCTTCCAGCTCCTGCCCCCCTGACCTCACTGGCACTGTCGGGCAGTGCAGTCACTGCTGTCTGCTGGGCAGGGGCTGACAGTGTCTCCTGTGTTTCCCCCCAGGAGCTACTGTGCCTACGTGGTGCAGCGCAACGTGACGTGCACGCTGCAGGACGGGGCTGAGAGCTACGTCAAGGCCGAGTACCACAAGTGCAGCTGGGGACCCAAGTGCCCAGGGAAAGTGCTGTGAGTATGGGGGGACACTGGGGCATGGCTCCCTTCCCCTCCCAAAGACCTCTCTCTCTCCTGAGACCTTTCTGACCATGAGCTCCCACTTTCCAGAGGGCAGTGAGAGGGGCTGAAGGACTTTTCCTGGACGTGGCAGTCAGTGGCAGGGCAGTGGTGTTGGGAGGAGGCAAAGTGGGGTCTGTCAGGAGGGAGAGAGAGCTCTATCCCTCCTCAGAAGTGTCAGGGGAGGTTTAGATTGGATATCAGGAAAAGGTTTTCACCCAGATGAGCACTGGAAAAGGCTTCCCAGGGAAGTTGATCATGCACCAAGCCTGATAGAGTTGAAGAAGCATTTGGACCATGCTCTCAGGCCCATCCTGTAATTTTGGGGGTGTTCTGTGCAGTTCCTGGGTGTAATGATCCTTAGGAATCCCTTCAAACTCAGGATATTCTATGATTCAGAAAGAAATCTTGGATTCATGGGAAGTGGGTAGGTGCCTGTGCATGTGTGTAGGAAAGCAGTTTGTCATGGACCTGCAGTGTGGCAGAGTGATGGCAGCTCAGTGAGAACCTGACTGAGAGGACGAGGAAACAGAGCCTGTGGCTGGGGATGGCTCAGTGCTTCCTGCTCCAGGGAAATATTTGCAAAACTCTTTGCCACCTCATTGGTGCTGGAGGGAAACACTTCACTGTGCCACAGCTGGAGCTGCCTGTGGTGCAGGGCAGACACTGGGGCTTTGTGCTTCACCGCCCTCCAGGGATGCTGCTCCATGAGGAAAAGCTGTTCTACATCCTCCCCAGGCTTGAGGAGTGGAGCAGAGCTGAGCACAGAGGAAAACTGGGATGAGAGAAGTTTTTGTCAGAGCCTGGTACCCGTCCTGTGGCAGCTGGCTGGGTCTCTCCATGTGCTGGTGGTGCTGTGGGCTCTGCTGGCATCCTCTGCTGGCAGAGACGGGCAGCTGGACCCACTCACTCACTTCTCTTTCCATCACAAGTGTTTTAGCAGCATTTGGGGACTTCAGGACATCCTTCAGCTGCTGGTACTAACAGAGGAGACCTCCAAAACCTCTCCCATCTCCACAATGACCTCTCTTTGTCTCCTTCAAACAAAACCAGGGTGTTTTCTGAGGGCAAATGGACCCACAGCCAAATTTGCTGCAGAGCCTGAGATGCTGCATCCCTGGACAAAAGGGAAACATGGGTTTTCCACGTGTTGGGGCCAACAGCTAATGTTTGTGCAGCTGGCTGCAAATACTTCCCCTTGCTGCTGTTTGGAGCAGGGGCAGAAAGATTTGGAGGTGCCCAAGGTTTTGAGCTCCTCTGCAGAGGCTGGGATGACACAGAGAAGGTGCTCTGCCTTTTGGATGCCATCCTCCTCCTTTCTTCACCCCCTGACAGTGGCTGGAGCAGCAATCTCCCGTGGTACACCCAGGCAGGTTTCTACACACTGCAACAGAAGGAAGGATCATTGAAACTCAGCAGTGTCTGTGAAGAGGAGTAACAAGAATTGCTTGTTTTGAAACTGTCCCTTTGGGAAATTGATGCTGAGAAATTTTGAAGAGATTCAAGGAGCAGAGGATTTGGGTTTGGTTTATCCCCCTGCCCTGTGGTGTGTATGGAGGTGGCTGTACCTTGCTGGGAATCATGTGGAAGCAGCACTGCCTGGGGCTGCAGCCTGGGCTGGGGGCACTGGATTGGGACAAGGACATGGATGGCAGGCAATCAGCCCCACGTGCTGCCCTGACTGATGGATAAGTGCCTGCTGCAGCCTCCCTGCAGCATGGATAGCTGTGCTGCTCCTCTGAGACCTTCTGCTGAACGTGCTGGAGGAGAACAAGAGGCTGATTGTGTGTGTGTTGCAAAACAGCAAACTCCAGGGTTTTCAGGCCCTGGTAAATTCAGATGGGAAATTTCCAAAAGGCAAGCTTAAAGCATTGATATTTAGAGGTGGTGAGAAAAGTTCTGTGTTTAGCCCTGTATGGCTCAGCTCAGCTGGTGGGGGAACACAGGAGCCAGCAGGGTCCTGTCCCATCACTGCTGCCTCACAGGGAAGTGCTAAGGAGAAGCAGGGAACAGCTGAATCCTTCCCCTTGGCTGGTGGGACCCCATCCAGAGCGAGAGCAGAGGGGGAAGGTGTGAGGTGGGCTTGCACCTGGTGTGCTGGGTATGGGAGGATCAATGCTGTGGTACCCAAATCCGTGATGGAGACACTTCCCAGGGCATCCCAGCTGGGGCAGGAGGCAGTGTAAGGAGCCATCCCTCTGTGCACATCACAGCATCACCCTGGAGACCCTCACCAGGCCATCCCAAGGCCCTTTAAGCTTCCCAGCAAACTGATCCCTTCCACACAGAGAGAAAACACCTTTCGAAAGGTATTTCAACCTCATGGGGGCTTCCAGACAGGATTACAGTTGAAAAGAGGAGTTTTTTGATCCCACTAGGAAACTCTGTAGGTCAATTCAAAGTGCAAACCACTTCACAAGCAGTCCACTTCCCTCTTGGAAGTGATGTGAGCTTGCAGGGCTTTTGAAATCAGTTCCATCATTTCATCTTGTGCTCTGCTGGCCAGAAGCTGCCAAACAGTGTGGCATCTGTCACAGTGGTCACGTATCACAGGCATGGGACTGCAGCAATACACTTAGAGCTGCAGTTCTAAATCAACACAGTGTCCTGGGTTAAAAAATACTCGACCAAAACCTCACCAGTGATGCTACACTGAGCTATGGTGCAGCAAGAGTTCTTGGAGAACATGGGCCATGGTCTGCAGGTGCAGCACAAGGGTTTCATCCAGGCTTTCCCATGTGTCCAGATCTCCCACATCCAACAGGACTGTGAGCCTGCTCTATTGCTTGATGTTGAGGTTGCTTCTCTAAACTGCCTTCTCTCTCTCCCTCCCCTCTCCTGGAAAGGTACCGCACCTTCTTCAGGCCCAAATACAAGATTGGATACAAGACAGTGACCGAGCTGTCCTGGAGGTGCTGCCCAGGCTTCATGGGAGAAGGATGCCATGACAGCCCGACAGACCAGCCTGGCCTTCTGCCCCAGCATCCCAGCCCTAAAATGCCTCCCGGGCAAAAGATGTTTCCAATGCCCAGATTTCCTCCCTATCCCAAAAGCCACCCTGACCTCTTTCCAGGACCAAAGAAGAATCAATATGGTGAGATCTTGCTCCTGCTTCATGTCCCTGGGTTGTCACACCTTTGTCATGCACTCAAACCTCCGAGTTCTCTCTGTTCCAGCGCAGAGCATGAACCTGGCAAAAATTCATTGGGTGATATGTTTTCTATCAGAGACCTGACAATTGGTTGCTTTGAGGAACCCTTGCTTTCTAAATCTTGTTTCTTTCAAAATGTGCAGCTTAAAAATTGCCTTTCCTCATTGATTTAGAGCATTTTTCCATTAATTATGGGGTTGATAGGGTGCGTCTCAAGACTAAGCTCTCCTGGGCTGTTACCACCACCTGCTGTTGAACTTGGGAACAGAAGACTGGATCCCAAGAGGAAAGAGGGTTTCCTGATAGCTTAAGGAGAGATGTGGGCTGAGATTTTGCTGAAATGACAATAACAGAGGGCAGGACACAAGGGTATTATGGGAAGGGCTTGGGGGACGGAAGTTAAAGGAGCACCAGCCCTCACTGTGCCCTCTCTATTTCTTTCCCTGTGCAGGCAGGAAGCTGCCAGGCCTCTTTGGGGACCGCCTGGATCGGCTGGAGGAGGAGGTGAGGCGCCTTTCCCAGTCCTACGACAGCCTGCACACCATGGTGAGTGGGCTGGGGGACCGCCTGCGGCTGGCCATCCAGGAGGACACCACCAAGATGATCGGCTCCCTGATGAACAGCCCGGGCACGCCTGACTCCTCCGTGGGCTTTGGCATCATTCCTGACGGCCTGGTGGACGTGGCAGACAAAGCTGACATGGCCACCTACCCTCCCGTGGGGGAGATCCTGACCAAAGTGACGGAGGTGAGCGACGTGCTGAAAACCAAGGCAGATCTGCTGCACGAGGTGCAGGGCATGGTCCTGGACCACGACGGGCAGATCAAGCACCTGCTGGAATCCGCCCGGCCCTCGCCCCTCACCTCCATCGACCTGCTGGAGGAGTACGTGGACACGAGGCTGAGCAACCTGCGTGGGGAGCTGCTTGACGGCTTCGAGAAGAAGCTGGGCAAGATCCAGACCAGCTGTGATTTCCGCATCCAAGAGGTGCGGCAGCAGTGCGAGGAGGAGAAAGCTGCCAACCTGCGGCTGCAGCAGACGCTGGATGGGAAGGAGCTGGAGATCAAGAAAGAGATCTCTCAGCTAGAGACCCAGATCCAAGGGCTGACGGTGGTGGAAAGCTGCTGCAGCAACCTGGACTACCTCACCGATCGCATGAACATCCTTGAGAAAGGCCTCCACAGCATCTCCGAGTCCCAGAAGAACCTGCACTCACGCCTGGATGGAGAAATCTCCACTGTCACCCTAGGGAACCTCTTCGAAGGGCGCTTCGAGGACCTGGAAGCCAGGCTCAATGTGACAGAGAGGGAAACGGGGAGCTGCTGCTCTGGTATAGAAGACAGCATGAAAGGCACAATGGTGGCAGAGGTGGATGGCATGAGGACTGCCTTTGAAGACAAAATGCAGACCCTGGAGGACAGGTTCATGACCATCGTGGGGGAGCTGAACAATGTCAGTTCTCCCATGGGCATGGATGGAGCAGTGGTGCCTGTGCTGGAAGGGGAGCTTGCCAGCATGAGGAAACGGATGGATGAGACACTGGAGGCATTGCAGAATCGCCTCATCACGCTGGAGAGTACCTGCTCCCTGGGCTGCACCTCTGCCTCCAAAGATGTGGAGACCTTTCGGACGGAGATCGAGGATTGCCAGAACAAGAACCAGGACCTGCTCCTGCGGATGGACAGCAATTACGACCTCCTGCGCAAGCTGAACGCCACCATCCTGGAGATCCAGCGGCGAATCGAGGAGGAAGCATCGGGGGCTTTACAAGGGGAGATCACCTTGCTAAAGATCAACCTGAACACCGTGAGCAAGTCTCTGACAGGGCTCAAGGACTCCGTCTCCCAGTACTCAGACACCGTGACACATGTCAACTCCTCCCTAGACGAGCACGAGCGGAAGATTGAGGATGAGGTGCACTCCATCCAGGAGAAAGTCAACGACCAAGGCTCCCAGCTTTTCTTCAGCAACCGCCGTGTCCTGAACCTCAAGGGAGACCTGGAGCGACTCAAAGCCAGGATTGTCAGCGACCTGAGCTCCTGCAAGAACGTGGCCCAGGGCCTGCAGCAGGAGGTGTCTCACTTCGACGAGCGGGTGGCGCGGGTGGAGAGCGCCTGCGGCAGGCTGGGGGCCATCACCGGCAGCCTGGACGACATCAGGGGGGAGCTGGAGAAACACACGGGCAGTCTGTGGGACTACATGGACCACATGAACGGGACACTGGCTGCCCACTCTCAGGAAATAACAGGACTGAAGGACAACTTGCTTGACTGCCAAGCCAAGGTCTCTGAGCTGGCAGAGCAGGTCGGGCACTTGGAGGAGAAGGCAGAGAGGAGGCAGCATTAGCCACAGTGCCATGCCGTGTGTCTTCCTTCTCCTGCTGTGAAGGACAGGATTAAATTATATCACACAGACTCGCTCCAATGTGACAACAGTTCTTGGGATAATTTTTATGTTCTTGGGATAATTTTTTTATGAAAAGCTGCTACTTTTTTTTCCCTAATCTTGTTGGCCCCACTTCTCCTTAACTCCACCATGCTGGTACTCCCCTCCTGATGCTCAGCAACTGTCCTGAGCCTGGTGCAGCAGGTCTTGACCTGGTGTTGCTTTGGCTCCTGGGCAAATTCAAGGACAATTCAAGAGTAAGCTGGAGGCAGAAACGTTTTTTTAATTTTATTTTTGTGGATTTATCATTTCTTGAAGAATAAAACCCTGTAGTTATCAGCTGAGGAATAGTTTCTCTGATCTAAAGACCACCTGCATCTTAATTCAGAGACTGAGCAGAGCCAGGGCTCCTTGCAGGGAACAAAACTCCCCATAGGAACTGTGGATTTCAAAGAACACACGTATTCACACGTCTCTCTGGGAACTGGCTTCCCTTCTCCAAGATGGCAGCCCTCCCTGTGTATGGTAAATCCATTTTTAATGCTCCCTCCTCCACGCAGATGCCTTATGGAGCATGCAAGGGTGTGTATTAGGAAAACACATATGCATATGTATATGTATATATATGGTATGTGTATGTATATTTTTGAACAATCCTGTGTCATGGTGCTCATCTGATTCCAGTTTCCTAATGCTGCCCCCATGTCCTTTGCCATATTCCAAAGACCCACACTGAGTAGCTAAAAGCTGTGGCAGCAGTGTTTGGAGAGAGCCCCATGGTCCCTGGGGCTGCTGAGCTTTGCAATCCCACTTTGCTGGGCTCTCTGGTTACACCTGGGCTCTCTGGTTATGGAAAACACGTCTCTTCCCCAAGGAGAAGTGTGTCCGTAGGTCTCTGCAGAAACCAAGCTGGGCACAGAGCAGTCCTGTCCTCCAGCTCTGGCTCTCTCCTTTTTTATTGCTTAAACTGTGAATTCCATCGTCTTGTTCCAGGCAGGAGAGTTCCAGCTGCTCCAGGAAGTGAGTGCAGCCGTGGAGAACAGATAAATTACAGCAAAGTCCCTTCATGGAATGTGGGACTTTCAAGATGGCTCACAGGGCTTCTGGTCCAGGAACCTTCCTCATGCACTTCTGACCCCTCTGTGATGCCTGTGGCCCTGGGACCAACACCAATGTGGAACAATCTGTGAGAACACCTCTGGAGACCTGTCCTCAGCTCAGAATGAAAACCCCTCATCATTTACCCAGCTTGACTCTGGTTTCACATGAATAGGCAGACTGGAAAACATGCACATTCCTGAGCAGCTCCAGCCTTGCCCTACAGAGTTGTTGCAGGATCCACCTCTCCCATGGTCACCCTCTGCTGATCAGCCAATGGGGACTTCATTACTAGGATGAGGAGGAAATTAAAAAACCTCCATTCAAGCAACTCTGGCACTTTATAGCAGCAGAACATATTTTTCTCTCGGCATTGTAGCTCATGAACCCTTCCACCCGAGCCAGCCTTTGGCTTTCACACAGTGCCTGCCACCCTCACCAGGCTGTGCCTGCTCTTCTGAACCATGGTTCCCACCCTGATCCCCCCTGATTGCATCAAGGAGCAGCTCTGTGCTTTGATTAGCACAAACTGACAGTGGCTCCCAGTAGAGATGCATCTGGGCACCTTTTCTCCCCCAGAAAATCCGGGTGAGCTCCCTTAAACATGTTTCCAGGCTAGGGAGGACCACAGGAATCACCGAGCCCAGTAGCCACTCCATGTTCCCCTGAGGCAGTAAAAGCTAATTCCCCTGCCAGAGGAGCACGAGCCATCAGCTGTGGGACCATGGAGAGGACACGTGGCCCCCCCACCACTTGCACAGCCCTGCCAGGTGCTCACAGCACCAGAATCCACTCTCACTGCTCTGAGCTTTGCTGATGTGGAGCTACCCTCCAGCTGCTGAGACACTTCTCCAGATGAGGAACGACCTCCTGCTGCCGTTGGGCATCCTGCAAAACCTGCTCTTATTTTTCTCCTGCCTAAGGAAGGAGTATCAAGCCAAACCTCAGTACTTTGTGATGGGCCAAGGGAGCCCTCACCCTGCACGGGGGAGCATCCTGCCTAAGGCCCCTTTCCATCCCCTCACACCAGGGAGAAAACCAAAGAGAAAACCAAGCCAAGGGCCAGGCTCCCTGTTCCCCAGCCATGGCTGGGTTAGAGTGGCTGAACAGGAACAGCTTCCCAGAAAAGAGGGAGCCAGGACTGGCCATAACAAAACCAGGACAAGGAAGAAGTCTGACCTTCCAGAAAATGGTGCTATGTTTGGACTATTCCTGACTAGTCACTTGAAGCTATGGACAGTTTGTTATTTCAGTTCTCAGCTATTCATGTTTAAAAAGTGAAAGGAACTTTGTACAAAACTGGGCATTTTCTAAAAATTGCTTGCAGAGTAAGGAAATGGTGCCCATGAGGTTGTCCTTGCACGGGCAGCTTTCTGAGGCAGTGGATAACTGATCCTCTTAAAAGCCTGTGTTCTATTGTTTTTAAAACCATGTCTATTTGTTCAGATTTTAAAAGCTGAAAAGCTGTTTGTACTGGAGAGGAAAAAAATAAAGTATTTCTTGCTGAGGTTTCCAGGATCAAAATGACTCGTGTGGCTTTCAGAAGTGGCAGAAAAGGAGGTGACTTACACTCACACACAGGGGTCATGGAAGGAGAAGGTAGATGCCAGACTGGAGGAAGGAGCCCAGCAGTGCTTCTGCCTTTGGTTTACTTTATAACCTTCCATGAAGAGAGAGTTGGGGATGCTCAGCCTGGAGGGCCATGGGGAGGCCTCACTGTTACTGTGCAGGACTTGCAAGGTCCCATAGGAAAGATGGGAACAGAGGTTTCAGCAGGGTCTGTGGTGGGAGGAGAAGGGGGGGTTGGCTTTCAGCTGCAGGAGGTCAATTTGGGTTGCATTTAGGGAAATTGATACTTTACACTAAGGCTGGTGAGGCACAGGCCCAGGCTGTGGATGCCCCATCCCTGGGAACATGCAAGGCCAGGCTGGATGAGGCTCTGAGCAGAGGGGGACCTTGCTCAGGTTGGAACAAGATGAACTTTAGGGTCCTTTCCAAGCCAAATCAGGAAAGGATTCCGTCATTCATCATTCCATCTCTCCTGGCTTAGGGCAAATTTGGAAGAAAACCTCCAAATTCCATCCTGGGCCCCAGTGGCCCACAGGTGTGAGCTCCAGGTGCTCTTCTGGGTTTTCAGTCCAGAGAAGGTACAAACAGTTCCAAGGGAAGAAAACAAAAACCAAAACACCAACCAACCAACCAAACAAAAAAAACCCCAACAGTCCAGAGAACTTCTTTGCCTCAGCTAGCTAAAAACTAACTAAAAGCAAAGGTGGTCTCTTTCCCGCTGTCTGTCCGTTCTGCAGACACCACAGTCCAGGAGCAGAAATCTCACTCTTTTGGGTGAGAGCAGCTCCTGAAAACAAACTGCATTACATCACTCTAATTCAATATTCATATTTTCTCACGCTGACAGCAATGTAGAGGTGAAAGTTCAAAGCTAAATTGTAAAAGCTAATTGAAGAGACTTTCTGCAACTTGCCCTCCAGGGGGCCCAATTTTTTTTGCAGAGTAGTCACCTCACTCTGCTCAAAGTGGGCCTGGCAGTGTGTGGGACAGCATGACTTCTGACACTGCTGTCAGTCTCGGTATCTCCCTGTGTCCTGGATCTTGCCGTCCATCCCTGCAGGATGCTCCCAATGAAGGTACAGTGCCATTCCATGGAGGTGGGCACCCCCAACTGCCTGGGTGGGCTGGAGCTCTGTGGGGGTGGTGTGGGACAGGGACCCCACTCTGAGGTTTTGCTCCCAATGCAGGCTGTCACAGACACTGAGGAGGAGATGGAGCTGGACATTAAGATTGATATGGAGGAAAACATTGAAGCAGATGTAGAAGATCATGGAGAGGAAGAGATGGAGGTGGATGTGGAGGAGGAGATGGAGGAAGAAATGGAGGAGGAAATGGAGGATTATATTGAAGACATGGAAGTGGATGAAAAAGGTGAGGAGGAGAACGTGGTCTTGGGATGAAGATGGACCCCAGTGGCAGAAGAGGCAGGTGCTGGCCATGCCCTGCCCACAGGCAGAGTGGGTCCCCTGCGGCCAGGTTGGGGCTGGGCTGGGTGGCCCTGCTCAGGGACACGGTGCCCAAGGAGTGTCCTGGGTTCTGGTGGCACAACCTCCACCCTTGGCCTGCCCTGTGCTTGCTTTGGGCCACACTTTGGGTCCCACTGCCTGAAGCCCAGCCCTCAGCCCTAGTGCTGGCAGCAGAGTCCCTCTCTGCCAGCGTGTCCCAGCCTGGGGCACAGGCCACAGCCCTCTGTGCCTGACTGGAGTGACCGTGTCACTTGCTTTTCTTCCAGGACTGATGGAGACACCGGGCAGGGATGCCTTCTGGATATATGTTTTAGAGTTTGTTGTTACATTTTCATTTGTAAACATGTTTTAGAGTTTGTTATTCTCTTCAGTATGTTTCATACATTGTTATATTGGTTTTTGTAATTCAAATACCTTTCATAGATTATTGTTATAAAGATTCTTACATTATGTAGTTTGTTTTTGTTGCTGCCTTTCTGTAAATAAGCAATCTTTATTTTTCACACCCCAGCTCTATTGGCATCTGCTTTGGGCGCAGGGAGCATTTGCAGGGTTGTGGGTGCTGGGGCAGGAGGTCCCTGGGGCTGTTGGCATGGCCACCCTGGGGCTACTTGTGCACAGAGGGGTCCCACTGACAGGTCAAACTCTCCTTGCAGTTGCTTTGGACATGCATGGTAAATGTAAAGGCAAATCCCAGTGGGCCCTGGCCCATGGGATCTCATGAGGGAGCAGGGCTGAGCCTGCATGGTCCTGCAGAGCCTCATCCAGGGCTCTTCCCTGGGTGTCTTCGGTGCTACCAAGGGTGCACTGGGCTGCAGGTAACCCCTGCTTCCAGGCACCCCGAGGGGCTGGAGCCAGCCCCGAGTGAGCCTCAGCACAGGGGCCTCTGGCTTCTGCAAGGTCTCCTGTCTATTCAGCTCCATGGCCATACAGAATAAGCCTGGAATCATTTTCTGGTCTTAATTAACTTTGCTGCCTTAGCTAAACATAGTAATTCTTAAAAAATAGGAAAAAAAGCCACTTTCTAGAAGCTGGTCCCATCGCCCCCAGGACCCACTTGGCAGGATGCTTGAGCAGAATAAGCCCAATCACATTTTAGACAGGACTTGGAGCCTGGCTCCCACTTCTATGCACAGGGCTGAGCAGACAAGAGGCAGCCTGGATTAAGGCACTGTTTATTATTGCTTTTCGTTCAGAACACTCAAAACCCCAGCATCTTCCATCAACCTTAACAAGCTGGTGGGCAGTTTCAGCTACCAAACTGCAGGTAGCTGGACTGTCTGGAACACTGGTCATACCAGAGGTAGTAATACCTGTGTCAGAGGCTCATCAATAAATACAACAGGGAACAACCACCACCTTTAAAAAAGAGCCAGGCTTTAGAGGAGCTACAAACACCAGAAGAGACCCAGCTTTCAGGAATTTGTGTTTAGCAACTGCAGTTTTTGTAGTCAGAGCTTCCTGCCAAGGGCTGTCTGCTATTGTAAGTGCAAAATGCCCAAGCAGCCAACAGGGAGAATGAGGTGCACCTGGAGCATTTAGTCCTGGCAAAGAGCGTGCAGGAGAGCTCTGGCTCAGGTCTCCACTGGGCTGGGGTCAGGGTAAGCCATCCAAGCCAACATCAGGCAGTGGAGTAGGAAAAGCGGCTGTAGTCTGGGAATGCCAGAGCAGTGCTCCTCCTCTGCCCCACAGGAGGGAAGAAAACCTCCACCAGCTCCAACAGCCGCTCGTACCTGTGGGGTAAGAAAGGATGACACTGGGGTCACTGGGTGTTTGTTTGATGCTTCTCTGCATCAAAGCCGGGCCATCCCAAAGATGCTGAGGATTAAACACTTTGCTTACGTTGACTTTTGGTCCTTTGTCAGCTCCTGGATCAGCTCTCCCTTGGGGTTTACTGTGAATATGCGGCTCTCTGGCAGCCCCACTTGCTTGTAAGCGTAGACATCCTGCCCAAGGAAGGCCAGCACAGCATGAGAGCTGCAGGAAAGCACCACCACCCAGCCTGAGCCCTTCCTGCACACCTGGAGACCCACTCACATTGGGCCTGTTCCCAAAGCCTGCGTAGAAGGGACTCTTTGTAGCAAACAGCTTTCGGATGTCTGTCAAGCAGGTGACCTTGAACACCTCTGGCTTCTTCTCAATCACCTCCCTGCAGCACAAGAGACACGGTCACAGTGGCATCAGCTGGCCAGGACTGTGGGCACCAAACCTGTCTGGGGCTCAGGAAAGGAAGTCAGAACTTCACTGTGAAGCTCCAGTAAGGTCAGGCAGCTTCCCCGTGAAAGGCGTTGTGCACCATTGTGCATTCCCTCCTGTGAAAGGCATTGTGCACCAAGGAGGGCAGAGCAGTTTAAGGCTGGGACATCCCTCAGGATCAAGCTGGGGAAGGGGGTGCTGTGCCCAGGGATATAGGAAGGGCAGGAGAAGACAGTACCTGTGGAAGGCAGACAAGAGGCTACTGGGGGAGAGCAGCATGGGGCCCATGGGGAGGCCACAGCCTTGCTCGTTCACCCATTTGAGGTAGCCTTTGGTGATGTCGGCCATGCCAATAGCCCTGGCTGAGCAGTAGAGGAACTTGTAGCCATTCCTAGAGAGAACACAGGGAGCTGTGGCCTGGGCAAGGCATTCTCTTGCTCCAGGGAGCAAGAGGTAGACAAGTACCTGGCCTAAGACCAAATCTTATTCCAAAGTAAGCAAGGTGGTTCCACAAAGAACATGAATCCCTTATCTGGAAACCCAGACTAAGCCAAATCCCCACCTGCCTCACACTGGGAGTCCCTGCACCACCCTCCATGCTCATCCCAGCAACCACACTCCCACCCAGCCCAGCTGCACAGCACCATTGCTGCTCAGCCCCCTCACACAGCACTGCCTGTCAGTTGTGGAGGGCTGTACCCAAGCCTTGCTGACTCCCGGGCAGGGCACAGCTCGGCAGAGGGGGTACCGGGTGGCCAGAGGCAGCCGAGGTGCCGCTCCAGTCCCTGCAGTCCCCGGGAACGCATCTCTCTCTGGGGCCAGAATGAGCCATCCACGGGCCCACAGTGCCTCTCAGTGGCCAAAGGGGCCAGGGACCCAGCTAGAGGCTCCACAGGGACTCACTGCTGGTGTCACCCCTTGCAGGTGAGTCCGCCGGGCTGTGGGAAGGATCACTGGGTGCCCAGAGAGGTACCAGCACCACAGTGCTGGGGCACCTGTGCCACCACTCCCAGGTGTGACATTAGGTGGTCTTGTCTCTTCTGTTGCTCATCTATATCTCCCCAGCAAAGCCTCCACTGACACACACTCCTTCCAGGGAAGGTAATGCCAGCATCTGCCCCCAGGAGACCCTCTGCTTTCACCCTTCAACACACAGGCAGCGCAGTCAGCATGAGCCACCACTGACAGTCAGTGCAGCTATCTGGGCCTGCATCAGTGAGTAAGAAGCCCTGACTCTGACTCCATCAGCTTCCCACTTCCCCTTGGCCTCAGCTGATGCAATACCTACAGGTGGATTTTGTGGAAGAGTTTAACAATCCCACGATGAGTCCAATCTTTACCCAGTTGGGGCAAGATGTGTCCAAGAGTATCCGACCTGAAAGGAAAGGAGGCCGGGTTAGTGTCATCCAACGTGGTGAGTATCCAGTGGGGTTTGTGCTCCCTTTCTGCCAGCTTATGTGAGCCTTTAAAGGAGACTTTCCCCTAACAGGGGAAAACAAGGACTTTGGGGTGGAGAAAGGCCCTTTACTTGGTGATGGTGCCGTCGATGTCGGAGATCACCACTTTTTCGTTCCAGTTCCACAGGTAGATGGTGGCCTCGCAGCGGCACGTGCCCTGGTACTGAGTCGTCACGCTGAATGCCACCTCGTTGGGGCCATCCTGCAGATTCAACTTCCCCTGGGGCACAGGGGCAGCAAAAGTGTTACACCAGCACCAATTCACACCACTCCATGGCTTGCCAGAGGCCAGACTGCCACCCAGCCAGGCCAGGGATCCCAAGACTCTATAGGGTGGCCAACAAGGCAAAATATCTGGATGCCCTATGAAAACACGAGGTCAGGGTTGTCTCACCCCTACACACATGGACAGTGAAGATGGAGGAATAAATACACACAATTTGTTCAGAGGAGAGCCGCAGGGATTTCTTGTAGGTTGGCAGAGGTTTCTGAGCAGAGGCTTCCGTTGCCAACATGTCCCCAGGGTGGAGGAGCTGACTGTCACTGCATGACTCCTTTTCCTCCTGCCTACACAAAGAAGGGAAGGGGTCAGCCAGGGTCCTAACAAAGCTTTTTACCCTCTTTTGTCAGGCAAACTTGGGAATAACTCATGATGTAGGAGAAGAGACCAGGAGCATACAGACTTCTGAAGGTGACCTGGGAGGGAGGCACTCACCTCTGCTGAGCAGGGTCAGGCTGCAGCATCCCCACACTGGCTTACCCTTTCTTGTAGGTTGACAGAGGTTTCTGAGCAGGGGCATCCATTGCCAACCTGTCCCCAAGGTGCTGGGGATCATTGTCATTGGATGACTCCTCTTCCTCCTGCCTACACAAAGAAGGGAAGGGGTCAGCCAGTCTTTAAAAAGCCTTCTACCCTCTTTTATCAGGCAAACTTAGGAATAATTAGTCACATAGGAGAAGAAACCAGGAGCATACAGACTCCTGAAGATGACCTGGGAGGGAGGCACTCACCTCTGCTGAGCACGGTCACGCCGCTGTGTTCCCAAGCTGGCTTTCCCTGGACTCGGCTGCTGCTGCAGGCAGAGAGGGGTTTGGTGTTGGTTTTGGTTAATTTTCTTCACAGTGACTGCTGGGGGGCTGTGTTCTGGATTTGGGCTCAACACAGTGTTGATAACAGAGATGTTTCTGTTATTGCTGAGCACTGCTTGCACAGAGCAAGAGCAGGGGCTACTTTGCTTTTCTTCCAGTTGAAGCAGCAATGCCGAAAGAGGTATCACTGCAGTCCCTGCCTTCACAGGGACACTGCTGGTGGAAGTGGAAGCACAGCCTGGTGCTGTGGGGGGGACAGGGGGACCAGCAAGCACATGTGGTGCCTAGGGGCCTGGCATAACATATCAGGTCATGCAGGTGGTCTCACCACTACAAGTCCATAGCAGGTGGTCTCACCACTACAAGTCCACATTACTGCATTACCAGGTGTTGCTCTGCTGTTCAGGCATTAACAGACCAAAGGGGATAGGCAGCAACCTTAAGAAGTCACCTTGTCAGGTCCTGGATGTCCTCATAGCCCTCATAGCCATCCCCAGGACCCCGCTCCCACCCCTGTCAGTAAGCAGAATGATGCCTGTCCCCTGGGGACATGGTTGTCATATCCACTGCTGCAAACATACCCCTTCTGTCAGGAATTCTCTCCTCCTCTCCTCTCTGGTTCTCCAGGAGAACCAACACTTTCTGTCTCTCTTGGGCATATTCTCCTTCACCAATTCGTCAATGATGCTCTGTGAACATGGCAGAACATGGGATGAGGTCAGTCCTCAGCCCAGGCTCTGCTGAGAATCATAGCCAGGAAATGTGTTGTACCACTGACCTCAGGAATGTTCTTCTGGAAAGCCTGCAAGGCCAGGACTATGGGACCAGCCACTGCCCAGTTGTAATACCTGGGAAAAGCACGAGGGATGGACACACATCACCATCCTGCAGCATGGCCAGGTCCCACAACTACTTGGGTACAATCATGCTCTGGGATGGAGTCACATTCCTACAGGAGGGTTTCCACAGGGACAAATGGACAAAAATGTCCATTGTAGGATGAAGCAGCAGGAAGAGCAGGCCACTTACTTCTTGTTGATCATTATCACCAGGTTTGGGTCACTGATGAGCCTTGGATTCTCAGCAAACTGCTGGTAGGAAACCATGTGTTCCATGAACTTCTCTGGTGGGACAGAGGCAGTGTCATGCCATTGGAGGATAGAAAGGATTTCAGGGCTGCAGATTCCCCCTCCCCTCCTACCTACCATGAGAGATCTCCCTGTTGCCCCTGAGGCCCCCACACAGTGACAAGGCAACTGTGGGCATTGAGTCAGAGTCCGTGGGGCTGTTGGCAGGCGAGGTAGACGGCAGCTGGACACACAGAGGGTTGCTGGGGTCTGTCACAGGCCTCAAACTCTGCTCTGTGTCGCTGTCAGCAAGGGAAGAAACAGTGGTGACATCAGAGAATAGCTTTAGACATACCTCCATCCTTTGTGCCAGGGGAATTGGGGCAACTCATACCTCCTGCGGATATAGAGAGCCACCGGCTTGCTGTCCAGCTTGGAGAGGTCTTCCACATAAATGGCACTGGGACCCAAGGGAGGACTTTTGATGGATTCTCAATGCATAGACAGAAGAGAGAGAGCTTAGCTGAATCACCTTTCCAATTACCCCAGCATCTATTGAGAAAGCCAACAGCACTTTCCTCAATCATACCCATGTACCATACAGACAGGGCAGCCATTCTCCTACTGGAAAAACTGCCGTAAGTCAACGGCTACAGAAGTGCCTCAAGACACCTGCACTAGCATGATCCTTAAATGCACTGTGAAGGGGGGCACATAAATGCTTCTCTGTGATTTTCCCTGACTTGGCAAGCTCAGGATGAAGATGTAAGTCATGCCAGGTGCTGTCAGACACTTGAAATTAAGGTATGGCCTGTACTGCTGAGAAATCTTCTAAGTATGCAAAAGCAGAGACATCTGAAGGATGGACTTCAAGGAACATAAGGCAAGAAAGCCTTCCTGGGAGCTGGGTGGTCACTGAAGGGTGGACACCTAGGGGATGTCTCTTCAAAGCAAAGGAGCTGGTAGCACACAGAGAAGGCAAAGCAAACACACCATACCTGGAAGTCATGGAGTTACATTGAAGGAACAACCCAAGTGCTCATCTGAGTCAGAAACATCTGCAGGCTCAAACACCACTTCAAGCAGCATCAGTCATGCTCTCACCTTGCCTCCTCTGCCTCTCCAGCTGGGACTCAGGGCCTTCTGAGCCTGCTTGCCTTGGAGCAGTGGCTCCCTCAAAGGGCTCCACATCTGGCTGAACCTCTGGCATAACATTCACATCGTCCTTCTGTTTCTCTTGTGAGACTGAGTGGGCCCCCAAAAATCTCTTTGTCTTGACAGCATGGAGGACGTCCTTCAGCCTGGAGATGCTGTTCCCAGCCTCGGGTGCAAGTGTTGGCTCACTCATAGACACAACCAAGGAACCCTGTGGTTCTGCTGGGCTTGAATCCCCTCCCAGATGTTCAGAGGTGGCAACAAGAGGGGTTGCCTCATCCACTGGGACAAGTGTTGCAGAGATGGTGGTTGCTGCAGGAGCAATGATCTTTGTGGACTTGGCTGGTTTAACTTGCACCAATTTATTCACCTCAAGGAAAGCAGAAGAATGGGTTTGAGGATGGGAAGTTGTCCAAAGCATCCCACAGAAGAGGACAACTTCCCTAACACTGCCTGGCCACAGCCTCCTCTACCTTCTGAGGGTCTTTTGGACATCCATCCCCAGCAGAAGAGCAAGAGCAGAGACTCACCTGAGGGAGCTTTCCCCAGATCCACTTCAGACGGGATTCAGGCCCCAGAGCAAAACTTTCCTGTGGTTTGATCTCCAGTTCAGAATCACTTTTGGGGGAAGACTGATGGTTCAGCATGAAGCTGCAGGAAGAGAAAGTGATGTGGGGCTTCACCTACACTACAGCTCCATGCTCTCCTATCAGTGCAAGGACATTTAGGACCAAGAACTCTGTAATGTTGGTTTCCCATAAAGTCACTTCTACCTTATAAAGCTGTCACTCCCAAAGGACCAAGACCTATGGAAGCTGAGGCCCAAGGCAGGAAAGTGCTATGCCAGCAGTTACCCAGAGCAGCTCACCAGCAGACAGCTCTGTGCACACAGGCTTCTCACACCTGTGACCATGGCCATGAGTGTCCCTTGTGATCTCTGAGCTCTCCTCCAGCCACACTGTATCAGGCTAGGAAAACTCTCCTCTCCTGACACCTCCACATGACTTTTCCATACCTCCTTCCCTGCCATGGGGCATGTGCCCTGCTCTCACCAGAGCTGAGCAGAACACCTTGGCTCTGCCCATTACCTGTCCACTGCGAGCAGCTCCCCATCGGAGTACGGGCGTACCTCTCGGGGCTGCAATGACCCAGTTTCTTCAGGGACATCAGCAAAGGATGAACATGCTGCATCACTGCAAAGGAGAAAAGGGGGAACTTGTGCTACTCTCAAGCAGCAGTCTCCTCTCCAGAAAGCTGGCAATACCCAGCTTCACCATTCCCCCTGGTTTTCTACTCCACAGGAGGCTGGGCTTCAACTTGCAAACACTTTCCCCCTGTTTCAGTACTGCTGGGCATCACCAAATGAACCCACAGGCTTGACTACTGCATCACTCTGCCCAGACCAAGCAGCTCACCTTGGGGCTGGCAGCTCACATGGCTTCTTTATGGTCTTGTCCCTTTTGGTGTCATCAGAGCTGTCAGAATCCCAGTCCAACACCATCTCCTTCTTGGGCCTTTTCTTGCGTCGCCTCCTCTTGCACAGGATCACTCTCGTGCTGGTGACCTCCAGCCCACAGGAGGGTTGAATAGCAGAATCTGAGCTCTGCTCCTTGCAGATGGGGGATGTGCAGAGGTAGGAAGGGATGCTGCCCTGGAACAGGGATAAGGAAGAGCCCATCAGCTCCCTCCAGCACACTCCTTTTCAGCCTAGCAGCTCCTTGCTGTCTATGGAGCATACTATGGAACAACACAACCAACACCACTGAGCCCTCAGCTCAGGGGTGGTTTTGT
The DNA here is from genome assembly GCA_017589585.1 of Phylloscopus whistleri. Lineage (NCBI taxonomy): Eukaryota > Metazoa > Chordata > Aves > Passeriformes > Phylloscopidae > Phylloscopus > Phylloscopus whistleri. The sequence goes on from JADMLD010000992.1 coordinate 315,784, forward strand.
GGCCTGGCCTAAAAGGAATGGATTTGTACCTACAACATGTGAATAAAAGAACATTAGGGTGATCCAGCCAGAAGCTAAAGACATCTTTAACACAGGCAAGGAGAGACAGGCAGGAGATGGCACCACAAGACCAGAATTACGAAGGCTGCAAATGGGATTTGACTCCAGAGCCCTTTCCTACTTTCAAATCCAGCCCAAGCCAGCGGTGACCACAAGTCTGCCTTAGAGAAGAGCTGGCAGGATTTCTGGAAGCCACAACTATTCTAATCCTAATTCCCATTGGAGAGTGCAGCCTGCAACAGCATCTGTCTCATTCTCATCCCTGTCACAAGATCCCCCGAGGGGCCAAGCTCCAAGATATCCACCTGTCTGGCCAGCAGCCATGCCCATTGATGGAGACCAGTCTGGGATGCAGATATTTGAAGCACCTCAGGGTGCTTCACCATGTGGGTTGCAAGGTCCTTTGAGCAGGAACCTTTCCAGACAGAGAAAACATCAGACAGGACAATGGAGTCACTCTGGGAAAGAGCAACATTCCAAACCTGTTTTCCACCTCAACCCTGCACTTCCAGGTAGTCACACTGGGACACAGACATGCAGCACCTCCCTATAACCAACCTCAAGCTGCTCTGACTCCTCGACAAAGAAGGCCTCTCCATTGTCTCCCAGCTTCATGTGCAGATCCACAGGCTCTCCATTGATTTCAATGTCAACCTAGCAGGGAACAGAAGCAGCCTGTCCATCTGAACCCCCCTCATCCACTGGAACACAGGGGCACTTCCAGATGGAGGGGATGGGTTGAAGGGCTGACAGCCACACAGCCTTTAAGGCAAGAGACCTCTCCCAATTTTCCTGGAGAGCACATTCCTCCCTGGAAATGGACGGGCTCCATTTGGGGGCATCCCCTCAAAAACTTGGCAAGCATCCCTTTCACTGGGCTCCCATTCCCCTCAAAGAAAGTAGTTCCATAACCTGTGGGTTACAGAAGATCCTGGGTCTAGAGACACTTGGAAAGGAAGGGCAGCCCCAGGGCAGGCACCACTTACCACCTTCTCCTTGGAGCGCAGCACTCCCAGCTTCCCAAAGCGCACATGGAACGGGGAGCACTTGAAGGAGTTGTCAGGCTGCCTCACCACGACCACATCGATGCAGCCCGACAGGGTGGCCGTGTTCAGATCCTGGTACAGCTCCTTCATCGTGCCCAAGATGCCCTCAGCCAGCTGCCCCACAAAATTCATGGTTTGAGACTGCAAGTGAGAGACAGGAATAGACCCAGGTAGGGGGAGAGAACTCCAGCAACAAAAGGCAATGTGAGTTTACTGTAGGAGAGTCATGTCATGGCTGCAACACAGCCCCATCATGGCGACAGGTAAGCCTCTAGAGAAACTGAGACAAACACCTGAGGGCCTTGATGAAGATCAGCCAGGGCCTCTGTGGGCACCAGAAAACAGGACAGAAGCCAGAGCATGAGTTATTGCATCCAGCTTGGAGGAGGGATGCTCTTGGCATTGGGATACGCCATCACATTTGCTCCTTGAGAGGCAAATACAATGTCACAGCAACACCACACAGTCAAGCTGTCAACATCCCATTCAAACAAGAATTGGGCTGGCAGGAGACCTCCTGTCCTGCATTGTCCTTAGAAATTCCCAAACAACTCATGGCAGAGAGGTGGGAAGTCCAAACTGCTCCATACACCACACACTCACTTTGAATAAAGTCCAAACCTAACATTTCCCACTCAGAGGGAAAGGCATCCCACTTAGGCATTGCAGAATTGGCCACACACAGCTTCTGTACAAGGCAGAACTCTTGTGCTGGGCAGCACAGCCAGGTGATGGTGTGGTGTCCCCAGGGACTCTCAGCAGAGCCCCCAGTGCACACTCAACCCAAAGGGTGGCTGTGGGGAGTAGGTTCCTTACCCAAAGGGATGACGACAGGCACGTACCATGCGACAAGCCCTCTGCCCCAGCAGGGACCCAGCCTCTCCGATCTGTTTTGCATAAGCTCAGCCCTGTCCCATTCCCAGACATCCCTCCTGGAAGGCAGTCTGAGTGGGCAGACATGGTTCCTGCTCCATGCCCCGTCCCCCACCTCTCCCTGGCAGCCAGGAATAAGCCCAAACCGCAGATCCTCTCTGAAGAATGACAGCAGGGAAGTGCTAGCCAGCTCCCGAAGCTTCGGTGGCTCCATCAGCTCTGCTGTGAGCGGGGCCCGGATCACGGGGCTGCTCACCAACCTGCTGAGCCCAGCTTTCCCAGGCACTGCTGCCGGGGCGGGCAGCCCTCCAGCTGCCTTCCCTGATGTGCTGCAGGGCCTGGCAGCAAACGGGAGACAGCTCCTCTCTGCACATGGGGGCAGTTTTGGAGAGGAGGAATGATCAGACTGACCCTGATGCTCCCCAGGCAGCACTGATGAGCTTCCAGTTGAGATATACACTGACACAGACCTGAAAAGTGCACAGGGAGAGTCCTGGGCAGAGAAATCCTGTAGGATTTGGGGTGGGGGCTTGGAAATTATCCCCAGATATGATGTACTAAGGACCACCTTCATGGTGAATGCAGGGTGCAAGAGCTCAACATAACACTGCAGCCACACAGCAAAACAAACGCCAGGGCCATGTCACCTCTGCAAAGCCACTGTCCCCCCTTGCCTGAATGGGCAGCTGTCCCCTCCCCAGGCATCTCATTTCTGGGGACTGCATGGCTATGGTAGAGTTTTCAGCTCACCAAATTTAATTCCCTGTGGGCCTCACCTGGAGGAAGGCAGGGAATGGAGAGAAAGAGGCTCTTCCCTGCAGGCCTCAGCCCCACCATGGATGGAGCAGGCCCGTTACGGAGGTGAAGGGTAGGTTATGGTGTGAAGAGAGATTAATAGGCAGACAGGGCAAGAGAAATGGTCTTCGAGTCATCTTCAATAAATAAACCCTCTAGAGGAATGGGGCATCTCCAGCCCTCCGCCCCCAAACCAGCCAGGATCACAGCCCTCCACCATGCAGCTCTTGAGGAGGATGAAGGGGACAGTCCTCCCCTGCAAACAGCTCACATCAACGTCCAGACCTAAAGAGCCGCCCAAAATAAACCAGGTGCTTTGCTGACACCAGTCTGCTTTGCTCCCGGGCCACCCTGCCAGCAGCACACCCTGCCCACATCCACACCCGCGTTCCCATGCATCGCACGCCGCAAACCAACAGGACCTTCCCCATTACCCGGGCAGCTGCCGAGCCTCAGCACCTCCTCGACTTCGGGGCAAAACTAAACCCCAGGGGTTGCTCTGCCGGCAGCAGCACTCACCCTCAGCTCCTCCTCTCCCTGCTGCTTCCTTCCTCTCACCGGAGCGAGGGGAGGGCCCGTCCCCCGGGCAGCCCGGGCTGCAGTCCCTGCTCCGGCCGAGCCTCTGAGGGCCCCGGCAGGCCGGCGCTGGCTCCGGGCCGGCCTGGGGCTCATCCCACAGCCCCTTTGCCCCCGCAGCCCCGGCCACAGCTGCCTTGTGCCCGTGGAGACCCTTCCTCCTCCAGCCCACCGTCCTGCAAGGACACGGTGAAGTTATGATGAGACATAAAGGGTGGCCAAAGCCCAGGGGCTCCTCTGCCTTGCATCGGCTCCATGGGAGATGGGAAAAGAAGGCACAGTGAAAGGAAAGCACATAAAAGCAGACACTTTAAGAAAATTGATGCTCTCCAGATCTCAGGGAGCCTGAGAGCAGTGGGAAGTGATGTGGGAATAGCTGGGTGGACTCACCAGGTGAGGTGGTGGGGTTTTTTGTGGTCCCCAAAAAGTGCATTGACTCCCACCACATTATAACTGCAGGGCAGGGATGTGGCTGGTGTGGGCTCTGTCCTGTATTCACCTGAATTCTGTGCTGGTGATGCCCCAGCAGCCTCTCTGCTGGGTTTGGGAGTGATGGGGATTGAGTGCTGGCACTTTAGGGATGGTGGCTCTCCAACACATGGAGCTGACATTGTGCTGTGAGGGCAGGCAAGCACCAAAGCTGGAGGGTGGCTGCTTAGGACATCTTTAGTCCCTGAGAAGAGGGATCCAAAGCTTGATGGTCCCAGCTGATGGGAAATCTGCAGAAATGCCACAGCTCATTCCCAGGCAAGACCTGCTAGCACCCAGTGCCTCACTTTCCTCAGCTATGCTGATGGCAATTGGAGGCACAGAGATCCCCCTGTGCCTGTCCACTGCCAGGCATGGCCTGGGTACAAGATCCCAGTCCCAACACGGGAACTCTCCTGAAGGCTGTGACAAATCTGCTGAGGAATTAAGCTTATTTTCCAGCAGCTCAGTCTTCTGAGAGCTCTGCCCCTCGGAGAAATGGCACTGAAAGCAGCTATTGTGGGTGGCTCAGCATGGCTGCAGTCCCTGAGGAGGGTGGGCTGGCACTGCAGGGTGGGCGGTTGCCACCAAACCCCACAGCCCATGGCCAGGTCACTGGGCACTTCTGCCCAGCAGGGAAGGAATTGATGGAACCTCCATCAAAACACTTTGGGTGTGACACTTCAGGTGATGTCCTTAGACTGGTGCTTGCTGATGCCACTGGAGTGGGGCTATATCCTGCAAGCCCTGAGGGTGTAACAAAAATCCCAGGGCTGGAACACAAAAACAAGGACAGATCCGGCCTGCAGATGGCTGGTCACTGGTAAAAAATGCTGCAGAGGACATTCAGTAAAGGACGTTCAAGTGCAGGACACCATTTCTTCCTCAGCCAGCTGAGTGCATCTGCAGATGAACATAGAGAAGGAACAAAATGCCAGCAGGAGCAAGCAGGCAGCTCAGCCTTGCTGTGGCCCCAAGCCCCCTTCCTCTGGACACAGGGATGAGCTCCTGGCACTTGGGCACCCTGCAGAAGTACAGACCACATCACTTACCTCCAAGGCTCCTTGCCCAGCTAGTTTTCTCCACCAATCCATACCCCTGGTTCCTGACACACCAACTTTTACTTGTGCCCCCATGCCCCTGCAGCGGATCCCCAGCTGTGCCATGGCTGTTCTGAGTGAGGGCTGTTCCTCTCTGCATTCTTCCCTGCAATCCAGGCTTTTACTTCACTCTCCTTCTTTCTCCTCCAAAAAGCTTAGAGCACTTTTAATTGCCGTGGTAATTTTTAGCAATGCCATAAAATCATCCTTGGTTCCTGCCAGCTGCTTTTCATACTCCCTCTTACTCCCCTTTCCTCTTTTTTTGGAAGGTGAGATTTGCAGATCCATCCCTCCTTGCTTGTAATCCTGCACTCCCCAATTTCTCTGTGCATCTTGTGCATCTTCCCCCAGGAGCTGCTCCAACAGGGAGAGAGAGGTGTCTTCCCCCTTTTGGGAACTCCACAATCCACAGATGTTTGCAATGAACCTTTGCATAACAAGACAGATTTTCTTTTTTATTAGTCAATTGAGATGCAATATTTTCAGCTCCTGGCATTTAAAAAAGCTCACAGGCACATCCAACCTGGCAGCTTCTGTCCTGCATCCCAGCACTCCCCATCCTTCCTGGATGGCAGCCTTCACCCCTAATGGGGCACCTCTGCCTTGTGGGCTCCCCAAACCTCCACTGACTGTCATGCTGAAAGCCCTACATCCTGAGATCCTAGGCTTCTCTAGAAAAACTCCATCCATCCATCCCTCCATCCATCCATCCATCCATCCATCCATCCATCCATCCATCCCTCCATCCATCATCCATCCATCCATCCATCCACCCATCCATCCATCCATCCATCCATCCATCCATCCATCCCTCCATCCATCCATCCATCCATCCATCCCTCCATCCCTCCATCCATCCCTCCATCCATCCATCCATCCATCCATCCATCCACCCATCCATCCATCCATCCCTCCATCCATCCATCCATCCATCCACCCATCCATCCATCCATCCATCCCTCCATCCATCCATCCATCCATCCATCCACCCATCCATCCATCCATCCATCCCTCCATCCATCCATCCACCCATCCATCCATCCATCCATCCATCCCTCCATCCACCCATCCATCCCTCCATCCACCCATCCATCCACCCATCCATCCATCCATCCCTGCCTGCCTGCCTGCCTCCATCCATCCATCCATCCATCCATCCATCCATCCATCCATCCATCCATCCATCCATCCATCCACTTGGCAGTTGGGAGCACACACAAACTGCCCAGGAGCCTCCTAAATTTTCCTCTCTCCCAAAAAGCAAGTTATGTCTTCAGTCACAGGGTGGGAGAGTGGACAAGCTGTGTCAAAAAGGCGAGCCTTTTCTTCCCCCTCTTCACATTTTGACAGCTGCTGCAGCCCAGCCAGGCCACAGCCAATTCTCCAGCTGCCTCCAAGGTGGGGATTCAGGAGAGGTTTGCCTCCTCCCTTGAAATACACTATTTCTCTGGGATTTTCCCAGCTGATTGATTTAATATTTGAGCTGCCTGGGATGCATCTCCTTGGATCCTGCCTTGCCCCATGCCTCTTCATGGGCCTGAAATGTCTGCAGGGAGGTCAGACAATCCAGCAGTGAGGAAGACTCGAGGAACTGGCCAACCCACCTGCCGTCATGCTGGCTGAGACCTGACACAGCTCAGCTCCCCAGAGATGCTGCAGAGGACAGGAGGGGAACCAAGTTGACTAAAAAAGGGACTTTCGCTTTTCAGAGAAGCAAAGCTGGGGCTGGAAAAGGAGAGATCCCTCCAGCTGGGCACACCAGTACTATTTGATGGCTGGAAGCCCACACTGCAAACTCTTGCAGCATCTGAATCCTCTTTTCACCCCAGAGCCAGGAAGCTGTATTCTCCCGTTCCTTTTCCCAAACAGAAGGGTGCTCCAGAACCTCACTGTTCTGTGGCACAATCCTCTGATGCCCACTAGCCTGGCTCCTTTCTCCCTGGGTCTGCTCTGTCTTTACCTTCACCAGTGTCCCCTTTCCATGGGCTTTTTCTGAGATGCTGACAAAATCCAGGCAGCAGCCAGGCAGGCTGAGGCACGGCTGTAAGGATGCCTTTTCCTGAGTGCTGTGCACTGAGCAGGATGCTGCAGGCACCACATGTCTGGTGAGGGATGGCCAGAGCCATCAGGCTGGGTGACAGCAGTCAATCAACCCATCAGGTCCAAGGTCCTTGTGCTGGGCAGCTCCCTGGAGCAGCTGCCTGCTGCTGGCAGGGCTGTCATCCCTGACTGACATTCCTCCGCTGTGACCCTCCGGGGAATCCCTGCCAGACGCTGGGATGTGAAAGGGCTTTCTCATTATCATGGCCCCTTCTTTCCCAGCAAGGGAGAATCAGCTTTTTAAGTGGAGGGGGAGCTTTGGGAAGGTTGGCAGAGCTTCCTGACCCTCAGCTGACTGGGCTGGGGCTCCCATTTCCTTTCCTGGATCAACAAAGAGCTCCAGAGGCTTGTGAAAGGAGTGATTCAGCAAAACAGGATGAGAGGAGAGGCAGAAACACCAAGTCAGCACAGCTGGATGGGGTCAAATTCCCATCCTGTGAAAGCCATGGGGAGCAAGGCTCAGGTGTCCTACTCCCTCAGGCATAGGGACAACTCCTGAAAGTCCAGCTGTTCTGCATACCAGCCCTGAACTCAGGAATACAACAGGAAAACAGCACTGTTGGTTTTGCTTTTTCTTTCCCATTCCCAGAAAGATCAAGTCAGACTGGCCTGGCATGCGATGGAGTGGGTGGGAAAGCCATTTTGCCTGAAGACGAGGAAATGCCATCCTCAGTCCCCAATCACAAGCATTGAAAAAGCTGAATTACAGCCGCAGGACTGGTTGAAACCACCCGTTCTGGTTTAAAAACATGCTCTGCTGATTTGGCTCCTAGTTTCTGACCTGTTGGAAGTTCACATTTCTTCTGTAAACACAAAGGGTTCAAGCTGACTCAAAAAAAAAAAAAAAAAAAAAACAAAAAACCCAGAAAGCTGCAATTCTCACACAATTGTTTGGCTCCAAGAGCCAGGGCTTGCAGAGAAATCCAGCAATACCCTCAAACCCGGAGAGCTGAGAGTCCTGAGCAAAACATGGTCTGGAAAAATTAAGTCTCTGAACTGAGAGCCCTCTGCTTTTGTGTCCCAGGACATGCACTCTAAAGCCAATAGTTTCAGGTAAGTGATGTATTTACATCAATGGAATTGTGAGCAGAGTCTGACCACCAGCTCAAAATCCGGGAAAAGTGGGATAACGTCCACATTTAGGCAGCTGGAAAATCTTTTATCTTTTGTCCAAAGCTGGTGTCTGATTTCAAGACCTTTCCAATACACGCTTTATTTAAAGGAAATAGATGGTGCTCGGTTGCATTCCTGACCTGCTCACAGCAGGCTGGGAGCGACACTGCCAAAGCCTTGGGATGCAGCAGTTTGGGTACCCCAAGCACCTCTCCAGTCCGGGCAGTGCCGGGGGGCCAGACAGCAGCTCTGGGGTCCCGCCCTCAAGCGCAGGGACCCCTGAGCCCCCCGCCCGCAGCAGCCTCCCTCCCTCCCCGGGTGGGACAGTCCCACCTGCCCGGGGGACAGCGGCTGGGAAAGGGAAGGGGCTGGGGGCTTCCAGCCACCCAACCATCCATGCCGGCATCCGTGCAGGGCTGCCCGCCCCGAGCCGCCCGCGGTTCTTGACAACGCTGATGGAGATCGCGGACCGACCGGACTCGTCTCCCTCCTCCGGTTCCACCGGAGCCCAGCGCCGCCGGGCCGGCTCTGCTCCCTGCGGGCAGCGGCAGAGGCGGCGGGGACAGCGGGGTCCGGTGTGCACCGCTCCTGCCCGGTCCCGGGCGGTGACCGCACGCTCCTCACCCCCCTCCCCGTGTTCGGTGCTGCTTTCCGGTACGCGCACCCCACGGGCGCTCGGGGGGCGGCTACGAGCACTCGGGGCAAAGCCCCGGTACAGGCGCTCGCCGCACTCCCCGGTGCCCAGTCCAGATCCCAGTCTCGGTGCCCTGTCCCGATCTCTGTCCAGATCCCAGTCTCGGTGCCCCGTCCCAATCCCAGATCTCAGTCCCGGTGACCAATCCCGGTCCCGGTCCAGACCCCAGTCCCGGTGCCGATCCCTGTCCAGATCCCAGTCTCGGTGCCCTGTCCCAATCCCAGATCCCAGTCCCGGTGCCGATCCCTGTCCAGATCCCAGTCTCGGTGCCCTGTCCCAATCCCAGATCCCAGTCCCGGTGCCGATCCCTGTCCAGATCCCAGTCTCGGTGCCCTGTCCCAATCCCAGATCCCAGTCCCGGTGCCCATCCCTGTCTAGATCCCAGTCTCGGTGCCCTGTCCCAATCCCAGATCTCAGTCCCGGTGACCAATCCCGGTCCCGGTCCAGACCCCAGTCCCGGTGCCGGTCCCAGGACTGCCCGGACCCACCCGGGTGTCCCCGCGCGCACGCGCTCCGGCGGGCTGCGGTGACGTCACGCCCCCCGCCCGGCGATGGAGCCCGGCTGATGCCGGTGTTTGTCGCGCCCGCCCGCCCCGCGCTCCCCCCCGCCGATGCCTGGGCTCGGCGGCGCCCGCCCGCCCCGCTGCGCCGCCCGCCCCGCGCTCGGGGCCGGGGCCTCCGCCGGACCGCACCGCACCGGACCGCCCCGCACCGAGCCCCGCCGAGCCGCCACGGACCTGCCGCGGGTGAGTGCCCAGCGCCCGGCGCGGCGGGGAGGGTCCCGCTCCCCGCGCTTCGCTCCCGCCCGCACCCGCTCCCCCGGTACTGCAGAGCCCCGGCAGGTGCGGGGCGGCGCGGCCGAGGCGGTCGCACGCCCCCCGTCCCCGTGCGGGGCGCCCACCCGAGGATCCGGACACGCGTGGAGCCCCCCGCCCCGCCGCCGCCCCAGCCCTGCCCTGCCGCTGGCCGGGGAGCGGCGGGGCTGGCTGCTGTGCGCTCGCCAGCAATTAAAATCGAAATAAATCCGGTTAAAAATCGGCTCCCGCCGCTGTGCGAGCTTTGCGTGAGCACCCGGCTGCGTGGGGCAGCCCGGGACCCACCCGGCTGCGTGGGGCGCCTCGGGACCCCTCTCCCCCGGGGGTGGTCTGGGTTGTTTTTCTTTTCGTCTGGGTTTTTAGAGGAAGAAAAGTGCTTTTTTTCTGGCCCTCATTGGCTGCTCGCTCTATGGACAGCGGGGCAGCAGACCCCACTCGTGTCGCAGCTGGGGGCTTGGACCAAGGTTGGCTTGGTCACAGTGGGGATTTTTGGGGCTCTTGGTGTTGCGGCAATACCGCGTGTAAAGGGCCGGCGCTTGGGACAACCCGGGATGTGAGCAGACGGCGTCTCCCTGTTCTCACAGGTAGGAAAACTGTGCGGCCGCTAAGTGAGGAGCCTGAGGCTGCACAGGAAATCTGTGGCCGAGCCGGGGCTAAACCCCCGATTTCCTGTTCGGTGCTTTTCTTGCCTGGCCGGGGACAGCGCTTTAACCTCACACTCTCGGGCTGCCGGGGTAAAGTCCCGCCTGGGCTATGCCAGCTCCGAGCCAGGGCTCCTGCGGTGGCAGCCGGGCGTGTGGCCAGGTGCCAGCAGACTGAGGCCTCTCTAGTGTGAGGGGTGGATTTGGAGAGCAGAAATGTCCCTTTGGATGGGATGTGGGTCCGGGGTGGAGAGTGGGTGTGTGCCGCTCAGGTGTCACGTTGGCTTGGCAAGCTGGCCTGGGTGAGAAGTGGCCCCATCCTGCTGTTCAGGGCGCTTTGTCTGCGCCCTCAAATCTCAGACAATGCGCTTTTTCAAAGAAGTTCTCTGCTATTCTGATTACGTGATGGGAAACTTTTAGGGGAGAGGTAGGTGATGTGTCTCGTCAGACTGTGTGACGTACCTTGAAAAGCTCATATACAAGCCTTTCTTGATCTGATTTTTCCCATTTCTGCCCGCTAAAGGCATGAACTCTGAACAGCCATGGGCTTCCTCTCTGCCCAGTGCTGTAGGGTGACTCCAGTTGAACAGGAGGGTTTCCCTGCTCTTCTCCCTGATCACCTACTCTGGCTGCAGTCCCCAAACAAGGATTGTAGTGTCCTGAAGAACACTTCTCCATGGATAGCAAGCCAGAAGTTTACTTCATTATCTGGAACAGCTTATTCTAAACTAATCTCTCTTTAAGAGATGAGGAGGAAGGGAAAAACACCCAGATGCTCAGATGCATTTTATTTACTGTAAAAGAAAACAGCAATTTAATGATAACTTCTATTAACTAGGGTGGGTCTGTGACCTTGATGTATTTTATAACATAGCTGAGAAGAGGGAGCAGACTGTTCCAGTCTGTTTATTGTTTCCTCTTAGTGCATCCCAGTAACTTCAATACATGGATGCCCACACAGTTCTGCAGTCCTGACCACCTTTGGGCGTGGGAAGGAAGAGGCTGTTGGATCTGATTTGCTTCAGATTCAGCCTAATCTGTAGCTGATGTTAATTATATATAGATGGGTTTGGCTTTAGCATAGGTTTTTCTGGCAGGGCTCAGCCTCCGCAGTCCTTGCTACTGTTGAAAAGCTGTAGTAACTTGAAGCCTTGAAGTCACTTGTGGGAGCACATCCCTGTCAATAAATTCCTTGTTGTAAAGCCAAGTGAAAACAGCCCCGTGGGACTGCTGCCTTTCGTTGGGCAGGCACAGGGATGGATGCAGGCGGTGCTCACAGCCTGGAGCAGGTGAGCCAGGCTGGTAGTGAGAGCCATCTGGGTTGTCAGTGTGAGGAGATTTAAACAGCAGCGTGGTTCCAGTTCTCCTTCATGTGTGTCTCCGTGCTCTGCAGTGTTTTCCTTCTATTTAGACCTGCTCCTCCACTCCAGAAAGGCTGTCCCCTTGTGTATGGGAGCTTTTCCTTCTGCTTTGGTTACTATGGTGTTACTATGTAAAAACAGCTCGTCTTGTAGCTCCTGGAGTTACCTGCAGCTTGGGTTTGCAGTCCAGCCCTGGGACACGGGTCTGTGTCCATCCCTTGTCCAGCCTCTCCCTGTCTGTGTGATGGGACAGGTCTGGAGGCAGCGTTGTCTGCAGGGCACAGCTGTGACTTGGTGCCTCCAGGTTTCTGGGCACCAGGATCCCACTGCTTCGTGCAAGGCTGTCACACGGGTGGGTCTCTTGCTATTCCTGAATGTGGGGCGGTATCTGGGCTGTGATGAGCCCTGCAAGACCCGCTCACATTCATCCCCTCCAGGGTCTGGGCCAGCTGCAGCTTCCCCTGAAAACTGTTGGGAATGGAGACAAACAACTGGGAGTCTGTCGTGGTTTGGAACACAGGTGTCTGCTAGGGAGGGCGGGGCATCCCTTGGAATGGCGAATTCAACCCCCCTCCCTCCGAATTATTTTAATTTCGAAAATTAAGGGGGCTCTCAGGCAAAGATATGGGGATAAGTATAACAGTTCTTTACTAGTATATGTAACAAGGCAAACAGAACAACAACTACGCATTAACAACAAAACAGAACCAGGAACCTCGAGGGGCTTGTCTGATCTCGGTGCCCCTGCGGGACTCTGAGAACAGCAAGCTGGAAGGGTGGAAGATCCCGGGCTGCTGGGTGAGATCTATCCAGGATGAAGCTCTGCGGTGGTGGCTGGGACGGCAGGGATGTCCCGGCAGGGCAGGGGTTGCGGGGGCACAGAGCAGCAAAAAGACCCCTCCAAGCAGTGCCGAAGAAACGTCGGCGGTGGGACAGGGCCGGCCCAGCTCCAGCAGGGCAGGAGGAGCAGCTCAGAATTCCTGGGCACACCAGCAGATGATGGTAGATTTCCCAGGACCGGACTTGGTGGTGACAGTGAATTCTCCCCGCAGCAAGCAACAGCCTGGCCGTCCTCCCTCCGATGCCGAGAGCAAGAGATAGCCTAGCTGCCCCCAAAACTTGCATTATCTTTCCCCTCCGAGGGAAACTCCCAGAGACAAAGGAAGTGTAGCCCCAATGCTACAGTCCTCTCCCGACTTTTGGCCACCTCTTTGTTTAGGTCAAGCACCCATAACTACCCGGCAGTTAGTCTCCTAGCAACTTATGTGAAAAAAAAATCCCATAAGTAAAAAAGAAACAAATCTAACCCCCAAGAGAGTCTGTAGGATCTGTGCAAACAAACGGCAGAAGGTGGGAGCAGACATCTCCCCCCATCCTGCTCAGCCCCCCCGGCCTGTGCAAGTCAACTCCCATGGGCTGGCTTATTGCTGCCCACTTTGCTGCAATGCCCCCTTGCTTCCCATCGCCTGATACTATTATTCCTTTCTGGGTTTTTCTACCTGATTTGCATGTAAAAAAAGCATGAGGGAGGTTCACCCCATGGAGAGGTCCTTGATTTGCTCGCAGCTAATGTAAATTATCGTCGCCCTCATTTTTGCAGGGGGCTGGGGTCACCTTGGAATTAGAGAGATTTTGCTGGGAGAGCAGGAGCCCAGAGCCAGGTCCAGTTTCCCCCCACACCCTGCTCATCCTAAGGGCGATTTGCCCCAAGCAGACACAGAATCATGCTGAGTTGCCTATCTCTTTGCATTAACTACGTAGGAGATCAGGAGGATTATGTTAGTAACTTAAACACCTGCTCCAGGTGGAATGAGTCTAGTCCTGCTCTGGAGGCTGTTTTGGAGAAGATCCTGCTTGCTGGTGCCTGATGGTCTTTGTGATGAAGGTCAGCAGCCTCTCTCCCTCTGGCAGCTGTGATGGCTTCTCTGCTTTGTTGAGTAGGAATAGGGGTGATGCTTCTAATTATAAAGGAAGAAGTCTTGTACTTCTCCCCTCTTTTTTTTTTTTTTTTTTTTTTTCTTGATAAATGTTCTAAACAACAATGCTTAATATGCAAATGGAGCAAACTTGTGAAGTGACTGCGAAGGCCTGGTTGGGGCGAGCTGTGGTGGAGCTCAGGAGCTGGTGATGACACATGGCACAAGAGCAGAGCCCAGGCGGCTGCGTTGTCACCAGAGCAGCCACTGCAGCCGTGGCTCATCTCCACGTGGAGGATGCTCTCATGTGCTTCAAACGCTTTGTGGTTTCTCTTTCCTCCCCCCTTTCAGAGGAGCACTGTGAGGGATGCCCTCTCCTTGTCCTACAGGCACAGTAATGGGACATTCAACTGGACTCCCTTTTATCTGTGTGCTCTTCACTCCTTATTCCTGTTTTTTTTTTTTTGGTTTTTAGTTTGTTTTTTTTTTTTTTTTTAATTAGAAATAGAAAAATTGGAGAATGAGCCTTCTAAACTGTGTGTCCCATTGCAGTCATAGCATCTGTAAGGTTCCTCCTAAGGCGAGTGCTGCCCTTGCTGTTCCAGCCAGGTCCCTCATGTGTTTTAGCACTTGCTTGGGGAAAAAAAAAATGAAATAAAATAACATGGTGTTGAGGTTGCAAAAGTTTCCATTATAGCTCCACCCAAACACTCCTGCCCAGTAATGCTCAGAAAATTCAGTCTGCGTGATGGGGCTTCCCTGTCTGCTGGGCTGCTTGGGGGGAAGGGGAACAGCTTTTGGTTTTGTTTGTTGGGTTTGTTTGTTTTGATACAGAGATGCTTGAGAGCCATGTCAGGAATAGGGTGGGGAATGAGCTCTGGCTCCTCAGTACAGAGCCTGGGTGGCTCAGGTTTAAAGTGAGCACTCAAAAACTCACCGAGCAACAGACAGAGTCAGTAGAAAGGGGCTTCAAGGGGGGCAAGGTGGCTCTTTGCTGTTTGTGCCCGTGTTGTTTAGCTCTTCTGAAGAAGTGCCTGGATGTTGTTTTTCAGGCTGATTTTGTCCTATTGCTGTAAAGGCATCAGTTTGCTCCTCTGGGAAGGATAAGAAGGGAGTTAGTTGCTCCTGGAACATGTCTTGTTGTGTGGGATGCTTGCAAATGCTCTGCTCTCATGCCTCAGTAAATAAAGAGGTTTTCATGGGACTCATAAAAAACTTCTCTTATGGAAATAGGTCAAGCAAATATTTATTTCCCTAAGGTGTCATGCCAGTGTCTCACAAATACTTGAATGGGTAGTCATTTTATTTTTCACTGCTTTGTTTCTTCCTAGGCACATTCAGTTCTTTTTTTTTTCCAGTGGTGTAGGGACACACATTAATAATTGTATGTAATCAGTCCTGTCCCTCTCTCCATCTGGAAGTCTGTGCATCTTCTGTGGGCTTGTGCTCTACAATTGCAGTGCTGTAAATTGGAAGCTGTGACACTTTTCTTTACATCCAGGTGCTTCTCAGCTGTGGGGATATTTTTTGTTCTCCAAAAGCGTTTCAGGTCAGCAGTGGGCCAGCTGCTGCAATGAATTAAAAAACAAAACTCCCAGATTACAGCAAAGCTCAACAAAATGGCCATAGTGGTGTCTTGCTTTCCTGTCCTAAAGCCTCAGCCGTGGTGTTGCTGGTGTCCTTTTGGAAAGTAAGTCCAATGCTGGGGTTATCCCACAGATGGAGAGTGCAGTTACTGCCAAGAGCTTGTACCCTGTTGTCTGGTGGAGCTCCTGTCTTCCCCAAATAATCAGGGATCAGCTGGTATCTGTCTTTAAAGAGGGATTGAAACTTCTTGTCTGCTCTTAAGACAGTAAAAATAAAGAGTTTAGTTAAGAGTACTAAAATTAGGCTTGAAGTCTTGGATGCTTGATCTTAGAGTTCTTCATCTCCAGGTGTCCTCAGTGTAGGAGTAATAAGGGTCTGTGCTGGAGTGCACTGGAGTACTTGGATATGTACTTTGTGTAAGAGGATGTTTGAGATGGGATTATCTTGGATGCTTTTTGCTGTCTAGCATATTTAATGAAGTCTTGCATCTCTGTGTGAAGGATCCAAATCTACTTCTGGCTCCTTGGGCTTGTACTCAGGGCAGGCTGCAGTGGCTGGAGACCTTCCTGGTGGCTCCAGGTCCTGCCTTGGGGCATGCAAAGCACGAGGATCATTCCAGCTTCCAATGATAGAAAGCACTGGGCTTTCTCTTACAGCCTGCAGCCTTTGGGCTCTGGTCAGCCTTACAGAGGTGGTCACCCCTCAACCAGCACCTTGAGCAGGTGGCTTTGGAGACCTTGAATGGTTGAATGTGATGCCATTTTTCACAGCCCTGCTAGGACAGGGGTTTACACTTTGCGTTAAAGGTTAATTGGCTCTTACATTGTTTCCTGGGTGTGGGGTGGCCCTTAGAGACAGATCACCCTGACACCTGTGCCGGAGGTTGTGCAAGCCTGCTGTGTGTTGTGTTGTGCTTTCATTTGTTAAACAGGATGTAAAAGCCAGGCTCCCCTTCTGAAATGTATCCTGCTCTTTCTTTCTTTGCTAGGAATCATTTCCACGTCAGAAAACATTTAAGAGAAGGGGAGTGTCTCTGTTTTAGAGAGGCAGAGCTGACTTAAACCCAAAAATCCAAGCACAGCCCCCCCTCAGCTGTGCTGGCACAGGGGAGGCAGGCTGTGGTCTGGGCTGTGAGCAAGTAAATGATCGAATATTTCATTTAGACCATGATCCACCTGTTGGGCTTTGCTCCCCCAGCCCTGCATGCCCTGGGAAGTGCAGCAGATGTTTTAAATGGCAGCCAGCACTCCCTGCTCCAGTGTCTGGCATCTCCATGTTGCTTTACAGGCAGGAAAGACAGAGACTGAGGATGATGTAGCAACTGCTGCAGGTTTGCAGGTCCGTTGTTTTTAGTTGTTTTCCCTGTGTTGTTCTGTCTGCCTCGGTGGTGTGGTGGTGTCCTGCTCTCCCAGCCTGTGCTGAGCTGTGCTTGCTCTGCCATGTGCCAGCATAATTTCTGGAGGCTGGAATTTGGCCCTGGGAACACAGTAGTGCTTATTAGAGCACTAGGAATGAAGATGCTGTGGGGGGAGGTATCTTTGGAGTTGGTGTACTGGGGGTTAATTTTACAAACCCCCTCTCCTGTGAACAGTCACTGTGTGTCCACCTGCTCCTAACCCTTTTCCAAGCTCCTTTTGCTATTCTATGCTCTCCTGAATTTCCTGGCACCTTTCTCTTTCTTTGTCAGTTCTTTAGATGTGTTTTTTTGCAATCATATTTTCTGCCATGGGGTCACCTGTGTGTTTCCCTTTGGTGTTGCAGGACATTGCTTTTCTTGTTACCTTCAGGGTAGGTCTCAGAGCAGCTCCTGGGTGGCAAGCAGGAGATTGGGGTGTTTAAAGGAATTTTAAAGCCTTCGTCCTCCTGCTTTGATCTTCTCTGGCACCTAGGATATGCTTTGATTTTTTCTTTTGCAGTTTTCAAGGGGATGGTTGGAATGGAGAGGGTGGGGGTGAGAAGCAGCCCTTGCTTTGAGGGGTAACCACAAATAAACAGCGCTGCAAGGCAAACACTACACCCCTTGTGTGCCCAAAGCCCTGCTGTTGACAAGGTTGTTGTGCCTGTCCAGGTGAAATGAGATGGTAAATAGCATTTGAGATGCAGTAGTAAAATGAGGGATCTCTTTGCTGAGTATCTCTGAAAAAAGGGTTTCCATAAGGAATATCTGACAGCAGGATAAGGTGCTGCTGGGTGTTGTGGGCTGGTGTTGCTCTGTCCCTTGTGCTCTTCTGATGTGAGGATGAAGCCACCCCAGTCCAGCAGAGCTGCCCATGGGGCAGGGGGCATCATTCCTGCCTCTGTGTGGGCATTCAGCATTGCTGGAGCCTTGCCCTTGGAAATGGGGGCTCATTTCCCACATGTGGGGACATTTCCCTTCTTAATTGCTAATGTCAGCCAAGTGGGAAAGGGGATGGTTGGTGTGAGGCAGTAGGGGATGGGGGGAACAACAGAGGTGCTGATGAACATGGGAGGGTTGCATTGCCTTCCCGAAATATCTGCTCAGTGGATTTCATTTCTGCTCCAGTCCTTAATGCTGGGAAACCCTGCCTTGTGCATCTGCTCTGCTGGGGCTGAGTTTGTCAGGACATTGTAGGCATGAAGCTGGGAACAAAATAGGGAAAGAAAAAAAAAAGGCATGTTGAATGTAAAATGTCATGATTTCTTTCTCTATTTTTTTTTGTATTTTTCTTCTAATTTAATCAATTCCCTACTGTGTTGTAAATTCCAAATGTGAATGGGAAATAATCTCACCAGTACAATAATTAGCATGTAACCAGCAGATGAAGAAAACCCAAACTGCTGAGCTGATTGGTGAATGCTGACTGTTTTCCGAATTAATTTCAATAATCACATCTCCCATTAAAAAGAAGACGGGGTGGGGAGGAAGTCTTAAATTTTCGTCAAGCTCAATGTAGCAAAAAATGGTATGTGCAGTGTAGCTGTTCTGCATGTGATTAGAAAAAAGGAGGGAGGGAGGTTCTTGGAACTGAATTAGCAGCAAAGTATTGCTAATTTTGCAACCAAGTAGCTCAATTTCACCTGCTTTTTTTTGGGGAAGAGAAATAGAATTGTAAGTCAAATATCCATAATTTTATGTAGGTGTCTAACGGTAAATAGTCTACCAGAAGAGGAAAACAATCCCTTGCAGTTGTGCTTTGCTGCAAGATGTAAAAACAAGTCCACTGGAGACCATTAGTAGTGAAATATGTTTACTGTGCATCCATCCAGCTCCCAAATATTTTGTTTTTGTGCTTTGAAGGGAGAGATGGAAATTGATGTTTAGGAATGGGTGATTTCAGAGCATCCAGGAGCTTAGCACAGGGATCTGCAGCCCTGTTCTGCTCTGCCTCCCTCTCCTGCTTTTTTTTTTCGGCTGATTCTATCCCAAAGGTGGGTGGTGTTCTAAGGAGGGAGGGATCCTCTCTCAGCCTTGATATCTCCATGGTGTCACATCCAGGCAGCACCAGGAAAGGTCACCTCTGCAGAGCTGTACCTGGCAGCTGGACTAATTACGCACCTGAATTCACAGTTGGGATTAGCAGAGATGATTTTATCTCCTAATGATGTTTTTCCCCTCATGGCCGTGGCCACCTCACCCTCAGGGTTTATTTTCCAACAGCAAAGCACAGGTGATGCTGCTACCAGCTGTTGGACCAGAGCATCAGTTCAGAGATGCTTTTTCATTCCAGTTTAAACTCAATTTTAGGAACATCTGTGAACTTGTGATAGAGCTTGGTGCTTGGAGGCTTAAAATTTCTCACTTAGAAGTGCAGGGATGGTCTGCTGGAACCCTGGGCATACAAGAGGTGGGTCCACGCTGTGCTGCAGTGGTGAGAAATCCTGGAGCCATCTTTTAATTAATGCAAAATGCTCACTCTGGCATGAAGCTGGTGATCCCATGTGCTCCCTGTTTCCAGCTTGGGGAATGACACCTGCCCAGAGCCACCTGTGGTGTGACAGCCAGGAGGGAGACCAGGTCCCACCGAGCATCTCTGGTGCGTGGCACTCGGGTCCTCTCCCTCCCAAAGCCTCAGGATATGCTGGCATATGATCCTATTGTCATATATTATTTAAAAAACAATTTGAAAAAGCCAGGCTAGCCCAAGTGCTTTGAAACAGAATTTGTTGTTTTATTAATTCGAGCTTGCTGCGCTGTGGGATGGATCATTATGGGATTTTCTTTGCATGTTTTCCTAATGTTAGAGACCATCTCAAAGAAGTATCACATTATTTCATTTCACCTCTACACCTGATGTTTTGGATTTTTTAAGGGTAATGTCGACAACCCTACAATAACCAGTAAGTGAATATGCACATTCTGCACCCAGTTAATTTTTTTGTGAAAAGCAAGGTTTAGCTGGCAATCACGTTATGAGCTATGGATAAAAATGTATGTTTTAAACCACCTCACTGATGGCTTTTGCTTTTTGCCTTTTTAAAATGCCATTAATCAAGTTAGAGACTGAAAAAAAAAACAAAGCATAGACCGAGAAAAGTCATTTGAGGTGAGTAAACTAGTTGGCTTTTTGTGTTTAATGAAAGCCAAAAAATGGCCCACTGCCACTGTGTATGTTAAGGGTACCTTAAATACAGAGTGTCCTTCAGTGCTGACAGGCATCCCAAACACCTTTTATAATAAACCTCTAATTATAGCTTAGTGACTTTGTAGGTTCTCTGGATCAGCTTGGGAATATCGCACTGAAATCAGGGAGAATATTTATATTTTCTGTGTCTTATGTGTGAACCAGATTTAGAGCTGGACTTGGTGAGTGTGGTACTGAGTGCTGTGTTTATGGTGTGTTAAGAGAGTTGTGCTTGCTGCTTCACCATGCAATTTTGGGGTTAAACTCTGCATTTTTGGGAACTACTTCCTGAGTGCAGCAGTGTGGATTCCCAAACCCAGAGCCCAGCTGAGCTGGTTGGAAAAGGGTTCGGCTGGTGGCCAGCGCCTGCAGCCCATCGCTACCTCCTGATGTCTGGCTCTTGGGGCTCTTGGATTACAGCCCAGCACTCAGAACCAGAGACTTCAGTGAAAATCTCGGCTTCTTAAAGGGAAACAAAACCCCCCAGAGCTTTGTGGTTGTGGAGAAAAGCTGGAAAATGGGAATTTTTGGGCAGAGAGTGGTAGGGAGATGCATTAGCCTGCTTGTTTCCCAGTATCCCAGACTGGGAACAGTGCCATGGGGTCCTGGGCTTGACTTTTGGCTTTAGAAGTTGGCATGGCAGACACTGCTAGGTTGGTTCTTTTCTCCTCTGTTTATTTGTTTCTTCCCTCCTTCATTTTAATACTGTCTCCTGGGAGATTCCAGCTGAAGTCTGTTAATTGCTGAGATGTTTCTTTTCCCCCGTGTGGTGGATGCTGGGTCCAGCTTGGCTGTGGGTTGTTTCTGGCACAGAGGGAGGAGCAGCAGGACAGGAGAGCTGTGTGTCTGTGTGTCCTGCAGAGGTGCCCTGTGGGTGTTGCACACTCGTCTTTGGGCTCAGCCACACTTCCACAGCAGCAGCAGCAGAGCCACTGCTCTGTGCCAGCGAGGCTTGTCCCCATCAGGAGCTCTGTGTGTCCCCCAGGTTTTGATGGACCTTGCTGACTCAGTATGGGGGTTTTATTTCAATTTATGTTTTTCTTGCAAGGCTAAGTTGGAGATTTGTGAGATGGCTGATCTGGTGCTAAGGGATAACTTTGGACAGCTTTCTGTTGGTCCAGAAACACTTGGAGAGGTCTGGGAAGTTCCCTCCTAAAAGTAGTCACCAGTGGGACACTGCAAAATCCTGAGGATGGATCAAATCAAGTAACAGTTCATCAAAGGTTCCTTCTGCTTGGCCATCAGTCCTTGAAAATCTGGATCTTTGTCCTCCTACTTGAGAGATTTTCTCCAGAATTGTGTCTAGACATTTGTCTTTTTCTTCCCCACCCTGATCAATCTGAGGTCCGGTGACCCCAGGAGGTGAAGCTTCTCTTACACTGAAGCAAGGGCAGCTTTTCTCTCTCCAAGTGTTTTGGAGCTTGTGATAAAATTGCAAGGCTTTGGCAGTGCCCGTTTGGGTGCTATTTGTGTGCCAAAGCCTGCTGAATACATCTTTTATCACAGATTTGTAACAGTAGCTGTTGGAAGGGAGCTTCACGGGAGAAGTGCTTTCAGAAGAATGCTTTTGTAAGGGAACACTGTCCTGCAAAAAAAAAAAAAAAAAAAAAAAAAAAGACCTTGCAGGCAAAAAAGAAAAAAAAATACCCAACATTTTTCATGTATTCATGTTGTAAAATTTGCCCATTAATTTGGGTGAATCAGGTTTTGCTTCCATTTCTAGACAATTCTGTCTGTCCTCTTTGTACAAACAAGCACTGTTACGCTCTGCGCATTTTTTGAGGCAAAAAAAAAAAAAAAAAAAAAAAAAAAAGACATTTAGGTTCAGTGAAGAAATGCCAGAATCCTTGCTTTGAGTAACTCTCCCCAGGCTGAGCCCCAGCCAGGTCCCTGCAGGAGCTGGGATTGGGACCCAGCTGGCACTTTGCTCAGACTGGCCCCGTTCGTGGTGTGGAGAGCAAACTCGGACGATGGGGCTGTTCCTCTGGTCCATCTCAACAGGAGAATTTAAGGAGAAGAAAAGGCAGGAGGGTTTCTGAGCAGTAGATGGAGTAATCAAGGAGGATGTGCAGCCTCTGGGACAGGGCTCAGCTCTTGTCTCTGCTCGGGGTCCCACTCACGGGGCCCTTTGTGGCCACTGCTGAGTTGAGCTGTGTCTGGTCTCTGCAAGAGCCTGGTGTTTCTCAATGGCACAAAGATCCAGCTTGTCCTCCCACATGTTTGCCTCACAATCAGCAGTGCTTTTCCTTTAATAAAAGGATTTTTCATGGGAAATCTTGCTTTAAAATCACACTAGTGTCCAAAAGTGTTCTGGCTGCTGAGCATCCTGCCTCCAAGGAGGGGGAACACGGCTCTGTGCTCCATTTCCAGTTTTGGTTTGGATCATCATACATTGTTCTTAAGTAGCCATTTACTCTCCTTCTCATCTCTCTGGCAAGAGAATAATACATTAAAAGAGGAAGGTGATTATAATCCTGTAAAAACTGTCAGAGGAATTTGGCAGTGGTTGCAGCCTGTGAGTGTAATACAGAATATGATATTCATTTTTTAAATGATTAGATTTCAAGCTGACAGTTTAAATGACAAGTCACCTTAAAAAAGATATTATGGACAGTGTAAAGACTGTCAGTGTGGTTTTTCTTGGCTAACTGTGGAGTTTTCAAGGTCTGTGCACCCCCCCAAAAATAGGAACCTTTGCCTTTTAGCAAGCTGCATGTGGAAGCTGAGAGCAATGAGGTCCCTTGTATTAATAATTTGTATTATAATAGCATTGTCACTGCTGGCTCCCAGGCTTTTTTTATCCCTGAGTTAATGGCAGGGCTGCCTGTCAAAGGGAATTTTTGTTGGAAAAAACCTTATTTTTGCTTTTGTTGTCTCTTTGCTCCCACAAAACTGTGTGTGAATGGCACCAGCAACTAGAGCTGGGAGAGGCTGGAGATAAGGGCAGAGGAGCTGTTCAGCCATGTTATTGAATGTATTGACAGTTTAAATATGGTATTCAGCATGGAAAGCAGATCCCAGGGGACTGACAGAGTTCCCCATCCCAGAATATCCCAGCTCACAGCAGGAGCTGAAGCTAAAGATGCCAAAACCTCCAGGCAGTGCAGGAATGGAGTCGCAGCTTCCCACGTCCTGCTGTAGGCCTGGGATTTTTGGATGAAAGGGAAACCAGTGCTCTTCTGTTTCCTCCAATTGGATAATCACGTGGATGATCAGAGCCCCGTCAGGTCCTGAATAAAACATGGAACAAAGTGATGATTACTGCTCTCAAATAATAGTTAAATGTAGCTCTTTGTGTCCTCTGTGGTCCTCAGAGCATCCTTTGGGCAGTGGGATGAAAATGAGAGGAGTGGGAGTCTGTTGTTTCCTTTTCTTGGATGAGAAGCTGACTATCATTTGCTAACTTTTAATGTTCTGTGTTGTATATACCTGTTTGGTTGTTTTTAAACCCAACCTGAATAGGATTTGAAATTTTTAAAAGTCTGCAATAGGAATTTTTAGCGTCATGGGAATATTCCATAAGGAATATTGTAATATTTCCTTCTCTTTGCAATGGAAAAATTTATTCCAGTAGATGTGGATTGGACCACAATCTGCTTGTAAATTCTTAAGGGTTGGGGATAAAACTCAGCTGAGAATAAACATCAGCATCAGGAGAAGTACAGTGCAGAAGGATGGGGGAAAGTGTCCTTGTCTGGTAAGAGTTTGGCTGGAGGAGATCCAGAGAGTTGTAACGAGATTGACTGGAGGTGTAGCAATCCCTGGTTTGAACAAACCTGAGCTGTTTGGCTCTAGACGGGTGAAGAGCAAAGCAGGGAATATCTTCAGGTGCCTAAAAGGGAGGGGTGTGGTTGCTCTCTGTGTACACAGCAGGAAGAGCAAGAGGTGTCACAGTCCTAAATTGTAGAGAAAAAAGCTCAGATTAAGTATTGGGTACAATTATGGCAGCACTTTCCCTGAAAGTAACAACAGGATTTGGTGGTCTGAAGAGCTTGTGGAGCATCAGTTGTTGGAGGTTAAAACAGCCTGGAAATATCTTTCTGGTATTTCTTGATGGCCATTGTTGCATGAGGAAGATGCAGTTTATTCCCCTGCAGTGGCAGTTGTCTCGCTGCTCTCCTGTGCTCCCTTCCCTGCTGGCCTGGAGTGGTGAGGCTGGAGAGGGTTGCTTTTGGTCTAATAAAAGCAAGAGATGAGAAATTATGTTCTGTGGCTTAAATTTTCAGGCATTTAAAAAGATTGAAGTGACTAAACATAATGTAAGTTTGCCTGCCTCCCTACAAAAGCAGATGTTGTCTAGAAATATTTTATGCTCTTTGGTTCTGAAATTGAGTGTTTTGAACATTAAATTGTACAACTTGCCTCTCTCAGTGGTGAAGCTTTTCCAGGACGCTGGTTCACTTGCGTTGGAAGAGACAGAGAGGGGAGTGAATGATGTTGCCTTTAGTGCAGCTATTTCTCTTTAAAGAAATATCAGTGAGGTTGAGTTCCCAGCTCTGTAAATACTGGAGAAATAAAAACACTTCAGAGATCCTGAATGGTAACTTGTCAGTCCTTTAATTGTACCTTGGGAATGGTAACTTTTTAAAATCAGTGTTCCCCAAGCAGCAGAGGCTGCAGGGCCAGACAGTCTCTGCTGGGCACTGTCAGAAGGTCTCATATGTCTGAGAAGTTTCCTTCAGGTCCATGTGGACACCTCAGGAAGGTGCCAATCTCTGCCAAAGCTGGGGTCTTGCAAAGTGCCTTCACAGCTCAGCTATTTCCTAGTTCTGAGAACAGCAAGAAAAGGTGAAGCATCCCTCAAAGCATCCCCTTTGCAGACTGGTGGGCAGGGGAATTGTTTTTGTCTTTTTCTGTATCATTTTGTTTTTCCTCAGCCCAATCTCCATCTGGAAAGAGAGGTTGGGCTTGAGGCTGCTGTGTCTGCTTGTGTGAGTCTCAGGTTGAACCAGGCTTTGCTCTGCAAGGAGGCTTTATTCTGGGACAGCCTAGTTCCCTTTTCAGCCACGTCAAAAAAAAAAAAAAATCCAAAAGAGAGCAAGAAGATCTGTTAAAATCCCAAAAGAGAGCTAACAGCTGTTAAAAAATAAATCTGAGGCAGGTTTGTCAGGTAAAAGAAAACAGAATAAATTCTATTTTTGAGCCTTTGCAGTGGATTTAATTTTGAAATGTTCCATCTGTCCGTGGATCTCACACAGGGGTGCTGGAGTTTCTCTCTCCCCTTTCCTGAGCCCACTGGTCCAGCTGGTTCAGACACTGCAGTGTTAAACCTCCAGGTATAGTAAGATGGCTTACTGTATGTGTTGAATTTGCTGTTTGGGGAAGATATTCTCTGTTCTGGAACTGTTTGCAGGTTTTGAGCTGCTCAGTCAGGCCTTGGGAAGCCGTAAGGACAGCAGCAGGATGGTAATGATGGCTGTGGTTCTGGCAGACAGTGCAAATAACTGAGACAGAAGGACCTCAGTGTATCTTGGCTGTTGGCTGCTGGGATTTTAATATCTGAAAGAAGTTAGGGAGAAAAGCATGCCTTGGTTGTCCTTGTGGCTGTTCCAGTTTCAGTGATAAGCAGCTGAGCTGTTTGCATGTTCTGCTCTGAGGAAACCCCGGTCCCTGCCCCCTCGCCCCAGCTCCCTCTGTGTTATTCTTCTTGGAGCAGCAATTCCAGGGAATTCAAGGAGGAGCTGCCAGGGTAGTCATGGCTCATGGTGCCAAATTTGCAGGGGCTTTACTCCATATTTCAGAACAAGGTTTTGGGAGACTCAGATTTATCTCTGCCTCCAGCTTAAGTTTCTATTTAAGCCACCTTTAATTTCTAGAAGCGCGAAGCTGTTCTGACTGCTGTGATCGAGGTCACTCTTTAATTTAGGCACTCCAAGGAATGCAAAATCTTGTTTGGTAAAGTCTTGCTGGATGCCTAAAGGAGTGTGTGAAGGATATTAAATGTACCATGGCAGAGGAGCAGCACTGTTACAGGAGGAGGAATGGCAGATAAGCAGTGGGGCCACGCTGTTATCGCTCTGTTTGGGAGGTGCTGGGGTTGTGCAAGTCGATATAGGACATTTACACAAATTGCTGGAATAAAAACCCACTCCATCAGCAGTCTAGTGTTTGTTTCTTATTATATGTTAATTTTTTTCTGGCATAGCAAAAGTTGTCACCTGTTATGTCAAGGTCTCGGCATTCAGTGCTGGGATCTTTCCAAGTGTGCTGAAACCTCATTGGTTTGGGGTAAGCCTTCCCTTCATTTTAGGGGAGGAAAAAAAGAAAAGCGAGAAAAAAGAAAAAGCTGTGGCATCTAGCAGGCATTTAAAGCATTTTTTCTTGTTCTCTCAAGTCTTGTGATTTGCCAGACTTAGGCCTCCTGATTTTTCCCCCCCGCCCCTGGTTCTGGGCTTGCTTGGCTTTTCCTGTGAATTAAACTGGGAGAACAACATACAGCAAATAATGTACAACAAATGACATAGAGCAGCCAGCACTGCAGGGCTGGGGAAAGCTTTCTCCAAGCCTGGCTCTGCAGCAGGGAGTGTCAGGACACCTGAGTGTTCAGTGAGGGAAAAACCTTTGTGTCCTTCTACCCTTGTCCAATTGCTTTGCCTTTTTTTTATTATTATTATTATTCTCTCCTGCTGCGTTTGTTCTGTGAAACTACACCTAGAATGGAAATTTCTTGTCTGTAGGATGTTGGATGGGTTTGGGGAGCCCTTCCTGAGTTGTAATGCATCTGTGCCAGTTATTTAGTGAAACCTCTCTGTGCCACTTAGTTATTTAATCCAAGAAACCCAACATTTGTGTGCAAAGCATATGGTCAGCAGGATCCAACCTGAGAAGCAGTTCAGTGGGGCTCTGGCAGGGAATTTTAGGGACTGGAGCTGGCTGAAGCACAGGGACACTTCACAGAATCATAGAATCACAGAATGGTTTGGGTTGGAAGGGACCTCAAGGATCACATAGTTCCAGCCCTCATGCCATTGGCCATGGGACACTTGGGACATGCTGCTGGGAGGGGAGGACCTGTCACTGCTCGGGCAGGAGCAACAAACAGGTTTAAATTTTCCTTTACTTGGGCAATCACAACCTAATTTTCCTGGATTTCATCCTTGATACAAGCTCTGGCTCACCTTTCTCCAGGGTGACTCTTTGTTTTTCAGTATGCTATTTTCTCCCCTGGTCTGAACTTAATCCCAGAAACCCACTTGGCTGGTTATCTCTTCAGACAGTAAAGTTTAGAAATTAGGAAATACATGGAGCTGGCTCTGCTGCTTCTCCAGCAGTGAGGGAACAGGGATTGGATGGCAGTGGGGGGAAGTGAAGGGGAGAAAGGAAAGCCACAGCTACAAGCAGAGCTGCATGTTATATTTAGCTGCTGCTGTGGTGGTGGCAGGCAGGGTGCTGTGGTTGCTGCTCTAAATATGTTCTGGCCAGTTGAGGTTTCCAGTCCTGTAATGGACCAAATCCACAGGGAGCTGGGCAGCAGTGTCACTGGTTTGCAGCACACTGCAGCTGGGGGATTGTTTTCACTGGGATGAGGGCTTGGTGATTAATTCAGCAAACTTGGTTAACTTCTGACAAATAATGTCTTTATTAATTGAGAGGGGGGAAAAAAACCCCAAGGATGGGTGTTTAGGGTGCTTCAGTGGGGATGTACTGTGGGAGCATGGCAAGGTGGACACCTCAAACTGATCAGTGTTTTATTTTTGCTTTTAGCCTTTGCTAACCAAGAGCTGCCTTCTCCTTCAGGGGTGCAGCAGTAATTTTTGGTGTATTTCTTCTCTTCCAGCCCTGAATCCTGGTGCTGCTGAGGCAACTGCAGGCACTTTAAAGATGTGGGTGAGCACAGAGGAGGGGCAGGAGAACGACAGGCTCAGGACGTGGTCCCTGGTGCAGGTAGGACACTGCTGTCACCTCGGGCACTGTGTGTGATGTGGACCTTGCTGTCCTGTGCAGCCTGGACAGGGAAATGTGGTGTGTTCCAGTGTATCACAGAGCTCTCTGTGCAGGCTGTTGGAGCCTGATGGCTGAAGGAGGTGATCATGCAGTGATTTGCTCCATTGCCCTGAGAACAGGGGTTGCTCTGTGGTCAGATCAAACCTGGCTTATGCTTCCAGGTGTCCCTGAGAAGAAGGCAGTTTCTATTTTCTTTGCTTTTGGATATCACTCCTTGAACAAAACAGAGTTCAGAGCCTGTGTGTTTGTACTTTTCTTCTGGCTGGCTCCTCTGTGTGCTCGTTGCTGATTTACTTTATTTCCATATAAATCAGTAAATCTCCATCTGTCCCATGGTGTGGATGAGGGGTCAGGAGAGCGATGCTTTCTCTCTTTGGCTTCTGTGGATGGAAGAAGTGTGCTTGGAAATAACACTCCAGTTTTCCATTGCACCGTTCCAGGCTTTTGAAGAAGAAATTGGGTCTCCTAGCAGAGCCAAGCCATTTTATTTGTACAAAAAGTAAGCTCCATGGTTGAACATTAGTGAGCAGACTGGTGGGGAATTTGTTCACCCAATTCATGGCTGTGTGGTAAACGACAGTGTCCCCATGGAAATGGGGATTTTCAAACCCTAGAGTGGTTCCTACACAGCTTGTGCCACATCTGGAGACTGCTTATTTCTAGACTTTATTAAATAATCAGCGTTGGGAGTACAGGGACTGGACTGATGCTGTTTGCTGCAGCTTTCCTGACACAGTTCCAGTTCTGCATCCTGTTAAACAGGTAGGAATAAACTAAGGCACCCTGCTGAAGCATGTGATGTGCTGGGATCCACGTGCACCCTCATCCCCTGAGAGCTGTCCTCCTTGAAGTTGCCTCCATTAATTGCATCTAGGTGGGTCCTCAGTACCTCATGGCAGTAATTGTGCAAATGCAGTGAACATTGTGGCTCTCTTGTCTGGCTATTATAAAGAGAATTTTGCAGGAGGAAGAGGGTGAAGCTTTTGTAGCTTCACTCTGCCTTTGTAAACAGAGTTGGCCTCTTAGGAGGGAAGGCAGGGAGAAGGGCATTACATTTTCTATCCCTCAGTATCTGCCACGGAAAGACAGCAATAGTGCATGTGGGTGGTTTGTGTGGAAGGTGTCTGGGTCAATAAGAAGAATTCCTTTGTGCTCCACCTGCAGAAGAAGACGTTTCTCATCACTGAAGGGCCAGCACTGGATTGTGGCCTTGGAGCAAAGTGTGCCGTGCTCCCTGCAAGCTCATGGTCCTCTGTTGGCCGACAAAGGCTTTCCAGTGTCTCCTGAGGGAGCTTTAAGAACCAAACTGAGGATCTTTGCTGGAGAAGTTGGCCCCTGTCTCTCTGCTCCTCCTTTTCCCCCACCCTCCCGTGGTGTCTTCCCCCTCCCAATTAATTTGTTTTTAAAAGGATTGTGCCATTGTGTGCACCACTATGCTCATGGCCTGTCTTGTTTGTCTCTTGGCCTGAAAGTGCAAAGCAAATCTGTTTATGGTTTTGGTGAGCTAATTCTTCCCCACCCTAGATTTTTAAATAGACTCTTTCTTTACCAAGCTTGCAGAGCTTGCAGGATGTATTGAAGTAATGGGAAAAATATGTTGTGTATTAACCTTCCTTTTTTGTAAAACTTTATTTACAAGGCCCTATTCCTGGCAGTGCATCTGGGAAGTGAATATCTGGATGCTGGAGAAAGTAGAAGACTTTGAAATAGCCAAATGGGTGTTTAATGCATTTGGGGAGGAAATGTTTTGCGTTTTCCACGTTCAGCGCTTGCATTGTGAAGCAAAGTCTGGTGAGCTGTGCTCAGTTGTCCCTTGAATTATTTATCTTCTGCTCCAAATCCCAGTTTCTAGGCTTGGCTGTTCCCTGGGCTGTCTGTTACCTTCAAACAGGCTCCTCCAAGGCAGCTCTGACCCAGACCTTGCAGCTGAAGGTAAGAGCAGCAGGGAATGCTCTTGGCCTGTAAATAGTGCCTTGGATTAAGGGCTTGGTATGTCACTGGTGTGTTGGAAATGTTATTTTTGCCTCTTGATTTCATCCTTCCTGCAAATCAATCTCAGACCTGTCTGTTTAGGTTAGCAGCCTTCCCTGCATCCTGGTGAGGGTTGCAGAGCTCCGTGTGCAGCGTTTTCACCAGGGTGTTTTGGCTGCTGGAGGCAGAGCTCAGCTCTGCTGTGGGAGCACTAGAGAAGCCCCAGGGACACCCCTGTCCCTGGCTGCTGCCCTGCTTCCCAGCCCTTGTGCTGGCTCTCTCCTGTACCTGCCCTGCCACGGCACCTCCTCACCTCCAGCCTGGCTGTGAGTTATTTCTAGTGAAAACTGAGCTGCTGGTGGCTGGCCATGGGGCAGGAGCTCTCTGTGGAGATGTGGGGCTCTGTGCAGCCTGGTGAAGTGGATGGTGTCCCTGCCCATGGCAGCAGGGCTGGACTAGATGGTCTTTAAGGTCCCTTCCAATGCAAACCATTCTGTGATTCTGTGCCCATTACATGTCCAAATGCACTTCTCCAGCCTCAGCACTGTAGGGCTTGGCTGAGGCCTCTGGGTGCTCCTGTAACATAAATAAGCAGGAGTAGGATTTCAAAGCAAGCAAATTTTTGACATAGTTGATGTCACGCCTCTTCAGCCCTGTGTTTAGGGCCCAGGGATCTGCAGGCCCACAGCTGCTAGTTTGGTCTTGTTGCTAATAACCCTCTGGAGGTGTTTCTGCTGAGCTGGTTCTTGCAGAGGGCTGAGGGGTTCACCCTGATCTGATGGTGTTGGGGAAGACAGGACCCGTGGTGGGAGAAACATGAGATGCTTTCACAAAACTGGGTGCCCTGTGTGAAGCTGCAGCACTGGACGTGCTCCTGGCTGGGGTTTATGCTCTGGAGTGACAGCAAGGACTTCTGGTGAGTAGTCTTAAAGCAGAGAGGGCTGGGGCAGGGTTATCCCACTCATACAGCCCTTCCACTCAGAGCCTCTGCTCTGCCAGTGAAGAACAGGTAGGGAAACAATTTCATTTCCTCACTCTGAGAGGTAAATTTTTCACATGAGTCTTGTTCACCTGCAATCTGCAGCTGAGCTCAAAACAAAGAATTCCCCACAGACAGGCTTTGCAAAACAGGATTGTCCCTTGTCCATGTAATTTGGTAGCACGTGGGGTTTCTTTCTGTAACAGAGTCTTAGAAGAGGTGAGCTCTCTCTCTTTCTTCCTTTTCTCTCTTCTGTTAAGCTGGCAGTGTTGGTGCTCCCTGGCAAGGTGATAGCTGGGGGCTGGCACTGACCAGTACCCCTCAGTCCCCAGGCAGGGGAGCTGTGAAGCCTCTTAGCTCCCCTTTTCCTGTCTTCCCAATCAGTGTGTGTAACCATAAATTTTCCCAATTTGCAAATCAAACAGATTTTTCCAGATGCCCTTGCATCCTTTCCCCTCATTCCTGCCTTCCTACTCTTACTTCTTACTGACCTATTTGCTCAGGACATGTATACAATATCAGTGTGACAAATTAAATTGCTTGTACTCAGAAAGATGAGGCCACTGGATGCCTAAATGCTGCATAAACCTCTTGGCTAGGCCCAGACTAACAGTTGTGACTCCTGCCCCTCACATTGCTTTTTCTGAAAGGCAAATTCCATCCTGTGTGTTCCTTTCTAGACCTATTGCCCAACACTTCCACTATTTGTCATCAGCTGAGAAGGATCTGAGCACTGCAGATATCCACAGATGTGGTTTGACTGTCTGTTGTGTTACAAACCACATCTGTGTATCAGGAGGGTTTGGCTTTGCTGTTCCTCTTTGCAGGGCTTCTCCCTGTGCTGGGGTTTGGGATGTGCAGGGGCTCTGCTGCCCCTCTGGTGAGGTGAGCAGTGCCCCAGGAAGGCACTGGGCTGCAACAGCAGGAGACTCCCAGGAGCAGCCAGGTTGGATGTTCTGGACATTCCTTCAGCCAGCCCTGTCTGGCAGGGGTGCCCTGAGGCTCTGGAAGGCTCCAGTGGAGGCTGTGTCCAGTCTCTGTGAATGGACTGGGACATGCTTGAACAGGTTTGCTTTATGAAGGGAAAGAACTGTGCCTGTAAAAGTCTGGATGAAGTCCATTCTGTTGTTTTGTACCAACACAATCTGGTGGCACATCAGGTTCAAGGAGAGGCCTGCTGCAAAGGGAGAGGCTTTGGGATGTCTGGCTCGGAGCTAAGGCTGCAATATTCTGTGTGGTCAGAGGTATTTGTGAAAGAAGACACAAATCCAAGGTGAAATGGTGAGTTCTTACTCACTACCCTTCAAACTGTGGGCTGGAGGCTGCCCTTCAAAACAAAATGATTCACTGCAGAGGAAAAACAGCTTCTTATTTCCCATCTTGATCTGGAGCCTTGTAATCACCTTGGTGGTTCAGCTCTCTGCAGCACTGAGGAGTTGTCTGTTCCAGCACCCTGAGCATGCTGCAAGTTTTATTCTGTTTCCAAAACAGCCCTTTAAGCATGTTGGGCTGTAAGGGAAACTCGTAACTCCCTCTGCCAGTATAATTCAGTGGCAGTGCAAAATAGGAGGGTGTCTAACTAAAGGTGACCCATTAAAGGGTGATTTCTGATAAATAACTAGACTGGGGACTCACAAGTCCTGAGTTCAATTACAGACTTTGCAATAAGCTTCCTGTGACCTTGGGCGAGTTATTTAAAATTGCTTTGTGCCTCATTTCCCTTTCTGTAACACACTGGTGACAGCATTTCCCTTCCAGCCAGGAGCTGTGTCAGTGGGAAGGTGTCCATACCCTTTTCCATAGCTGCTGTGTGAAGAACCTGGATGGACTAGGAAGCATGGCCATCTCATGGGCCTCTCTCCTGTTTTCCTGGGGAAAACAACAGGATGATCCATTTAAAGGGTTTGACATTTAAAGGTACCCAGAGAATATGTTCCACGAGGTCCTGGGGCTCCTGGCATAACTGCACTAGCAAGGTGGTTGCTCCTTGAGCTGTAAAGTCTTCCTTAGCACTGCTCTCAGCTCTTGAGCTTTAAATTGATGGCCACTTTGGGCAGAGCAGGTTTCTGGTGCTCCTGTGCTGCCTTTCTGCTTTGAAGCTGGGTGAATGCTAAGGACAGAGGATGGCTTTGGGGATGAAGATGATGGCACATGGTCCTGCTCCCCATGGCAGTGTGTAGACAGACCTTGGGCAGATTGTTTCATCTCTCCCTGCTGCTTCCCTGTCTGCTCCTTCCCAGTGTGGGGTAACAGCACTGACCACCCCTTTTACCACTCCCTAAATGGGAGAAGCTTTCCAGCACGCTTGAAATGAGCTAAAACCTCCTGGCTGGAGCAGCAGACATCTGGGAGGGGCAAGGGGCTGGCTGTCTCCTGTGTGGGGCTGTGAAGGCTCCCTGCCTCTCCCATGGGATAAGCTGTGGGAAGCCCTGACATGACAGCTGTCCAGGGGAGAGCTGCCTCTGGCTGCCTCTGTTTCAGGTCCAGCAGAGTTGAGAGGAGTGAGATGCTGAGCCTCCTTTGTGCTGGTGCCATGCAGCCCCTCTTCCCTTTGCCATGCCCAGGGGTGAATGTGGGAGAGCCACCAGCCCGAGACCCCCACCCTGTGGCAGTGAGTGAGCTCCAGCTGGTGTGGGATGCTGTGGTTGGATGGAAATTATCACCTTTGGCATGTGGCAGAAAATCAGGCATGTGATTGTTGTGGGTGGGAAGATGCTCTTGGGGAGTATCTGACTATCCAGCAATATTAAAAATACTGTTATCTGTATTTCCCTCTGGTCACACAGCTGGTTCTGTGGCTTGTGCAGGGTGTTGAGAACCAGCAGTGTCAATTGTGGCCACTCTTTCATCTTTGGTGTGAATATATTGTAGGAAATTTCTATCACCTGTGCAAGAGGCATGGCCCAACAGCTGGAAAAACCCATCCATTTTGGACAGAAGCTTTGCTTTCATCTCCACCCTTCTCTTCCCAAGAGCCAAAACCCCAACTCCCTTCTTCTTCAAGGTATCCTGAGTTACTGGCTGTCCTCCTGGGTGGGATGCTGCAAGGCTGGACAGCTGGCAGTGTGTGGCCTCCAGGGCACAGCAACAGGCTGGGGCTGCTTCCACACCAGGGATTGTAAATCTCAGGCTACAGGTAGGTCTGGCTGTTCCCTCAGACTCTGCCTGTAACTAGGAGTAAACTGTCTTGAACAGCACTCCTGACACTAGTGCAAGGGGAGAAATTGAATTCTCAATGTACAGGATGTGGTATCATTAAGCACTTCTGCTGTCTAACCCTCTTGCTTTGCCCTTTTGTGGTTTGTGTGATCTTCCTGCTGGGCCAACAAACATTTAAGGCTGAGGATTTTTCCCCAAGTTGTGAGACTTTTAGTTGTTCAAGCCACTTTGTGTGTGGGGGAGGGTGAGCTCCAGGCTGGTGTGTGTGGAAGATCACGTGGATGTGTGACTTCTGAAAGTCTTCAGGTCTGTCTGTTGGAGGCTCCTGGGGCTCTGGGGAGAGACTCTGCACGTGTCTCTTGGGAAATTCTAAAATGCTGTGGAAATAACTGCTGACCGAGGAAGGGAGGGATGTGGGGAAGGTGCTGGGCAGCAAGGAGGAGGCTGGCAGCAATTTCTAATGGAGCTGAACCCCAGTGAACGGTTTCAGAACACTGATGTGCTCTGGGGAATGGCAAGTGACTGTAACCTGAACATCCCAGACAGGGAGCTGCCATCCTGTGGGATCTTGCCCAGGATGGCAGCTGGAGTCATTTAAACAGTGAGGGTGTCTCCTGCTCTAGCAGCTTCCCAGCACCCAGCAGCACTTGTAGGTGATGATGAGACTTGTGCCAAATTTTAGAAGGGTGGAGAGGATGAAGGGTACAGATAGGAGCAGCTGGCCATGAATTTTGTGTGTTGCCCCTGTGGTTGCTGATTGCTTTTGATGTGAAAGCAGATGGCCCAGGAGAACCCCAAACATGATGGCAGTGCAGCTCTCCAGTGCTCTGGACAGTGCTGCCAAGCACTTTCCCAGCCATCCCTGGAAGGGATGGGCAATGTTAGAGCAGTAACCCATGGAGAGCTGACTGAGGGAGCCCTGCTGCCCTGCCTGCTCTGGCCCTTTGGGAAGCAGCTCAGTGCAACTGATGGCAGGGCTGTTGCCCTGGTGGGGTTTCTGTGTGGAGCTGCCCTGTCTGCTCCTGAGGGGATCAGGGCCGAGTCCTGCAGGCTGTGAGGGATGAGTGCTGCAGTGTGAGCGCTGTGCCCTGGCTGCCCTGACGTGGGAGGCATCTATTCCCTTAATCCTCTGCCTGTGGTGATTATGGGCTTGTGCACGGAGGGGGTTCCCCTGTCCTGAGCCTTATCCAGCGTGGCACGCTGTCATTTTGGTGCAGGATCATTGAGATGCTCCCAACTCTGTTCACTCCTAGCCCAAAGAAGAGGGCAGGAGCCTGGATGTTCTCCTAACCTGACTGTGATTTGGGCTGCTGGCCTAGAAGTGAAATGCTCCATCATGGCATTACCAGTCAGTCACCCCCATTGCTGTGTTTGCAGGCTGCCTGCTGACACAGCATGGGCATTTTTACCTTACTGCCCCCTGTGCTGACTCCTGCAGTTTACTTTATCCTGCTGTTTTCTTAGTGCTGTGAAACAGAGTTAATAATGTTGCTGTGCCCTTTACCCTAATGAGGATAATGGATGTTTTCAGCTGGTGTAATGAGACCACCCTTCATTTTCTTCTGAAAAGCCAGGAGGGATTCTTGATTTCTGTCTTGCTGAAGTTATAACTGTGATGCCTTTGGTGTAAACCAGAAATATTTCTGTTATTTGTGGGACACTTTGCACTAAGAACGTTTCCATGTTCGTTTGAAGGTCTGGGAAATTTTAAATTTGCAACAGATGGATTTTCTCCAAAGGCTTCAGGTTCAGCCAGCTCTAATGAAATGACACTCTTCTTTATGGCAAGCTGATTTTTTTTTTTTTTTTAATTGACTCTTATTTCATTTCATTCCCTCATTTCCATGAAGGATACTGTTCCCCTCTGCTACTCCTGCACCTAGTCTAACCTAAGTTCATGCAGTCGTTGGTGAAGGGTGGGATGGTTTCAGGAGGGCAAAATGCAGCAATCAGCTCTCCTGTGAGCACTGTAATGATGGAAAACAGGCACAAATCCTTTTTGTTTTCTCTCGTCACTCCCCTTTGTTACCTTGTCTGATTTGGCAAGTAGAGCAAGCTATTAGTGAACTCCCCACTGTGAACTGGGGTGGTGAGGTGGTAACAAAGTCTCTTTGCAGTTGTATGAACGTATAAAATACTCACAAACATCATCTAATACAGCTATTGGAGATGTACTAGTAGGTTCCCACCTGGCTGCATGCACAGAAAGTGGGGATTTCCTTGGGCTGTCATTTCTAGGGCTGGATTTCTGAAGCCTGTGGTCAAGACCTGAAGATAGGTTTGCTATCAGTTGGTGGTAATTGGGCTGTACTTGCATAATGATAGTAATTTCCTTCTTCTTCTATCTTAAATTTGATTTATAAGACCGTACTGCAGGGTGACTTAAAGCTTTTAAGTGTTTGTCTCTGCTGGCAGTTGGCAATATATTAGCTGTGGTTCTTTACAGAAATAAGTGTTCAATGTTGGAGCTAAATTGAATAATATGGTGGTGTTTGTGTCTTAATCTTCCAAATAGCTCTGTTAAGTTTGCTACACTGATGTCTGAAAGGCTTAAAAATAATAAACTCCATTGTATAGAGCTTTGAATACAGAGTGGAAGCTTAGTAATTGCTGGCACTTCATGGGCAGACTCACTAAAACATGGCAAGGAGGCAATTCTCCCAGCACGCCTGCATTTTTTAAAAGAATCTCCTTGTATCAAGGCCTTGTGATCCATAAGGTACAAAGTACATCAATATGAATCCAGGCTTGCAGGACTCAGTCCAAAACCCCCAACCCTTTAGCTGCACTCTAATATCAATTTAAAACACCATTTGTCTTCCTCATCAGTCTGCTGGGAGCTGTTTGCATCCCCAGCTTTTGGGCAGGGTAGGAGGAGTAGCTCATCAGCAGCAGAGAGCTGAAGTCCTGAGCCCCCATCCCAGTTCCCAACATTTTGCTCTTCATAGGAAGTGGACAAAAAGCTTAATACATGGTGGTTTGTTTCTTTTTAATGAGGTTCTCAGGGAATCAAGTGTCAAAGGAAAAGCTCTGAAATCCAGGATCTGGCTTTGCTGTTTTTTCCCACAATGTGTTCCCCTGCATCCTTGTGAATGAGTTTTTAAATGAGGACTTGTAAAGAACAGCTAAGGAAAAGGCTGGTTGCACTAGCAGGCATGATTTAAAAAAACAAACAATCAACAACAAAAAACCCACAAAAACCAACCAACCAATCCCTCCTCCCTCCCAAAAAAATCCCAAACAAAAACCCACCCAAAACAAAACAGGAGAGGGAAAGGAGGAGAATGTGATTTGTTTATCACAACTGAACTTGAAGCTAATTTTAAATGTCTGTCTTCTGAGAGTAAGGAAATTCCTTTAGCTTCCAGCAGTAAATAACTGGGATGCTTGCAGCTCAACAGCTGATCTAGAGGATGGTAAGTTTTCAACTAAAAAAATAATTACTCTCCAGTAAGGCCAATCCATTCCAAGTGTCACTAAACAGCTGGAGGAAGAGGAGAGTCCTGACTGGCACGGTTCATATCACAAATAACCCTTGAACTTTGTTCTGTGTCTCTGAGTTCTGTCCAGAGTGTCTTGACAAATGGCTTTGAACAAATACAGTTTCTAACCAGGGAGCAAATGACCAGGATTGCATCTGGCTGGCAGGTGTGTGATCCAGATGCTCAGATTTTGCCCAGAGAGATCTCAAATCAAGTCCCAAATCCATTTTTTTCTCTTGCTATCAATCCTACAAGACATGGTATTTCAGAGAAAGGGAGAAGGTTGTCCCATGGGAACTCCTGGGGGTCAGGGAAGGAGGGTGTGGTGGTAGGGATGGTGTTGTTCTCAATGCCAAGCTCTTCTTGGCAACTGAGTGGTGAAGGATTTAATGCTGGCTGTGGTGAGCAGGATTTCTGAAACTCAGTTTCTCCCCAGGCTCATCTCAGCAAAGGGTTTGGCTGTCAGAGATACTGAGCTCTCTTAATGGTCTGCTCTTCTCTGTGCCAGCTGGGCCTGTCCTGTGCAGTCCAACTGGGACTTCTGGAAGTCTGTCACTTCTGTAGGTGCTAAAAGGAACTGAACTTATTTAGGAACTGGTGTTCCAGCTGAAAAAGCTGAGCACTTGCCAGTCTGACCATATGCTTCTGAAGTCCTTGTGGTTCAGTGCTTTAGTCCAGGATATTTCCTATTTAAGGCAATGGAAGAAAACCCTGTGCCACTCTTGCAGAGTAGGTATGTGAACTTGAAGCATCAGGACCAAATGGTAATTCTAGAATTAGATGGTGTCCCCAATTTACCTCTTCAGTTTTAAGTGGATGCAGCATTCTTCACTTACAGCCTCAACTGTTGTGTTGCATTGTTGTATGGGGTTGAACATCTGCCCCTTCCAGCCACAAAAGTGGCTGTGTTCCAGTGGTGGGTGGTTTCTTTCTATTCAGGGATCCTCTGAGGCCTGGAAAAGCTTGAGTATTAGGCATGACACACTGTCAACTGCTGCAGATCCCCTTGACTCCCTCCTCCCAACATCTGCAAGGCTGGAGTTGTCCATCTTGGCTTGTCCATGTGCAGTGCACAGAGCAGAAAGACCCAACTCCTACCTGCTCCTCATCACAGAGTGGGGCCTCACCAGGAACCTGCCCATCCCGTGCAGAGAACATTTGTGGTCCCAGCCTGTAGCACCAGAGAGGGAAGAGCTATCTCCAGCTCCCTCAGGAGGGCTGTGTTGCTGGGATCTTTCCCCACTCGCAGCACCCTGGCTTGGGATGCTCCTCCTCCATCCAGCAGCTCTGCTGTAGCCGTGCTGTCCTGTGGGGTGGCAGGGGATGGAGCAGACACAGCAGCAGACCTGGCAGGTGTACCAAGCACCACATTAAATGTTTGGATGCTAAAGCAGAGCCGTGGGGAGGGACAAGGTGCCTGTCTCACACAGGTCTCTCAGCCCCGTGCTTTTTTTCCCTGCAGCATTGTTTCCCTGATTGACTGGCGCTGGCTTGGCAAAAGCCTTTTGAATATTCATTTGGCTGACGGGAGATGAGAGTGCTGTAGCTCCTTGAAATCAGCTTGGGGAGGGGAAGCAAGTAAGACTGCCTTTTTCTCACTCCTAGTGCTACTTGAACCCTCTCAAATGCATGCTTCACATGGATAAATGATTGCAGAGGCCTCAGCCTACCTAACAAGCCTGCTGTTGTACAGCAAAAATTATAGTGCCTGCATACTTGCCATCCTCATTTAAATGCCCATTCCTCATTAATATCACTTTATACATATTATTGCAGATCGAAGTGCCATTTCTCTTCTCCCCACCCATTTCCTTGTCTGGCTGTGACATACAGGAACTACACCCAGTGCTTGACTCGCCTCTCCTGACCTTTTGTAACTTGGCTCCAAACTCCTTTTTTTGGGTCTTTTGCAAAACACTGTCAGAAGGGAAAAATCCTTTGTTAAAACACAGCCAACTCCTGCCTCAACGTGGAACAGTTTGTTCTGCTGAAAGAATGAGCCAGTTCAGTGAGCAGAAAAACATTGCCATAAACCAGCGGGCTCAATAAGCTGCAAAAGCCATCGGCTGCGCGCAAGGTCTGAAAGGACGACTGAGGCACAATCCATGGGGATGGAAAAAAATAATCCACGGTCCCAACCTGCCAAACCCTGTTTCTTTGCTTTCAGACAAAGTATTTTGCAGTTTGCTTTTTGGTTATAGCAACTGTAAGTGGAGGAATGGGAGCTGAGGCTGAGCCAGGACGTAACGCGGCTCTCGAAGCTGCATATTGCAGAAGGGCACGGGGGATGAAGTAATCCAAAAATGCTCAGCTGGGAAGGGAAGGGGCTGCAGGACTTGTAGTCATCAGGCTGTGCTGCAGATGATCAGCTCCAGCGCCTCTGGTACTGTTTAGTAGCTTGGTTTAGTCCTTCCCACCCACAACTTGTTTTAGAGCTCTGGGCACTCTTTACTTCCCTGGAATTGCTGCTGGTCTGTCCCTTATGCGGCTGCTCGGTAACTGGTGATCAGTCTGGTGATCAGCCTGGCTTCAGCAAGCGGCTCTTCAGCCCACAGGGGACTTGGATGCTCGGTGAGAAACCTGTGTGACAGTCTTTGGGGTTTGTGTCTGCAGTGGGATCGTTTTGGTGCTGGTGTAAAGCTGACCCTGGTTTTCTTTGAACAGTAGATGTTGTGCTGGCGTTAGAGCTGTGGTTCCCGAATTTGGGGTCACCCCTATGGAGGTGATGTGCAAGCCTGGCAGTGGGGTTGTGAGCAGGGCTACATCAGAAAGGTGGGCTCCAAGGCTTCCCCAAGAGGATTCCTTGGGAAGGGGCAGGCTGCAGCAGCCCTGAGAGCACAGTGGGGCTGTGGCACTGTGGCTGCTCTGTTGCCATTGGGTGCTCACACCTGTGAGCTCCTCACCAGCTCAGCCAAGCGTTCCCTGCTGATTTAAAAGTCTCAGATATCCTTGTTGGAAATCTGACATGGACGAAGACCTACCTCTGGTGCTTGCTTATTCATTGCTCTGAGCTCCCCAGTAGATTTTTGTCTTGGAGCCAGTTCAGCAATTTCAGATAATAAAAACACAAAGAAGTGTATTTTAGGTGTAACCTATTCATCTTCACGTACATTCTGAAGGGCTGCATCTGCCAAAGCTGGGCTTGTCCTAGGGAAATGGGGGTGCTTGGCAATGAGCTCTAAGGGTGGGATCACAAGGCATGTGGCACATCTGAAGGTGGTGTGGCAGGATATAAGTGATGTGTCAGGGGCTGTTTGAGGTGTCTGTGTTTCAGATGAAATCACAAGCAAAGCCCTGACAGTGCAAGCAAACACAAAACATACTAGAGAAAGCACAAGGGGCTGAAATGGGAGCTCCAGTGTGTTTGCAAGCTTGGCCATACTGTCCTGTTCAGGCACAAACCAACCTGCTGGCAGTCACCAGCTGAGTGTGAGGTGATGGGACACCCGGATACTGATGAGCTGAGGGACTTCTTGAAGCTCCATTAATACTGTTTGGTGTCCTCTGCTGGTAGTGCTAACCTCAGAGCTGGCTCTGTGGAGATGTGATTATCTGTCTGCTGGGCCCTTTGCTTTGGGGGAATGCCAGGAATGTTTTGCAGCATGGACAAAATCTGAGGATTGAAGCTATGGAGGTGGGTCCCTGGGATGCTGGAACTGTGAACCCTGCTAAGGTAGTGCAATGCGGAGCAAATCTGTAATGAAGCCTCTGTGCCAAAAGAGATTATTACTTTTTTGGAAGATGTTAATGGTGTGATTACATAACATTTATTTTGTGCTCAATCAAATGGATGAGGGCAGAGGAAAAGGAGTGAATTAATGTTAGTGATGTTCAAACAGAAGCATCCAAAGCTCCGAGGGATGATCAGTGGTTTTGTTTTGATGTGTGCCGTGGTGGTTGGTTTTTATTCCTCACATTCTCCTGAAATATAGCACACAGGCTTGTCTCTAAGGGGGGCACATTGCCAATAGTCTAAAGGTTATATTATCCCAGTGACCTATTTTTATACTCTAATCGTGTTCTGTTTCAGCCGGCTCTTTCTAACCTTCTATCTTGCACAGTTTTGAGCTTGTCTGGGGAAGAAAAAAAAAAAAAAAAAGGCAGAGATAATTGCCCTTAGTCCCTGAGTGCTGAGGCAGCCTCTGCCTGGATACCAACACACAGGAGAGGTGCTGCTGTTACAGCACAAGAGCAATCCAAATACAGCTCGAAAATGGGTGACTACTTGAGACAGGGGGATGAGGAGCACTGTGGGGCAGAGGAGAGAGGCCTTCTCCTAAAGGCAGGTTTTAAATGGAGAAGTCCAGCAGTTCGGAGAAGGGTGAAATTTTAATGAATAGTTCTGTTTAACTGGTCTAAATGGCAAGGACGCTTTTCTGCTCTAGGCCTGCCAAGGAATGGAGAATGAATACGATTGTTCGTTCAACCGGCTCCCACTGCATTTAGACTGCACCCGCGGTTTCAAAGCCAGGCTTAAGCTACAAAGCACCCTGACCAGCTGGCATAAAGAGAAATTGTTCCTTAGTACAAACGTTGACTGTGAGGCTGCTTGAAGCTGAAAAACTGCTGAAGTTTGTGCGTGTGTTTGTACATTCGTGCAGCGCGAAATAATAAGATGTGAAGAGCCTTTCCTGCCTGCGTGGCCTCTCCGGGGCTGTGGTTATTGTGTTGCTGCTGGCTCTGCTTGTTCATGTTAAGATCACCTGAGGTTTGAGTGCCTGCAGAGTTAAGTGTGGTACCAATCTGCTCTGGAGGGGAAAATCTCAACTAACTGCTTGTTGATGAGCTTGCAGTCCTGAATGGGGTCAAACCCCAAAAGAATTAAGTGTGTCACGACCTTGGTCTGGGTTATGAACAAGGTTTTGGGTGACAGAAGCTACCTCCAGGTGCAAGGGCATGGCATGGGGTGTGTGCCAGAAGCCAGGGTGATGCTCTGCTGCTGGCACTTTTAGGCTGCTGGAGATGTTCCCATCTTGTGACTTCCTCCCAGCTGCAGCCTTTGCAGAGTTACTCCGGGAGGATGCTGGACTCCAGCTAGCTGGGATGCACAACTGCAGAGGGGGAACAGAGGAGCTCAGCCCTGCCAAATCGTGCCCTTTCTCCTTCACAGAGCCATGCTGGTACAGCTGGCAGAGAGGTGCCACCCACACCTTGGAAATTTCTCTGGAGAGGTGATCTGTCCCTGCTGGCTGTGTCTGTCCATATCAAATGGCAGGGATGTGGCCTGGAGAGGTCTTTGCTGATGTGTCCATCCACAGAGTGTGTCCCTGGGATGGATTAGCAGTAGCCCCCACGGGGCATGTTTCAGCAATAAATAATT
Organism: Phylloscopus whistleri; assembly: GCA_017589585.1. Taxonomy (NCBI): domain Eukaryota; kingdom Metazoa; phylum Chordata; class Aves; order Passeriformes; family Phylloscopidae; genus Phylloscopus; species Phylloscopus whistleri. Next base: position 358,367 of record JADMLD010000992.1, read on the forward strand.
CAAACTGGTGAAACTCCTACATGACTTCTCATGAACGGACTGCAAAAGCAGAAGGAACGCCCAGCCAAAGAGGAAGAATCCCAGGACTGCCCTGGCTGGCAACAGGGTGCCCATGGGCCTGTACCCCAAATTCATGGACCTGTTTATCCTCCCTTCCCCAGCACCATGGTAAATGCACCCAGTCCCAGGCTACTGAGCTGGCTCCCAGTGCTGCCCAGGGCTAGCTGGGTGCCTGTCATGCTCAGGGGACCTGCTGTCAAACACAGTGGTGTGTTTGTGGGAGTGGGAAGGGCAAGGGGGCTCAGCCCTCAAGTTTGGGTTGATGGTGCTGGCCACAGGGATCATTTATTTAATGGCCTGGCTAATTCCAGTGTGATTGGGAAGTCATCTGGAACTCCCAAGGACAGCACTGCATCTTCTGACCCTGGCTGGAGGTAGAGCCTGAAGGGGCGAGACAAAAACCTCAAAAACATCAACTTTTTTTCCTCCTTTGATTTCTTCCTCTTTCCCCCTCGTATGATCCTATCAGCTGGGGCCTGCAGAGCTTCAACTTAAAAACAAACTGCTTTTATTTAAAGTGCCAAAATTGTGCTTGGCTCCATAAGAGACAGAAACATTAACTTTGTCTCTAACCTGGGGAGCGTGTCTGCCTGTCTAGCAGGCACTGAAAGTGTTGAGAAAACTGTTATTTTACTTCTATTTTGGTGCTGATTTTTAAAAATCTTAATTTTTTTATTAATTTCATTTTATTTTAACGGAGCATTCCCTCTTCAGCAGAGCCCAGAGAACACGCAGCCATCCTTTGTGTCCCCATGGAGCTTTGTCCCTGGTGTCAGCGTTGGCACACAGGAGCTGGCAGGGCTGGGGGCAGGGGAGGGCAGCTGTCCCTGTATTCCCATGCCTGGACAGTGGGACTGGAGCTGCTGTGTCCTGGCTGGTGCTGCTGCCTGGTGGGTTTTCTGGTTGCTGTTCCTGGGCGAGGTTTGCAAAAAGGTCACAAAAAATTAATCTTCTGACTGGGGACCTTGGCACTGCGCGCAGCGAATGTTTTGTATTAACAACCTAACTCGTTAATTCAGTGAAACATTTAAAACCAAACCAGTTATATCCAGCCAAGCTGGAAAAAGCTGAAAGTTCATACTCAGCAGTGCAGATTTCGAAACCTCCCTTTGTTAATCTCTGCAGAAGTAAATTTTCTGCTATTGCAGAGCTCACTGTGACTGTTCTGGGCATTGTTACCCTCAGCAGAGGCAAAGCTGCTCTGCAGAGGGTTGGTTTTGTACCTGGAACTGCCACCTTTCCCTCCAGCTTTAGTTTCTGTGAGCATCACTGGGAAAAAAATTGGTTTTACGCTGCTTTAAGTCAGTTTTCCCTGAAATTTCCATCAGCAAGGGATGGTTTAGGTGCAGTGAACATTTGACCTGCTTACTCTGCTACCTCTCTATGAAATTAGCAGGTATAAATTAAATAGGAACCATGAATTTAAGTACAATAACTTTGTCTTCCTCGCTCCAGGTAGCTCTTCCATTCAGCTTTGTCTCCTTGTTCCAGTTAATCATAAAGTAATGCATAGGAAATAGAGTTCTTCCCTCATGGCTGTGCAAATGGGTCTGAGGCATCTGCAGTGGTGATATATACACTGAGATCAGTTGTAACAACCTTTTGCAATTGATTATTTTCTCTGCCATTAATTTACCCCTGTCCATTAGAACAGCCTCACTTATTTTAATGAGGAGAAATCAGTGAATTATCCATTCTGTTATATATAAGTGGTGTATTAAAGTATTAAGTGCATTCCAGAAGGTGAGCAGTGAATAAAACATGTTTCCAACATGTGGTTATGCAACTGTTCCATGGAAATGAACTGGGCAAACAGTACACTTGATTAATTTTTTTTTCCCCAGTAAATTGCCACTGTGATTCACTTCCAGCTAAATTTTGCAGTCTGTGTTCTCAGGTGGCATTAATAATATTGGAGCCCCGCAGGAGAGCTGTGGTGGCTGGGGCTGCTTTGATTGCATTTTTAAGGAAAGTTGTTGGAGAGAGCACAGAGTTTGATGCAAATGTGCTGGTAAATGAAATGCAGAGCTTTTAGGTTCTCTGTAGGTGGGTCAGGCCATTCACATTTACCCAAAATAATAGCGATGGAGTGCTCAGGAGAGGCACTTTGTTAATGTGGCACAATGGGGGTCTTTGTGTGTCACCATTGCTTTGTATCAAATTTACCCTGTTGACAGATAAAAATCATCTTTTTGATATCTGGAGACTGCATAAACACTGGATCAGGTCTGTTAGAGACGGGAGCTGCCTCAATAATGGAGACTCTGGAGTTTGCTGGAAAGAAAAAAGCTTGCAGCGGGCCCAGCAGCTTCTCCCTGTGTTAAAGCTGCAGGATAAAATGAAATAAGTATTCCCTTCTACCTTTGCTTTCCTCACATGAAACTCCTCTCAAGCCTTTAAAGCTATGTGTTGTAGCCTTCAGGCTGATCTTCCTGCTTTTTCCCTAATTGACTCAACTTGGAAAGGTCATTGCAGCCTGCTAGACTGTGTAATATTTAACTTAGCATCAAAAATGAGGATCTCGGGATTGGTGTCAAATGGATGCTCTTCCCCTCTGAATAGCACAGCCCATTCATAGTCATCCAAATATTCCACTTGCTAATGAATAACTTTCTGGCCCTCTGCAGAGAGCAGGACTAACCACGAGAAGGTGGGATGAGAGTGGCATAAAGCAGGTATTGAGATGTGCCATCCACACCATCTAAATCCAGCTCACGGCTTTAATACCTGTTTTATTTATAGATTTTTTTTTTTAAGTTATAACTTCTAGTTCTTCGTGATGCCTTAGCATAGCAAGCAGTCTTTTCTGATGCCAAGTTCAGTGATGACTAACACTATTTACAGGACTGTTTTGTAATCTCAGATCAGCCCACATTAACGGGAAGTTACGTTTTCCCGTCAGTCTTTCAAACGGTGCCTGAGAGTTGCTGAGGCCAGAGCCAGCCATCAAGGCTCTCCCGCTTGGAAAAAATGATGTCAGCTTTCAGAACAGCCTTTTAAAAAAATCTAATAAAGTTAGGGAGTTCATTTGAAATTGAACTGCTTCCATTTTTATTTATTTTTTTTTTTTTTTTTTTTTTTTTTTTTTTGCATGAGGATCTTTCATTCCTCTGCTCTAAAAATTAAGCACAACAAAACTAAGCACAGGAGGTATTGCATAAGCACCACCAAACCATTTGCCTGATCTGCATTGCTCAGTGCATGAGATCAGCTCCAAATATCTGATCTGAGAAAGCTGCTGGTGCACAACTGCTGTAACTGATAGGAATTACCTCTGTGAGTCATCTCATAGGATGGTAAGTCTTTTTTTTTTTTTTTTTTTTTTTAAAGTTCAAATTTTTATGAGTGTTTTTATAAAGCTCAGTTGCTGTTACAGTAAATCTCAGGGAAATCTGGCACAGAGTCTTTGTAATATGAATCAGTGTGTCCATATGCTTCCAAGTGACCTTGCAGTCTGGAAAAATACCATTTTATCCCTCTGTTGAAGAGAAAAAAAAGCAGAGTTGCTGTAGAAAAGGTTGACAGAGGGGTGTCACCAGGCAGATGACTCTGATGCCAGCTACAGCAGCTTTACTGCCCTGGGGTCATGATCTCAGGCACAGAGCATTTGCTGTGCACGTGGGAAAGCTGCATCAGGCCAGGAATAAGGTTGTGGCTAATGCCCCAGCCAGCCCTGGCCTTCCACAGCCTGGAGCACTTCAGGGTCTGCTTTAGCTTCAGAGGAGGGGGAAAAAAAAAATAAAGGAAAAAGTTATTGTCGGTCAGTCGGTTGGGTTTTGCTTATTTTTGTTTGGTTTTGATTTTAAATGTAACAAATCTCTGGTTAGCCCAAGGCCAGCGAGATGGGCTTGCACTGACGAGAAATTACACTTTGTTAGGGAATACCCCAGTGCATTGGGTGGTGTGACTGCCAAAAGCTGCAGAGGTGGTGGGAGGGGAAGGCTGGGAGCCAGGAACATTGTGATGCTGCTCTTGAGCTTTGGGGCTTTTACCTTCTCTTGTGGCTCCAGACGAGGACTCACAGATGCTGTTGGAACAGAAATGAAGTGTACACAGGATGGGAAGGGCATCTCCCAAATGCTTTGCAGGCTTGCTGAGCAAGAAGAGCTAAAATACTGCAGCCTCCTCGCTCTTTGCAGCAGCTCTGTGTGTCTGCAGAGATTCTTGGCATGGACACAGTGCTCTGAGCTGGCAAGAACCTTCCCGACGGGATGGATGGAAAATGCTGATTTTGAAGAAATTGAAATGTTCTGTGGGGAATATGTGGATTTTTCATCCTTTTTTTGTGATGCAAAGCAGGTGGCTTTCCCAGGTGACTCTGCCTGGTGTCACCTCCTGCGTGAAGCTGAGTTGGGACCTGGGCACGCAGGGAGCCCAGGAACTGCTCTCCCTGCTGAACCACTAAGGACAGGTCTTGACAGGGCAGAATGAGGGGAAAGAAAATTCAGTGGTTTTCCTCCTTAAATGAGAATTTGATGTGGGCTGTAAAAGTGGCATGTTTGTGTGTTCGGTTTGAAACAGATAGTTCACAGGTTTAGGTGTGAAAATACAGTAAATCCAAGGTCAAGTTAGATTTTTCCAGTAAAAGAGGAAAAATTATTTATTGAGTGAAGCAGTTAAATACCAGAGCAGTTGTGCTTTGTCTAATACCAAGGGAACTAACCCCTCCTCCCTCTCCTTATCCTCAGGTTCAGTGGCAAATATGAACATTTGTCAACAACTCCTTGGGACATCATGAGTTTGCTGGAATCTGGACCCTGGAGCACTTGCAATAGCACTTTCTAAATTTGAGTTTTATTTAAATGAAAGAAAAATAGTCCTCTGGATCAGCTCTAACGATGGCTAGCAAAAGGAAATCCACAACTCCCTGCATGATACCAGTAAAAACACTGGTGCTTCAGGAGACCGAACAGGATGCTGGAGAAGATGACCACGAAGGAACACAACCAGAGGCTCCTGCAGAAGGACCAGCAGCGAGCGATGCTGGGGCCAGCAGCAGTAATAACGGAGCTTTGTCCAACGGGCACCGCGGCGTCGCTGATAGTGACACTTACATCTGCAAGCCTTGTGACTTCGGGTCTCAAGACCTTCAGCAGTTCTTTGGGCACTTGGACTCTGAGCACTCCGACTTCAGCAAAGACCCCGCGTTCGCCTGTGTCGGGTGCAGCTTCCTGGCCAACAGCCACGAGGGGCTCTCGCACCACAACGCCGAGTCGCACGCCGGCGAGACCAGCTTTGTCTGGAGGCTGGTGAAGCAGGACAGTCGTACAACCGTGGAGCAAAGTCTCTGTGAGGCCACCAGCAGCCATGACCCGCCCGGAGAGGTCCCTGAGGAAGGGGCAGACGGCCAGTCTGAAATTATCATTACCAAAACCCCTATCATGAAGATAATGAAGGGTAAACCTGAGGCCAAAAAAATCCACACGCTGAAGGAGAATGTGTCAAGTCAGTTGGGCAGTGAGTCAGAGGTGAAGGATGGGGAGCATTCATTCCTAAATGGGTCCGTGCCAGTCAGCCAGCCCACTGCAAGTTCAACAAAGTCATCCCACATAGTGAATGGCTCCATCATAGGAAACGTGCCTGTTCTGCAGGCAGGTGTTGCACAGCTTGTGTCGCTGCAGCAGCAGCCCCCGTTGCATCAGCAGCTCCCTACATCCAAGTCCCTTCCCAAGGTGATGATCCCACTGAGCAGCATTCCCACATACAATGCTGCCATGGACTCCAACAGCTTCCTGAAAAACTCTTTCAACAAGTTCCCCTACCCCACCAAAGCTGAGCTCTGCTACTTGACTGTGGTGACCAAGTACCCAGAAGAGCAGCTGAAGATCTGGTTCACTGCCCAGAGGCTGAAGCAGGGCATCAGCTGGTCACCAGAGGAAATCGAAGACGCCAGGAAGAAGATGTTCAACACTGTTATTCAGTCTGTGCCACAACCCACCATTACGGTGTTGAACACGCCCCTGGTTGCAAATCCTGGGACTGTTCCCCATCTTATCCAGGCAACTCTACCAGGCCACGTGGTGGGGCAGCCAGAGGGGACAGGGGGGCTGCTGGTCACGCAGCCCATCATGGCAAACGGGTTGAAGGGCACCAGCTCCTCCTTCACCTTGGCAGTGACTTCTGTCCCCAAGCCGCAGCCGGCGGGGCAGCACAGCACCGTGAGCTCCAGCAACACATCGGGGGTCAAGGTGGTCAACAGCGCCCAGTCCCTGCTCACCGCCTGCCCTGCCATCTCCTCGCAGACCTTCCTGGACCCCAATGTCTACAAAAACAAGAAGTCCCACGAGCAGCTCTCAGCCCTCAAAGGCAGCTTCTGCAGAAACCAGTTCCCTGGCCAGGCTGAAGTGGAGCGGCTGACAAAGATCACGGGCTTGTCCACCAAGGAGATCCGAAAATGGTTCAGCGACAGGAGGTACCACTACAGGAACGTGAGAGGCGGCCGGGCTGTCTTCCCTGGAGACAGTGCTCTTGATTCCCTGCCCGAAATCACCTTTGATGTCCCACCCAGAGGAGCTGAGCTGAGCCCTGCGGCGGTGGCAGCCACGCCGGCCCCTCACCACCCATCACGGCGGCAGTCGTGGCACCAGGCGCCTGATTTCACCCCAACCAAGTACAAGGAGCGAGCGCCGGAGCAGCTGAAGGCCCTGGAGAGCAGCTTTGCCCAAAATCCTCTTCCTGCAGAGGAAGAGGTGAACCGCCTGAGGGGGGAAACGAAGATGACACGGAGAGAGATCGACAGCTGGTTCTCGGAGAGGAGGAAGAAGAAGGTGGCAGAGGAAAACAAGAAAGTGGAGGAGGTGGCTCAACAGGAGGAGGAGGAGGCAGAGAATGGTGGCGGGGAAGGGGAAGACTCCTCGGATGAGCAGAGGGCCACGAGCGAAAACGGCTCAGTCGACGCCTCCGGCAGCAACCCCAACTCGGCGGAGCGGAAGGTGAGTCCCATCAAAATCAACCTGAAAAACCTGCGAGTGACCGAGTCCAACGGCAAAAACGAGGTACCGGGGACCGGCGCAAATGAAAAGGGGGACGGCAGCTCCAGCCGGCCGCCCACCCCTCCCAAAACTAAACTGAACTTCAAAAAAACGGCCCAGCAGCGGCATCTGCTGAAGCAAATGTTCGTGCAGACCCAGCGCCCCACGAACCAGGAGTATGACGCCATCGTGTCCCAGACGGGCCTGCCGCGGGCCGAGGTCATTCGCTGGTTCGGGGACAGCCGCTATGGCTACAAGAACGGGCAGCTGAAGTGGTACGAGAACTACCGGCGGGGGGTCTTCCCCCCGGGGCTGGTGGAGGTCAGCCCCGCCGGCCGGGAGGTGCTCGAGGACTACTACGAGAAGCACAAGGGGCTGCGGGAGGAGGACGTGCCCGGCCTCTGCCAGCGCGCCCGCCTCGGCGCCCAGCAGCTCAAGGTGTGGTTTGCGGTGAAGGCGGAGGAGGAGGGCAGGGCCTGCGGCCCCGAGGCGGCCGGCAGCCGGAAGGGGCCGTGCGAAGCCGGCGCGGAGGCGTCGGAGAGCAGCGAGGCGTGGGAGCCGGGCGGCCGGGAGGGCAGCGCCGGGACCCCCGACGCCCCCGGCCCACCGCCCGCCACAGGGCTGGGTAAGGCCCCCGCCTCGGCGTGGGAGGGCTTGGGGTGGCACGGGGCGCTGGGCCTCTCCTGTTTCGAAGGAGTTAGTGTTTGAGGTTTAACTGAGGAAGTGATGAGGAGCTCTCTCTGTGCAAGGAAGGCATAAAGGAAGGAGGGTGAGGAGGGTCTGGCAGGATGACGTGAGTGCCGCTCACTGCCTGTCTGCCCTTTCCTGCCTTGGTCATTGGGTGCTGGCACCATTCAGAAGACAAATCCTGGCTTTATTTCAAGCTGGAGTAAAAAACTGTAGGAGTGTCTGGTCATTTTACCTGCCCTGTGGGAAGATGGCCCATGGATTTATTTATTTATTTGGGAAGAAAGGGGCCTGGCTGCTTGTCCTGTGCCACTGGTTGCTTCCATGTCCCTGCCTGACCTCCAGCAGCAGACGCACCCCTGCCCGCCTTTCTCTCTCCTGCTGCCCGCTTTCCAGATGTGAGCATCCTTGTTTGGTGTGGAGAAATGCTCAGGTGGTGAAGGTGGAGGCTGCAAAGGCAGGAGAGGACACGGAGTCTCCAGAACTCACTTTTGGAAGGCGTGTGCACATGTGTGTGGTGGAGAGGAGAGGTGTTTCCAAGCCCTCTGTGGGCTTTTCTGCAGTGCAGCTGGGGGCTGTTTCCTGCCTGGTAGGGTTCCCACCAGATGGAGATGGCCAAGTGCTGGCCCTGTCCCATGGTGGTCCACGCACACAGCTCCTTGCTGGCCAGCTGGGATCTTCTCCCGTCCCACTGCCTGGCTTTGGAGTGTCCCACACACCTCTGCCATGGCTGCAGGCCTTTAAAAATGATTATAAAAGTCGAGTAAAATTCATTGCTTCCCATTTAATTTGGAGAAGGTGGAGCATGGTTTTGGATGGGTCCTGCCTTTGCTGCCCATCCCGTGTGCGTTGCAGGGGAATGGTGGCTTTGGGGACTGGTGGGGGGCCAGCTTTTGTGCTGGGGAGGTGGCTGTGCCCCTGCTAGTGCCCTCTGAGCTGGCTTTCTGCCAGCCAGAGCAAGGGGGTCCTGTCAACTCTCGTGGCACAGAGGCAGGAGGTGCTTAGCAAAGGTGCATCCTTCCTTAGGGGATGCAAAGCCAACTCCACTCCCTCAAGGATTTTGGGTTTCCTGGCCCCTCTGAATGTTGGTAGCCTTCTTTGCAGCTGAATCTGTCAAGGCTCCTGGTCTTGCCTATCCTGAGGCATTTCTGCATCCCCTCCTCCCCACCTAGCACCCCACCCGGAGCAAGGCCAGGAGCATCTCTGACACCTCTGTTCTTTTCCAGAAACAGACTGAACTCAAGCCACCAGCCCCGGAGGATCCGCTCTTACCCTTGAGAAGAAATTTGTGATCTTTAAGAAACCCATGGGCCGGCCTGATCCAAGCCTGAGGAGCAGGACGTAGTGAGGAAGCACTGCCATCCATGAGAGCTTTGAGCACAGCACAGCAGACAGCACGTGCACAGACTGGGCACTGGGTGCTGAGCTCTCGCTGGCCCGGCCGAGGAGGCGGCTGGGAGCTGGCAGAGGTGGGGGCTCAGCTGGCACCCAGGAGAGAGGATGCTCCTGTTTGCTTTCCAGTGACAGACTTTCAGATTCCATATTCATATACCGATGCCTACAGCTGCCTATACAAGCATAACAAATCTCAGACATTGTGTAAACAAGATCATTGCTTAGATATGGACTATCATGGCATAGTACTTGTTTCTGTTTTCTTTTTTTTTTTTTTTTTCATCTGTCCGTTAAGGTGTTTGTTCTCTAAAGGTTGGCATGACTGCATATATCCTCTCTGCCTTTTCTGGTCCTTAAGCCCTGGCAGTGAAGAGCTTTGTGGGCACACAGGTGTGAGTGTATTATGAAAGGGAAGGGATTTGAGAAGAAAACTGCCAGTCTTAAATTTTAGTGAGATTCTCATCCCTCCAGATGAGGTTAGAGTGAGCATTGCATACTCTGATAAGCAGCAGGTTCCCAGACCTGGCAGCCCAGGAGATGGAGTTTGGTGTCATTTTTCCCTTGCTGGCTGGAACACTTTCCCCTGTGCTCCTGGAGACTGACTGTAACAGGCTGTTAAATCTCCAAGTCTCTCTTTAATCTCTGAGAACTAGCACATAATAATTTTTGCATCCTGACCTGGAATCCTTTTCATTGTTTGGAGAGAACAGCCTGTTCTTCAGAGAACAAATGCAGAGAGTCACAGCGTGGCTGTGAGTGGTTCAAGTCATTGTTGTCTCCAAGGCAGCGGCTCTGCTGCCATCGGGAAGTTTCCTTCTTGCAGCCCTACATGGCAGATCCTCCTGCAACACCACTGGTGATTTCAAGGGTTTGATCCAGTCCTTTTTGTTTTTCTTTTCCTATTTTTTCCCCTTTTTATTCTCCAGGCCACGTGCAATAGTTCTGGCAAAAGAGCAAAATAAATTTCCCAATTATCCTGCCTTCTGGCTGGTACCTGTACATTTTTAATGGGTGTTGTCTTGGGTGGTTGCTGTGTGATGCAACTGCTTGAACATTTTTGCTTTAAATATTCTTTTCTAATAGAAAACAAAGTCTAGAAGGGAAACTCTTGGGCTGAATAGTCCAGCCAAATGCTGTGTCAGATCATTCTGTCACAAACTAATCAAATCCCAACTCCAAATTGGTTCCATGTTTTGCCTTCACTTTTGCTCTTGCAAGGCTATTCCAGAAATTGACTGCCTTTGAGTGGTTAGAAACCGTATTTAAATTTCTAGTTTGAATTAATTCATGGCTGGTTCATTCCTGGTTTGTTTTGGAGCCAACATTGTCCTTTAACTTAAATAGTTTTTGGTGTTTATCTGCTGATGTATTTATGGAGAGTAGTCATAGCTGCTTATTTTTTGCCAAGCCAACTCAGCCAAGCTTTTTCAGTAGAAGGTTTTTATTTAGTGAGAGCTTTTTAATGTGGGAGACTTTATTGTTGGTGGTAAATGATATTTATTAGGAGGGTGGGTAGCAAACCCCAGAGGATCGGATCCAGAGATTTACAAACAATCTGGTTTAAAACCAAAAAGGCTCTTTCAGAACCTCTTCCAGAGATGGTGTCTGATTTCTACCTTTAATTGCCTTTGCTTTTGCAATTCTTTCTTTTCCCCCCTCTTCAAGAGGCCGCCTTGCTCAGCTGCTGGCAGGGGCTGTGGCTGCTCAGTGCTTTGGCAGAGGCTGCCCCTCGCCTGGTGGGATGTGCTGGGTGCTTGTGCCTGAGCTCACAGGGCTGTCCCTGGCACACGGTGTGAGACCATGGCCAAGTGTGACCATCAGATGGAGGTGACCTGCACCCCACAGAGAGCGCCTTGGGTGTGGCCACTTGGTGCATCCCATAGCCAGGACCAACCATCCCACCACGCTGTGGGCAGGGGTGGCACCCACCTGGAGCAGCCTGTGTGGCACCAGGCTCCCTAAATTTGCCTTTGGAAGCACTCTTGATGGTCATGACACAGTTGCAGGGATGACCAGCGGCCACCCCACCTTGGCTGGTGACAGCTCAGCCAGTGGCATCCCCGTGGCTCCCTTTGGGGTCCAGGGGCAGCTGCCCTGTGGTGACAGCCCCAGGGGTTTACCCTCATGGGTGCAATCCTATGCACCCTCAAAATATCAGAGTGGGGGAGAATCTGGGTGGTTCTAGAGCTGAAAGCAGATCTGGGAGTGGTGCAGCCTGAGGGTATGGATGTATGTACAGTGTCACCTTCAGAGAACAAATACAGGTAGGTCAATTTACTCTGTAGTGTCTATGTACATGCAGGTTTGTTTAACTACACATATATACAGTTCAAATATGCCATTGATTCTTTATTGCATTAAGATGTACATTAAAAATGTACACTTTTACTAACTACTTGCTATATAAATACGTTGGAAGTGTAGTTTGCCCATTCAAGGTGATTTTCTGTGGAATTTTTGGTGTACACTTAAGGGCCTGTGGCTGATTGGAAGAGTGATCCCCGCTCCATCTACAGGAATGCTTAAGGACTATGGTAGGAACCAGTCCCTTCAAACCATGTTTTGATGCACTAGCTGAAATATTTTGCACTTGGATTGCATTTAGCCGGTTTTCCAGAAAAATTGAAAAGAAGTCTTGTGAGCTAGAGGGAGAATTTCCCGGTGTACACAGAAAAACCAGCCTTGAGGGTTGGAAGCTGCTGAGGTTTTTGAGCTTTGTCTCCATGCATTCATACAAGCACAGCAGGAGTTTTCTTTCTTTTGGGTCAGAGGAATTTTAAAAAGTGGTTCCATGCAGACTCCCCTCGGACATGGCGACGGGGCTGGCAAACGCCTTTGCATGGGGAGGGTGAGATTTAGAGACAAAAAAGAAATCAGAAAATGATCGAGTTCCCTTTCTAACTCCTACATTCCTTGTTGTCTGCAGTTTTTAGTTGACTTGAAATCTCCATAAAAGTATAAGCTGAAGATTTTTGAGGGTTTAGCTCTGTGGTCTTCTGTTTCTCTGCTGAGGAGGAGAAACAGGTGCCATCTCCAAACAGACTCGGGTTTTGGTGCAGGACATTGGAAAAGTGTTTGCATCCAAAACTGAAAAGAAAAATTGGGAGGTGGCTTGACAGTCCCAACAGCAGCTCTTGTGGTGTTAAGAGCAAGTGTCACCACAGTTCTTCATAGTGTGTGAATATTTATCATCATCTAATCAAAGATGACTATCTTGACTTGAAAGGGGTGTAAGATCGAGGTGATGTAGCCAGCATCAGTAAGGAAGGGAAATTAAACTCTCCACCTCCATCCGCTATGCCTGAGCTTGGGCTTGGCAGGCACAGCAGAAACCATCAATTTTAATCCATGTGAATCTTGTTACTTATGTCTCTGAGGCTGCTTAGATTAAGGGCACAATCCAATTGCTTAATAACCCGAAACCCTGATTTGTGCTGGCTCTGGCTTGCTCATCGAAAGGGCTGCTGGTTCTCCTGGTGCAAGGAACTGAGCTTCTTTATTCATTGATGTCAGCAGCCCCTGCCATGAGATTCCTAGACATTGTTCCATGTTTCATTTGGGTACCTTATTTTTCAGCTCTGTAATTAGCAACCTTGAAATTTTGGTGTGCTTTTTTGTTTGTTTGTTTTTTTTTTCAGCAGAACACTAAACAGTGATCTACAGGCTCCTGTACATCTCCACTTTCCTGAGAGCTGAGTGATGCTGCACATCAGGCCTGCAGTGTGGTGGGAGGATGGGCACAGGTGCTAGCAGGATCTTAGTGTGATTTCATGTGCCCTCCCTGAGCTGGTCCCCAGGAGAAGCCACCAGCTGAAGCAGTAGCTGCTGGCAGAGAAACACTGTAGTCCTTTAACCTCACACAGGATGCTCACACAGGAGCTGGAAGATACCTGCTGGGTTCATTTTTGTTACATGTCCCCTAACAGTTCAGGAGAAGGAAGCTGTAGTAGGCTGGTTTTTCATTTAGGGTTTTGGGTTTTTTTGTTGTTTTTTTTTTTTTTTTAATTGGAAAGCAACAGATTTTGGTCACCTGCAGAAGTGTTGTATTGTTTTCCCTGCAGTCCCTCTCTTACAGAGGTAACAGAGACAACCTGATCAGAAGCTGGCTCATTGGGAATCAGAAGAAAAAGACAATTTTCAGCACTTGGGCACAAAGTGAATGTGATACTGCACATTCCCATCAGGGTGACAGTATTTAAAATGCTTTTGAACTTCTTCCCCCTGTTGCCCAGATCATTTTGGCTTCACTCTCTTCAAATCAGTCAAGGTCCTGATGTGATTCAGCTCACCTGTAAACCTCTGGTGTCACTTCTCAGCTGATCCCAAAACCATCAGGGTAAGATTAGGCAACACAACACATGGAGGGGAACGAGGCGCTTGCAGGCTATCCGTGTTCTTTTTACTGGGAAATTTAATTTCTGCTGTATGTTTTACTGGCAGTGGTGTGTGCCAGGAATGTTGGATTGGCATCACAAAACTTTAAAGCAGAGCAAGGGAGCTCTGTTATGTAAGCAGTGATTTTTTTTTTTTAAATTATGTTTTTTTAAATTTTGGGTTTTCTTGTTATGGCCCAAGTGCTCTGTTGGCTGACGTTTGGCATTTTCTGGTGGCACAATTAAAGCCCCTTTTCCCCTTTACTGATGGAAGGTGGTGTTAGGAGGATTCTTGCTTACTGGTGCTAGTGAAGGTTGGGCTAGGAATCCATGGCATAGAAAATTTCTAGCTAAAATTGCACTTTCTCTCTGCCCCATCTGGCTCGTGGTGGTGTTATGGGTACGTGGCTGTGATTCCCCTTGCACATACTAACATTGCACTAAAAGAGAGACTTTGGGAACAGCGTGTTGATCACTTTGTTTCTCAGCAGACCACAAAGTCAGCCTAACGGGGTCTCTTTTTTTTTTTTTTTTTTTTTTTAATTAATGTTATTTAGAAATCATGCTGGTGCTGAATGACCTGGAATTTTTGCTTGGATTTATCCAAAGGAAAATGTAATTGTAGCTGCAACGGGACCTTTCATAAGGGTGGCTGGTGCAGTGAGGGAGCAGGGTGAGAGCTCTGCTGTGTAAAGCCTTTTGTGCCCGGGAGGTGTGGAGGGTTCCAGGGGGGTTGTTACTTTGTTGTTTTGGGGTTTTTTTTGGTTTGTTTTTTTTTTTCCAAGACCACAATTTTAAATGGTCACTTTGGCAATCGTGTGAAACAGGAAATAGTTTTTACTTTTGGTAAAGGTTTTAAAGAGGAAACAAAAAAGAAGCTGCCTGTGATTGTGGGCTGTAGCTATTATTAGGGCTAGGGTAGCTTGTACGTGCTATGGACTTTACCTGCTCTCTTACCCTCTGAGGGCAAGAACTCCCTGTAGCAACAATGCCACTTCTGAGAAGTGAACGGCAAGTTTCCCTTCCTTTTGTATATGTGGATGTGAGGGTGGGCGAGGGGAAGAGCTTGCTTGTACAGTTTGTTGAAATGAAACCAGACATTTTTGGTTGTTCCTAAATAAAGAGCGTAAAAGACAAACGTGAGTCGATTGGTGCTTGCACTGGGGTTTGGGAGGGCACTGGGTGGTGCCCTGGGAGTGGCTGTGCCTGCCTTCCAGCTGCTGGGCTCCATCACAACCTCCTCATTTATTTTAAAAGAGTGACAACTTTTCCATGGGGTAAGGCCATGAGTGAATGCCCCAGCAGGATCCTGAGCCCAGATCTGCCCTAGGGATGGTTCTTCATCCCAGAGTTCTGTCTCCAGGCTGCCTCAGAACAGCACGGGCAGCTGGAGCACATAACTTTGTTTTACCCTTTTGAGTGAGCAGCATAAAACCTGGGGCTGTTCCTGGTTATTTTTCCTCCCCTAAAGCCAGGAGGAAGGAGAGGGCAGTGCAACCTCAGCTCTGCCCTGGTCTGCAGGGCACAGACCACCAGACACCTGAGCCAGGTAATACTGACACCTTTATTGTCGTTTAAAGCTAGAGTGGCCCTGTAAATGTCAAGTTTCACTACTGGACCCTTCGGCAGTGGCTATACAGGTCAGATCTGGTGTCACCAGGACAGACAGAGGGGCTGCTGCGGTCACTGCAGTCACGCCTGGCCCAGAGCTCTGGGAATGGACACAGCACAGGATGGCTGCAGGCAGGCTCCAGCAGCTGCACACCTCTCTGGGTTACAGGCAGAGCAGTGATTTTTTGAGGTCTCTTCTCGTGATTACAGTCAGTTTGTTCTCTCGCCTCTGGCAGCCTGTCCGCACCGACGCGCTTCTTAAGGGCTTCGTGGTGAAGGTTGGTGGGTGCTTGGGCTTGGTTAGGGGTGGGGGTTGTTTCCAGTATTTTTATTTTTTTTTTTTTTTTTTTTTTAGTTCTCCACTTGAACACACTTCAGCAGAGAAACTGGAAAAGCTGCCTGAAAGTAGGCCATAGCAGTGCCGTTTCCATAGAAACCAGTTCACAGCGTGCTGTGAGATTCACAAGCACTGGAGGTGCTTCCGCCCGCCGGGGTGGGCTACAGCCGGTTGTCCCCGTTGACCCGGGTCCTCCGCAGTACCCTGCAGGGGCACAGAGAGGGGACACAGCTCAGCCTCACCACGCCACCACCAAGGACAGTGCTCCGGTGGTCTCGAGTTGCCCGCCCGGGGAAAGCTCAGCCACATCCCCCAGGGCTGGGGATAATGCCACCAGCTGTGCTGTCCCACCCTACGCCCACAGCAGTGACTCCCAGAAGCGACGGCACAACTCGCAGCTCAAATTTAGGGTTTGCACGCAGCAAACGAGGCTGCAGCTCTGCTTTGGGTTAGGGGGGAGGCTGCATTCATCTGCCTCCAGCCAGACTAAGTGCAGGGGGTGGGCCTTGTGCTGCAGGGGAAGAGCTGAAGGAGCAGTGGCCTCACCTTCGCTCCCGGCTCTCGAAGTGGTCAGCGAGCTGCTCTGGGGACACGCGGAAATCCTCGAAAGGCTGCTGGTAGCGCAGCTCAAAGGAGCCCTCTCTGCCTCTGCTTGCCAGCAGCTGGCTGGAGCCATCCCCTGCTCGTTCCCGTAGGGATGAAGCACTGAAGAGGTTTATTTCGCCATTTTCCTGCTCGGATGAGGCAAAAAACGCTGTAGTCAAGGGCTTGTGATTTCAAAGTGTACATCCTGCAGTGAGGGCAATTGTGGTGCAGGGCCCTGGCTGCCCTGCAGGGTGTCCAGGGCTCACGGGGGCTTGGGGTTTGCAATGTGCAGCTGCTCCAACAGCCATCCTTGGCTCCCACCAGCACCATTTTAAATGAAGAAATAAAAGAACCATCTGTCTCAGAAGGAGCCCTGCCCTCTGTTTATCCCAACAAGGACAGCCCCAGGCCAGCAGCTCCGTGACCCTGAGCTGCAGTGTCCCTGCAGCACAGACAGGCACGGTGACAAATCTGCCTCCTCCAGCTTTTGCTGAAGGGATTTGCAGGCAAGTCAAACACGGCACAGGCAGGGCCCTGCCTGAAACACCCTGACTGCTGCAGGAGGCAAACCCAGCGCTTGCTGTCCTGCTGGGCATCACCATGGAGCAGCACTGGGAATTCAGCCATCCACAGGCACTCAGGCCAGGCACCACTGAGCCTCACTGCCCCAACTGGAGCAGGAGAGTGGGCAGGGCCAGGCTGGGCTCACTGGCTCTGCTCCTCAGCCCTGCAGTGCCATCACCACCTCGTGTGTGCAGCCACTCTCACCTTGCATGGGAAAATGTCTATCTTGACAAGCAGAGAAGCCAGCTCCAGGTTCTCACTGTAGTTGTTCTTCAGGGGAACAGCTCGGAACCCTACGGCAGAGACAGCCCAGGTGAGGTGGCAGTGCCCTGGCACAGAGCTCAAAGGGGTCCTTCTCCCACAAGACCCCTTTTTTCTTCTGCCAAGAGAAGCTGTGGCTGCCCCATCCCTGGAAGTGTCCAAGGCCAGGCTGGATGGGGCTTGGAGCAACCTGGGATAGTGGAAGGTGTCCCTGCCCATGGCAGTGGGGCTGAAACAAGACGGCCTTTAGGGCCCCTTCTAATCCAAGCCATCTATGATTCTGTGATTCTCCAAACCCCCAAATTTCCCTCAGAGTGGCAGGTGGCCCCAAGTGTCATGGGGACAGGAGGGACTGAGCCAGCCTGTGGCCCAACAACACCTTCCCATGAAAGTCAGCATGTCCCTGGCTAACAGTGTGAACTGGTGAGGACCACCATGACCCCCCCTCCCTGCTGGCCCAAGTGCTTCACCTGTCTTCAAGCCTTTCACCAGGAAGGTGGCCTGAGCCAGGAAGTTCTCATCGCTGAACATGTCCTCCTCATACACCACGAAGCGCAGGAAGGCAAAGTCAGGGTTGCTGACCTGAAAGTGGAACTGCTTCGGGGTCCAGAGAGGGTTCAGGCCGTTGTCAGCTGCTCACAAAACACAGCTGTCAGTGGGCAGCCCCACTGCGTCCTCCCACTGCCCCCCTGGCTGATGCTGGGCTTGGGGGCAGCACGAGGGCAGCTCCCAGCTCAGTGCCAGGCTTTGCTGCAGAGCCCATGGCTCACACCAGGATTGGGAGTGCTGGGCATCCCTCTCCCTTCCCTTCACCACCCCACTCACCCACGATCTCTGTTTTCTGCTTGGCGTTGTCGTACTCAGCACCAGACACCTCCACCTCCACGAAAGGACAAACGATTCCCCTTCCATTTTTGGGAAGGTGCCGGGCCCCCAGGACCTGAGCAGAGAGCAGGAGAGACTTGGTAAGAGACAGGAACAAAGGGGAAAAAATGTGTTTGCATCCCAAGACATTTTCTTCCCGAATAAATCACCCTGGCTCTGCTAATTGGAGAGAGAAGCAGCACTGACAGCCAGCCCAGCCTGGCATTTCGGAGAGAAATAGCTCCCACCCCTGGAAGCTGCTACAGTGTTCTTGATCCCCAGTTTCACTTGTCAGCCATGAAAAAAAGCAGCTGAACTGCTCCAGGTTCCTGCCTGCTGCCGGCACAGCCAGGCCTGGGCCACAGCATCCCCCCCCAGCTTGCCAAGCTGGAGCTGGGCTCCCAGCCAGGCACTGTTCCCTGCCGGGAGCACCAGGCTGGACCCCCTCATCTTCGCCAAAATTTCTCAGCCCTCCTGCCCTGGTGGGAGGAGGAAAAGGAGCTGCTCTCCACCACTGCTCTGCCTGGTGTCTGCAGCACAGCCTGTGCTCCCCTCAGATGCCAACCTGCTTCCTCGCAGGAGAAAGCAATGGCAGCTCCTCTTGCCCGTGGCCATATGTCGCTCCAGCGTGCTGTCGGCACGCTGCTGCTGCAGGGGAAGGACCTGCTGCCAACACTGGATCATGTGCTTTGAGTCATGCTGGGCTCGAGATGGCTTCTCCATCCATGAAAGCTGGCTTTGGTGGGGACAGCAGGCAGTTTTGCCAGAGAAAGAGAGGCTGAGCCTGTCTCTTAAAGGCGACACTGACTGGCCATGGCACAATGACTCTTGACACTCGGTGGTGGCAGCCACATCCTGAGGTGCAGGAAGAGCTTGGAAAACAGATGGGCCAGGGGATTTTTAGGGAGACATGGGGTCAGTGGTGCAGAGGGTACATGATGGGGTGGCCTCATGGAGAAGAGCTGAGGCTTTTTTAGGTGGGATCACTCTGAAACAGAGGTGGCCAGAGAGGAAACCTGTGAGCACCTAAAGGCAGGATCTCCACTGCATCCTCCCCGAGGTCTACAGGAGCTGAGGGGACTGGCAAAGGAGATTGTTGACCCCTAGCTTGGTTCTGAGACCACAGGGAATGCCTGTACAGGGTACTGGACCCTGCTGCTCCAAAGATGAGGGCCAGCTGGTTTGGCACAGCCCTCCAAGAGTTTTGCCTGCCGAGCTGTCCCATGTCCCTGCAGTGCCGCTGCTGTGCAGCTCTGAGAGCTGACACAGGAACAATCCAGCCTCAGTTCCACCATTAGGGAAGTAAAAAAACCTCATCAAGCATCCACAGCCCATCCTCTGGCACCCCCCACCCTCAGCCCCCCTCCTCTTATCATCACCAGCAGCACAACACAGAAATGGCCTGAAATGTTTGCCCTGACCTCGAGCATCTTCCCAAGAGGGGCCATGAGCAAGGGGAAATGGAAATACGGAGCCTGGAGCAACTGAGTGACAAGGAGGGGACAAGGCTCTTGTGTTGTTAGCCTGTGGGTGCAGTCCCAGCCAGGCTCTGGGGACAGGGATGTCACCTCTGCAGCTCCTGGATGCCACCTGCTGGGATCTGGACAGGAGGAGTCCTGGGGGGAGGATCCAGGGATGCTCCTGCTGCTCCTCTCCAGGCACCCTCAGCTGCTCCATGAGTGCCCCTCCTCAGCAAGGGCTCTCCCAGTCTGTGCTGCGGGACAGGGGCTGAGGGGGTTTGGTGAGGAGCAGCTGCAGGCAGAGCCAGGAGCTCAGGAAAACCATTCTCCCACCCCAAACCTGGTATAAGCACTGGGGTCTGAGCCTGCATCCCCCACACCAGGAGGAGGTACTGACCTCGATGGAGATGGAGAGAGGTTCTGTGCCCCGCAGGGTGCTCTTGTCAAAGGGGTCAAAGATGTCGTCCCTCATGTTGGTCGGCTGCAGGACGTACCCACACTGGCCACTGGACATGAACAAGGCCTGGTTCATCTGCATGGGCTTGTCTGGAGAGCACGGGCAGGAGATACAGCAGATGAAGGAGACCACTTTTCACAAGCTGGATCATCACCCCCATCACTGATGTTTCACAGGAAGCCCTTGGCACGAGGACCTGGCTCAGCCCTTGGCAATCCTGAGCAGTGTGTCCCCACTGCAGCCTGTGCACGTGTCAGGGCCATGAGGTGACTCTCTCATGCACGATCTGCCCAGCTAGCCAGTGCTCCATGGGTCACCTCCCTCTTTTCCTCCTGCTTTTGTCAGCTTTCCTTGTGCTGACTGTAGTGTTTGCCAAACCCCCTGTGAGATGCTTGAATTCACAGAAGGAATGAAAAAGCAGGCAGGAAGAAAGAGGCAGGTCCTCTGCTGGTGTGCCGGTGAGCTGAGCAGGCTCACAGCAGGGTTTGGCAAAGGCCAGGGAAAGGAAGGCTGGACTGCACGGCAGGAGCAGGAATGGAAGCTCGGGAAAGGCAAGAAGAGCAGCCAGCTGGACTCAGACCATGCAACCAGCTGGTGTCCCAAGCCTGGGGCTGCACCATCCCCTTTGGCACCTTCCCCGCCTGCCCAGCCTGTCACCAGGGACCTGGGAGAACTCCTTGCCTCCTCTCCACTTCATCTTGTTCTCATGGCACAATCCCCAGCCTCAGTCCAGCTCCTTGGCTCAATCCAGCCCTCTGGAGCACATTAACCCGGGTCTCACTGCCTGCAGAGCCCTTCCAAGACCCAGAGCCCCTCCCAGCTCCCATCTGCCAGGAGCAGGGGCTCAGCAGGTGGCTCGGAGGGGGCACCCCCAGGAGCCAGCCCACCCTCCCTGCCCGCTGCCCTCACCTGGGGTCTGGAAGTTGAGTGCCACCAGCTGGCTGCCACAGATCCACA
The DNA here is from genome assembly GCA_017589585.1 of Phylloscopus whistleri. NCBI lineage: Eukaryota > Metazoa > Chordata > Aves > Passeriformes > Phylloscopidae > Phylloscopus > Phylloscopus whistleri. The sequence goes on from JADMLD010000992.1 coordinate 378,949, forward strand.
TGGGCAGGGGGTCGTAGTTGGAGGAGTCGAGGCGCTGGCCCTTGGGGTAGATGCGGGAGAGCTGCAGGCGGTTGTACTGCAGGAACTTCTTGCCCTTGATCTTGTTGACGTACTTCTCCGCCTTGGTCTCGGGAAAGGAGGACATGTCTCGGTAGCAGGCCCTCTCCGTGCCGATCTCTGGGGGGGGACAGCACCGTGTCAGCCAGCAGCACGCTCCCTTTGCTGGCACTTCACCACCCCAGCCCCTTCCCAAGGCCATCCTCTCACAGCCACCAGGGCTGTGCAGACCCTGCTCTGCCCCAGTGGGCGTTTGCCAGGTGCCCAACACCAATGACTGAGCACCAACACGGCTGCCACAGACCAGGCACGATGCTCCCCAGCCCCCCTCCCTCAGCAGCTGCTCTGGGTGCTGACAGACCCCGTAACAGAGGGATAGGGAAGGGAACCTGTACCCTCTGGAGCTACCCAGAGGTCCAAGGTAAACTGGTGATTTGGACACCTTGGACACCCAGCCTCTGCTGAGATCTAGCCAAAGCAGCTCCTTGGGGCACCCCACAGGGTCTGCACTGCCACAGTGGCTGCCTGTGATGGCCATCAGCTCAGCAAATGCTCACTCTCTTCATCAAAGGGCACAGGTCGGCAATAGACCACCAGTTCTGAAAGCTCCAGGGCAATCTTCTTTCTCCTCTCCATCATCTTCCCTTCAGAGAGCTGCCAAGAGAGGGTGAGAGAGGTGTCAGGCCAGGTAGAAGCGGTGCTGATGGATGACCCAACGCATAATCTGACCCTCACTGCTGGGTGTGGCTCCTGCCCACACTGTGGGGACCACCAGCAGATCTGCCAGGTCTGCCTGGGTGACATCACATAGGTAGGGCCTGGGTAGGTCCCACATGCTGCCTGGAGCAGACTGGCACTGGTACCAGCACAGGGCATCTGTGGCCTTGCCACCCTCCACAGACGGAGATCCCCCACATCCTGAGGCTGCAGCACCCACCCAGTTGTCCAATCTTCCCAAATACTCAGCCTGAACCTCTCAAACCATGTGGCCACCACCCACTGCCACACTGTCCAAGATTGCCCCAGCTTTACCATCTCTGTAGCTGCTCTGCCAGCCACCACATGCTGTCACCTCACTGTCCCCCACCAGCTTCCACCTCCTCCTCGGCTCCTGGAAAACCCAGCACTTGTCCAGAGCCCTGAGAGCCTCCTCCCCTGCCACGGGCTCCCCAGACTGACCCTGGCATCAGCTGTCTGAGCTGCCTCCCGGATCTTCTTCACCCAGTCCAGCAGGTCCTCGTGCGTGTCGGCGGCCACGTCCAGGGACAGGCGTGACACGGAGGACATGCTGATGGAGAAGACGAAGAGGCGGTTGTTCTTGCCCTCGGGCCGGATGGCTGTGGGGACAGGGAGCAGAGGGCCAGGTCACAGCAGGTGCTGAGCCGAGCCCTTCACAGGGAGGAAGGGAGAAGACAGGCACGGGGACTCACGGCTACCCCGAGCTCCAGGAAACTCCCATTTCTGGCCACTGGAGCCCAGGAAGCAACAAGTGAAGGGCTGGGCAGCCTCAAAGGGGCCTTTGCAATGCTCCCTCCCCCGGCACTCACCGATCTGGCAGGAGGGCACGTCCAGGACGCCTCCCAGCAGGTCTCCCAGGGGGCTGTTCTCATCCAGCTGCTGCTGGGAAGGAAGCACAGCAGGATGGTGCTGTGATGGTGCAGCATATGATGGCTGATGAGAGCAGCCAAGCTCGGGGGGCACAAACCCTCCTTGCTGCACTCATGGCCATACTCACCTCCCGCTCTGGCTCCAGGCTGGTGGGACTGGTGATTTCCTCTACATAGTTGGAAGGGAACCACAGCTGCTTTTTGCCACCATAATCTCCTCTCCACCTGGAAGGGAGGGAAGGGGCAATGTCAGCACCCACCATGGGACCCCAGAGTATTCTGAATGGGGGTGAGGGGAACAGGCAGCTTTTCCATCATCTGCTTTTAGGGTTTGTGAGGCTTTGGAACAGTGCAGCTCATGGCTAATCCTCAGACAGACCCACTCCTAGAGTGGACACACCTTTGTGTGGATGGTGACAGCAATGTTTGACCATATCCCCAGCAAGAAGGGAGGCTCAGGACCAACTCACCAGCCTCCTTCCTGTTTCTCCACATTCTGGATGATGGCATTTTTGGTGAAGGTGAGCTCGTCCTCCCTCTGCGCCTTGTAGTCAAACAGGGCTTTGACTGCACACTGCAATGAGGAGGGGTCCCATGAGGCTGGGCAGGGAATGGACACGTGGACAATGAGCCCACAGGATGAGAGATCACCTCCCACCACAGATGTGTTTGCTGGGGGGCAGTGAGGCACATCATGAGCAGGCAGGCAGCATCCAGCCCTGCTGCCAGAGGCTGCCAGACCCTAGTGACACCTTGCAGGGCAAATCAAGGCCCCCATTTATGCCAAAGCAGAGCTCACCAGTCTGGTATGGCCCCACACTGGCACTCTCCTCTGTCCCAAGAGCCACTGATGGGCTTAGTTTGGAGAGCTCAAAACAAGAGGCAGCCCAGCCTGGGAACCTGGAGGTTCAATCTCCACTGTCTCTCTCTTCATGGTCTAGAAATGAGTGTGCAAACTAATACAGCTCTTGGAAAATAAAAAGACCCTTGCTAAACTCTCCAGCCCTGCAGTTTGTTTTGTGCCAAACAGTGAGAGTATACCTTGAAGGTGGGCATGGGGTTGGCTTCCACATAGAACCCAGGATGGCGTCCCTCGTACAGGGCTCCATAGTCCGGCTCCTGTGGAAGCAAAGGGACAGTGGTTACAGCAGTGACTGCAGGAGAAAAGGTTCCCTGCCTTGGGGTAGGTGGGAGAGTGCCCCAGAAAGGCACAAGACCAAAGATGATGCTGCAGACAGCAAACAGCAGCCCAAGCCTGGCTCAGAGGGGCAGCAGCACCAAAGTCCACTCGAGTGGTGTGGGCTGCAAAGCACAGAGATGGCTCACACACCACCATCTCAAGGCACCAGCTCAGAAACAACCTGTCCATCACTCTTTGGCTCCTGCACTCACCGCTGTCCCGATCTTCTCCAGGGTCTCCTCGTTGATGGGGTAGCGCAGCTTCATCTTGCGGTACAGCGGGTGCTTCTCGTAGTAGCTGATCAGGTCCACCAGGCTCTCGAACTCAGAGTTGCCCAGCAGCACAGTCTGGCCCTCCTGCTGCACCCGGCAGTGCTTGATCTTCCCTTCTGCCCTGGAGGGAGGGAACAGGGAGAAGCCCCTTGGCACCTGGCAAGAGAAGGTCTCTGCCAAAATAGACACCAAGGAAAAGGTGCCCCTTGGTGTGGTGGCTGATCACAGCTATCTCCTGTGGGAGTCCAGGGCATTCCTTTGAATACCCTGGACAGACACAGACATGAAAAACAAGGTTTGAAACCTCTACAGGGGGGTTGGAAACCTGTACAGGGGGGTCTGGGATCTGTACAGGGAGGCTGGAGACCCTGGCACAGAGCCCAGGAGGATACTGGCTTTGACTTTAGTCCATGGGAAAGACTTCCAACAGTGAGAGAGGAATTGCAAGCCACAAAAGTGTAATAAAGAAGAGTGTAGTCTTTCACATTTGGGTTTTTAGAGCAGGGGTGAATGGGGACAAGATGGAGGATTCTGGGCAGTGCCCTGGGGTCTTCTTCTTCTTCTTCGTCTCCATCTTCTGCTGTGATGGTGGCACAAAGTAGTTCAAGGAGACTGGGTCAGAGTGGAAATGACCTGTTTAGTATAGATTGTAGATATTGGTGTGTAATTGTAAATAATAGATACGTGACAATTGGTATAAGAGATGATGAGTCTCCATTGGAGGAGGAGTCTACGCCTGACGCCCGAGCTGTGAAAACCTTGGCTGGGCTCAGAGCGAATGGAAAGATAAGAAATAATAAACAACACGAGAAACCTTGAAAACCAAGCATCTGAAGACTCCGTTTTGTTCCTGCATCTGGCTTGGGGCTTTTCAGAGGGCAAAGGACTCCAAACCACCCAAATCTCGGGAAACCAGCCAACCCGAGAATCTCCCACTGGAAGATGGGAGGAAGAGCAGTATCTCAAGGACTTATTCAAGGGCCATCCCAGAGCAAGAGGAGTTCTGGGAGGGCTCATGTTGGGCTGATGGCAGCTCTCCTGCTCCCTCACACACTGCAGCATGCCAGCTCCACCTCCAGCACCCAGCACCCTCGTCCCAGGGACACACCTGAAGGAGATGGCGTAGGAGCTGGGCTCGCTCCTCTTGCGCACCAGGAAGGCTCCGTCGCGGGGCACCCGCATCAGCATGTGCTCGGCTTGGGCCCGCGTCAGGTTGGCGTGGTACCACCTGGCAGGAGACACGGGTGTGCACAGGTCACACACACACAGCCCAGCCCACACCTCTGCCACAGCATGTGCCTTCCCCTCCAGCCCCTAAAAGGCTCCTTGAGTCCCCCAGAGGAAGACAGGGACTGCAATGTGGCAGGCAGGACCAGAGCCCTTTGGTGAGGTGTGGCACGGGCGAGGGCATCCCAGCCAAGCCCAGCAGCTCCGTCTCTGCACTGAGCCTCCAGGACATTCAGCTCCATCAACAACAAAGCTGGCCATGGGTGGTATGTGACATGGCTGCTGTGACAGAGCTCCATGGGGAGCAAGTGGGGACCAGAAATCTCCAGCAAGGCAGGAATGGCTGAGGAGAGATCTGGGACAGCTTCCTACAGTGTCCCGGCTTCCCAATGGCACACCCATGCACTCACTCTTTGCTCTCGTGGGCATTGGTCTGCGGCACTGGCTCCGTCAGCCTCATCTCAAACTCATTGCACCTCAGTGGCACCTCCTGGTAGTGGGTGATGAGGTCGTAGAGGCTGTCGAACACCAGGTTGTCCGTCAGGAAGAACTTGGGGCTGCCGGCGTCCTGCCGCGAGTGGATCCGGCAGTGCTGCACCTTCCCATTGCGCCTGCGGAACAGGGAGGGCGGCCAGGGGGTAAGCCAGGGAGATTTTGCACCTGCCTCAGGCACAGCTCCAGCCTGAGATGGCATTCCTGCCCCACAGGAGAGTGACTGTGTAAGGATCCCGAGAGACCCGACCCTTCTGCACTGGGACAGGGAGCTGACGTGATGCTGGGGCACAGAAATGGGAGAAACTGCCCACAGGCCACCCAGGAATGGGACCCCACCACTGAAGAAAGCATCAAGAGGAAACAACCCCCGGCAGGACACAGAGCAGTGGACTGGCACTGGGCCCTCACCAGAAGGAGAGGGTGTAGTCCCCTACGAAGGTCTCGCTCTCTCTGACGAGGAAGGAGCCGTCGGGGGCCCCCGTCTCGATGCAATATTCCGTCAGCAGCCGCTCCGCGATGTGCCGCCCGTCCCGGCCCGCTCCCAGCTTCCCGTGGAACCACTTCTCTGTGGAGTGAAGCTCCGTGCTGTTGCTGGCCTGGCAGGGGGGAAAAGCCATCGTCGTGGGTTATGGAGGGCAGGCTCATGGTGCTGCATTCTGCTTTGCTCAGGGGTCTTCCAACTGGGACCAGGGAGCTCCTGAAGCAGCTCCCGTCCTTCCCACCACAGGATCTCCCCCTGAAGTCAGCTGGAAATGGCAACGCTCAGCCCTTGGGCAGCCAAGTCCTTTCCTTAGGGAACAACTCACAGTCACATTGGAAAACCCTCACCTCCTTTTGCTCTTCCTCATCCTCGTTTCCTTGGTCACTGGTTGTCTCCCCAGAGTAATAGATCTTGCTGCTGGTCAGCACAAAGTAATGTGGGTTCCACTCCTGCAAGGAAACAAATTCTGGCAAGAGACCCCTGGGGAAGCACCAAACTGCCCACTACCCACCCACGGGATCATCTCTTCCTGACCAGCACAAGCAGGGAGGGATGATCAGGTTTGTGAAGGACAGCCACCAACACTGATTCCAGTGAGTCACAGTAGCTTCCAAGACATCCTCCAGATCTGAGGCACGGATTTATCAGTAGCAAAAAACCTCAGCATGTGACAAATCACACTGCAAACACTCCAACACTTAATAAAAGGAGATGACCAAATGAAGAGCAAATCAGTGCAAAAAGAAAACAGTCTGCATGGACTCAGCACAGGGGCAATCTGAGGTGAAGATATCAGAGGTGGTTTTGTGGATTTACCATGCACTTTACCGTTTTTCAAAAAACCCTGTTCCATTTGCATGTGGCTTTCCCAGACAGACCCTCAGCAGAGTAAAGCTGCTGAAGGTGGGCTGTGAGTAAATGCACACAGTAATGAACACTTGGTGCTTTACAAAACTAAAGCCTTGCTTAGGTCTGTCAGGTGTGCAGGCACTTGGCAGGAGGCAGGGCTGGAAGCACAGCCATCTCCAGAAATTCCTGCAGCACAAATGACAGGCTGCAGTGCCTTGGCCCAGAGCTCCCTCTAGCTCAGCTTTCTGCCTCTAGCAAAGGCCCACAGGAGATTCCTAGGGAAGAGCACAGAGAGAGCCAGCATAGAACACCCCCAGCCTCCAGGGACACCTGAGAAACCAGACAGACCGAGAGTCTCTTCAATCATTTGCACCACAGCCCTTCCTTGCAGCACACACAGCACCTGACAGAGCCACCAGGTCACTGATGGAGCCCTCAGAGCAGGGACTGAGTCCCCATGGCTCACATACGTGATTGATGGGGTCTTCCAGGTAGAGGATCCCATTCTTGATGGAGTTGCTGATGTCATTCTCTGAGTACATCACGGAGGTGGGCAGCTCCTCGTAAGCGCTGCCCTCCGCCAGCTTCTTGTGCTGTGGGATGAGAGAGGGGGTCAGGCACCCTGAGGGGAGCAGACACCCAAAAAGCAGCATAGATTTCCTGGTGAACAGCCCTAAAAACCCATGTCTGCTGCAGTGGGGTCCTCCAGATTAGAATTAACAAGACCCATGCCACAAGGATCATCAAATAGCAATGAAGTCCCACCCCTTCTTCCCAGTGATGATTCCTGAAGCAGAAATACCCATGCCCTCAAAGAAAGGCAGCACCCAGCTGCTGAGCTCATTTCCCAGCAGATTCTCTGAAGCAAGAGAGCTTTATTGTGTCCAGCTGTTCTTAGCATCATGTCTCCACTTCCACCCCTACACTGCCAACCACCCCGCTCCAAAGGCAGCTGCCTTCAGTCCCACACCCTCACCCCATCCCCTCACTTAGGGAGCCTTGCTGGGCAAGAAAATTCACCTTGATGAGAATCTTCCTCTTGAGCTGGTTTGGAGATGGAAGGCCATCAGCAGAAATGTCTACTGGTTTGGTCAAGAGCATGTCCCCAAAGACTTTCTTGAAATTCTGAGCCATGTTCCTCTGCTGAGCAATGCTGCAGTGGTCCTCAATGGACAGAATGACGGGGAAACTGGGAGAAGGAGCAGAGCCATCAAAGCCAGCACGGGATCTGGACTCAACCAAGGACTTCTGAGCTCTGTCTCAAAGCCTGGCCTCTGTGCCCTCCAGGAGCAGCTGGCATCAACAGCCATCTGTGCTGCCTTGAGCACCCAGTGTAGCCACCCTTCAGAGTGCACAGGGTGGAGAAGGACTGGCAAACTACTGGGGTTTACCCAAAGCCCTCCCTCCCACAACATTTTTCTGGGAAAGATCTCCCTTTGGCTGGGAGACATGACATGCTTTCTTCCCACCACATCCAGGCCTTGCACTGCAGCTCTGGAAGAAGTGAGCTTCACTTTGCTATGGCCTTGGCTCCACCCTCTCTCTGCTCTGCTGGCTGAAGTCCTGCTGTACTCACTCAGAGGTGACAAAGGCATGCTCCTTAATAGTGACCAAGACATCAGAGAACTTGATCTTGGTGGTTAGGGTGTGTCCATGGTAGATGACCGGCATGCCATCGGGACCGTCCCAGCAATCCACTGAAAGAGACCCACAGGGGAAACTTAGCCCAAAGGCTGGGATAGAGGCAAGACATGGACATGAGATGGGCTGAGCCAGGCACTGCTGGGAAATGTACTGAGAGGCAATAAAGGAGTGAGGGGATCAGTGAAAGCCCTGATCTCTTTCTGTGGGACCAAAACCTTGGGCACAGATCACCCAGTCCCACAAAGCAAACAACCTCAGCTCCTTCTGCACATCATGGTGTTAATATTGCCACTGGCCACACCAACCTTCAGCTCTGCCTTCCTTGCAAAGCCTCCCCTGACCACCACAAGCTGGTGTGGTGACAGGGACAGAAGCGTGGGGAGACAAAAGGAGATGCTGCTGAAGGCAGTCTCTTGCCCTTGGTATGTTCCAGCTGTGTTAATTATCCTAGAGTGGAAACAGCCTTGCCCTCACAGCCATGGGTGTGATAAAAAGTGAGTTAGGTGGTAGGGAGTCAGTTGTAGTCTGCTGGCTGGGCTGAGAAGAGCTGGGGACAGGAGGTTGTGCAAAGGGACAGAAAAGGTGAGATGCTGTGTGTAGGACAGACAGGGTTAGGTGGCCGTGTTAGGGACAGCAAGGAGCAACCAGAACTGGAGAAGAAAGAGAGACAGAGCCAGAGCTGTGTGGAGCTGCTCTTGGGAAACACAGAGAAAAGGCATGGGAGACTCTTGAATAACAAGGTGCTGATGCTTGAAGCTTTCTGATGAAGCACCTGAAGTGCAGTGTCCGTGCCAACACAGCCGGGCCAGGGTGGGTACTCACGCTCGATGCAGCGGCAGCCCATGCGCAGGCAGCGGGCGTAGGCCTCCAGCGAGGACTCGCTCGAGAACTGATCCCCCGTCAGGTACCTTCCAGGTGAGACAACACGTCAGCACACTGCCCAGCACACTGCCCAGCACACTGCCCAGCACACTGTGGGACGTTGTGGACCTGCCTCTGCCCCACAGGAATGGCGGGAGTGGTGTTTCCCCACACCTGCTGCCTTCCCTGGTGAGGGGTTCAGCTCTGCCCCTGCTGCAAGGGGCTGCCAGCTCTCCTCTGAGGTCCCAGCTCCTGAGATGAACCTCAGAGAGCAATATCAGCATTGGTGCCACAGAGAGCCCCCTGCAGCCTGAGAGCAGGGTGAGACGAGCTCTTGCAGGCAGTCAGGATCTCACTGCCCGCCCTCAGGGCTGCTCAGCTGGCTTAAGCTCTCAGTCCTTTAAATCTGGGTTAGCATGAACACAGTGCACAGACAGAGCCTGTCTGCACAGAAAGCAGTTCCTCCAAAATTATTCTAACAGCAGAGTGGAAAATGGCCAATTTCAGCCTGACAGGGTTTATCACATCTGTCCTGAGAGGCTCTGGAGAATGACTTTGCTAATGGGGAGAAATTACCAGAGTGACAGCTCAGGATGTGCAGGCACCTGAAGGCCTGTGCAGATGTGTGCTGCTGACCATGTCTGAGCAAAACACTTATGGCTAAATGACAGAGGGGACAAGTGGGGCAGCAAGAGGAAGGTCTCTGACATACAGGCCTTGGTTTGGAAAAGCCTACTTGACCCATCACAGGAATCAGGCAAAATCAGGATATTCCCACCCTGGCATGAGAAAAGGATGCTGAGAACAGCAGGGTGGAGAGAGCCCTCCCCTCGTCCTTACGTGTTGTGTGAGGAGGAGATCCAGTAATGCGAGAGGGGGTTGTTCATGTTCTCCAGACACACCATGTCCAGCTGTGAGTTCCAGATGCTGTTCTCTTTGGAAAACAGGAAGGTGAGAAACTGCTCAGGAAGAAACAGAAACGTGTTAATGATGCAGAGGGGCCGGCTGCTGTGGTTTAGCTTCACACGCATCTCCCGTTCTGTGCCAGCAGACATCCAGCACAGACTGACCAGGGCTGCCCCACACCACAGCAGCTACCTGAGTGACCACAGCTTGGGCACTGCCAACTACCCCCTGAGCTCTGCCAGATATCTGTGTGCCAGGCCCTTCGACCCAGCTGGAGGCAAATTAATGGCTCTGCATTTTATTTTGCAGCTCACATGGCAGGCAATAGCTTACTAAGGCCATGTGGGTCACAGGACCTTGGCTTAGTCCAGAGTGCCAGTGACATGGTCATCTCTAGTTGTTTTTATTCTTTATTCAGCTGCTCTTGCTTTGAAGAGATCCTTCCATACCCCAAGACAGCCTTAAGCCAAAGGCAGCCCCTCTCCTCCTGCAGATGAACTGCCTGCTGAGTGCTCCCAGCTGCACACACTCAGCACAAAAGGACAGCCCAGAAGCCACTCCTTCCCTCTGCCAACCACATCCATCTCCAGGGCCAGGCAGCTCACAGGAGCTGTGACCCTTCCAGCACCCCCACCCTGCAGCAAAGGCACAGACAGCAGAGCTGTCACAGCACACATCACACCAGGGGTGTCATCCCCTGCCTCACCCCTCCCCACACTCACCACCTTCAAGGTGTCTTACCTCATCCAGGGAGAAATAAGGCTCATCAATCTCCCTCAAAGGGTCTCTGAGGAAGTTGAACATGAATTCCTGTACCTGAAGGGTATCTGCAGCCCAGAGCTCCTGCAAAGCCCAGGGGAGACATAAAAGAAGCCATTTCAGAATGTATTACTGCAAACCACATGCAGCTCACCCAGTTCGAAGCTTTAACCATTAAGGAGGCGTTTTTTGATGCAAGACCATCTCTGCCAGGAACTCAACTGTCAGCACAAAAGCTGGATAGCACACAGGGATGAAATCTGCCCTGCTTCTGAGTGGGTTTCATTTTCTCAAAGCTGTGCATTTTTCTCTCTGATAGCTCCTTTGAACGCATCTCCCATCCCTCCTCCGTTGGCAGCAGAAGCCAACCCAGCTTCCTTTGGCTCTCTCTCCCTGGGTTTCTTTCATTAGCCACCAAAACACTGCATCTCCCCACTCTTTAACTCCCTGCTGGCTGCAGAGCACAGGCAGGGAGGTGGCACTGGGGGACAGGGCAGAGCAGGAGCCATGAGCCACGGCAGTGCTTTTGCCAGCCAGCCCTGCCCTCCTGGAGGGGACCAGCAGTGAGACAGGGACCTGGCAACAGCCAAGGGGTCTGTGCTGCCCCCAAATGCACTGCTGGTGCCTGCACATGCATGTTGTGCTTGCTGAGTGACCCAATATTGCTTTTAAACTGAAGAATCAGCAGCTGAATCCATCAGCTGCTCCTCAGGAACTGCTGACACCTCCTGAGCAACAGGATGGACGTGACTTCTTGGCTGCAGCAAACCTTTGGTAACTAGCTGAGGTCATGGGGACTGGGTCAAGCTCCACTGATCAGTTCCTGCCTCCTAGGACCCCCACTCTTCCCAGATCTCCTGGTTCCTTTTCTGGCCAGGGTGCCCGGCTGAGTTGAGGTTTGCCCTCCCCAGCACTTCCCCTGCTCCAGAAGGATCTGCTGTGCCAGGCAGAGCAGCCCACAGCCAAACCATCCCAGTCCACAGCAGGGCTACCCTTGGAGCACTGGACCCCTAATGTCACCAGTGCCCACCCTGCTGTCCCTCCCCACTGCCTGTGCTGAGCTCACCCTCTGGTACTCCAGCAAGAACTTCTGCAGCTCCAGCAGCGACACCCTGAAGTGCTCAGACCTTTCTCCACCCCTGAGAAGCAGGGAGAGAGAAGCTTCAGTCACCAGTGCAGCACATCATGTGAGATGCCATCTGCCACCTCCCTGGCACGTGCAGCCAGATGTGCCCCAAGCATGCAGCACTGAAGGAGCTGAGTGGGCTGAGCAGAGAGCTGAGGACAGCAAACACATTTCCATATCTCAGAACCAGGGATTACTCCAGGAGCAGCACAGGGTTCACACTGACAAGGGCATGATAACATGAAACTCTGGTGAAGGGCAGCAAAAACCATCAGAGGAATAGATCAGTAAAAAATAAAAACACCAAAAGGGGGTCTGGCTTGTACCTGAGTGTAAAGAACTAAACAGGTGCAGGGCAGTTAAGGGGTGACTGCAGACAGGACAGACCTACAGGCATGCAGAGAACATGGACTCATGGAGGCAAGACACAGGGAAAGAGGAAGGGAACTGTTTGTAGCTGATCATCTCAAGACTGGCTCATGACTGCTCTAAGTCACAATGGGCACCCAAGGGCCATGCTGGGCACAAACACCACAAAATCACAAAATCCAAAGTGGACTGGGCAGTGCTGGCTGCCCTGGGCAGAGGGATGAGCCAGCTGGTCTGCTGAGGGTCCTGACATCTCTTTTCTATGGTCATGGGAAAAAAAGGAAGGAAACCATTGGGAATTACCTGGACAAGCCAGTAAGTCTCTCACTCTTTAGCTCCTGTGTCTAAATTCAAGCTCTTCCTATCACAGCCAAGGTGAGCAGAGAGCAGGGAAGGGCACAGCTGGCAGTGGCACCAGAGGCACTGCCTGGGTGGGGAGGGCTCTGCAGCCCCCATGAGCATAATCCCTGGGAGATGGCTCAAGGTCTGATCACTTCACATCAACCATCTGAGCTCAGCTGCATCCCACTGGGATGTCTGGGAGGGACAGAGCCCTCCCTGCCCTGAGCTGAAGTGTCTGCAGCAATGATGCTTGCTCAGAGCACAGAACCACAGGCAGCACAGGAGCAGGAGGAGTGCATAATGCCTCACCCCAACATGCTGCTGCAGGCCCCAAAGCAAATTATGGAGCAAAAGAAAACATCCCCTTCCCCAGAAAACACAGAGAATTATCCACCTTTCCAGGAACGGGACATCCATCTGCAAGAGAAGAAGCACAAGCATTAGGTTTGCACTCAGTAACTCCTTCACTCCCCAGAGAGGAGCTCACCCGAGGGCAGCAGGGTTAGAAAGTGAATTGAGTGGGGATGCCCAGTAACAAACATGGTTTCTCCCTCCCCTTTCCTCCCTGGGGAGCTCAGCTCTCACCGATTTCTGGGCGCTGAACATCAGGCTGCGGTAGAGCTGCGCAAACTGCCCGTACGTGATGTCCCCGTTCCTCTGCTCCACGTCCTGGAAAAGAAACCAAACTCAGGGGTTTTACAGAGGCACAGGTAACTCTGCATGGCTTAAGGAATGTATCTTCCCACCAGTATCCCTGGGGAAAAAAGAAGGAGAATAAAGGCCAAAACCTGTCCAGACTCTGCATCCTGCACAGTGACCTCGAGGTGTGCCAGGGAAGGATTAGATTGGATGTTTTGAAAAATTGATGAAAACAGTGGTCAGGCATTGGAACAGGCTGCCCAGGCAGTGGTGGGGTCACCATCCCTGCCCTTATTCAAAAACCACATGGATGTGGCGCTTGGGAACATGGTTTAGTGGACATGGCAGTGCTGGGTAATGGTTGGACTCAATGATTTTGGAGGGCTTCTCCAATTCTAACAAATCTGCCTCAGTCTCTGCTGGGGCCAGCAGGACCCTGCAGTGCCCAGGCCACAGGCACATCCTAATTCCATGATTCCCCAAGCTCACCCACATGAAGGCATCACCATGCTGATAAAGTGTTACCACTTACTTGAATACTTATAAAAGGATAATATGATTGTTTGCCCAGAGTATCTTAAGTGTCTGGAAACTGCAAGACCCAAAGTGTTTGCTCTCCTTTGGACACACCACTCTTTGGCCTGGCAGTCCTGTGCTGGTGGGAACAGCTGGTCATCAGGAGATGACCCTTCATCCCCGGGTCAGTGGTGATGCTGGCAGAGCATCTCTCAGTGGCACTGGGCTGCAAGAGCCAGGATGCAGGACCTGGTAGCTGCTCTGCACTCGACCCCAGCAGCACCAGCCCATGACTGGAGCCAGGAGCAGTGAGGGGAGTGTGGGAGGCAGGGTGGGGTAAGGAGAGGGTGCTGGCCACAAATGGGCCAGGGTGCGGCACCCAGTGGGAGCTGGCACCTCTTCAGTCACTGCCGTGGGTGGGGGCCCTCCCAGGAAAGGCTGGGAGGCTCTGCAATATGCAAACACTCCCTGGGAGTTTAACCAGCACCAGGTTTTGCTCACAGGCAGGCAGTGGCCTGCTGAGGGTCCCTAGTGCTGAGGGGAGAGTGGAGGGGTCACACACTCACCGTGAGTCTCTCCCGCAGGAACCTCATGTTGGGGACGCGGTAGTTGACCTGAGACAGCATGTTCTTCAGGTCCTTGGCAGAGATCCTGGCTCGGCAGGAGAAAGAGGGGAGACAAGTTCAAGAGGCCTGGGATGGAGGGGTCTCACCCTGGGGCTGGAACACCACATGCACAGAGGCTGTGCCCAAAGGGACATCAGCTGTGGCACAAGGATGGGTGCCTGACCCCAGAACGACACTGAGGGGGAACTGTGGGGAAGGTGTGGGGAGCAGAGAGAGAGATCTGCATGTCAGTGGGGACTGCAAATACTGCTCCTACAACTCCTGACAGAGCAGGGTGAGCCCAGCACCCTCTGCCCACTCAAGCTGAGGCCACAGCTGACAGGCAGCACCCACTGCTTTAAATGAACGAGCAGGAAGAAGCATTTTTCAAATATCTGTGCCCCAACAGGGATGCTGGGTGACCAACTCCCTTCCAAAACCCACTCCCTGGCCTGCTGGAGGAGGAGAGACTCTCTAAGTGGTTACGACTCAGCTAATTTTATCTGAGGGAGAGGAAAAAAGCCATTTTCAGTCCCCAGGCACAGCACTGCCACGTCGTGCCCAGCTGTGCTCTCCCAGCCACACACGCTGCAGGCAGGGAGCAGCCAGCGTGGCTGTGCCTCCCAAAGCCCTCCACACAAAGGTGCTGCTTCCTGGACCAGGGAGAGCTCCAGGGTCAACCCTGAGCAGGATCCCACAGCCCAGCAGGCAGAGAAGGCAGGAAGGAGCTCAGGGCTGCCCTTGCCTGTCCCACATGGGGCAACAGCCCTGCAGCAAGGAAAAACGAGGATGCCTCCCATCTGCAGGATTTAGAAGCTGAGGGGTCTGTGTCCAATCATTTTCTGGCAGCTCCTGCCTTAAAAGCAAGTCCTGGGAGTCCACCCCTGCAATCACAGATGGTGCTTCTGTCCCCCACCGAGCACGTGGGAACACAGGATCCTACAGGATGCTCCCCCATCCCACAAAGCACAGGGCAAGTCTGGAAATCCTTATGGCTTTGGGGTGCAAATGTAAAAATACCAGGGAAGATGTCCTGCACAGGGGGTTTAACCTGGGTGCATGCTGGCATTCGCATGGGACCCACATCTTTTTTATGCTCCTCCCTGAAAGCAGGGTGATCTCAAACAGCACAGGAAGGAGGAGGGATGGAGAGAGCTCCATGGAGAGGGAGAAACCGGCTGGTGTCAGGCACTGCAGAGACACACAGAGAGCCCTTGTTCCTGGGCTCAGAGCCCTGGGGACAGGGACACGGCCAGAGCAGGACCTGGCCCAGCTCCTGTGCCCTGCTCAAGGCCAGCACCCGGCCGCCCAAGGACTTTGCAGTGTCCTGCCACTCACTGGCAGAACAGAAAAAGAAAAAGGAGGAATAAAAAAGCTGGGAAATGGCCCCAGCCTCCCCTTCCCTCATGGTTGTACAGTCAGCAACACACAGTCAGCACTGGCATCTCCCCCTGCACCTCGACCTCCCTGGGCAGGTGAAGCTACCCTGGGGGCTCAGAGGGAGTGTTCTGGGGAGGAGATCCTGCCCTCTCCCTTCTCCAGCACAGAGTCAGGTGCAGGTTGCTGTGTGACCCCCCCCCAGGCAGGGGGTCCCAGCTTTGGGGCCCTGGGTGACAGGGAAATGTGTGGAGTGAGCCAGGAGTACAACAAGAGATGCCCTCACACGTCAGGAACCACAGCATGTAACAGCTGTCATGGGACCCCTAACAGGACACACAGAGCCCCCAGGGCTGCCCAGCAGCCATCCCTCCTTGGTGAGAGCATGAGACTGCAAAAAAAGCTCATGGAAAAAGAGCAGGAGGGGCTGGGAGAGCAGAACCAGCAGCAGCTGTCCCTGGGGAGTCTCTGGAGCTGACACAGCTCTGGGGATGCTGAGCTGTTTCACAGGAGGTGCTGGAGCACAGCCCTGCTCGCTGATGTGACAAGAGCAGGCCCTGTCAGAGCTGTGACCAGCATTTCCCTCTCGGCTACAGAAGGAGGACAGAGCATGGAAGATTTTTATTTATTGTGTGTTATTCATCATGCTGAAGTGCTGGAGACCTTGGATAAACAGCTTGGTAGTATTTTCAGACTAGAAAGTAAAAACAAAACAAACTAACTTTTTCTGTGGAACTTTTTTTAAGGTTTCATGACAAACATGCCAGAGGCCCAGCCCTCTCACAGGGGATGGAAACATTCCCCTGCCAGCCCTCAGTGCTGTAAATGCTGCTCCCAGCCATGGGCAGCTCTCCTGGCCAGAGGTGAAACAGTCTCCTCCACAGCAGTTAGGAAAAAAAAAAACCAAACCAGCATCCTGTTATCCTGCTCTTTCCACCTAACCTCCCTTGGAAAAACAAACCCCCAAAGGCCCAGCAGCCAGTGGAAACAGCCACCATCTGCTGGCCTGCTGAAGGGATGTCCCAGCACCAGCCAGGGAAGGAGAGAGAAGGGGCCCCGGCACAAGAGGCTGAGGCATGGGCTACACAAATGCTGGGAATGATTTCTGCAGCTGCCAAAACCCTATCTGTTCTGGAAAGGATCAAGGATAGTGTGCAAGTAGGGTTTTCTTTAAAAGAAAAAATCACAACTCGCTGTTCCCTTTGAAAACCCACTTCCAGGCTGAGAAGCAAAGGCAAAGAGCTCAGGGACATTAAATTTAATGCTGAAATGCCTCATAAAGGGCCAAGAGTTAATCCAGGATATGTGTATGTCCCATAAGTGTAGCCTCCACCTTGCAGGAAACACGTGGGTGCTTGTAAAATCTTTGTAAAATGGGAAGACCCCAAACCTTTCCACATCCCCTCTGCTGCTGTTTTGCCACTCTCACTGGCTGGGCTGGAGCAGCAGCTCTCCTAATTAAGGGTTTTGCACTGAAACATCGCCCTGTGGCTGACAGGTAAGAAATATATTGGATTTTGCTGCCTTAATTCTAAATGCTAACAGAAAGATGATATCAATAGAAACAACAGGGGTGCAACAGGCTGGCTGTCAGCTCTGCTGTCCTGCCCTGGGCAGGCAGATCTATACATGTAATCTCTTTTTGTACTGTTGGGATGCCATTTCATCAGTTTTACTGCATAACCAGAGGGAAAAAAGGACCAATTATTTCCACTTTTCCTGCTCTCCTCCTCCAAAACCTCCACACAGATACCCCTGCACCCACCTCAGTGCTCTCCACTGCAGAACTGGGAAATACTGTGCCAGTCACCACTGTGTACACACCCCAAGCCTGGACTGGAAAGGTGTGTGGCTTATGCAGAGCAGCTGCAACAGATTAAAGCTCCTCTTCTTCCCTTTCTGCCTCTCTGGGGATTTACCCCTCCTCCACAAAACCCCCGTGCACCCAGCCGTGCTCTGGTCACACCACAGTGTAAATCACTGCAAAGGCAGAAATGTCCAGTGCAGCAGCATCTTCCCCAGGCAACACACTCCTGCCCTGCTCCTGGACAGCTTGGATTTGTCCCCTGGCTGGCTGTCCTGGGAGGGACACAACAAGGACAAAGCTGAGGATGCTCTGGACCCCAGTGTTCTGCAGTCAGCCCTCTCTGGACAGCAGAACATGGCAGAGGGGCAGGTGGGACCCACGTGCTCCACAGCAGCTGGGGGGCAGGGGCTGGTGGCCCCAGGGGAGGACATTAACATGGCAATCAATGCTGAAAGGTTAATGGGCTCAGTTAACATCACAGAGGAGAAGCATGTCCCAGGGATGAAAGGAGGTAAACAAGAGCAGGCTGGCAGCCAGCACTGGGACTGGGAAAGTGGTGATGGCAGTGGGACAGAGAGCAGAGCATGGTGGAACTCACCTCCCCAACAGGAAAATGTCCCCTCCCTTATCTCCTGGTGCATCATGACCCAGTTCCCTTTCCTTATCTCCTGATGACAAGCGTGACATTTTACTTGCTGGGACAACACTGAGTATTCACCCAAGAGCCCCACAAGCCAAGCAGAGGGATAATCCCTGGGCTCATGGGCCTCAGAAAAGGAGAACAGAACAAACAGGATGGAGAGCAATAAACACAACCCAGTTCAGCCCTGATGGGGTGCCCTGAGCTGCCTCTTGGCTCTGATGTCTGCTTCCCTGGGTGGTGCCAGCTGGGGGGAAGGTGTTTCACAGCTGTGGGCTCTCAAGGTGTTACTGGGTCTGAACAGCTGAGAAATGGGTCAGGAAAACAAGACAACTTTTTAATGCTTTTCTTTAATTCAGTGAAAATCAGCCAAGGAAGTTTGGGACTTGGATTAAGGCTCCTTGGAAATGAGCATTAAAAGCCTAAAGAACCCAACAAAAAGCCAAAGGCTGGGGTTTCAAGCCAAAGGTGAACCCTTCCAGCCCAAACCCTTCCCTGAACACGACTGCAAGCTTCTCCTCCTCACCTGTCCTCCCGGTTGCGGTCCAGGGAGTAGAACTGCTTCCGGAGCCACCTGGGTGGGAGGGCACAGACAGACAGGCACACGCTCAGCCCCAACTCCTCAACAACCAGCCCCTGCTCCAGCCTCCCTCTGGAAGATGCTCAGTGCCACCCCACCCACTCCCACATCCCACCCTCCCACCAGAGAACCCGGCTCTGCCCCCTTTCAGAGGCAGCCTGCCCTGTTTTCATACAGGTGACAAGTTCTGCTTTTTAAAAATGCCTCTGCACTGAAGTGCTACAGGCTGTGCACACACAGAAACATCAATTGGTGTAAAACTCTTTCTCCCTGATGCATGGGATCAAACTCTGGTGTCAGCAGGATGAAGCCTCTGGGGTGCAGAGGAACAAGTGCTGGGTCAGCACGGCTCAGAGAGGGAATGAGATGTCACCGTGTCACCTTTTTCTGTCCAAACAGACAGAAAGGGGAGAAAAGAAAACATGTGCAGGGAAAGGATGGGCCTTCCTCACCTTTCAATCTGCAGAGGGGTGGGTGCCCTCAGAGTGTCTGCCACCAGCCAGTTCAGCCCCTTGATCCACATGTTGACCTCATCCTCAGAAGTGGCTGTGGAAAATGCACAGAAGTGGGAAGAAGGGACACACAGGCTTGACCACCAACCCAAACCTCTTGGGACTATCCCCAGCACCTCGTACGCCCTGTTCCTTGCTTCGTCCCCTTTCTGGTAACATTTCTCCCCCACACAGATGCTCCGGCTGGCTCCTCTCCCTGCCAAGCTCCCGCTCCTCTCCTGTGGGATGGCTGTGGCTGTGGGGTGGATGTGGCTGTGGGGTGGACATGGCTGTGGGATGGATGTGGCTGTGGGATGGACGTGGCTGTGGGATGGACGTGGCTGGCTGGACCTCTTGCCCCTGCATGTCCCACTCCCTCCTCCTTCAGTTCCCGAGAGCTGGGAGTTATCTTTGCCCCCAAGCAGCGAAGCTGTTTGGGTCCTGTGAGGACGAAGTTCCTGCTCAACCCTTTCTGGCACAGCCCCAGGGCCACCAGAGCTTTACCTTGCAGGCTGAGGGTCTTGAGGCGGAATTCTGTGCCGTAGAGGACAACGAAGCAGTGGGAGTGGTCTGGTCGGAAGCACGGATCCTCCTGGTAGCGGTCAAAATCCCGCGAGTTCCTCCCTGGACGGATCTCTTTGATTTCACGGATGTCCACTGAGAGAAAGGGGAGGCAAAGGGGATGTTCAGTGAGTGGCTTGGAATTCCCACGGCACTGGGGAGGGAAGGGCACAGATGAAGTGGATTTAGTCATCTGGAGAGCTGGGTTAGCTCCTGTTGCACCACAGCAGCCCCAGGCAGCAGCCTGTAAGCACAGCCCCCTCTTAGTACTTCCCCAGGAGGTTTCCCCAGCCAACACCCCCTTGTTTACCTCTGTGTTCCCCAAAAATGGCTGGATGTCTCCCCCACAGGGATCCCCAGGAAGGGGCAGCTGTGAGCATGTTGGAGCATTAGCACCAAGCACGGAGAAGAAGCTGAAGAGACACTGGTAAGGAGCATCTCACAGCCTCCCTCCCCAGAGGAAATTCTGGGAAAGGACTCCTACTGCCACAGAACAAAGAGAAAACAGCAGTAGCAAGGGAAAAAAAAAATAAAAAAAAGAAAGAAACCCAACCCAAACCCAAGAATTTTTGCTTCCTGGAAAAACAGTTTCTTAAATGCCCATGGGAATCAAATAACAACATTTCTGAGTCACGTTTCCAAAGCAGATGATGCTTCTGAGCAATGCAGGATGGAGGTTACTGCAAACCTGGCATGTAATTCATCCCAATTAAACTCCACTTACTGCTCTCACTGTGGATCATCTTGCCTTTCATTTCTATTTACTGCAGCTCAAAACTCGACAGAAATGTGACCTGCTCATCACCCACAGCAGGCACCAGCAGCACCAAACTGCATCACCAGAGATGATGCTCCCTCCAAACCCCACGGCAAGGCAGGCTTTGGGAGGATGTGTAAAGCACAAAGAATGTGGGATCCTCTCTTGGATCCTGCTCCTGTGCAGCACTGTGGGTGCATCTGGAGGCAGTGGCAGCCTGCTCATTGCCTGGCACAGGACATACCCAGACTGACCACTCTGTGAATTTTGGGGGTGTCCTGTGCAGGAGTTGGACTTTATGATCCTTGTGGGTCCCTGCCAACTCAGGATATTCCATGAATCTAATAACTCTCCAAAGCTCATCAAGTTGTGACCAGAGCATAGGAAGTCCCAGTTCCTTGGGGCTGCAAAGGAAGGACAGACAAGCTTCCTAAAACAAGCAAGACTGTGACTTTTTGAGGCATCATCTATCCTTTGGAAAGGAGCTGTCTGGCAGTTCAAATGTTAGCATGCCCTGCCACAACCTCACCCACGTGCTCATATGCTTAGTGAGACAGCAGGATATTTTAGCCTGTAAAAACCCACACCACAGCTCAGGTCTTTGCATCCAGGACATGCACAGTGGGTTTGAGGGCTAATCCTGTCCCTGGAGAATGCAGGGTTTGACCAACACGGTGGGGAAAAAACCTCTCAGATGGGTTTTCATGGTAATTTACCAGGCAATAACTACCAGAGGAAGGTGCTGGAACATTCCTGGCCTGCCTTTGCCCCACACTGCAAGCAGACTGTCTGCACTTTGGGATGCTGCAGTGCTGGCTGTGCCCTGTGCTCGCCCCTCCCTGCACAGAGCAGCAGCAGGTTACTCCCTAGAGAGGCAGAGCTGCTGTTACAGAGTGCATACCTAAAATCCACGCAGCAGAGAGAGCTCTGCAGCAAGTGAGGTGCTTACCAAGGACAAAAGCATGCAGGGAATTCCTAGGGCAAAGGGCAGCCTCCCTGAGGATCGGGCAGGAACCTCCAGCCCACGCATGCTTGCAGCTGCTTGCTCCTCTCTCTGGTCCTCCCAAACCTGCCTGAGTGTGCCGGGGTTGGGTTTGTGCAGCCCTCCTCTCCCCACAGAGCAGCAGAGCAGCCTCTCCCACCCCTCCCGGCCCCCGGGCAGCTGGAAGGAAGTGACCCTGAGCAGGAAGCACAGCAAGCACAAATGCCACCATCCCCAAGCAGCAAGGGCTGAAAGGAGGCTTCCCTGCACCAGCCCTCCCTCTGGCAGCACAGGGCTGGGAGCTGCCAGGGAAGGAGGGGTTTTGCTCTAGCCCAGGTCTCACAGAGACTCTCTGGAGGCTCTGCCATGCTCAGCACCAGTTTCCCCATCACGGGCTCCATGACATGACCCATGTGTCCCACCTTGAGCCCTTGCTGGGAAAAGCTCACAGGGTTAAGACACAGGTTAAGCTCCTGGTGGGGTCCCAGCTCCACAGGCCACACGCACACCTGGGCAGGGCAACAAGGGCAGGCGACCTGGGGAAAGCCCCCCAAAGACAAGTCCTCTGTCACCAAGGTAAGCACATCTCCTCCTGCCCGAGCTGCCCCCTCCCAGGGCATGCTGTGGGGGGCAGAGTGCACAAACCAGTCCCTATCCCATCTGAGAGGTGGCAAGAGAGGAAGAACTTGGTCCCACAGCGATGGCAGAGGCAGAGGGAAGCTCTCTGATGGATCAGGAACCCTGCTGCAGCCTGGCAGAGCTGGATGCCCCCGAGAAGAGGCAGCAGCAAGCAGGGATGGATGAGCTGGGAGGCCTGGAGCAGGCTGGCTCTCTCCAGCCGGGTGTGCAGACAGGAGCCAGGAGAGGCTCCAGGAAGGAGGCAGCAGAGCCCATCCAGCCCAGAGATGCTCTGAGCCCCCCACAAGGTTCCACACTGAGCCATCTCATGGCTGTACAAACAGTTGTGCCCTTCACAGCCTCCAAACTTCCCCGCAGCCCACTGCCAGGAGAAACAGCCTGGCCCTCCCTTTGCCTCCAGCACTGGGGAAAAAAAAAAAAAAGGTCACATTTCTGGGCAAAGAGCCCTCCTTTCAGCAGGAGTGGGTTGCATCAGAAAGAAAAAGCTGACCCCAGATCCACCTCCCTCACCATGTAAGAAAAAAACCCACCAAATTACCCTCTGGTTACATGAAAACCAGATCCACCCTTGAAGTCATTTAAAACTGAAACTTCATCCAAGCCTCATTTACCCGCTGATGGATAGGGTGTTGTAATGTGTAAGGATAAAGACAGCCTGGAACAGGCTCTGAGGGTTGCAAAATCACCACCTCCAGAGGATTTTTGGAAAGATGGAAAACTGATTAAAAAAAAAAATAATAAAGCTGACAACAAGAACATTTAGCCAGATTACTTTCCAGGATGGGTTTATCAGGGACAGCCTCCAAGCAAACATCCACCCCCACAACAGGCACTGCTGGGTCTATGTCTCCCTGGGGAGAAATGGTGCAGTGAGAGCCACAGGGTCACTGCCAGCCCAGCCTGACCTCAGCGGGCTGACATGGACTGATCCTGCCCAGGGGCAGCAGAAAAGCCTCCAGCCTACTCACTCGGCAAAGAAAAAGAGGTTAAAAAAAGGAGAGCCTTCCTGCTATTTAGCATTGTGGATCCCACTGAGCACAGCCATGTGGTCATCCCCAGGCTTCCCATCACTGGAAGGGGCACAGCGGGGTCAGGTGGCCCCCAGGGAGAAAGAGGAAAAAGACATGTATGAGTAAAATACAAGAAAAATCTACTGTGCAACACCGTGGAGAGTGAAGCAGTGCCACCTCCCTACAACATTTCAGTGGAAGCCCCCTGAAGGGGATGCTAGGGGCAGCAGTGGCTGTCAGGAGCTGCAGGAGGATCCTGGCTCACCTGCTCCTGCTGGCACCCCCAGGATGATCCCCCCGAGCAGCCCTGCCCTGCTCAGCGCCTCGGCTGCGCTGCTGCAACCCAACACCGCCTGCAAGGGAAACAAAAACCCCACGGCGGCTCCCGGGTGAGCTGGGGAAGGGCCGGGCCAGCGCTAAGTGCTCCGCTGGCCGCGGGCCAGAGCCCTCAGCACCTGGCAGTCTGGAGCCCGGCGCTGTTCATCGAGCCCCCGCGGCCTGCCCAGCCCCGGCCTGCCCAGCCCCGGCCTGCCCCTGTGGGGATCAGGCAGACATCCCCAGCTGGGCTGTGGGGATCAGGCAGACATCCCCAGCCGGGCTGTGGGGGTCAGGCAGACATCCCCAGCCGGGCTGTGGGGGTCAGGCAGACATCCCCAGCCGGGCTGTGGGGATCAGGCAGACCCCAGCCCCGTGTCGGGCTGTGAGGGTCAGGCAGACATTCCCAGCCGGGCTGTGGGGATCAGGCAGACATCCCCAGCTGGGCTGTGGGGATCAGGCAGACATCCCCAGCCGGGCTGTGGGGATCAGGCAGACATTCCCAGCCGGGCTGTGGGGATCAGGCAGACATCCCCAGCTGGGCTGTGGGGATCAGGCAGACATCCCCAGCCGGGCTGTGGGGATCAGGCAGACATCCCCAGCCGGGCTGTGGGGATCAGGCAGACATCCCCAGCCGGGCTGTGGGGATCAGGCAGACATCCCCAGCCGGGCTGTGGGGGTCACCCAGACATCCCCAGCCAGGCTGTGGGGATCAGGCAGACATCCCCAGCCCCTGTCGGGGTTACCCAGACATCCCCAGCCGGGCCGGGGTTTGCCCGAGCACACCAAGGCGGCCCTGCCCTCCGCATCCCCAGTCAGCCCAGACAATTAGCAGCGCATCTCAGGTTAGGATCGGTGCTCAGAGTGACAACAGCTCACCCCCCTCAGCCCGCAAGCTTCCCTTCGGAGGCAAGCCCACAGCAGAGAGAGTCCTGGGGAATTGAACAGCCCTGCTCGGAGCTCACCGCACCCCCGGCGCTGCTCAGCATCGGCTATCGGGTTTCCAGAGGAAGAGCCAGGGCCATTAACAGATGGCTTACCCAGACAAGACAACAAGAAACCATCTGAGGCCTCTCATTTGACCTTAGCTGGTTTTTCAGAGGACAGGGAGCACGGCTGAGGCACCCAAGGAGGCCAACAATCACCAAACCAGCAGCACCCTGCGCCCCAGAGCATCCCTCGCCTCCTATGAACTAAAAAGGAGACTCTGCCCTTTCAGTTAAGCACTCAAATCCCTGTAAAATGTTCTCCCACTTCCCTTGTTGTCCCAGGGAGGAGCCATCCTGGTGCCTGGAGGACCAGAGGGTCCCACTGCTCTTGTTGCTAGAAGATGCAGGTGGTGCTGCTGCCTCAGGAGGAGATGCAGGTAAAGCTGTTTTCCCCTCCAGACTCAGCTCAGCTGTGTCCCAGGCTGCTCTAACGAGGTGCTTCATCTCATCTGTCAGCAAACTGGACTTTTTGCTCCAAGCCACTGGATTTTGCTATGAAGCAACTGTCTCAATATCAGAGCCAGCAGCATCCATGCAGAAAGCACCTTGGGGGAGATGCTGGGGGGAAAACAGCTCGGTGGGCTGGAGATGGGACAACAGGGAGCTCCTGATTAGCCAGGGTGACTGGGGCTAGCCTGGACCCCGACTCAGACCCTGGCTCACCCCTCAGCAACCCCTGTCACTCAGAGTGGAGTGAGAGGATCTGGCAGAGAGCTTAACACCACCTGGGAAGTGGCAGCTGGGCAGCAGTGCCAGCAGCACGCCCCAGGCAGCCCATGCAGGGCACACAGGGACACGCTGACTGCTCTGTGGGCACCAGGGCTTCCTGCCCCAGCCTCTGCCTGCCACAACCTCTGCTGTGCCCCCCAGTCACATGTGCTGTGGCTTCTGAGCTCCCGTTCCCCCCTCCAAAATCCTTATCACCTGCAGAGGAAGCTGCAGATGTGCAGGGAGATTAGATGCTGCGCTGCCACATTGCTCTGGGGGCTGGGGGAGAGGATGTGAGGAGGAGACTTTCCCTCCTCCACCCCACACATCTCCCACGTTAGGGGCTGGAGCAGGGAGGCAGAGGTCCTGCCCAGGCATTGCTTCTACAGGGCAGGGTGGCCTCTTCCCAGGCTGCCCTGCCAGCATCAGCCCCACACAGGTGGCCCTCAAGAGCTCTTGAACATCCTCTTGATGTGAGAAGCAGAGGCAGCTGTGAGCTGGCAGCTGCCTGACCTGTTATCATCAGCACATCTCTCCTGCTCACCCTCAGCTGCAAGAAAGTATGAGTACAACACCAAAGCTGGTCCTCCAAGTGAGCAAAGCAGGATGCTGCTACCTCCCAGCCTCTGCCCACAGCCAGTGGTGGGGAGCTGAAGGAGACAGGCAGCAGATGGCAAATGCCAGGCAAGGGCTCCAGCAATCCTCCTCCTGGAATGTGCTGGGGCTCCCACTTGTTCTCCATGGAAATTTTGTCTTTGTGGAGCTGTGGGGTTTTGTACCAAATCCCAAGCTGGGCACCCAGGGCTGCTGTTGTACCCCCTCCCACATGCCAGGCTGGCACCTCTGAGAGCCCTGGACGTGTTTCACTGTCACCATACAGCACACAGGAGCACATTTCCACCCCAAAGAGAGGCAGAGCTGCTCCAGCTGAGGCAAAGCCCCAGTTTTTGCTGGCACAGATGCTGCTCTGAAGATGTTTGTGTCCCTGTCCCAGATGAAATCGGGCTGGTGGCAGCCAGCAGAGAGACCCTTCAGTCATCTCCCTGTCTGAAAGGCACAAAGTTCCACTGACTCATCTGGAAAGGGGAAGCTCAGCACAGCTGCTCCAGGGAAGGCTCCACAATCCACCCCCAAGGTGACCTTTCTTCTGCAGGGCATTGCAGGTTCCATCCCCCTCAGCCCTGCCTGGGTGAGAAATGCAACGACCTTAAAGGAGCAGAATAAACCAGAGGGAGGATGGGATGAAGATCTGTGAGCACGGCTCCTGCCTCTGCCACGCCTCCTCCCTCCAGGGAAGATCTCCTTACAGCTGTAAGGACATCCACAGGTGGGCAGGGACAGACTGATGAGGCACCAATACAATGCTGTGTCTCAGCATGAAAGGGGCTGAGAGGCTGCTCTCTGGGCAGGTGTCCTTCATGGAAGGGCTGAACAGGGAGCCTTCTGTGCAGCAGCTCTGCATCCCTCCTGGACCTTACAGAGTCACTGATGTCCCCAGGCTCTGAGCCAGCCACAGTGCTCGCTGTCAGGGAGAGGAAGGGACCAAGCAGACTGGCAGAAACCAAGCAGGACAGAAGTGCAGATGTGGCAATCCAGCAGCTCTGAATGCACAGCCTGACAGCCAGGAGCCTGGCAGGAAACCCTGGCAGAGCTGGATCTGGGGACCTGAGTGTCCAACAGCAGCGAGCTCTCCCTGGAGCATTTTGGGGATTTCTGCACTCAGCAAAGGTGCCTTCCCAGCTTTCAGGCCCAGGGGTCATGCCCTGTCACAAAGCAGTTGGTGACAAGAGTGGCCACACACTGCCCCCAGGACAGGGCACAAAGGCAAGGAGTGAAAACCAAAGGGCAGAAAAGATTCGTCACAGTGGCAGCAAATGTCAGGGATGTTCAGATGCTGTGACTCAGTTTTCACCCATCCCACCAGATGATGCAGCCAAGTTTCCGTGACAGCGATTTCCAAGAGAGGTGCCTGCTGGCCAGGAGCCTCCGTGGGCAGCAGGGAAGTGGCTTGTCCCTGTCCCTACCCAGTGCAGTGTGAGGGCAACACTGGCAAGAGAGGATGGGACATAGATCCCACCTGCTGCTGAGCTGTTTGAGGTCACCACAACAGCCTGACCTCTTCCTACCCCACGCTGAACCCAAAAGCTGTGCTGAGACTGGCAGGGTGGAGTATTTGCCAGAGCACAGATGTGACTTCCAGATGTGTGACTTCCAGATGTGTGCCCTCCCCTCGATGTCCCTCTGTGCCACTGGAGGCCCACAGGCTGGACCATCTCAACCAATAAATGCAGGAGGCACCTCCTCCTGTCACCTCCTTCTGTCTCCTTGCCTTCTCCACCTGACGGCTTCCACCCACCCCAACACAAACCAGACAGTTACCAGAGCAGCTGCTGGTGAAATCAAACCTGTCCCAGTGCAGTTAGAAATGGAAACAGTGACTCTCCTCTTCCTTTCCATCAGAGTCACTTTGTGTGCTCTAACCCCGATGGGACCCCCTGGGCTGGTTTCACCTTCTAATGCCAAGGCAGGATTTTTTGGAATAGTCAGCCAATGGCACTTCCTTACCACACCATCCAACTGAAGGTGTCCAGGCACTGAGCAGACACTGTGCAAGCCACACACTGCCCTGGCAGGTGACAGCACCTTCAGTTTATGGGAGAAGCAGAAGCTCATGGTGATGGTGTGAAACCACTTGGGATTGTTGTTTTTTTTTTAATGACCTCACCTGGGATTTATCTGGCCCCCAGAACTGGAGACATCTTCCTGTTTGTACTCCAACCTGCTCCATGGTTCACATCAAACCTGATGTACCAATGCTCCAGAAATTTCATTCCCTCACCTCTAGACCTCTTCACAACATGCCCCAGAGCCTGAGCTGCAGATTACAGGGAGAATATTCCACTGGCAGCAAGACCCTGAGAGCAGGCTGACACAAGGCACTACAGGACATGTGAGACATGGAAGAGGAAAAAAAAAAAAGCAAAAACCCAACAAAAATCAATTTATTCTGCTTTGCTGGCACACAGAGGCAAGCAGAGCCAACTCCCCACTGGCACTGTCTGGGGTCTGCTCTGGAACCAAGGACACAGCTTTTTGGTCTCTGAAGCTGAGGGGGGCTGTGGGCTGGCAGGGATTAACAGGACAAGGAGAGCAAGCTCAGGAGAGGAGGAGGGTATGCAGAGTGCTCTGGAGTCCTGGCACGAGGAGCCAGAGGTGGGTGAGTGATGTCTAAGGGATGAGTATGCAAGCACAGGAGCCTGGAGAGCCGAGGCAGCAGGCTCTGTGCTCTGCTCTGGTGAGCCCAGGGGCACGAGAGCCTCACACCCAAAGGACCTTGAGAGGCAGTGTCCAAATGCTCAGCAAACAAACCCAGGCAGCCCCTGCCCCACCTCCCGCCAGCTGGGAAGCAGATTTATGGGGAGCAGGTTTCCAGGGCAGGGAGCCAAGGGGGTGAAAGTCCTCCCGGACATTCCCTGCCCCCAGCACGGCCAAGCCCCCACCTGCAGCTGCCCCATTGTCCCAGCTGGGCTGGGGATTACAGCACCAGAGGTGAGGAGGAGGAGGAGCAGGGATGAAGGATGCACAGGCAGGGGGGGATGTCCTTTAATCACCACACCATCAGCAGCCTGGGAGCAAGTAAACAGGAAAAAGACTTTCAAGCAGCTGCTGTGCCCAGGTCCCTGCGGAGCACAGCCTGCAGTGACAGCAGTGACAGCCCTGCTCAGCCTGCAGTGACAGCAGTGACAACCCTGCTCTCCTCGATGTGGGAATTTCCAGCTCTGGCTGGCATGGCCCTGCCAAGGGGTGATGCCCAAAGGGAGCAGGATGGGGCTCTGCACGGGGCAGTCCCAGCAGGAGAGGAGCTCAGGACACCACAGAGGGAATCAGAGGAGCTCCAGCAAAGATGGAGAGCAGGAGAGCTGGAGCAGCTCCCCGAGTCAGGAGGCAGCAGAGCACCCACAGCATGGCTGTGTGCCACCCAGAGCACAGTGCCTCCAGGGATGCTCTGGGGCACCCTACTGACAGCACGAGAAGGGCGTGACCAAAACCTCAGAGCCACAAATGTTTACAGACAGAAGGGAGGACCTGCAGAGGAAAACAAGGGAAAGGTCCATCCCAGATTCTGGAAGGCTTTCCATGGCTCCCCAGCCAGACAAGTTCAGGACCCAGATCAGGCTAAAGAGCCACCAGACCACAGGGGCAGCAGGGATGGAGCTAAAAAGCAGTTTGAAATCAGAGACTTTCAGGGTATGGACTGGCAGCATCCTAAAGCTCTGCTGACTTGTGCAGACTTAGAGTGGCCAGCCCCTGCTCGAGACATCAGCCCATGGCTGTTTGGGTGCTCAGGGTGCTCCACAATCCTGAATCCTCCTGCCACCCAGTGTATCAAGGTGTTCAACAGATGACAAGGACAGATCAAAGGGCAGCAAGGTGCTCAGAGATAAGGACACCTGGGACAGGAGGGATGAGCCTGGCAGATCAGAAGCAGACAGCCCTGGCCTAGAGTTCCAAGTGCTGGGGGATCTTCAGAAAGGCTGAAAATTCTCAGAAATGAGGAAGTTTCTCATTGGAATCAATCTCAAAAAGCTTTTTCCACGTAAAACAGCACTTTGTGCAAAATAAGAATACTCAAGACTTAAAGATTAAAACCATTTAGAAGGACAACTTTTCCAGCACCACAGAGTCCCTTTAGGAATGGCTGCTGTCACCATGTCCCTTCCTAAGGGCTCTCCCTGGTCTGGAAGATCCCTCCCACCACTCTCTGATGTAACACCCCTGGGAGCAGAAGAGATGAGCAGGGAAAAGCCCTGAGATCACCCAGCCAGCCCGTGCAGGCAGGACAGGCACTGCCAGGGGATGTGCTGGATGTTCAGCTGATCTCACATGGGCACCAGCAGCAGCAACACCACGGCCAAGGGAGCTGAGGAGCCTCACAGGTTTCTGTGAGCACCCCAGATGTCAGGCACCACACAGCTCTGTCCACACAGCTGCTGTACATCTGCTGAACACCCAGAGCTGTGTCTCCTCTCATCCTTCTCTAGACAGGTATCCCTCTAGTTGCTCTATTCCAGCATCATCTTCTACCATCCCCTTGCCAAGCCAGTTTGGCCAAGGGGAGGAAAGGAGGATGTGGGGGGAAACTTCTCAAAAGCACTGTAAGAGCTTTCAAATTTTCTGATTTCTACTGCCCTTAGACCTCGAAGAACACTAGAAAAGTAAAAATTCTTCTCCACTGACTTCACCCATTTCCTTCTACTGCATGGTAAGGTGCAGCCAATGGTTTTTAAGCTCAGAGCTGCTCATGTTTTCTGTGCTCAAAGGCTCACACCTCCTCACCACACACTGCAAGTTCTTCCTGGGCTCCCCACAGCCTCCTCCACTGTCAGCTTTACACTGGGTCTCACAAAACCTGCAGCAGCTGAGGAGCAGGGACACAGCACGGGGACTGGCTGCAGCCCTGCCAGGCCACACAGCCCCTAGAGCCACTGTCACACACCTCTGAGCCCAAAACCACCAGCCCAGCTCCTGGCTGACCCAGCACTAAGCACAGACTGTCACTGTTGGCCTCTTCACCTACCAGACCACAGCCCAGCACCAGTGCAGTGCTGGGGTATCCCTACAGCCCTGCAGGATCACAGGCTGACCCCAAAGAGACCTCACAGCTCCTGCCAGGCACTCCCACGGCCTGGATGAGATGCTCAGCACAAACTGTCTGTCAGGCCAACCCCAGCAGGATCCCCCTTTGGCAGAGACAGAGGAGTTGGACACACAGCCAAACTGTTCCACTCCCAGCAGCTTCTGAAGTTGCCATCCACAGGCTGAGCTGCTGCAGCTCATCAACAACCCTGCAACTCAAGCAGAAGTCTGTAGCCAAAACTGTAAGGCAGTCACAAGTGGGGGTCTGCTCTGAGAGCTCCTGCTCCCTTCCAGGTGTTCTGAGTTTTCCATCCTGGCCAGGCTGCCCATCACAGCACACTCTGACATGGGTCAGTTTTGAAAGGACACAGCAGCCCCAGTGCTCCCTGAAGGGGAAGGTCCCAGCCAAAGAGCAGTGCCCAGGTTCCCAGAACACAGAATTTACACCAAGTCTGCCCTCAGTGGCCAAGCCTGCTCTGCCACAGGCAGCACTTGGGGACTGGGACCTCAGGAGTGCTCAGGGCCGGGGACTTTAGCACTGCCTCCCTCCAAGGCTGCAGAGCCTCTCCTCCCGTGTCTGCAATCTGTCAGATATGCAGGAGGTCACACGCCTGCTGACATGGGGACAGGCCAGGGGCATCACTGACAGCCAGCCTGTCCTGGGATGTTCACAGTGCAGCCACTGGGATCAGATAAGAGAGCCCAGCAAAGGCTCAGAGATAAGGATGGCCATGCAGGCCAGGCAGCTCAGACATCACAGACTGGGTTGGGCAGCTGCTGGCTCAGCCCCTCAGCTTGGAGATGGGGCACATTCAGGTCCTGTACAGAATCCCACAACAGGAGAGCCCCTGGTGACGGGAGGTGACAGAGCTGGGCATGGCAGCTCTGGGCACGTGCTCTGCAAGGCCAGATGTTCAGATCCAGCCCACTCAGGTGCTCCTGCACCACACATGGTGTCCAGCCAGCAGGCAAGGAGAAAGCCAAGCCCTGAAAAACTCAGCCCCTTGATGTTGGAGAGAAATAATCAGTCCAACACTTGGCAGAACCTCTCCAGCACATTCTAATTAGTGGGCTTGAACCCCATTCCTTCCACGTGGCTGGCAGAGGAAGGAACCAGATGGAGGGATGACGTGGGTGCAGGTACTAGAGGAAATCACTGGCCTCCCAAGCCAGCCAACTTCCAGCTGCTCTCCAGGCTGCAGAGAAGCCTCTGAGATGCCAAGGGAGGAGGTAACGTGTCCTACAGCATGGGGAGGGGGTTTCTATCCTGCTCCTCCTGCAAGATGCTACCAAGAGTAAAAATGGGATGGCAAAGGGATGTGAAGTGAGGGGAGAGGCTGTTCCAGTTTGGAGGTGCAGGCAGAGCAGAGCTCACTTGCTTTGTGTGTAGTATAAGCAGGAAGGGGGACGCAAAAAACTTGCCCTCAAGAAACTCCCACAGCTGAGCATCAGCAGGGGAAGCTTCAACCACCCTGACAGCCACAAGCCAGGCTCTCCCAGCCCTTCAGCAGCCCCCTGCCCCAGGCACCTCAGGGGGAGCTCCCCCCTCCCATTCCTGCCCACTGCAGGGGCTGCATCCTGCACCCCCCGAGCAGGAGGGGACCCCACAGTGCAAGAGCCATCCTGCACTCCAAGGGGAGCTCACTCTGGAGTGATTTTATCCTTGAAGACCATTTCTGCCTCGCTCGCTTCTTAAGAGCTCCAGGCTCCTCAGCTTAAGCAAATGGCCCCAAAAAAAACATAATTAAAAAAGCTGTGCCCCAGTGGACTAATGAAGGAGTTTGGTGCTTGAAACGGCTGAGGCGAGTAGGAGCCACACTTCAGAGCCACTTTGCATTAATATTTTACAGCTCATTTCTTTTCTTTTGCACAGGCAATGGCTTTTCTCCACCTCCAAGGGACTGAGCTCATTTCACTGAAAGCAAGAATGCAACCAGGGTTTTTTTGAGGGAGTTTTTTTTTCTCCTCTCTCTCCCCTATAAAACAAACATCTGCTCCAAATTTTCAGCTCACTCTCTGAGCAAACTCTCTGAATTTTCTGACGTGTTTCAAGGCAAACAGTTCAATTTGAAGCTGGCCTATAATCCCCCAGCACGAAAAAGCAAGAATGCAAGACCCTTTTTTTATTAAAAATAAAGATTCGGTTAACGCAGGAAGTTTAAAAGAAAATAAATGCATAAAAGACAACTGACTTGAGGGATTAGGTCTACTTTGCTCTGGGTGCTTAACAAAAGGAATAGAAAATTACTAGCACTCTTGCTATTGTAGCAGCCAGGCCCTCTGCAGAGTTGATTAGCAAAAAAGAAACTCATTGGTAATTAAAACTGGCTGGAACCCTATGGATAAAAAGCATTAATTGAAAAAAAAGTCTTTTTTTTTTTTTTATTTTTTTTTCCTTAGGCACAAACCAGGATTGCATTTTGCACAGTTTTGAAGAAGTACAGGAGAAGGAGGCAACTGCTTTGGAAAGGGAAAGGCTCCCAAGCCCAGGGGAGCTCACCCCTCCTCCCCAGCCCTCAGCTCATGGAGATTCTCCTCACTCTGGAGTGAGCTGAAGGGCTCAGCGAAGAGCAGGGTCCTGTCCAAGAGAAGAGGCTCTTCATGGCAGCCCAGCTGGCTGGAGGCCCTGCCCTGCCTGCTGCCCAGCCAGAGCTGCTCAGGGAGGGCAGACACGGGGACACACACGGTGTCTTTGTGCAGGGCTGACAAAGTGCCACACAAGGGTCACACAGCAGGGGACCAGGGGAGGGCTGCCACACCAGCCAGGGCTCCCTGCACCTCCTGGCTCATGGGCAGGCAAGGCTGGGCAGCCTCATGGTGGCCAAAGGGGCCAGCTGGTTACCTGTCCACCTACAGCACACGTGGTGATGCCACCCAACCCTTCACAGAACCATTGGGGTAGAAGAAGTCCTCTGAGACCATCCAGTGCAAGCATTAGCCCAGCACTGCCAGGTCCAGCACTGAACCATGTGCCCAGGGGACACATCTGCACAGGCTCCTCCCCAGCCAGCATCCCCCTGCTCCTACCTCCCTGCCCTTAGGAGATGCTGAAGCACAGAGAGGCCTTCGTCCTTACGTGCCAAAAGCTCCTTGCAGAGGCCAGTCAGACCCTGCTGGCTTCAGCAACTTGAAATAAAGGGTGGCACATCACCTCTGGGCACAGCAGCATGGCAGAGTGAGGAACTCACACCAACAGCACCACGCTGCTGAGGCACCAAGGGCACAGAGTGTCCCTGGACCTCCCTCCAGCAGTGGGGTGACCTTCAGCCTGCTCAGGCTCTGCTCCCCTCTAAGCTTCACATCAGTGTGCACAGAAAGCCAAGCACCACCCAAACATTGTTTTTAAGGCAAGGAACTGGCTGCCTGTTGCAACCCCCCAGAGTTCAGTAGAGGTCAGAACTACTGCCAGCTCAGGCCCCACAGATCCTGGGGCAGCAGCTGCTCCACGACACCTCTGACAGTGATGGCAAAGCTCCAAAATGAGCACCAGCACACCAAGGAACGATGGCAGTGGCTGTGCCCAAAGCCTTCTCCTCCTGGTACACTGCAGCTTTAGCCCACCTGCAGATGAGCCAGCTCTGTCCCTTCATGCACTGCCCACCACACAACAGCAGCTGCCCAAGCTGCAGCCATGGGGGCTGTGCTCTTCCCAACACTGTCACCCATGGAGCTAGGCCCCCCATCCTTGCCCACCCCTCTCTGGGACAAATTCACATCTCCTTTCTGCACAACCCAGCAGCAGCAGAGAAAGCAGCACAGACCCTCTACACTTGGTGTCCATGCAGAGACCTCTCCAAGACATGGCCATCCACATGGACACGCCCCGAGCCCAAAACCTCCATGTGTGATATACTGTGGATATTCACCTGTTCTGAAATGGATAAAAACCCAGAATCATTCCTACTTAGACAATTAACGTGTGTCCAGGGTGCTCCAAAACTCCCTGGTGGTCTCCAGCTCCCAGGAAACACAAATACATCCATTAGTGACCCATGAACACACCTCTAAGCCCCCAGACACTGTTTGGTGGAGATGCTCTTCCACGGGAAGGAACATCTCACCTCCTGACAGCTGCCTACTCTCCTCATAGTGCTGGGGCCAAACCAGCACCACCACAAAAAGCAAAACCCAGTCCTCCTACCAGTCCCAGCCTACTGCTCCTCGTGCTGGCATGGCTTGGCATGGGGAGAGCTGAAACCACCCTGCACTGACAGTGATGAGCTCAGCTCCAGATTATTTCCCCCTCTGGTTCTCACCATGGCCATGGCAATGTTGACCTCACGGGGAGGAGCCAGGAGGGGAATACATTGGTGTATTTGCCACACGAAGTGGCACACCTGCCTTTTCCCAGGCATCCTCTTTCTGCCCAGAAGGCACATCCAGATAAAAATGGGGAAGCTGGCCAAGAACCTCGTACTGCTGGCCATCGATCCTGTGGCTTTGCCTTGCCTGCCTAGAAACCCAGTCACTATTTGTGTACACAGGCTGGTATTTCCACCTGGAGCCCCACAGTCCTGTCCAGGAAGTGTTAAAGCAAAGCTCTGCTCCTCAGCCCTGCAAGCTCAGGGTGCTGGGTGACACCAGAGGAGGGGGCTGAGGACAGGGTGAGATGCTCTGGTGAGAGAGGACACCATGCAGAAAGCATCTGGCATCAGAGAGATGGGGCTGGAGATGCAGCAGCTCTTCAGCCCAATGTCCTCTGTGCCCAGCAAGGCCCACCTTGCCCCCAGGAGGGTCACACGTACTGTGGGAACACCACGAGGGAGGGAAGACACACGTGGGGAACCCAGAGCCCAAGGCCACCAGCCAGACAACTTGCCTGGGGCACAGCAGAGAAGCCCCAAGGTATTTTCCTCTGTGGCATTAAAAGAAGCACAATCATCTCAGCCCCTGGGACACTCTCTTTGCTTTGCTCCTGGATGTCTGCACAGCACAAGAATTCCTTGCAATCCTTTGTCATTGTCAGGCCACCAGTTCTGGTACAGAAGCTGAAGTTCTCTAGATTTCCCCCAGGTTAAGGTCCCAGGGACACACCTGGGTCTGTCCTTAGGAGCCACCCCCATGCAGACACCAGTGGGGACCTCTGTCCCTCACAGGCACACGTGGTCTGTAGGCTCTCCCCAGCAAAACCAATGTTTGCTGTGCCTCAGTTTAAGAACAGCTTAAGCCCAGGGTCAATAGAATGCTGCTCTCTCCTCCCTCCCACAGTGCCTCAGAGGCCATTCTGGGAAAGGGACGGGGAAGCCTCACATGCTCATGATGCTAAAGGAGCCCAGGGCTCCCTCCAGATCTGCCTGCAGACACCACAGGGCAGGAGGGAGAGGACTCGAGGGGTCTTAGGGCAAACCAAAGCCCCAAACTGGCATTTTGTGGACCTGCCACAGAGACGTGGCCACCATCTCCAGACCCTTTGCTCATCTAAGCCCCTGGAACAAACAGCATCTCACCTTTCCACCCGGGACCAGCAGCACTTGCCAGGAGAGATGACAACCCCTCCCTGGCCTTGCTGGGCCTCAGGCACATCCCTCGGCAGGGGAGGGCCAGCACCACCTCTCCCACCACCTGGCCTTCGTGCACGTCCCCTCGTCCCTCTTCCTCACGTCCAGCACAGAACAGAAACCCTGTCCTCACACTGGTGCACACGGGGGCGGGAAGGAGAATTTAAGGAAACCTGGGAAACCAACCCCGAGGTTGAGAATGCAGGGCACACCAGATCTCACTCCCCTTCCCACCCATCCTTCTGGTTTTACTCGGGTTTCTTCCTTTCCTCTGTCCTCCTTGTCCCCATCCAGCACGGGAACCCGGGGCTGATGTGCAGAGGGCAGCAGGGAAGAGGACGGAACAACAGAACGATATTTTGGGTCGGTTTTCCTACTTTTTCACCTTTTCCGTTTCGTCTCATCTGTTGCTCCGAGAAAGGGCTCACACTAACCCTGCCTCCTTCCGAGGCTCCCTACAGCCCCCAGCCAAGGCACCACCCGGGAAAACACCTCGTTTATCCCAGGGGAAGTTCGGTGCCGAGCAGGGATGCGGAAAGTTGGGAGGCGGCGCCGGGCGGGGGCGGTGGCGGTCCCGGCCCGCGCATCCCCCGCGCATCCCCCGCGCACCGGGGCCGGCCCCACGCCGGGACCCCGACCCCTCTCCGCCCCCCAGGCTGCCCGCGGGCACGGAGAGCCTCGAGGCTCTTTATCTTTCATTGTTTTTCTCCTCCCTCCTCGCCACCGAGCTCCCGGGAGCGCTCCGGCCCCGCAGCCCGGCCCGAGGGAGCGCAGCCCCTCCGCCGCCGCTCCCCGCCGGGCTCCCCCGCCCCGCACTCACCGGCGCCCTCGACCTTCTCGGAGCCGCGGCTCCAGGTGACCTGCCGCGTCTCCAGCTTCACCTGGAAAGTTTTCCGCTCGGGTCGCTGCGACTTTTTGGAGTAGAAGAGGGTCATGACGGTGCCCACCTCCAGGCTGCGGCAGAGCTGCGCCGCCTCCGCCTCGCTGGGCGCCCCGGGGCCGCCGCCCGGCCCGGCCGCCATCGGCGCGGCGAACAAAGGGGAGCGGGAGAGCCCGAGCCCCGCCGCGCCCCGCGCCGCCGCCGCGGGAGGGGAGAGAGCAGCAGGAGGAGGAGAGGGAGAAGGAGGAGGAGGAGGAGGAGCGAGGAAGGAGGAGGGAGGAAGGAGGGAAGGGGCGGAGCGTTCCCGGCGCGGGGGGCGGGCGCGGGACGCGCGGCGCGGGGGTCCCGGGGGACACGGACCCGGTGCTGCTGGAGGGGCTCGGGGGTCCCCGGGGGGACACGGACCCGGTGCTGCCGGAGGGGCTCGGGGGTCCCCGGGGGGACACGGACCCGGTGCTGCCGGAGGGACTCGGGGGTCCCGGGAGGACACGGACCCGGTGCTGCTGGAGGGGTTCGGGGGTCCCGGGAGGACACGGACCCGGTGCTGCTGGAGGGACTCGGGGGTCCCCGGGAGGACACGCACCCGGTGCTGCTGGGGGGGTTCGGGGGTCCCCGGGAGGACACGCACCCGGTGCTGCTGGAGGGACTCGGGGGTCCCCGGGAGGACACGCACCCGGTGCTGCCGGAGGGGCTTGGGGGTCCCGGGGGGACACGCACCCGGTGCTGCTGGAGGGGCTCGGGGGTCCCGGGGGGACACGCACCCGGTGCTGCTGGAGGGACTCGGGGGTCTCCGGGAGAACACGCACCCGGTGCTGCTGGAGGGGCTCGGGGGTCCCCCGGGGGCCACGCACCCGGTGCTGTTGGAGGGGCTCGGGGGTCCCGGGGGACGCGCACCCGGTGCTGCCAGTGGGGCTCGGGGGTCCCCGGGAGGACACGCATCCGGTGCTGCTGGAGGGGTTCGGGGGTCCCGGGGGACACGCACCCAGTGCTGCCGGCCCAGGGGCCCGGAGCCGGAGCATCCCTGCCCAGGGCCCTGCGGGGCAGGTGGGCCCTTGCGGGGTGCGGGGTGTCAGTGGCACAGACCGCCCAGCACGCCCGGGAACCGCGCGATCCTCCGCACCACGGCACGTCTGGGGCACCGGCGGACTCTGCACCCCATGGCACACTCGGGGGAGCACCCTGCACCCCACAGGTCCCCCGTGTGCCACACAGGATACCTCAGGGCCCCGGCACCCACAGCAGGGTTTGTGTGGGATCCTGGCGTGGCACATGTGCGGTCCCAACACTGCATTAGGCTTTTCCTGGGGACAGACCCCTCCTTACGGCTGCCGCTGGCACCATGGTGTGGGTTCTTGATGAAACCAGGTCTGCTTTTGCTGTAGTTTCCTCCACACAGATGCCACCAGCTGGGTCCGTGCTGGCAGGAAAGTGGGATGGGGCTTGCAGGATGGGCTGTGGCATCCCGCCCCTGGGAGCCGGGGGTCACTGGAGACTCTCCAGCTGCTCTCCGGCCCCACAAAAAACAGGGTTAGAGACCACACAAAAGCTGGGTTAGCGAGGGGATAAGTGGCTGAATTGGGAAGCGTTTTGGTGCAGTTTGCTCCATTCATGTGGTTAAAGCCTGCAATTTCCCTTTTTGTGTGCCACTGACCTTCTTCCCTGTGCCCTCCTTTCCATCGGGGCACCCATGGCACACTGGGTGCTCAGGCTGTCCCATTTATATGTATAAATGTATAAATATGGGTTAATGCTCGGACCTGATGATCTTAGAGGATTTTCCATCTTTATTGATCCTAAGATTTTTTTCTTTTTTCCAAACGTAATGATTCTGTGAACACACACACGTACATACCCATGTGTCCACAGGCCCATGACAAGGCAGGCTGTGTTCAGCAGTCCTTCTCTCACCCCCCAGCTCGTGGCTGGGACTGGGAGGGGCATCATTCTCTAAATGAGGGGCCCATCCCTGAGTAGATCCCACACGTGAGCAGCTCCCTCTGCTTCACCTGCCTCCAGAGGGACGTTCCCCAGCACACACATGTGCACTCACAGCAGGAGCCCTACAGGGTCGTTTAGGATCCTGACTGGTATCTGGGCATCAAACAGGCACAGACAGACACACTGGGGTGAAAGCCTAAACCTGCCCTGGAAGAAATGAGCACTGTAAGGATGCTGGGGGTGTGCTCAGCTGGGCCAGAGCTACCTGAGCCTGTCCCTGGTGCTGGCACAGCTCTCTGGGGCTCATCCTCTCCGGGGTGAGCTGCTGTGGCCACTGGGGAAGTTGCTCCTGGCTTGTGTAATGGCCTCACTTGGGACTGGCAGGAAGCAGCCGGCTCCCAGTGGTCTTAAAATAGCTGAGCATTATGGGCACACCCTTGTTTTTGAGGGCAAAACCTGAGAAGGGAGTGTGGCCACCGAAGAAGCAGAAAAGGTAACTCCCTCGCTCCCAAATATTGCCTGTTCCTGCTGATGGAGAGCACCCAGCAAGGTGTGTCCTCAGCTCTGGAGCTCGAGGTGGCTGGGGCCAGCACATGGAGGATGTGGTTTACAGTGAGCTGTTTGCAATGGATATTTTTTATTTTCCAAGTTTGACTGATCGCCTTTCAGCCTTCCATTAGCTCTCTGTGTCTGAGATGCTGCACGCCAAGGAATTCTGCTGTTTAATTTGACAGCACACCAAATTTGACAGCCTTTGTGTGCCTGCTGCCTGACAGCCCTGTTTGGTGGTCCCAGCTCCTGTACCAGCCAGGCTTTGAGCAACCACCCCCACCCCTCAGGGCAGCAAAAACTTCCATTATATTCCTGTTCTGCTTTTGAAGGATCCCCTGGGTTGCATTCACCGTGTGGCTGTGGAAGCCTGGGGGTTCTGCAATCCACCCCCTTGCAGTTCTCCCACCTCGGGGAAAAGGGGGATTTTACCCTCGGAGTGGCCCCAGCACCTCCCCCTTCACAGTTCCTAAGCACGGGATGCCATCCCCCATATCCTGCAGGATCCATGGAGCAGCTGCATCCTCCCACCAGGAGCAGGCCGGCGGCCAGGTGACCTCTGGCTTAAGGACAGCCCCTGGCATGCTCAAGGCCTGTGGAACAAAATCCAGGGAAGCAGCACTCTGAGGCCACCCCACAGGCCAGCACGGGGGTCCCTGCAGCCCAGCATCCCCCTGACACCTCCCAGTGCCTGGGAAGGGCTGCATCCCTCTCCTGCCCCGGGACCCCAGGCACGGAGAGGAGATGCCCGGCACTCATCCAAACGAGCGGTGTAGTCCTGGGGAGAGATGCCCCTCTCCGGGTTGTTTATTCATTCCTGCCGGCTCTCTGCTGCCTGGGGTGGGTAAAGACAACGCCAGCTGAGAAAATCACCACGGGGGAAGAGCTTCGGCGGTGCTGCGGGGAGCAGGATGTGGAGGGCCCTGGGGGGAGGCGGCGCGGAGCTGCCCGGGCTGGTGTTGGCAGACACAGCGCAGTGTTGTGCCGGGGATGGGAAGCAGACCCGCCCGGGGCGCTGCGGATGCTGGCTCGGTGCCGGCCCGTGCCGGCTCTGCGAGGAGCCGGGCAGAGCCGTGCCCGCAGGCTCTCTGTGCCCGCAGGCTGCCTCCCCCCGCAGCCCCTGCCATCCCAGGCATCGCGAGTTCCCTCTGGATGACAAGAGAGAAACCCACTGCAGCCCCGGGTGGGTCCCTGTCCCCACTCCCCAGCGCTGCGCGGGGAGCACACACTCTTTTAATATCGAATTCACCTGGTTTCAATTTTCAGCCCTGGAATCCTTAAGGCTTCAAGGGGGATGGGTCTGCATCCTGCAGGGTTTTGCAGCTCCTCCTGGCCGCCAGGCCCTGTCCGTGGATGCACAAGATCCAGTTCAAACCCACACTTTGGCCTCTCCACCGGTCCCATCGCTGCTGCCTCAGTTTCCCAAACACAGGAAAGCCAGAGTGGGGTGGTGGCACTGGGAGAGGCGAGCACAGGCGCTGCAGTGCAGGGCTGTGAGACAGGATGTGGCACATTTGTGGCCATTTCTCTGTTTGCACTGTGAGTCAGGGGGGTCTGGGAATTCTCCACGGAAAGCTTGGCGTGTGTGGTCCTCACCCTGCTGTGCCACAGTCAGAACCACCGATTAAAAACCCTCCTCAGCTCCCTGCCCGGGACACAGCCTGTGCTCCCCAGAGCTGGGAGGGAGCTGGGTGCATTTTCAGGGTGGGTTTTGCACCAACATCCTCCTCCTGGCTGACAGAGAGGCACAGCACGCTCCAGCCTGGCCTCGCACTCCCAGGCCGAGCACAGAGCTCCCAGCCTGGCCACAGCAGCCCACCATGCCCAGGGAGGGGATCTGCCAGCACTGCTGGGCTGGGGGACCCCTCTGTGAGAGAACATCCCTTCCCACTGCATTCCACACAGTTCCCTGCTCCGTGGTGTAAGATACTGGAATTTGTAAGGTCTGGGATAACTGGGCCAGGGCTGCAGGCGGGAAGGAGGGCTGTATAAATAGAAATGATATTTTTACAGGCTGCATTGTTCAGGCACGGGCAGGTCGGGAGCACAATGAGCCCCTTTCCTTCTCTGCTGGCATTTTCACCGCTGCACCTTGGAAAGGCCCCAGAGAGCAAACGGCAGCTCCTGCCAAACTCCGGGGTTGTGCAGCCACAACAAAGCGCCTGGAAGATCGCAGCCAGCAGCAGGAAGCCCTGCTCAGGGCTGCCTGCCCAGAGGCTCCTCAGCTGGCTGAGCCTGACCCCACAGCCACCCTCGGGGCTCTGGGAGCCCACCCCAGCTCTGGGGTCACAGGGAGGTGCTTGCAGAGGAGCCAGGGCCGTGTCTGCTCCACAACCCCCAAGGACACCAGGCCAGGGCTGCTCCCAGTGCCAGGGAGGAGAATGCATCCATCAGCCCCATCACCCGTGTCCTTGCCCAGCCTCCTGCCCTTCCCAGCCGTGCAAGGGAAGGAGCTGCTCTCCCTCCATCCTGCTCTGGGCAGAGGGCTGGGGCTGCATAAAACCCAGCAGAGAGACCAGGAAGAGCAGCTCTGTTGTCACTGCATCCCCCTGCTCCTGCTCTCTGCTCTCCTGGGCAGGGCTTTTCCCAGGACAAAGCCAACTGCATGGAAAGCCACAGCGACCACAGAGGGTGCAGCACAACCACTGCAAGGCAGGGATGGGCCACATCCTTCAGGGAATTCCTGCTGGGGCTGGGAACAGGAATTGCACCCCACCATCTCCCCCAGCCCACGTGCAGGGCCGGAGGTGAAAGAACACAGGGACACCAACACTCAGTTAAGTTGTAGGAATTTATTTTAAATAACCTACAGTTGATTAAAAGGGAATTCATGATAAAAATAGAAGATACTTGTTGAGGAAAGGCTGCAGGAAATGGGCTTGCACACACACTACGCTAACAATGCCTCTAAGACTAATGATTATAGCAAAAAAAGGTTTCACATTAAAATTCTGCTTTTTAATTTTTAAAATTTTTTTACACAATTACAAAAGAAAAAAATAAAAGCCCTAAAATCTTGATTATTTTCCTTTTTGGACCAATGCTCATTTCCCTCGAAATTTTATTGACCTGTGAAACTTCTTTTTACACAATAAAATCTTTCAAGTAAAAGAGGGGAATGGGGCTTAGAAAAAAAGGAGGGGGGGAAAGGTAAAACAGTCTGACAAACCTAAAAAGTAGACAATTCTTGGAAGTGTACAGAGCATGTTCAGAACAAAGGGTGATGGGAATGTCATTTGTTTCCAATTTCACTTGTCCTCAAATTCCACACACATCTTTCCATCACACGGCCCCCTCCCCCCACCCACTCCCCCAAACCTAGACGATCTTTAAGATCATAAAGAAAGAAAACTGTTTAAATATTTTAAAATAATTAAAAAGAAATAAAAATTCACATTTAAAATAGGAACACTCAAGTCAGGAGGCCGATTTCCCATCATGATTTGCTCTGAACAAATGTGGTGGATATTTGTAAAACATGTTTCCAATGCCACGACTGTTTCAAGTGACAAATTGAAAAAGATTTGGGTATTTCCATGACTATAGTGACAGCTGTAACAGGTGCGTTGGGTTCCTTAAGTTTTGTTTATTTGTTAAATTCTGAAATGGGGCGGGAGGGGGAGGGGAAGGGCAGGGGTTAAGGAGTCCATTTTCTATTAAAATATAGAAGTTATTGCAAAACCCTAACTGTAAAAACGCACCAATATAATTGGATTTTGTATACAGTAGCTAAAGATTCCCACGCTCTCAGTGTGATGGTGAATTTGCCTGGCGGAAGGTTGACAAATCCCCCATCCACTTGCCCTGCCTCAAGAGAAAAACCACACAAACCAGACAGCTAGAATTTGGATCTCTGAAACATTTTTAAATAAGTTGTCCATAGGACAACTGGCTCAGCTCCTTTAAGATATTTCCAGGTTATGCTTTCTGCAAGGTGTTGGCTGTTTTATCTGATGCTCACTTGCCCCTTTTCCTCCCCCTTCCCCAGCATCCAAGGACAAGTAAGGCTCACAGTTTATCAATCTCCCTAAAAACCAGGCTACTCCCTTTTCCCATAAAATTCAGCTCAATAAAAACAGGTTAAAACTCATAGTCTTCCTCTGCCATGTCGATAGCCCAGGCAAATTTCTCTCGCTGGGTTTTGTTATATATCTTCTCTATAGGAATTCCCCACTTCTTACACCTGCAGGAGAGGAGATGCTGTTAGAGTCAGGAATAAAAGGAAGGCCAGAGACCCTGCCTTGCTGCTATGTGGGGGGACAAGACAGAGGTGAAGGGTTGGGCTGGATCACCCCAGCACACCCCAGGCAGGTGCTTACCAAGCAACAGAGATCCTGGGATCCAGATAGTTGAGTTTGGAGGTGCCCAAAGCAATCTGCTTGTTCTCCTCCCTATCTGTAGCCTGAACCTCCAGCTTCATCAGTTGCTCCTCGATCCTCTGCACTGCTTTCTTCTTGCTCTCCACTGTCCTGGGGTGGCAAAGAACAAAGCCCTGAGTTCCTAATGCCCTGCCAGCACTGTGGGAACTCAAAGAGACTCTGCTCAAGGTAAGCAATGGCACCAGCCACACAGGGCAGCTGTGTCAGCACAGATGGTGACAACACACTCAGCACATGCAATTAAGAACTGACATTTTCCAAGAGGCAGAGCAGGAATCTTAAGCAGCAGTTTTGTTTTAAAGGGTTGGAAGCAACAGCCTGAACTGTTCTGATGCTACACCCACCCCACAGCAGCCCATCCACCCCTCAGTAAGTCATGCTGTGATGCTGCTTCCAGAGCTCCTGGAACTCAGCTCCCCGGGGCTGCTCTGCAGAGCCCACAGGGAGCCCCAGCACACAGTCTGTGCCCAGGGCTTCCAGCAGGAGTGTGGAGCTCAGGGAGGTGCCTGTGCAGTTAATGAACTGTGCCAGGCCTGGCTCCCCAGGCACAGAGCACTGCTGCACACTGGTCCTGGGCAGCAGCAGGGTGGGTGAGCACTGGCTCAGCCCCCAGGGCTGGGCAGGAGTGACCATGGCAGCATCAGACCACCCTGCAGGTGGCTGTTTCTCCATGCACAGGACGAAAAGGGCAAAAGAAAGCCTTCCCAAATCACAGGCCAGGGAAGTGGAATACAGGGTGAAGGCCCCCT
Organism: Phylloscopus whistleri; assembly: GCA_017589585.1. Lineage (NCBI taxonomy): Eukaryota > Metazoa > Chordata > Aves > Passeriformes > Phylloscopidae > Phylloscopus > Phylloscopus whistleri. The sequence continues at coordinate 423,370 of JADMLD010000992.1, forward strand.
TCTGGAAGCACTGCACAGCCCAGTAACACCAGCCTTACTTTTTAGACTTCTCATCCCTCCGGACCTTGGCATCAGCTTTGGCGCTTTTCAGTTCCCTCCTGGCATCAGCTAATTGCTCCTTCTTGGCATCGATCTAGGAGAGGCAAAACCACATGGCAGCACTGAGAACAAGCTGCTGAGAGCTGTGTCACTCACCTCTGGGCACCCCATGACCCAGGAAACCAGTTTGTGACCATGTTCAGAATGTACCAGCAGTCAGATCTGCTCCTGCAGAGCAATCAGGCCACTGCCCACTGCACAGCCAAGTGTGGTGAGATATCCCCCTCAGAAAACAGGGCCTCACTCATTTCCAAAGACAACTGGGAGCTTTCTCACACAGCTACAACCATGCAGGCCTAGGAATTGGCCTGGTCTGGCCTGGCCAACAAAACCCTCCTGGCAGCTTGTCAGCCTTCAGTGCATCCCACCACTAGCAGCTCTCTGATGGCTACATGGAAGGATGATCCCTGATCCCTCAGCAGGAATCAGCCCCAAATCCTGCACACTGAAAGGTGTTAACACTTCAGGCAATTCTTCAGTACACTTGGGATTCAGGGAGATCCAGCATTTTGCAGCCCCTCCACTCCCCTAAAACATTCCCAAGCTCTAGGATCTAGGGTGAAGGCAGCCATGTTAGGTGTTATGGAAGCAGGGGACACTGCAGTGCCAAACCAGAACTCCTTATTGTGAAGGTTATTCTAAAGCCAGACCAGGAACAGACCTAACCCCTTTGGACCTCATGGCCTTCACCAGAAACAATCTGCAAAGGAAGAGGTCAAGTGAGAGGGGCATAATGTACTGTGTACACACTGACAGTGGCCTGGGATTCACACAACGGGGTGGGTGCCCACTCCAGGCTCTTTAGGGGACACAGATCAGAGCCAGACTCTGCTGCTCTCAAGTTTCAATGGCAGCAGAACACACAGCTATAGGATGAAGGGCAGAAAAAGGGTCTGGTCTTGTTCTTTACAGGTAAAAGACAACTCAGAGAACCCCTTCCAGCCCACTGCTCATCTCTGAGCAGGCCTGTCTCTGATGCACACCACCACCTCCTGACAGGGAACAGCAGGCCCTGCTTTCACCCCAAGGGAAAGGAATGCTGCCCCCTGAGGTGCAGCACTCAGAGCCCTGCTGCCCCAGGGCTGGGCAGGGGGAGGTACCTTGCTCTGCAGGTTCATCATGGACTTCTCGAAGGTTTTGGGCGGAGCTCTCTGGTGGTTACACAGAATGGCCACCGCTCTGTTGGCACGGTTGTAGGAGAGGATCTTTGCTGGGATGTTGTCATCCGCTGTGAAGGACAGGAGAGTGGTCAACAACTGAGCTCTCCAGGGTGTGGTGCCCCAGCCAGGGTCCCACAGCCACTGCAGAACCAAACTTCCCTTCCTATGTCCAGTCTCAACACTGCACTCCAGCTACAGTCCCAAGCCAGGCCACTCCCAGCCCAGCCCCTAACTCCTTCTGGATGTTTCTCACCATCACTGACACCATCTCACCTCCACAGAGGGGAAGTACAGCCAGAGCAGGGGACAGCAGGACCACCCTGCCCACTTGGCAAAGCTGCAACGTGCAAGGCAGCACTGCTCACAGGGGTTGTGGATGAGCAGCCAAGAAACACGGGGCTGTTACACGTGCATCTGTCTTGCCTGTCATCTACAGCACCTTACAACTAACAGAAGCAAACAAGATTTGGCAAAGGATAGGCATAACCTGGAAAGCACACCCTGGTGTGCTCACAAGTCAGTTCTGTTCTGCCCCAGTGCTGAGCTGCTCAACTACCCCAAAAGATTGTCTCGACAGCAGATTTTTGGTCAGACCTCAGCTGCCTGACATTTGCACTGGGAGAACTGCAACAAGGAAGTGGTGAACAGATACATGACTTGTGGCTCAGCCAAGGAAGCCAGATCTGTATTGCAGGCTAAGATCTGTTCCCCTCACAGCTTCAGACTTACGATTAGTGAGCTCCTTGAGCTGCTGCTGTAGCGTGATGGAGGCATTGTAAGTACGGAATACCTTGGCTGTCAGTCCCTCCATAAGGTCTTGAAGGTGTTTATTTAAGATACTGGTCTAAAGAAGCAGAAAAGGAGATGACAGTGAGCACTAGGAATGAGCACAGTTTATGAAACCTCTGGATCCACAGCTGACACAGAGGTGCACAGCTCATGGCTGAGGCCTGGTGTACTCAGACCTGACCACAACAGAATGGCCACAGCATTACTGAAACCACAGCAAAAGTGAACAAAGAACCAACAAGTACTAAACTGTTAACAAGTACCACAAGTGGCCAAAAAGGATTGCTTTGGTGTGGAGGTTTTGGTTTCCAGCAACAATAAACATGCCTGGACCACCACAGTGCTCCCACAGAGCCAAGTGTGCAGACAGGGATGGCACGTGAAAATCTGTCACCTCACACATTCATTGTCTCTGAACTCTGAAAAAACCTCCCCAGGTCAGGGCCAGGCAGGCTCACCAGGACCAGGGCCCATCGCTTTGGGAACCTGTGGACAATTCAGACACCAGACTGAGCCAGACTCTCACTGCTTTGAGGCTGCTCTGGAAGGAAATTTCCACTGAAACCATTTCTGGAACAGAGCAGCTGTTACTGCCTGGTGCAGAGCAAGCCTGCTCAGGGTGCTCCAGCACCCTCACCATGAACTGTGTGCTTACATTGAGGCGGTCAAAGAGGTCATCCTCAGGCTGCTTGTTCTCCATGAACAGCTGAAGATTCTTAAACACCTGCAGGAAAAGAAAACCAGGAATGTCAGGCACACAGAGCAGACAGCACTGGGCAGTGCTAAGTTGTATGAAAGCAGGAATGCCAGGGAGCCATTAAACTGCTCTCAGGGAACAGTGATGATGCTGGATGATACTTCCCAGCAGGCAAAGCCCCATCTCTCAATGCAATGCTTGTGCTGCAGGTTCCTCCCCAGCAACTGCAGTCCTGAGCCTTCAATGCCCTCTCATCCTCTGGATCAGAATTACAGTCAGGAGACTTAACTGCTCTGGTGTAGCTGACTAACAGAGAAAGAGACCCCAAAGCTACTGCCTTTTCCTTACTCTCCCATTATTACTCTAGCTCAAGAGACCTCTGAGCCATTTCCCATGGATTGAAGCTCCAAGAAACCAACCCTCCTCACTGCTGCATTGTTTAATACAATTTCATCCCAAACATGTCTCACTGGGGTAGGAGAATAATCAAAGCATCTTTGATTATAACAGAGACCACAAATCCCAGCTCTGCGTGCTCCAATTCTCCAGCTTCTCAACAGCACACATTCTTCTACAGACACCCAATACACAAAGATTTCTAGTTCCACAATAATCAACTCCCCATTTTAAGCACTGAAAAAATACCAACAGATAGCAATAAATTTAAATAGAAAAATATATTTTCTTCTTTACACAGGAACCAAGAATTCCAGCACACATTAATTTCTAGAGTAGCTGTTGTTTGGTTTTTTTTTTTCAGTTGTTTTGCTCCTCAAGGGGCCAACATTTACTGCTGACTGTCATGACAATTACCACAGTATTATGCACAGGGTATCTAACTCAGACCACAGAGCTGTGGGCCAGATGCAAAGCTGTTACACCCACAAAAACATTTTGGATAGTGCCCTCCAGGTGCACGCTGCTGGACAGGGATTGATTCTGAACTGAGGCCAAAATCACAGCAAATTTGAACCTGGTGATGACAGAAATAAAAGAATTGACACGGCCAAGAAGTCTTGGCTGGCAGACACCCAAGTGCACAGGCCAGAGGTATCAGTGCAGCTTCTCCATGGGCTCTGGAGCAGCCAAGGTCAAGATCTGTGAGGGCTCAGCTCCAACATGACCCAAACACTGTGACAGAGGTGTCTATTATCAAAGCCCCAATCAAACTGCTGCTCTGCCAGCACCAGCAGTATTTCAGAACCGTTTATGCTGTTGTCACACAGGCCTGCAACTCCACCATCTACAGGTGACAACACCAACTCTGATGATGAGAATGAGACCCAGGGAGCTTGCCTAACACAGCTGTTACAGTGGTTATGTCAACTCCTCACACAGGGAAGAGCTGCAAGATGTCTGAACATCTCCTCTGCTGGGCAGTGTCACACCACAAGGATGTCACAGTAACTGACTTATTTTCTGGCTCAGTATCTGAGCAGTGATGAAGCAGCCTGTTAATGCCATGCAGACTGTGCTGAGCACATCTCTGTGCTGCTCAGTCTGTGTATGTGCTCGTGCAGGTGCCTTACCCTCTTCTCCACAGGGACTTTGTTGTAGTATCGGATGGAGTCCTTCCCCAGGAAGTCGAACTCAACCACGTATTCCTGCCCATCCAGCTCAGGGTGCAGCTTGATGTGCTCTACTCTCAGAGAGCAGCAGCCCACCGTGTCAGCTGTCTCTCCTTCTTCTTTTTCATTACCAGCTCTCAGGGCAAGCTACATTTATATCAAGAGAAGAGAGGTAAGGAGTTCAAACTGTCCCCAGGACAGAGATGCTGCAAACCTTCAGATACTGGCACAGAACCAGCAGTGTCCAGAGGAGAGTACGTCTTTTTTTTTTTTAAGAGATTAAGCCAGGATGCTTTACCAGCTTTTGCTCATTAGGTAACTCAAACTGAGGCAGTTCTGACTAACGGAAATTAATTTCAGAAAGTGTGGCAGTTTTTTAAAAATCAAATTGACTTCCATGTGAACTCTGCTTGAAACAATTCATATGGTTCAGTTGTTCATCTTCTGTGATCCTACCTATTCACTGCACACTAAATACATTTCAAATAGCATACAGGTTATGTAAATATTGGCTTGTATAAATTATCTAAAGGCTACATTTGGCTGCATAAAAACACATGTTTTAATAGTGCTGGCTAAAACAACTCCTGACTTTTGAAATCTTCAGTGGTCATATGAAACCACAATTATTCACATTAAGGTTCCCTGGTTTACATCACACAATTTTGAACAAAACATGTTAATTTAGTTAGTCAAGACACCATATGCTACTGGGGAACAGCTCTCTGGGAACTGGTTTTATGTTGCTTTAAATGCATCAACACAACTGCAGTTTTCTCTATGCCGCGGTGAAAAAATTAGCATAATTACAAAACCTCACAACTGTGACCTCATACTGAAGAGGTGACAAACCAGCAGAAATTCCCAGCAGGAAAACTAAACCAGCTGGAAACAAAAGGCCCACACAAACTTCCCAGTAATCCAACTGGGTGATTCTGGAACCAGGCTGTGAGCTTTGCCTGAACTAAACAATGCAGCCTGAAATAGCCGTGTTTAGTACAATGGTTTATTGCTCTGGATTCCAGGTACTGGGAAGGAAAAGGAGCCTGCCCACCAGGAAGTCTCAGGAGACCTCAGTAAGTGGGCTCAATTCTGCCTTCAAGACAAACACAGAGCATTCCCAAGTATCCCCAGCAGGACAGGGAAGGAGGCTCACCTTATCAATGAAGTACAGTGCCACAGCCCTCTGCCGTACTTTCATCTCTTTGGATTTCCAGTCTTCTCGGTATTGATTCCGGATTTTATCTACACACTTCTTCAACCTCCGAGCTGTCTCGTACTTCTGCCAGTCCTTCTCACCCTGCAGGGAAGTTGGAACAGAGTCAGCACCACGGAGCAGGCAGAGGACCAGCTCCAATCTGCATCTCAAGGTTGTGCAAGCCCGTGCGTGGCAAACGGTCTCGCTGTACAAAAGCACTGAGATGCTGCTGCTGCACAGCTCAGCCTCACGCTGTGCTGCCACACAGCTGCAGGTCATTCAGATTTCCATGATATTAAATACTTCCATGGAAGCAGCTAGGGAGTGGCACAAAAGACACATCTTCCCTGCTCCTCGAAATACAAATGGTTTCCTTTGCTTTATTCGGATGGCACTTATGTTCTTTCAGCTGTGTAATTAAATACCCATAAAAGGCAAAAGCCACATCAACAGTTCATCATCGTTATTATATATTCAAGACACAGCAAAAAGAGGGCAGGAATTCACAAGGAATAGAGATATTTTTCCTCCTGTATTTGTAGGACAAACTCCTTGTTTCCAATCCAGGAAAAAATCTCTCAGAAAAAGACTTCATGAAAGGAGATTAAATTCTTGCTTTTATGGACTTGATCCACAGACTGGGTATTTGCTCCCACAGCAGGAGTTTGTTTTTCTTCAGTCATGAGCTCCTTACCAGCCTTCTCAGCCAGGAGCCTGGCTGGGTTTTTAATTTTACAAACAACTAATTAACAACCCATGGTTAGAACTTCACTACAATACCAGCCAGGGGAATTTAAGGCCAAATGTATGTGAAATATCCAGCAGAGCAAGACCATTCTTGGATAAATTGCTTCCTTTTAGGTTTACAAAGGTTAAAGGATTCCTACAAGAAATGACACAAAGCTTTTCAGGAGACATTTTCCAGATTTCACCTGCTCTCCTGGGCAGTAACTGTATCCTCTCCTTTCAAGGGGCAGCAGAGGCAGAGAAGCTTCTCTATGTTTTTCAACCACTGTAGGATCAAACAGCCAGGTAGCTTTACCTCCTGTCTCTTTCCTAACCAGGAGCTACATTTGCTTCTTGGAAACATGACCAGGAAGATTGCTTTGGTTTTGTTTTGTTTTTTCCAACTGGATCTTTACCTTAATTCTTGAGCTAGGGTTCAACATGATGTATTTGATGGAACCTTGGATGTTCTCAGTCCATGACACCAGCCAGGTCACCTTGTTATCATGCCTGACCTCCTTCCATTTGTGTCCTGGTGGAGGGGCAGGGATTTTGGAATCCCTACAGAGAATTAGAAAACAGGTGATAAAAGCTATTTAAAGAAAATCCCACCAGCATCAAAACAGAGAAGGTAATAAACACCATTACACAAAGAAAGTGCAGGGAAAGGAACTGAGACCACAGAAGTGCTTTATCTCCACAAACAGGAAACCAAATAAATGGAAATGAACGAAGATCAGGAATGTAACTGCTACCAACATGTACCTGCTGAAGAATTCTACTGTAGGTGGGACACGTTGCTAGGACCAGTTTTGATTTGTGAACACTGCAATAGTGTGGACACTTAGGAGGACTAGAGAGATGGAAGAGAAGCCCACCAAACCTTTGCCTTCAACATCAAGGAAGACAAGGTACGGTGACCTATGTACAAGAAAATTATTTTCTGGAAATACTAGCAGGAAAAGCAGTTTTAGACAGATGTAGGCTGTAGGCATGAGGAAGAAAACATGCTGAAAAAGTTGTACATGAAAGCCATGATTGCCTTGCTCAGTCTTTGCTTGTATGACTCAGTTGCTCATCCACATGAGAACAAGATAAGCTGCATCCCTAATTCTCTGTGTTTGAGTATCAGACTTATAGGGGGTTTTAAAACACGAGCTCTAGGAAGCCAAGCCAAGGTGTGAAGCAGGCAGTGCTCACTTGCTGCAGTTGATGATGATGTCTTCGGGCATGATGCGTCTCTTCAACATCCCCATCTTGGGATGGTTCCCACGACCTCGGAACAGACCTGGGGGTTCAATCTTAAAGTTGGCAATCCTCTCCTTGTGGTTGTCCATCACACAGTAACCATACTCCTTCAATAGCCGCTCGTTCTCCTCTTTGATTTTCTGGGAAAAGCCAGAAGCAAAGATGATAGAGCACAGGCAGCACCACACGCACCTTTATATGCCAAGACTTGAAAAAGTTTTATATTTGCACCACACTAATGCTGAAGACCCAACCAAAAACCAGATCCCCGTCATGGGAAGTGTACCAGACTGGCCAGAAAAGCATCCATAAAATGCACACAGCACAAACAAACTGGAAAAAGGGAAAGAACGTGTGGAAACTCTCTGAAAAGTTGTATTTGAAGGAAACAAATCAGTGCTGGTGAAGGCAGCTACAATTCTGCCACAATAGAGGCGTGCATCTCCATCCATGTATGTCAGCTTCAAGGGTCCCCCCAGCACAGTACTGCTACTTTATATTTTATACTGAGCATTTGACATCCACTGGACTTCCTATCTTGTTGTTTATGTATAAAAATTCTGTGTATAAAAGACTTCTGTGTTTGAACTCAGCATTGGAAAGCAGGCAAAGGAATGTCTCCAGGCTGCTGCATGTCAAGCCTGTGTCAGCAAATGGTTTCACAAGCAGAACACAGTCTTCTAAGAAAAAATGTGCTGAGATTTCACTGCATACTTCTGTGCCTGAACTCTAATTATATAGAAGGAAAAATAAAAACATTGCAGCTGAAAATAAAACATCTGACCCACAGACAGCACTGCTGCACCAGCTAAGAAACAGAAAAAGCCACTTCTGCTCCATTTTAAGAACTATCATGGACAGGAACTGAAGGGCTCACCCACATTTATCAAACAGAAACAGCAGGAAGACAAGGGCTCTCCATTTTGATGGGAACCCTCTGATCCCAAAGGCTGTAATTCCAAGCTGCCAGGCCCCTCATTCAAAGGACAACTACTACAGCATTGCAGAAGATCAGCTGAGAACTTGGGGGAAAGTTTCCACCTTCCAACATCCATTGCAGTTAACTTAATTCTTGACCTACAAGACACTGTAGCCATGCTACTGGATAATAAAGTTCATTTCTTATTCAAAAAACCAGCATTACTTGATGTTTAAGTTTTCTTCCCTCATTTCATTCACTAATGGCATTGCTGCATCCTTTCCACCATTCTGATCTTTGCCATCCTTAACTGAGTATCCACTGCTCATTATTTCCCAGGGACCAATGAACCCAGAGGCAGCACCTCTGATTCTCTTTATTAACTTAAGCAGTTACTTAACTTTACTTAAGCACTTACTTAGTTAACTTTATTTCCCTAAGCAGGATCAGCCCCATCAATATCCTTTCAAGTCAGGATGAAGACTGAGCTGTAAACACAGTGCTCTGCCCTACCTGAGCTGCACAGTGCAGACTCCCACAGTTCACATGAAAGCCATACTCTGAGAGCTGGTGAAAAACACTGACGTGTGCACAGCCAGGAGAATGACTGCACAAAGATGTTTACAACCATGAAATCTCCTAGAATTCCCGCTGGTACCTGTTTCTCCTCCTTGGACATCTGTTTCCTAGCTTCTGACTGAGCTTTGAAATACTGGCTCATGTGGGTGAAGTCACACTTGCTGAGGTTGGTGATAGTGCTCTTCTCTTCAGAGGTCATTTCCTTGCAGAAAGAAAGCAGTGCTTTAAGTTTCCACACACACCAAGTTTTCATGCACAGCAGGGCTTACCCTGCTCCAGGCAGCCTAAACAGGAACAACAGGCAGGTTCTCACAATAACCCCCCAGGAATCCCCAAATTCTTGCACAGGCTCACTCCAGCTGAGGTCAAAGAGGAAAGGAAAAGAGCATATCCTATGGAGCACTGGCCTTGCAGGGTTCTGACCTCCCCAGGCACTCCCACACCCTGACTGGGCCTGCTGAGGGATGGGGAGAAAATCCCAGAAACATATCCAGAAAACTGCATCAAACTAACCTAAAGGTTTGCTGTTAGAGCTGATGACTGAGGTGAGCACCTCTGTTTTAGTTCTTTGGAAGGGGTTTCCTTCTAGTAAATCTGGTCCTTACACAAGGCATATAACAGGCAAGTCAGCTACACCCCATCATGCTGCAACACAGAAACCTGAGTTTGCTGGTTTACAAAGGCATTTATGGTAGGGTCCCTCCTGGTGAAATTACAGGATAAATGGGAAACTTCACAGCTACAGTCTGAGGCAGTTTTAGTTGCCTCAAGCCAACTTTTGTGTGCATGGAACAGCAGCCCCTTCTCACTGGTCAGTGCTGAGGAGACACTGGCCATGTCCACTGCAGCCCAGGACTCTGTGCATACCTTTCTCCAGTCCTTGAAGAAGTTTTTCCTGAAGATCTCCTTTGTAGTGTACTCATGATCAAGCATTTTTGCAAAGAATGTGGCAACTTCTTCTGCTTTGGTACTCAGCTTCATGACTTTACCTACAAAGAAAGGTTTTCTTCTTAAAGAAAATGGTAAACAGGAATCAAAGTCATAAAGAGAACATAGTAACTACCCTAAAGGATTATATTTTTACTACAGAGAAGTTTGTCTTAAAAAGTTACATAATACAGCAACTTGAATGGACAAAGGAAACAAAGGAGCACAATTGCTTGACTTCCACCACAAACATTGTGAAAAAAAGTTTCCTCTGGAATCTAAACATTCAAGAAGGCAACAGCAATCTGATGTGAGGCAGGTCTGGGCTGCAGGGCAGGAAGGGGAAAAGGCCTGCTGCAGGAAACCCTCTGCTGAGCCACCCCCGTGCTGGGTGTGCTCCTGGGGAGACACTGCTGTTTGATGTCAAAGAGGCAGGGATTCTATTAAATTTCATATTCCAGCACTCAAACATGTGGGAGATACAGTCCCAGTACACCTTTTCAATGCACAGACAGACTCCACCTTGGAACACCCCTTCCAGCCTTCAGCTGTTTCTAGGCAGGAAGAGCCCTTCCTCTGGATACACTACAAATAGGCTGGAAAGAGGTGCCAAATATTGAACTCCTTCACTGCAAGGGAATGTCAGGGTTCTGCTAATTGTTCCCTCTGCTGTGGGGATGCACTCCTGCAGCTCCAAAGCAGGCTCAAAAGCCAGCTGTTTTTAAGAAAGACTGAGCTGTCAGTGAATGGAGGGGTCACATTCCAGCTTCTCTGCATGACTGCAGCACAAAGTGGATTTGCTGCAAGGGAAGACTGCAACACAAGGGAAAAGAGGCTGCAGCAGCATCGAGGCTGTGGATTCCACATCTCACATTCCTATCGAGCGTTTTTTGGTCCTGACTGCATTCCTGATGAAACGTGGGGTGCCAGTGATCCCTCTGAAGGATTCTGCATGCAGCTCACATCTCCAGCTAGTTTAGTTGCAAGAAACATTTGAAGTTCCAATGGTTGGCAGACAGTCAATACCTGGGGATTTTCAACAACCATTTTACTGCACAAAAGTGAACACAAGAAACTGTTCAATCCGTGCTCTTGGAAAAAGAAATACCACGCTTTGGATTTACTACATATTTTCAAAAGTTGCATCATCTCTAAAATTAAATCATGGGAGTCAGCTATAAAGCCTTAAGATCTATAAACCCTCGTAAAACAGGACTTAGCAAAAGGTCCTCCCAATGATCTGAGAATATTCCACAATTAAATTAAACCAACAGTAACTCTGCCAATTTTTAAGCTGTAACCTAAAATACAGCATTTGTTTGCTTATAACAGGAAATGGGGGAAGGGAGAGACAGCAAGGGAAACTGTTTTTCCAGGCTGCAATTTCAGCTTGACAGAGGCTGTGGAGTCAGTAACATGTTATGGGGCTAAAATGTCTGCTGTTTTTCCCAGTTAGCTGAAGGCTCAGTCACCTTTATCTAATCACTTTAGAACATATTTCATTGGACACAATTTCCTTTTTTTTCCACCCAGGTTTGAAAAGGCTCTCAGTGACAAAGCTGGTAAAGAAGGGATTTATTCCAAAGGCATGAACTGGAATTTCAAAACTGAAAACCAGAGAGCAACCAGGGGACACAACAAGCAGAAGAAACCCCATGGCCATGACTGCGAGTGCCACCAGCCACACTCTGACCTTGCCCCACCTACAGAAAAACAAGTTTGAGCCACCTCTGGACCATGAGCAGCGACTGGTTAACCCACAGGCACTGAGAAAGGATGGCTTTGGCATTCCAAGCTCCTTCCCTGAGTCGGTATTGCAGACACCTCCAAGAGCCCCAGGCAGTTGTGATGTGAGATGAAAGCAGGCAGTGAGTCCCCGGGCCAGGGACAGACTCCTCCGGTGTGAGCCGGCTGCTGGCCAGCCACAGCCTCATTACTGGGCTCTACAAATCACCCTGGGATAATCTTGCAATGAGACAATGCCTTGTGAGCACAGACAGAGGCTCTCAGCAGCTGCTGTGTAAATCAGACATCTGATTTTTTGCCTAGTTTCTCAAGGAAGGCTTACGGGATGTCTTTATTTGCCAGACCCCCTCTCCCTGCCCGGTCCATGACTGTTGAGCTTATTGATGAATTTCTGTGATGACAGAGGCAGAAGCTGCAAAAATCCCTGCAGAGGCTCTGTGAATTAGATGGCTGGAGGACGAGGAGCTTATTGCTGTCTGCACCAAGGGATAGCACAGTGCAATTCTGCCCCTCCCCTCCTCCAGACAGCAGGAGAGATCATGCATTTTTCAATACAGGGAAACAACTTCCAAGTTTGTATCAAGTTCTTACCAAACCCTAAGAAAGAAGGCTGCAGACATCCTGGATCACTGTGCTAATGGCTTGGAGATGGCCTTTAATTTGCTACAGCATGTTTGTTTCACTACTTTGCTGCTGCAAATGTAATGCCACCTATTCCTCAGTATTTAAAAACACTGTGTCATGTCACATGAAAACAGCACGTTGCTCCTGGAAGGGTTCCATGTGCAGATGTCCCCATCACCAAAAATTACATTTTTATCCAATCAAATACCTCCCACTTAATTCAATCCTGGGTTAATTTGATCCTTCATTTAACATGATCACAGGACTAAAAGGAAACACAGGTCATCAAGTCCAGGCTCCAACAGGCATCACATCATATAATCCCTTCCACATGAGCCTCCACCAGCCAGGCAGCCCAGGATACTTGAATCCCACACCAGGCAGTTCTACCACACGCAGTGCTCAGGGAATGGGACCATGACTCACATGAGAGGGCTGTGTCCTGGACACCAGGGTCATCCCTTTCATTCCTACAAGATCCTGATCATCTGTACCTAAATTCAATTGTCTTTGATTTTGCTCGTGCCACCAAATGATGATGAATTTCACCAAAGATGATGGAATTTGCAATTCTTAATGTTCAGGAAAACAAGAGCAAGCCTAAAGAGGACCAGAGACGAGGCAGCTACAATTACACACTCCACTGGTCACTGCTACTCTGAGGCATCAGACACCCTCGTTCTGCCAGGGAACCTGAGAGATTCACCATAATAAGGGACTGAGAGCAGGTTCATCCCTGTGTCACTTCAGTGAGCAGAATTCAGCAGGCTTGGGTCAACTCCTTTTCTTCCACAGACCTCACTTTGCTGCTGAGGAGCTGATTTAAGTGAACCACTAAAGCACAACCACCTCCTCAGTCCCCAGAAGAACACTGCAATACCCTGAGATGTTTATTTCTCTTCCTAGCAAGTAGAAACACAGATTAACTCACCATCATAATAAAACTTGACATTTTCAGGCAGAGGTTCATATGGTGGAGCAAATACAGGACCTTTGTGCTCTAGGAACTTCCATTTAATGCCTTCAGGGTAGCGCTCTTCTTCCCACCTTCAAGAAAGAAATATGAACCAATACAATTTTAAGCTCCCAATCTTCATTTTATTACTGTGTATGTATGAGAGTATGCTAAACCAGCAAGAAATCACTGCTTTGTCAGGTACAGACCAACAACAAATACTCAATGTACTATCACCATTTAATTCCTTTTTTCCTCCTTTCCCTTTTTCCAAAAGCACAGTCATATCCGTGAGTAGAACACCTTGGGCTGCAGATTATCTGATGCCATCCTATCCCTCACCTCTCATTTGCTCCTCTTTTCACAAAATCACACAGCTGAAATTGCTTAGATCTTAAGAAAATAAGACTTGGACCCTGTAAACCTGCTAGGATCATGCCAAATTAGTTTCAGCTGTGATCTAACATCAGGTCCAGGATGCCTGCTCAGCAAAGTCAAACAATTGTGGCATATTATGCAGCTGCTTTCAGATGTGGACAATATGCCATTAAGGGCAGAGATAAAGAAACAGATGTTCATTTACGACCTAAATGAGAACAAACCTGCTTGCAGTAGAAAGACTAAAACCTGCTCTGTCGTTTTAAATTCATTCCAATTCTCTGGGTAAGAAAAGCACACTTGAAGAAAAACAGAGCAGCCCAGAGAACTGCATGTTTGCCTTAAAGCTGCTCTATAAAAATGCTCTGCAAGTGATGCATTTGGTATCACAACACAGCAAGGCAGGCGCCAGCAATCCCACATTCCAAGGGAACAGGGTCAGCAATTCATCTGCAGAGAAAAGGGTCCTGCCAGGCCAGGATCCTCCCCCCAGTTCCCAGTGCCCAGGCCACTGATTCCACACCCCTCCCCTGCAAGCTCCTTTCATGATCACCACGACATTACTGCTGCATGCTGCTGGCACAGGATTCCCTGCTGGGAAAGGCTATTTCACCTCAGCAATCAATCAGCTGGAAGACCATTAACCTGTCACAGCACTCAGTCTCTGAATTGCCCAGACAACTTTGTTGAGCAGCCATGACAATAAAAAAAAAAAAGGAGTTTAAGCCTCTGTCTGGTGTCAGCCCTAAGAAGCAGCATTCCCATTCCAGGTGCCACAGCAGCTGAGGAAATGCATGTACTGCCTGCATCTCAGGGGTTGTGATGCACTGACAGATTGCTTCATCTCTACTGAGATAAAAGTCATGGCATGGAAGATAAACACTGTACAGAGACAAGAGTTTCTGCTAGAAGGTACTCAAAATGCTCCCCTCGTGTCTGTACATCAACAATTTAGGAAGAGCAGCAACACAGCAGCTGGCTGCAGTTTGAAAGGCACCATCTTTGACCACACAATTGGACCTGACTTCTTCTGATGAGAAGCAACAGCTTTATGAGCAAAGCCCCCAAACCCAGCTATCAGTACAGAACTGCATGCCAGACTTCAGTCCCTGCCTGGGAAGAAGGCTAGAGTAAACCATGCTGATATAAGAAACCAATATTGACACAGATTCCAAATGTTTACATTCCTAATGATTGTTGTGTTTTGTTTGTTTTTATTTTTTTCTTTTTTAATTAATTAGAAGCTAGAAATATAAATATTTTGTCAAATATAGGCCTAGATTCTTCCACCCAGAAGCTCCTTTCAGCAAAATAAATCTAAACCACTCTCAGCCAGAATAAGCTTCTTCCCTCTGACATTGAGCAATTTTATTCCAGTAAGAACGAAATAGGGGCATCATTCACAGTAGTTACTGCTTTTCAGGAGACAGGTTTGTCATTCCTGCTTTTTAAGATTTATTCCTCTGGTATTTACTTGGTGAGAAATTCAGTACCTCTATCCCTTCCTGTTCTTTTACAAAGGACATATGTAAAAGCAGCACTAGAAAGGCAGCAGTCGAAATAGATAGCAGAGGGACTTTGTGCCTTCTGGGAAGGCTACAAGGAAACGTGGGATTCAGGGGGTAGTTTCTAAGCTGAAAACTACCAGAAAATGTGCCACAAAAAGACCACAAACGACCCCAATCCCACCTCCAGCTTCCTAAACATCACACATAAGCATTAAGACTAAAGGTAAAAGCAAGTCTCTTGAGTGTAGCTCATTTTTCATCCTCATTTCGTTTCAAACAGGAAAAGCACGACACTCTTACAAGGGCAGCACCACTGTCCTTGGCAGCTTCTGGTTCTACACGTGATTTCGTGGGAGAATGCTGCCTATTAGGAAAGCTGCCTCGCTGATTCCAGCAACAACTCATCAGTCATACTGGCTTCTTAATTAAATCCCACATCAAACTTCTCTAAATACGCCAGGCTGGCTCAGGAAAGAAAAGTTGGGAAGATCTTTCAAGTGGAATGAAATGAGAGAACATTTTTGGGGAAAAAACCAGAACATACCTCGGGGATATGTTATTTCAAGGAAATGAACTTGCTGTAACAGAGGGTGGGAGAAGCGCTGCTGCTCAGGTGCACTTCTGGATGACATTCCTCACACGCTGCCAGGGCGTGACAATGACCTCTGCAAGAGCTCACACGGTGATGAATGAGGCCAGAGCCTCGGGGATGTCTGCAGCCAGCACTCACACAAGGCAGGGTGGAAATGCTCAAGGCAGCAAGCACTTGAGCAAGCAGCCAAAAAAAGGTATCAGACGCTCAGAAAATTGCCTCAGATGGAACATAAAATGCCCTTAAGGGAAACAAGTGAAGAGCAGACGAAACCTTGTCCGGCAAAGCCGCGCTATACAAAGCTGCAGATGGATGGCAGGAACATCAGCAGAAGGATGCAGATACCTCGTGCCAAGTTCTGCAAAACATGCTTTCCAAGGCACTTTTCCTCAGCAGTAAGCACAAACTGCAGAGCTTAACACAGCTACAGGGGCCTGTGCTGCCCAGGCAGGTGAGGGGAGAGCAGCACAGCTCTCCAGTAAAGGTCTGCTGTTCAAGGATCCAGCCCACAATCAAGGGGAGCTGGGATAGCACAATGTTAAGTCAGACAGAACCAGGAAGGGGAGCTGAGACAAAGCCAAAAAGACAATAGATCTTTAAGGCTTAAAAAGACCTTCTGCAGCTTCCTAATGTTTCATGTCCCTGTAGTTTGGTAATGTTACAGTACATTAAAAATATGCTGTCAAATGATTTGAGAAAAAAATGGATTGCCCAGGAAAAAGGGAAGTTTTGGGGAGGGGCTGGAAACCCAGGGAGTTTCTAAGGAAGTACTCAAGTATGAAAAAGATTTGCAAGTGCTGATGTTCTGAGGAAGTTGTGACAGTCAAAGAGAAATATGTAAAGACAACAAACACTACAAAAGATTTTTTTCTTTTTAAAGATGAATCAATAATAGTGTCAATAAAGGAGCAGGACTGAACCTGAAAGGATTGAAGAAGACTGCAAAGACTTTCCCCAACTCTACAGATCTATTAAAAACAGCCAAATGATCTGAGAAAAGATCAAAGAAACATCCCTGAGAGGTCATAGAAATACATTACAGGTGGGCAGAAAACACACATGCTTTTGAGAAGTACATGTGCACTAAAATGAGCAAAGTACTAAGGCAAAAACTTCAAAACACACAAATGGTAGCTCCCTCAAATCTAGAAACAACAGCTTAAATTGCTATGGAGGGTTAAAAAAATCCAGCAGGTTTCTTACACAGAGCACTACTGATGCATCATAGGTCTGTCTTCCAAATGAGCCACAAAGGTCAGACTTATTTAAAAAAGGTTCTAAAAAAATTTAAGAGTGGGTGAAAGTACACCTTCAGTGATGTTTCTTAGGGATCCTGGGCAAGACAGAAAGTGTTTTTCATTTAAAACTCATTTTCAGAAATCATTTGTTGAACAGGCTGAGCTAACTGGTCACTTGATCGAGTTTCATTTCTGTGCCAGAGGCAGGAGCAGTTTGGAGAGGCACAGCTGACACCCAGCTAGAATGAACAGGCAGACACTCACTCATGCTGTACCTCCAGGAACACAGGTAAGTTCTACTAGAACACTGCTTAACACATCTGCACATATTAATATATTCCTTAATCCACCTGCACCTATTAATAGATTCCTGCTGACACCCCCAAGCCTGCTCTGGAGAGTGCCAGCACAGAGCAGCTTCAGGGCACAAAAATATTGGTATCTGATCATTACAGACAGCCTCTACATGACACAGATAGGGGGGAAAAAACCCAAAAAAACCAAAACCAGACAACCCCACAAAACATTTATTTCCTGTTTTAGGGATATCACTTCTACTTCAGAGGATGAACATAGCGAATGAGATATTTATTTAGAGCTTACCAGAAAGTAAGCCAATTATTCAGAACAAATCCTCATGAATCAACAGAAGAGAAAGCCAGATGTGCTTATTCAGCCAGCATGGGAGGTACAGGCAAGTCCAGGTGCAGATGGGAGCCTACAGCACTGACTATATATAGTTACCATTTCCATTTTTGCTCCTCTTCTTTTTTCGGCTTCTTTTTTTTGTCTACTTCAGGGACTTTCTTATCTTTGCTCTTGACTTTCTTTGCTTTGCTGTCCTGCAAAATGAGTAAGCCTCTGTTAGAACAAGCTACTGAATTTCCCCCTCTCCTGAAAAGATGTGTTAAAATGAAAATACTCTCTCTTGGGGTATATAAGAGCCGAATTCCTGTGGTCTCACTACATAAATGTGCTCTTAGATCATCCCATTAAGTCAAAGTCTGCTGATGGTCCCACTCAAGTTTTCAGCCAAATTCTTCTACTTTACACTGGGGGCATGCTAAATGCACAGAGCCAGTTATCACCTGATGAGGGGCAAGTCTGGGCCATGGGAAGAGAACTGCTGTGTTACAGAACCTCCTCCCTGGCCTGCACTGGTGTATCTGGTCTGGCAAATGCTTCAGAGCACAACCACCATAGTCAGGTGGCTTCTGGGGTTATCCTGATGTATGCTCAGTGTAGAGACACCTCCTCTGAAGGGAAGAACCAACCCTATTGCCT
Organism: Phylloscopus whistleri; assembly: GCA_017589585.1. Lineage (NCBI taxonomy): Eukaryota > Metazoa > Chordata > Aves > Passeriformes > Phylloscopidae > Phylloscopus > Phylloscopus whistleri. The sequence goes on from JADMLD010000992.1 coordinate 441,605, forward strand.
GGAGGTGCTGCAACACGTGTCTCACAAGGATGTTTTTGCTAGATGTGTAGTTTGTCAGTCTCAAATTATGGCTAACCTTTTCCAAGTCCCTCTCCAAAGAATTTCCCACCCAGGCTCCATCTAAATGCTTTAAGCTTCCTTCTAGCATCTAATCTCTTTTTCATCTCCCCTGCCTCTGAACCCTGCCACATCATCTGTGCAATTACCACATCTTGTGAGCAAGGCTCCCCTGCCCCTGCCAGCTCCTGAACAGGAGGACTGTGAATTGCCTGGAGCAGCCTGGAAGTTCAAGTCCTGGAGGCATCTTCTCCACCCACTGTTTGAAGGGTAGGAAAGAAAGTTTCCCTGACTTTTTATACATTACAGTTCAGGTCAGTTCATATCTGCATCATGGGTGGGGATCTGCCACACACAGCTCTGTTCCAGAAAAAATCAGATCCCCCCTGCTCTGCATAATCCCACACCAAATATCCTGGCTTTTCTTGATCATAGAAATAAACTCGTCTGTCACATTACCTCTTCTTCCTCTTGTTTCCTTTTCTTTGCTTTCTTGATGTCTTCTGTTTTGATTTTCTTAGGTTTGTAGTCAGCACTAAGAACAAAAAGACTTGCTGATGAAATCCATCCATTTTCCAGTACAAATAAAGAGAAGTCATAGATGTACAAAGTTTGGGTGCACAAGCTTGCAGCATAGCTGGCATTTTTAATTTCTAAAGAATTTATACCCTGCTTTCTCAGAAGACTCAATAATCCCACTCCAGCACAACAGTCTACAAAACCTACAAGATATTACCATGAATACCTCTTCACAAGTTTCACTGCTGAAGCAAACATCTTCCTTGATGAAGAATCAATTCAAAAGCATTAGTAGCCACGCAATGATTCCATGGGATGGGATAAATGAGTAAAACCTTATTGGCATGTTCTATCCCAACTCTCTTTCCAGTCATCAGTCTGGGATCTTGCCCACAAGGCTCACTTTTTGCACCCCCCACTATTTCAAACAATAGTGAAATTGAGTACTGACAAATCATATAAACATAATCTCATTTCCAGTGAGGTTGGAAAAGATCTCTGAGATCATCCAGTCCAACCTATGACTCAACTAGACCAGGACTCTGAGTGCCACTTCAGTCTTCCCTTAAACACCTCCAGGGACAGTGACTCCACCACCTCCCTGGGCAGCCCATTCCAATGTCTAATCACCCTTTCTGTGAAGAAATTCCTCCTAATGTCCAACCCAAACCTCCCCTGGCACAGCTGTCCTCTTGTCCTATCCCTTGTTCCCTGGGAGCAGAGCCCAACCTCCACCTGGCTGCACCCTCCTCCTGCCAGAGAGCTCTGGAGAGTGATAAGGTCACCCCTGAGCTCTCTCTTCTCCAGGCTGAGCCCCTCCAGCTGCTGCTCATCAAACTTGTGCTGCAGACCCCTCCTGAGCTCCACTGCCTTCTTCTGGACTTGCTCCCCAATCCATGTCCTTCCTGAACTGAGGGGCCCCTCACCAGTGCCCAGTATAGGGGCAGAATCACCTCCCAGGTCCTGCTGTCCCTGATACAGCCCAGGTACCATTGGCCTTCTTGGCCCCCAGGGCTCATGCTCAGTTGCTGTTGACCACCACTCCCAGGGCCTTTTTCTGCTGGGCACTTTCCAGCAACTCTGTCCCCAGCCTGGAGCACTGCAGAGGGTTGTGGTCAAAGTGTCAGAACTGGCACTTGGTCTCATGGAACATCATGCTGGTGGTCTCAGCCCACTGATCCAGCCTGTTCAGATCCTTCTGCAGGGCTTTCCTACCCTCCAGCAGACCAACACTCCCACCCAACTTGGTGTTATCCACAAATTTATTAATGGTGACTCAATCCTAGCATCTAGACCATCAGTAAAGATATTAAACAGGACTGGGTTGAACACTGAACCCTGGGCAACACCATCCCTCACAACTCTCTAAACCTGGACTGTCCAGCCAGTTCTTAACCCAGTGAAGAGTGCTCTTGGCCAAGCTGTGGGCTGATGGCTGAAAAGGAGGAGACACAAGGATGCTGGGGGACACAGTGTCAAAGGCTTTGCAGAATTCCAGGTAGGCAACATCCACAGCCTGTCCTGCACCCACCAGGCAGGTCACCTGGTCATAAAAGGGATTCAGGTTGGTCAGGCAGGACCTGCCTTTCCTAAACCCACACTGCCTGGGCCTGATCCCCTGGCTGTGCTGTGGGTGCCTGAGTGATTGCACTCAGGATGATCTGCTCCATAACCCTGTCAGGCACTGAGCTCAGGCTGACAGGCCTGGACATCCTTGGATATTCCTTCCAGCCCTTCTTGTGAATGGGTGTCACACTGGCACCTCCAAGTCATCTGAGACCGTGCTGGTGAGCCAGAACTGGATAAATGATGGAGATCAACCTACAGAGCTCTTCCACCAGCTCCCTCAGCACACTTGGATGGATCCCATCCACTCCCATAGACCCGTGAACATCTAAGGGGCTCAGCAGGCCACTGCCCATCTTCTCCTGGATTGCAGGGGATCCACTCTGCTCCCCATCCCTCTCTACCAGCCCAGGGACCCAGCTGCCCTCAGGATAACCAGTCCTACTGTTGAAGACTGATACAAAAAAGGCATTAAATACTTTCTCCTTGTCTTTGATAACATATCCCCTCTGGTATCCAATAAAGAATGAAGGATTTCCTTGGCCCTTCTTTTGTTATTAACTTATTTATAATAAAACACTTACTATCTGTTACAGAAGTGGCCAGATTAAGTTCTAACTGAGCTTTTGCCTCTCTAATTTTCTTTCTACATGACCTAAAGAGATCCTTAAGCACTTTTGGAGTGGCCTACCCCTTTTTCCAAAAGTGATACGCTCTCTTTTTTTTTTTTTTTTTAGTGCCTGTGAAAGTTCCCTGCTCAGCCAGGCTGAGGATTCCTTTCTTAAAGCAAGTTCAGCCTTCCTGGGCCCCTTTGTTTTTAAGGGATGTTTCCCAAGGGACATCCTGAATCAGCATCCTGAATAGGCCAAAGGCTACCTTTTGGAATTCCAGGGTAGAGGGTTTGTTGACAGCCTCCTTCACCAAGTATTGAAAACTCCATCATTTCCTGATTGTTACGCCCACGACAGCCTCAAACCACCACACCTCCCACCTGCCCTTCTGGCTGTAAACAGCAGGTCCAGCAGGGTACTACCCCTGGAAGGCCACAGCTGTCCTTACCAGCTGAGACAGAAAGTTCTTTTCCATACACTCCAGGAACCTCCCTGCCTGCCTCCTCTCTGCCGTGTTGAGTTTCCAGTAGGTATCTGGCAGGTTAAAGTCTCCCAAAAGAACAAGGGCTGGCAATGGTGAAACATCAGCCAGCCACTCACAGCACAGCTCATCCACCTCTTCGTGCTGGTTGTGTGGTCTGGAACAAGACTCCCAGCAGGACATCTGCCTTACCAGCCCTCCCCTTGGTGCTCATCCACAGGCACTCAACCTTACTGTCACTGTTCTTGTGCTCTGTACAGACAAAACACTCCCTAACGGACACAAACACCCCAACCCTTAATCTTTCCTTTACAGACGTGAGGGGGAGATCATGCAAACCCAGCAGAAGGCAGCGAGTGATTACACAAAAGATGTCCCACCCATGTCTCTTGGAAACTGAGCCACACAGGGATGGAGTGCCACCACGGTGAAACCCTTCCAAGCCTTTAATTCCTGACTGCTAGTAAGGACAAACTTCCTGAAGAGCTGGATGGGCACAGTGGAGATCACATCACAGTGAGATGGAACTGAGCTTGTATGTCAGTGGGTTCCCGTGTCAGGCAAACGTCATGGGTGTTCCTCTTTGAGACAACAACCCTCAGCACAACTTACAGCACGCTGAGACGCCAGACAAACCACGCCAGGCAGTGCAGGCAAACCTCCCCTGCCCCCAAACAGGCTGACAGTGCATTTTCTGCCTCCTGTGCAGTCATTTCCTTGCCCAACAGAAACCACTGCAGCCACTTAGCTATGTTAATACCTCACGTGCTCACGTTTCTGTTTTACAGTCCTCATCAGTCTTTACCTGCCTTCTGGGGTTTTTCTGTTTACTAGTTCTGCAACATTTCACAGCAGCATCTGCAGAGGCAGGTAATGGCATTTTGCCTTGCACAGCACAAATACTATCCCTGCCCTGCTCAGAGAACTCGTAACAGCATAAGGGGCCTGGTCTCAGACCTCCAATACCCATCTCAAGAAGTCTGTGCTGATCACTTGAAATTCCACCTGCTCCCTCAATGTTCTCCTTTTAAAACTGAAGGCAAACATCCAAGTCACCAGCACCCACGCTACTTACTCATCATCCTCTCGAGGTCTCTTCAGGGGTTTGGAGTCCTCTTTAGGAGATGCATAAAACCCATCATCATCTGGTTCATCTTTGATACGTGGTGGACTGCAAAAAGAAGCAAAGAAACACAGCTCTACTTTCAAAGAAGAAGCTACTCAGAAACCAACAACAACTAGGTTCTAAGAAATAATCATCTGCAAAATGGGCTTGTCTTCCACAGAACATGCTGCCATCACAAGACCCCAAATGACTTGAGATGTGTCATTTTCTGAATACCCACAGACAGTGTAAGGAGAGTCAATCAATGTCTACGCATTTACCATTTCTCAAGCAACAAGTTCAGTTTCAACAGCTCAAAGTTCATTTTGTTTCTCTGAGGTTTTGAGTAAAAACAACTGTAGCTTCCAGCACTTTCAAATACACTTAAAAACTGAAATGCCTGTGTGGAGTCAAATGGAGGATGTTATTCAGTTTCAACTCAATATCCTTATTGAGCCTTCTAAGAGAGAAAAACATTATGAACTAAACAAAGATTTGAAAGCTATTCCCCGGAATATTTTGCCAACTAAATATTGAGGCATGTGAAAACCAGAAAAGGAAACAAAGATTTGGCAAAGTTAAACAGATCAGTTTCTTTTCACTATCCAAACTGCAGGAAACAAACAATCCTGTCCCTTTCAACAGACCACAAAGTTAGGCTCAATACTTTCAGCCATAACATCCCAAGACATTAGCAATAAGAAAAAAATAGGGTATGAGTGCAAGAGAGACTATTCTGTTAGACAAACTCATTATTTCTAGATTTCACAGGAGCATTTCACTGATGTTCATAAAGAAAATGGTGTCTCAAAGAGTCCAAAATTACATTTTGAAGTACTTAGTGCCATCTTGGGCTTCCTTATTCAAGTCCCACCAACAATTTCTATATCAAATTGACTCAGCTTCCAAGCCAACATGGGGATTTTGCAATCAGATGAAGTAGGAGTTAAAATAAGCAGCATTCAGCTGTGTAGAACACAGTCAGCAGGAGACATTAGGGAGTCTCATGTTAGCTGGCAGTGTGTCCATGAAGCAGAACAAGCAGTTTGCTCCTTCACAGCTCTAAAGCCACTGCAGTGCTGGAAGATGCAGCTCAGGGGAGATAAAAACAAGCTGCTCTATGAAGCCATTTCTGTTGCATCGCCTGGAATTGACTAAGACACGAGTCTGCAGCACAGAGACAGTTGCAAAACATCTATGGAAAAAAAGGTAATTGTCCCACTTAATACATTCTCCCTTTCAGGCAGAAATACAGAATTACTGTGTTTAAAGTCACTGGGAATTTTATCTATTTTAACACTGAAATACTGCACAATGTTTTGTAACAGAAGAAATAAAGTGTGAGTCTGTGAAAAGAAAGGAGCTGTACGACCAGGCTGAACCTTGACTTGCATTGTTTCTGAGACCGTAACGCTGCTCATCATACCAAGTCTTGAGGAAGAAAATAAAAACCATCTGAGGACATTTTTCTCTGCAGAACTTGGAAAAGAATATTTCAGCAGGAAAAAAAAAAAAAAAAAAAGAAAATAATTGCTTTACTCTTAGCCAGCACTTGGCCCTGAAGAAGGCACAAATGTGATGGCTCCTCCAGGCTTTTCTCAAACACACGAAAAAATGCTCCTGGACCTAAGGAGGATTCAGCTCTCTTGATATGAGAGCATCCAACATTTCCCTGGCGAGATGAGCACATGATGCTGAACAGCAGAGGCTAGAGAGAGTTTTTAACTGTGTGCTGCAGCACGGAACACCTGGATGTCGCTGCTCTCTGCTCGCAGAGCGTTCCCCAAAGGGCCTGGAGATGGCGCCTCTGCTCTGCGCCAGGCCCGACTCCTTCCTCGCATTTTTAAACAAGAGCAGGGAAACGAAACAGATGGAAGAACTCATGTCAAAAGGGCATATTCAAAACAAAGAATACCTAAAAGGCATGGGCCAGGCAGGTGCCTTCTCCCAGCCTCTCTGTATCCACAGAACGTGGGGAGACTGGAAAGATTTTGTTTGTTTTGAGTTTTAAGTGGACTCATAAACTGAAAGAATTAATGAACTAGGTGCTGTTCTTGACTAACAGACATGGATGCATACATCCACCATGCCACACACCTTCAGTATGTCAATGGGCTGGATTTAGCACCTTAAAATAACCAATGGCTGGATTGTAAACAAGTCACAAGAGATCTTGGTTGACTATTAAGAAAAAGTACTCTTCTATCAATTGCTCACTTCAGGTTTTTAATAAGACTACTTAGTGATGACTGACACAACACTCAAGTCCAGGAGGTTCTATTATAAGCAGGAATTTAGTACTAGAGTAGGACATCCATGCATTTCCTGAAGGTACTTCTGATTTTACACGTCACTCTTGTCACTCCTCTGCAAAGGCTTCAGGCTGCAGTCACAGTACAGGAGTGACACACAGAGGCAATCTGGACTGGTTTTGCTGGGTCCTGTCTCCAGCTGACTGTCTGCAGGGTTCAAGTCCCAATTTTACAACAGAGGTTCTTTCAAATCCAGCTATCAGCACAGTTCAGTGCCCTCAGCAGAATCCAACTCCTGAATACTCAGACAAACCCAGCATGTGCAGGCAGACACCAGGTACTCCACAGCTCCCATCTCCAGTTACTGGGTAAGCAGATCTGCCCATTCTCATAATTGAGAAGAATTGAGTATCCTCTGAAGGGCTTAAGAGTGCTCCAATTTTTTCTCAAGACCAAGTGAGAGGATTCAAACACTGAGTACCTATGAAAAGTCAAACTGCACCTTTTCCAAACCACAGACCTGATTTCTTACCTGGAGAAGCCATTTTCCTTTTCCTTCTTTATTTTTATATCGCCAGAAGATGACTTCATCTGAAAAACATAAAAAGTAGGAGCTGATTAGCATTTTCCAACATACAACACAGAGTAGTTAAATTGCAGAAGGAACTGTGACTATCTCTGTCCCCTGTAGTCATTAGTGACCTACATGACTGAAAGGCAACATTTTCTGCAAGTCTTAGTCAATTCAGTATTTTTTGGCCCTCCAATTTCCTCAGTAAATTGGAATTAAGTACATGGTTTGCTCTTGCATGAACTGAATGTGATGTGACTGATTTTTATCCCTTGTCTCTGAACCCAAGCTTGGCAAAGTGAAATGTAATGGGAGAAAATGTGGAGCCAGTGAACATAGCTCCACAGTGGAACTGGTTCACAGACCTGCAGATAAAGCCCTTATGAGTTCATATCTAGCACTCCACAAACAAAGTGTTTGGGTTAGCATTGGGATAATTCTCTCCAAGTTGATAAAGACTCGAAGTGCAAGCTACATCTAACCCACTGAGTTTGTACTATTCAGCATTATAAGCCAGACCCATCCTCTTGTCTCTCCCACAGGAGACACCCACCTTCTCTTCCTTTCTCTTCTCCTTGTCTTTATCTTTGTGTTTATCTTTGTGTTTCTCTGAGCTGCCATCTTTGTGTTTGGTTTTCTCCTTGTCTTTGTGTTTCTTTTCCGAGGAATCTTTGTGCTCACTGCAAGACAAGAGAATGTGTTTGCAGAGGAGAACACAAGGAGATTTGACTAATACAATTCCCAGTGGTAAAGAGTCACAGGTTTTGAAGATTACAAACCCTAAAAAATAAGGGATCACCTTAATAGGAAGATCCACCACAGTCTCCTGTCAGGCATGACCCATTCTCCTTGGGATGAAGAGAACAGGAGGGATACCACAAAATCCCAGCTGCCAAGCCTCCACTTCAGGAAACCCATCAGCCTGGATTGCTGAGGAAATCCACAATTGCTACACTTAAAGCTCTACACTTTAGGATGAATTCCCACTGTCTCTGCTTTCCCTCTTTTCCTAGTCCACACAAAAGGTCACTGGAACAGAGCCGCCAGCCCCGTCAATGCCCGTGTCAGCTTTTGCTCAGACAACAGTTTGTCATTGTAGCAGCTCTCATCTCTGGAACTTAAAGAGAAAACCGCTGATCTCTATTATTCCCAAACAGATGGGAAAACCAGAGCAAACAGGATATGTGATGTCCTTGTGTTTATGCAAAGTCAAACAGAAAAGGCAGGAATAATGCTGCAGTCCTCAGCTGGAGCTGTTGATGCCACCACAGCGAGCCCAGCTCTGCTGAAGCGGCCCCATCCTGTGAGGCAAGAACCCAACAAAGGTGTTTCCAAGTGAGAGTCTGGTCTGTAACTACTCTGGTGTTATGAATAGCAGTATTGAGAGTTTAAATACCTAGAATCTTTAGTCAGAACACAGGAGAAAATGCATATAAGGAGAAGAAAATCAACCTTTATTATTCTTTTTCTACCCACTTCTGATTTCTGAGACATTAGGATAAATTTGTATCACATTTTCAATTTTTTCATATCAACTAGAAAGACACATGTCTGTTTTCAAATGAAAATGAGGTTTTTCATGGAATGACAAACCTTGAAGCCAAAAGTGAGGCAATACTCTCCGGAGACTCAGAATAGAAACATCAAGAACTGGCCACAAGGATTAGCAGCAGTGGTGTGGAAGCCAAGCAACAAGCCTGGCAATTCTACAGGCCTTCAGTACACACTTATAAGGTTGTGTGGACTCCCTGAGGTCACCCAGGGCTTTAGCAAGTCAAAGGCATGGTGTAAATCAGCATGGATAGGCACCAACCAAGCTGCCTTCCTCATGCTGGCTGTTCACACTCTCCCTTCTCAGCACTTGATTCCCATCACTGCTGTTCTCTGGGACACACTGTGCTTCTCCTTAGGATTACAAAACACACTCCAAAGCTTTACTAGAAAAAGGCACTTTTCCTTATTTCAATTATTTTAACACTCAGGTGCAAGGCCAAAGCAATCTGGGTGAACACAGCCCTGAAAATCAAGCCGGGAATGCTGGGCAAGAGCATAATTTTTAAAAACTACAGATTCTTTGAGACTTCTTTCTATCACAGAAACAGACTGCAAAAAGGTTGATGGCTACAGAGAGCAAGCAGCACATCAACTAGTTCCCACAGGCTGTGTGTGAATAGAAGCAAGGCAATCACAGTCACAAACACACCAACCCACACCCAGCTTACAACTGCAGACACCAGCGTGGACAAATGCATGTGAACCTGCCAAAGGTCTAAATAATTCAAACCCAGAGTAGCTTGAATAATAACACTCCAATAAATATACATTGAATAAATTGAATAAACACACACCAGCCATCCAAGCTCAAGCAGCTAAAGCATGAAAACCCATCTCTGAAGGAAATCAGTACATTCACATACTGTGTGACACTGAGAGATCAGCAGCAAGAGAAACCAGTTTCATTTTAACTCTCTAGCAACCTCTTCATACAAAGCAGTGAAGGCCTATCTGAACATCAAAAGGCAAACAGGCACTCTAGGAATGCCTGTAGTTAGACACACAGCACCACAAGCTGCCTGTGAGCAGACTCAACAACTGCAGACTATTCTTACCCAGCAGATCATGTTATGTACAGTGCGCTCAGGACATGCGAGTACAGACACGGAACATCCTGACACTGGATCCTGGAAATCCACAACATGCCTGCTGCTGCTCAGATCTCTCATCCCAGGTTCTGTACCCTGTTTATTCATCAGTATTTCAAGCTCAAGACACCTATTTAATTTTCCTTTGCTCCAATCAGATTCATTGACTGTCTGATAGCGAAACCGCACATTACTAATATTTTTTAAACTCAGCAAGGTCTGGAAATTCTGACTTGATATCTTGCACTGGTATCTGTATGCCAGGTACCCCATTTACCAAAGATTTAAGGCTGACAATTTAAAAGTTACCTCAACCTTCATATATTTAAACCAACACTCATAACAACAACATTCAATAATCAATCAATATTCAACCTTCCTCTATCAATCCAAGTTATGGATTGATATCAAGTTATGGATACCCCATCCTTGTATTCAAGACCAGGTTGGACAAGCCTTGGACAACCTGGTCTGGTGGAAGATGTCCCTGCCCATGGCAGGGCATGGAATGAGATGAGTCTTAAGGTCCCTTTCAACCCAAATAATTCTGTGATTCTACAATTCTAACGTACAAAAAAAAGAAATCACAACAAACATAGACAAGGCTCAGACCCATCTTGTTCTTTCCAAGTCTACTTGTGCTTATTTTCTGACTCTTTGATATTTAAATCCCACCTGAAATAAAGTGTTTTATTCAGACACTAATTTGTATCATTAAAGCATGGTACACACTACACACTGCAACCACGGCAGTTAGTGCTCTGAGGTAAAGTTCATGGCAGTGGCTGTTGCTTGGGAGTTTGGAATAGTGAAAAAAACCCTCCCCAAAAACCAAAAACATTTTGGTTTTCCAAAGCATCATACTCAATCTCACTAGCAGCCAAAAGCACTAGCTTTCAGTACATGGCTGGAAGAGCCCTGGGATATACACAAAGCATGATTAAAAGCAAACTAATGGATGACAATCTATTACCTGCAAAGCTAAAATGGAAACAGAAACAAAATCCCATGGGCCTAGAGAGGCAGAGACAATATTTGTGTGTGCTGAATGCCTACAGACTCCAGCAGGAATAAAAAAAGTGCTAAAACCTCTAAAAACTTAGGCTTGTTTAAGAAGCTCAAATGACATCCCTCTTGATAGAGAGTAAGTGGCCAGCATTGAAAAGCTGTCATGCAATCTAATCTAAATTTTTCAGTGTAGTTTCTCAGATTTTTCAGCATCAGAGCCAGAATCAAGTCTAGCTTCCTGACTCAGTCTAGTTGTTGGTCTTAATTTCATTTTTTTATCATAAGACTACTCTTCCCCTTTGCTCTGCATTGAGCAGTAAATTTCTCACCCAAGCAATGTGGGCTCAGATAACCTAAGGAAACTCTGTCTCCAGTTTCACTCTGCAGCTTCATTTTCCAAAGATCAGCACTAGTGGCTTGGCCCCGAGGTCCTGCTTGCTGCTGCTCCTGGTGACTGGAAGGAGTTCCCTAGATAAAAATCTGATACTGTGTACTTTTCACTCCAATGTGAAAAGAGAGCATAAATTTCTTTCCCTATTTGTAAGTAGCCTGCTTGCCAGCCCTGTGTGTTTCCAGACACTGGAGCACAGCTCTTCAACACAAAACTTTTGACATGTGCATCAAGGAAGGCTTGTGCCCCTCTTCTCTTGGAGGGATGGAAATCTCCACCTCCCAGAAAAGCTCCCTTGGAAATGAGCTGATAACAAAGGCCTCAAGCAACAATCCTTAGCAGAGGAACTTCTTTTTTCTCCCAAAGCAAAGCAAGTTGCTCGCATATTAACTGCAGTCAAGCTGAGCTGCTTTGGTCTTTCACTTGGCTCAGATACACATGTGAGCCTACAGGGAACACCATTTAACCACCACACTAATCTCAAAAGAAAAGAGAAGGCAACAGGATGCCATCCTTACCCTGAAGATGGAGTTTCAGCCTTCTATCAGAAAGCTATTTCAGACAATCCCAAAGCTATTATTAGGAGGGACTGGGAACAATTTAAAGATCAGAAGCCTATCTTCCTGGTCAATTCAAAACTGGAAGAAAAAAAATCACTTTTCTTTAAAGAAACCAAGCAAAATTGTCTCAAGATCACATGTACACTGCTAATTTTATCTTGAATTCATTGTTCAGAGCTCTGTGAATCCTTTGTTACCTTTCCTGCACATACCTCTCTGCCAACAAGCCAGCTTGGAGCCATGGAAGTAGGACAGCAAAACCCCTGTAAGACAGAGGGAAGCTCCAGGGGAAGCTAGCCAGAAACCAGGACAACTGGATCATAACAATTGCTCATACCCAGCCCTACTGACAAAGGAAGGTCTTCCTTCTCACCCAGACCACTGCAGTTGCATCACTGCAACAGAACTCAGAGACATGGCCTCTTGAAGGTGTTTAATGCTGACAAACCTGCACTGTTAGTGTTTTTTTAAGGTAACCAAGTGCAGTGAGAGATCACATTAACACAGGCAGAACGAGGCATGACATCACCTACAGGTGTATCATTGTGCTACTGGCTCAGTTCAGACAAAGGCCAGGTGAGTACACACAGCTCCTGAAGCACTCCATCCTTTGTGCCAGCTTGCTGACTGTCTTCCATTTACAGTTTTAGTGTAAACAATGACATCCAAAGGCTGTGGGGAGCACAGGCTGAAGCACATGAAGCAGAAAATGAATCAGAAGAAGCCATTTCCCTTGTAAGCACAGATATATTTCCCAGCGAGGATGCCTGCAGGAGAGAGGAGAGGGAGAGGGAGAGGAAGGGAGCCCAGGCACCTGGCAGCAGCTGCTCGGGCTGAGATCACATGGGAAAGTCACAAGTGGAAAGTGTTTCCAAAGAACAGCAGATGTGCAGATCACAGCTTCCTCCTTCAAACTGCAACAGCTTCGCAGTAATTTAACACTGCATTCTTCAGGTGCCATTTATGTACGTTAATAATCCCTTCCCAGGCCCTTTCCATTCCAGCTTCAAAACCACAAGCTGGGAAGGATGCTTTATCTAAAGTGTCTCTTATTTCCTCTCTCTGCTGTAATTAGCTCGTGGCAGGGAATCTGCTACTAGCGAGTGCCAGAGCTGGTTGCCATCGGAGCCGTGCCTACTCGGGAGCTGCTGCAGCACAACTGAAGCGTAAAATAACAGGGAGTTGTGATTTCAGTGCAGCCTGAAAACACCATGGGGACAGGGCACAGGTGACACAGCCCGTGCCTCGTTTGACGCACGGCAGTATTAATGGAAACCTGTGATCACACCCAGGCTAATGCACACCAAGGGAGAGCTGCCCGTGCAGGGAGCACTTCCAAAGCAGCAGCACCCCAGGGGGGGACAGGTTTTCAGCTGGCTTGCAGGATATTAGGCTGTTAGAGGGTTATCATATGGAATTACAGGGCATAAACACGTGAGTCCCGAAGGTTTTGCTGGGTTTCTGGCAATGCAATGAAACAACCTGAAACCATTCTTCCCAGTGGTGAAAGGAGTCTTTTCACAGATAACAGATCAAGCCTTCAGCAAAAGGAAAAGATAAAAAGCTGGACTAATCAACAGCTGATAGAAACGTTAGGAATAAGAACAACATTCACATATTGAAATGAGGATCATGCTTAGCACATACTTTCTACGGACATGTGAGAATTAACAAGACTATTAAACAAAAAGCAAAAATTTTCACGACTGGAAAGCAGTGTCACATTAGAAAACTGCTCAAGGTGAACTGTGCACTAAAATGGGGTAGAAAAACAAACCCACCCGTGCTAGTGAACAGCAGGTGTGAAGCCTTTTTTTTTAAATTGCCTTTACTCCTACATTGGGTATCCCTGCCCCTTCCCATCCCCAACACACACCATTCCAAGCAGATCAGGATAATAAACCAGAGGAGGTGTGCAAGAAATCTGAGCAGAAATTTATCTTCATCCATGGCTAGCAAACGCCCGGAATCTGTGTTTTTCCTAGCAAAACCATAAAATTCTGCCAGTGAAGATCAGGTCTGCGAATCCCTTCTGCGTTCCACGCCTCGGTTCATCCCAAGCTGTGATCACAAGAGATTCAGTAAATGGAGGAAATATGCAATCTGACAGAGGATTCTCCTCCTGCGGCTCCGGTGCTGGCCAGGCTGACAGCAGAGCTCAGCGCTGCAGAGCAGCCTCTGCGCTGCCATCCCCTGTCACAGCCAGCCCTGACCTACCCGGGCTCCTGCAGCCCACGCTCCCTGCAGAGAGCCCAGGACACCTGGCACAGACACACCTGGTACTGCCAACACCTCCAACCCGCTCCCTAACAAGGCTTGGCTTCAAAGGACCTGTTATTCCATTATTTTACGTGGTCTGCTTGTCTGAAACGCTCAACTCCCACAGATCAGAAACCTTTTGCCACACGGGATTTGTTTCAATTTTATTTTTATAACCGCTGACATTTATATTTAATGGACGTGTATTAGATTTTTGTTTGGAGACCAGGAAGTACAGGGCTGAGAAAATGAGCAAAAAACCACACTTTGTTGGATAGTGATGTGGATTTATTCCTTGATACAGCCTGTTCTTAAGTGGGCTTTGCATTTTCTTTCCTTGAGGGGTGAAGGGGAGGTCTGAGGCACTCAAATGTTCTCTCCCAGTTTACTACAGCTGTAAATGAGTGGTTAAGACACCGAAGTGTCATCTTGTGAGTGGGAGAGGAGGAAAGCAAGAACCAAAATTAAGAAGTTCTACATACCACTCCACACACTTCTGTCATATGAAATCAAACTTGTCTATTTTAGGTATTTCGGAGACTTATCTTGGCAGTTTAGATCCTTCAAAGTCTGGATACAGGAAACATTTATTCTCCTGCATTGGAGTTGTTCTGTCTTCTTGATGCAGGTTTTATTTTAAAAGCCTTTTTTAAGTACAGGACAGGAAATGAAACTGTCAAACTATTACAGACAGACACAAAAACGATCTGCTTCAAACACAACCACACACTGCTCTTAACTGTGCTTCTCAGAATGCAATCAGGGGCTCTTCACACACCACGGATAAAATTCACAGAGGTACCAATCCAAGTCTCCCAGAAAACAATGGCTTCGATTTCTGCTAAAGCACCATTCAACCTCTTTTGAGAACTACCCAAGACACAGCACAGCTTTTGCAGTAACACAGCAGCTTTTCTGAAATACAGAATGGATTCTGTGAAGATTTACATGAAATTCAATAAATCTAAGATAAACTTATCCAAAGGATTAATATACAGCCTTTTATCAAGCGCTTTAAAAATTCTTCATACAGGTAAAAACCATTGAAAACCCCTCCCCACCCCTTTCTTGTTTCCTGGAGAATTTTTTCTTTGATTTCTACCAGATTCATGGCTTTTTTTCACTTGTTTCTCATTGTCAAAGAAGAAACTTCAGTATAAACCAGCAGGTTTTTTTCCTTCAAACAATGGTCACCTAAAATCTGAATGTCACAGTAACTTACATTTATGGAATTGCATGGGTGACAGCTGAATCAAAGCATTTAGGGAAGAAATGTTTAAATTTCAAATATTTCTATGAAGTTCTGTTACAAGTCTGCTGTCTTCACACAGTAAGCAACCCTGTGTATGACTGAGCATGAATGGGATAGTGAAGATTCTGGAACATTCCTAAAGGAGTGATCCCAAGAGGATCACAGGCATGTCCATGTATGTTAACTTCCCAGAGAAGCACCTTCCAACCCAAATCTCCAGATTCAGCACTATAGTACATTCATTTTTAAGGAGGCAGCTTTGGAAGGCAGAGTGTGCACTCAGTTTGGGAAAGTGAAGCAAAGGAACCTGAGGGGCAAGGCATTACTGTGTCATGTCTCCCCAAAAATGCTTTATACAAACCTCCTGCACCTGCATGCAGTCAGCAACCCCACCCACAGAGGGAGACCTTGATTTGGGACCCCAGCATGCAGCAGATACTCTGCTCACTGGACACACAGCACTTAACAGAGACATGAAAACAACTGGGAGCATTGGGCACAGTGCCTAGAAAACATGATGCCTTCCCCAGAGGGATTTCAAGACAACATGGTAGGGAGGAAGGAAGTACTTCAAGATAAGGCTTGATTACATATCACCTCCTGAGCTACACCTCACAAAACATCACAGCTATTCTCTCCTCTTTCCAGTGTTTTGGTATTTATTGTTTGCAAAGTCAGCTTCAAGTTATGAGCCATAATTAGTGCTTCCAGTTAAAAAAACGCTGACCATTTCCAACTCCTACACAAATGAATTCAAAGCATTAATGAATTTGAGAATTTAAAGACAGTGCTTACATTACTCCTTACAGAAGAATGTGCTCTGCTAGGATTTCAGGAGAATGGTTTTTGAAGCAAAGCAGTGAACATTTGGAAATGTGAGGCAGTCAGCTCTGGGGTGCATGATGATCAAAAAAAATGAAAACTAGAAATCAAGGCCATATAGATGTGTGAACAAAGGCAAAGAGCATGTCCAAAGCATTTCATCCTTGTTGTGAGAGCCAGCAAATGCAAGTTATTTGGCCTAGGGTTTTTTCCCCACCACAGGCACATTATGGAACAGTAGGCTTGTGTAGCTTCTCGTAAGATCACAGAAAATTCAAATCAAGTTTGAGCTCAATAAAACAAATCCACTGCTCTGCACAGACTCCCTCCTTTGAATGCATCTTTTTAATAGAAATCATTCTTAACACAAACTTTTTGGTTACTTTTCAGACAGTGCTATCACAGTTGCACAGCAACTACTCAATACACTTGCTTGCCCGCAGCATAAACACTATCTGTCATTTACCAAGTGTCACACCAGAAACTTTCCCTCCAGGAACTAGTTTTTGCAAGTTTTGGTGGCAATTTAGGCTCCACAACACTTTTGTGTCAGGAGTTACAACAGGGAATATTCCCCTGGGTAACATCCTAGCTGTGACGTACTTGCCCCGTCCTCCACCACACCAAATCATCACACAGACCTCCACATTCTGGTTCCTGCAGCTCACAGCCCAGGCCAGGGAGCAACTGGACCAAGGAATTCAGCAGTTTAAGAGCTACAGGCCACCACAACAATGTGGGTAACCTGGCAAATGACTGGCATCATACACCTTCCCCTTCCAGTGGCAGTGCAGTATAAAAATCACATTGGACAAAACAGCACACAATCCCTTGGGATCCACCTAACCCAGAAATTTCCCAGTGCTGCCTCACTCAGCTCACCACACAGAGATATTCAGCCACTATGGTGACAGGCCAAGGACACCACCAAGGTTCTGGGGGACCAGCTTTCCAGGCACTTCTAATTATGAGAAGGCTTAGTAGCCATGTGAGGGTCTCACTGTGCTAAAGCAGTGAGGGTTTATACCAGCACGAAGAGAACTCCACATTTCTGACAAACAACTGGAACCACACACACTTTGTTCATAAAAGATTATGAACAAAACCCATCAATCTGCATGAAGGTGAGGATGAGCTAGTTTTCTACACCTTTAACACTAAGCTACAATAATTGTTTATACATTAGTATCAGCTCACATTTGCAAGATACACAGCTTCAGCCACCCACATGGAAATGCAGGCAAGGACAAAAATCAGGCTTAAAGCACCTACACTTATAAAAACCATACTCAAAATGTAGCAATTCTGTACTCATTTATTATCAGAGTAATTCTTGTAAGACTGTACATTCAATGGTGTTTTAGCCTACAAAGACTTCATCCACTTTTTCCTCACCTATTACTGTGCTTGGACTTTTCCCGGTCTTTTTCCTTGTCCTTCTTGTGCTCTTTGTGCCGGTGTTCTCGGTCTTTGTGTTTATCTTTGTGTTTGTGAGAATCTGTAAGCAGAGAGGCAAAACAAAATAAATTAAATTGGGAGAAATCTCCACACCTCCCTCGTGAACCTCTGCATTTTTCCCCACCGCATTCTAGTATCTCTGTGATTCAAAGTTTCTAACAAAAATCTTGGTTTCAGAGGTCCTAAATGGATTCATTGTTCCTGCAGCACAAGTTAATTCATCTTGGCAACAGCTGCACTTACATGGTCTTCAGTTCAACGACCTTTAAATGCTTTATAGACCCTGAAGAAATGCAACCCTTCCATTAACTAGGTACCTATTGATACAGCAAGTTCAACCTTACTTGGCAGATGGGCAGCCTGACTTCCTATGGCCCCAAGCATTCATGCTGAATACACAGACAGGATATAGGAACAAAGCATAAAGCTGAGGCATCAGGCCTGTTGAATCCCAGAATTTAATACTTCTACTTGCACAAATATTTAATCTTGATAAAGCATCCTTCCCTTCTCCCTGCTCTGAAATAAAACCATTTTATTCTTATCTCCAACAGTACATAACATGACAGGCAGAAAGCAAGGAAAATGGAGAGTAATGGCAGAAAATGAAAAGAAAGGGTGAAAAGGAGGAGTCCTCCTGTTCCTCTACTGCAGAACACATTTACCTCCCTCCAATAACAGCCCCAACAAGAAAATCCAACCTGACAGCTGTAATGAGCTGTGTTGGTGGTCACCCACCTACACAGGTCAGGGCTGGTCCCAATTATGTGACAGGTCAGAAATGGGAGTTGGCACTCAAGTGAATCTACAGGAACACAGTAATTTTATTGCTATCAGCTTCTACTCTGAGTGACACTTCCCATCCTCAGTGACAACTGTGCTGCACAATGAAGTCCTTTAAAACACCAAAGAAATGAATTCAGCAGCAAAAAAAAGCAACGCAGTTGAATTCGAAATAAACACATTTACAAGCGTTTTTTACAAGGATACTAAAAAGGAGCTGAGGCTGAACTAGCACCTCAAAACCACCTCAAAAGGCCTTTACAGTCAAGGTCAGTGTGATGGAAGGAATATATGCAATACCCAAAGACTCTCCCTGGGTTCTGTTTTGAAAATGCTACTCAAAGTAACCAAAATTAAGCAGGGTCCCCAGGAAACCCAAAAGCTGTGCTGACTTTGGCAACTGTTTTTCAGGTATCAGTGCTAGAATTTCCACCAGAGATCCTGGATGTAAGGTTTTAATGCCTAATTAACTGTAAAGATGCTACCAATGCCTCTAAAAAGACTTCTATTTCTGCAGTAAGAATAGGAAACTGCAACAAAAAGATTTTGTGACTCTCAGAGTCACATGGGAAATGCACTGCAGAGCCAGGAACAAGCCTCATCCTCCTGACTCCAAGTCTTTTACCGCAAATTCATTTTTCTCCTTAACTGACACCAGCTCTTAAAACCTCAAAACATTCAAATGGATTTAGAAGAAACAAACCCACAGAACATGATTTTAACCTATTGCTTTCTGTAACTACAGGGTTTGCTTTCAGACACCTGCAGAAAGACAACATAAATCGACACAGGAATATTGACATTCAAGCCTCCAAGTTGCCTTCTGCACCTTTCCTCCATCCCCCCGAACTCAGCAATGTGTCCTAGTGCTCTGGTATACAGAGTGCACACACTGAAATCACAGGGCTTAAGTTTTTCATATTTTGCTATACAGGCATGTGGCAGGTTATGTGGAACACTTGGTGCTACAGCATAAAGCACCCAAGAGTTTTCGAGTACCTAAAGAGCAAAATCTCTTTTGCAGCAGGCAGAGTCTGCAGGCATCTCTAGCAAACTGTGTGGGGACCAGACACCCACACACTCTGAACTGCAGAGAAGCAATTTCTCTGAGCCCTTCTTCCCACCAGGACAACACACATTTCACTGGCAAAAATGTTTTCGCGGTGCGTTTCACACTTGTGATTCTTCAGTTCAGCCAGGAGCTGGAAGCTCTGGCTGTTTGCAAACTGCCTGGGGTTTATTCCACAGAGGGTTTACTCACTGATTCCCACAGCCCTGGCTGCAGCAAACAGCAGCTATTTACACTTGATGAATAGGTAAATTGCGAGAGAAACCAGCGTGATGCTGTACACAGAGCTATGTACAGTTGCTCTATAGCACACACACAATCAATTTTTCCTACCAACCAATCAATGGAAAACGTGTGTGACTGTGCTCAGTGCTATCCTCTTTAGAAATAAGAGCCACACCATGACTTGTCACCAAGAAAAGCAGAAAACACAACAGTTTACCTTGATCACCAGATTTGCTTGAAGCTGACTTGTGCTATACAGCTGAAATTAATATTTTCTCTTGGAAAGCAGTTCCAGGGATATACCCTAGAACTGCTGGAGTTGGGTATCTGTTTCCTCAACCCTTGGCTCTGCTTACAACGATTTGGTATTTTCAGACAATTAAAGCCTGGTACTGCAGGAGAAAAAAAAAAAAAAAAAAAAAAAAAAAAAAAAAAAAAAAAAAAAAAAGCTTGACCAGTTAAACTAGCTCTGCTTGCTAGGATTTGTTGCCAGACAGCTTTCCTTTGCTGTCTACCAAAGGATTGCTAACAGGAAGCTCTTCCACAGAGCTATTCTGGCTCAAAGGCCACAGTGGCTGGGGTACAATGGGTCCTGTGCGTGGTCTCAAATCAAAAGTGAAAAGATGTCAAGGCAGAGCTACCTGGTATCTCTCATTATGAACACTACTTTAAATGTAGTACTTCCATGGAGATGTACCTCCTAGCCATATCACCTAAGGATTAAATTATTCAGGAATATTTGCCTAGTATTCAAACTCCATGGTGTTGCTTTCTGACACAATGCCGGGAGGTAGGTTAAGAACAAAGACTTCAAAAGAGTTTATTAAATAGTCTTGAACTGACATAGGTATGTCCTGAGAAGGCATTAAAGCTCTTGGTCTTTCTTTTTTTGTTGAGGTTGGAGCTGGATGAAGTTCAGGAGACTGGGTCATTAAAAAGCACAAGATTCTTTTTTTTTTTTCTGGCGTTGTACACAAAAATGCTTTGTTCCAGACTAGCTTTATCTAGGAGTCCATGCCAATGGTTATTTGATGGCTGACATGAAGCAAGTTTAAGCCATTTCACTCCCATTTGTGTACCCACTTGCCAGGAACCAGTGCAGCATCACCTCTGACTGAACTACACAGGCAACAGATGAGTGAGTTGGGAACGGGGCCACCTCACTCCCAGCCTCATCAGCACACAGGCAATCAGCGGGAAGTGTTCCTGTCTGTAATGCATCTTCCTCGATATATTTAGCATATTGATTCCTAGAAGAATCTTCCAGCCTCCAGTAACTCTCTCTCAGCTTGCAGCTGATTAGTAGTTGACTAAGTCCAGTCTCACATCAGCTATGGAAAGAGCTCTGACATTATCATACATTTGGATTTGTTTCCTGCCTTTTATGTCTTCCAGTAAGTATGTCTGTTCCCTCTAACACTAAACAAGGAGATAAATACTATTCCTTCTCCCAGACTATTAGCAAAATCCATCATCTACTCTGAGCAAAGTTTAAACCCCCAAAAGCTTATGTGACATTTAAATATTTCTGAAAATGCAAAGTCTCTCCTCAGCACAAGGTTACAGCAGGGATGGGGGTTATGCTCACTGGGCAAGGATCCATTACCCCTGAGGCTTTCCCTTCAGTATCCTCTAACCCAAACAGAGCTTTTGGCATCTCTTCTGTTCTAGAAAGCTTGATGTCTCTGGCACTGGATCCCTGTCTGTTAATGCTGAGCCTGGTGTGTCTCCAAAAGATTACCACAGTCCCTGTACTATTCCTGCCATTCCCCTGTACCTCCAACGAATCACGAGCAGCTCTGCATTTTTGTAGGGTTGATTCATCTTTTAACTCTGTTAGATTACAAGGACACTGATTTAAGGATGGGAAATTCTAAGCACTCTTGGTCTGTGGCTCTGTGTTGTTCCCTGCTCCGCCTTCGCTCCAGCGCTGAGTCCCCGGGGAAAGGCTGAGTCATAACCCTATTTGCAATACTTGTATATATGTCTGCCTGGAACAGGGAAGTTTTACTCTTT
Organism: Phylloscopus whistleri; assembly: GCA_017589585.1. Taxonomy (NCBI): domain Eukaryota; kingdom Metazoa; phylum Chordata; class Aves; order Passeriformes; family Phylloscopidae; genus Phylloscopus; species Phylloscopus whistleri. The sequence goes on from JADMLD010000992.1 coordinate 463,252, forward strand.
ATCCAGGAACAGAGCTGTAAAAGGTCAGGCATCTCCAGCTGCAGCATGGCAAGAACAGGCAAAGAAAGGCTCTTCCAGCAGGCAGTTGTCACTGGGAGAGGAAGAGTCCCAACAGATGGCAAAGGTGAGCAGTCCCCTCTCACAACAAGGACAACCCTTGGCTTAATTAGTCTGGTGACAAAACAATTATGTGGGACTGTGATGTTTTAATTCAGGAGACAAATTCATTTGCCTCAAAACCACTTCTGAACACCTGTCTCTGCATACCTTTCAAAATACTACTTCCATGTCATAATCAAGGGAAGTTGGGCTACTTCCTACATTAATATTTCAGTTTTGACAGCAACTTTCCTAATAAAATACTGAAATCAGAGAGGGGTGTAAGCTCTTGCATGCCCAATCAGTACAGTCAAGAGAGTAGTGTTGGCACATGATACAGGATGCTACAGATGCCATTTTACCCCACTCCCAACACCCACTTTTATTTCTCTTCCATCATTTTGCACTAGAAATTTTTTTTTTTTTTTAAGAACTGAGATAAAAGGTGTGAGCACAATCTGGTTCCTTCTAATTTTTCCCCAATTAAGTGATGTAGCCAGCAAATTAACACCTGGTAACCTCAATTTCTGGTCAACAGTAGCTTTTCCAGATAAATATTAGCCTTTCAGATTTGCTGTCTTTCTGTTCACCTTCTTCTAAGTATTTGTGGGCACAATTTGAATAGCTTATTAACCTGCTTACAGAGAGGTTTCTTTGTTCTTTAAAATGTCTTACAAGATTCTACAGACAGGGACTTCTTGTATTTTCCATCTGGTTCCAGAAACATCCCAATTTCTTTTCCCCTTCCTAGAAATACTTCTAACGCTGAGTGTGCTTGAGAGTTTAATCTGTTTGAAGCATCATCTCAATACTCCTCTACACTGATGTCCAGAAAGGTAAATTAAGCTTTCTGATTTCCTGGGACTGCAATCTGTGTCCAAAATCTGAGGACACAGCATGAAAAATCCATCTTGTTACCAACATTTTGAACTTCTTGTTATTCCACTCTGAGTGGCTGAAATTTCTGCCCCGAGTTAAACTGAATGCCTCAGTGTTATGTTGTGTGTCACAGGAGAAGCAAACGAGCTCTCAAGGCTTTCAGGATCACTGGTGTGTCTGAGTACAGGGCTCTCTCTGGCACTCAGCTTGAAGCATGAGCAAGAAACCCTCTGCTATTGGCAGAGATGAAACCAGCAGGGTGTTTTAAGCCTCTCTGGAAAGCAGAAGAAAGTCTTAAAGACTTCTCCAGTTCCACTGCTAAATTATGCAGCTGAAAGTGAGGTAACTCTAACACTGGATCAGGTTCAGAAGCTGGTCAAGTTCGAAAACTTCCTCTCACTGGAGAAATGGTCAGTCCCTTCTCAGCTGAAACACCACCTTCATCTAAGGCCAGGTACTCCACAGCAGCCTCTTTAGTAGTTAGCCTGAATTCTTCTCACTGCTTGTGATGCAATAATGAGCAAAGCTTAGTGTCTCTTTATTATTGCCTAAATGAAAGAATTTTATTGGTTTTTTCTCTCCCCCACAGGCTCTCCTTTTAAGCATTCATCCTAAAATGCAGATTATCAGAAGAAAGTTTCTTACTTTCACGTTTTGGTTTTTTTTCCATTTATTCTGTCAAATCCTATTACCTTTAGAGTTTTAATTTCTTACATTTTGTATATAAAGACTACTATTAAAATTACCAGTTTAGTTGATGAAATGATGCCAGGAAGGGTTATGAGTGTTCAAACACGTGAATGACGTCCAAGGTGTCTAAAATATTATTCATGTTCCTGGCAAAGAACACATACTTTTGCCCTTGGCATCTGACCAGAATGGTCTAGTGTTGCACTAACTTTTACAATACACAGATACCAGCCAGTAGAAAGAGCCTAACGTTCAGTCACTATCCCAGATCTTTAACACAGATAGTGACAGGGTTACAGCACATTACCTAAACAGGCAATGTAATCCCACGTGTAAAGGTCACTCTGTGAGGTGCTGGTCAATTTATAAATCTTGCCTGAGAAAGCAAACATGGTGCAGAACTAAAAAAATCATATTTGCAGGCCCTGTGTGGCTCAGGAAAATCACCATATGGTAAACATGGCATGGTCTGAGGCACAGGGATCCTCACTCTTAAATAGGTTTTAACTCTGGACAAATCATCTGACTTTATGTGTTTTGATTTAACAATTTTAAACCCACATACAATAATCCCACTTGAGTAACCTGGAAGAGGTCTAAACTTTTCTAAAATATTTGTATTCCAGTTAGAGGAAGTCACATTACGGTCATGGTGCTCCAGTAATTGATTAAACAGCATTTCTGGAATTTATTTAAACGGATAAACATTGCTTCAGCCCTGGAAAGAGAGAAGAGAAGCTCCTGGGCAGAAAACAGAACTGCATCTAGGTATGGGAGACACCACCTTTCTCAATAAAGCAAGGCAGACAAAGAAAACCAAAGTGTATATATGAAAGGTACAGAAACTGGAAAACCTCTCTACACAGCTACACGTGTCAAGAGCAGAAAACCATACCCAGCAGGCATTGTTGATGGTATTGTGGATGATACACTGGAGTAGAAAACTATAATCTAAAATAAACTTCCCAAGTGAAACTGGATATGTCACTTACCAGCCCTATTTACACAACTGCAGAATCCACATAAAACATTTACCCTGAAAAAGTATTGCAGGTCTGTTTGCTGTGCTGGTTTATTTCTGCAATAACTCACTGCAAAACATTTGGAATACTGAAATGAGAGTGACTGAAACAGTGAAACCACCACTTGAGTCTCCCATAACCTAAGCCTGAAATTCAATAGCAGAAGTAGGATCTGAGTTTTCAGTCAAAAAAGGAAAGAAACTACAATGATAATGAAGCAAGACTGTCTGGCTTCTGCTTCCTCATTTCATAATGCCATACTTAACAGCAAAGACACCCATTCCAAAAGCAACTTGACACAAAACCTTTTACCAGTGTTTATAAAGATACCTCCACAATCTGCATTGCTACAGAAATCTAAATCCTTAAAACGCTTCTTGAAGTCAAATTTAAATGAAATAAGTTACTGTGCTATCACAAGCTTATTTCACTTCAGGTGCCTCGCTGGGTCAGGTACAGGATGAATAACAGGGATGCTAACTCTTCAACATTTCATTGTTTCCCTCCACAAACCAGATAAACTCTGAGTTTTATAGTTCACTGCAAAGCAACTAAACTAACTGTGACTAAGCACAAGTAGAATACACAGTGCAGCTCTTTACTGTGAAGTTTAGATCTGCAGTCATTCATTTTCCAATCTTACAAGAAACAGAAGAAAAAAAGTTGTGAAAACTCAAAAAGGGGACCTGGAGAAGTACAGCAGAACAAGCCAACAGTTTTTCCTTTCTAGGGCAGGAACTTTATTAGTAAAAGGTGTAAAACTTTACTCATTAGTAAAGTAAAACTCAGCTAGAGAGCATTTCTTACTTTTTCTAAGGCCTCAAATGAAGGAATACAGCACAACTGAAGAGATTTGAGTCTATTCATTTCCCAGACTATATTTACTCTGAGACAAAACCTGTTTTGGGCTGAGCCAGAATTGACCACGCCACACTGTAACCAGTTGTGCCAAAGCTTGAAAACTTAGCACTTTTGATAGAAACAGAGTAAAACCAATGACCTCACAACCCCTCTCCACACTTCAGCAGTTACTTGAGGCAAAAGATACTCCAGGGCCAGACAGATATTATGTCTTTTCCCTTAAAAGGACCTGTCTGGGAAACTTGGCTTTAGAACAAGACAGACCCCTTAGATACTGCATTCTTTATTAGTCTTGTCATTTGAAGGCCCAGTACTCCTTGCTTTTGAATAGAGGGAAAAGAAGAAACCAATGGAATGACTTGGATGAATTTTCACATGACAATAGAGACAGGTGGACAGAGAATTGTCTCCACCCATTCTCAGTCCACCAACTTCTCAAGAAGTTCCCCTATGCTCCATTTTTAGTATGCAAGCAAGTATATAACATAGACTGTTTAAAACACAATGTTTGCAAAATAAGAGAAACACACCTTTTGCTCCACTGAAACCTCAGGACAACTTCAGTCTAAGGAAGAGAGGTAAAACAATGTGACAGCACTGCTAACAGGGACAGCACATGGTGGCCACAGGACAGGGTGTGCTGGCCTGTACACTTGTCCATACCCCAAAAATTAAAAGCTTATCAGGGGGACATTAAGGATGCCAGAAAAAAAAAAACAAAAAAACCCTGACCAATCACTCCTATCTTCTGTGACTGGAGCCTCTGGGAGATGAAGTTAACCCGAAGCAAATGTCACTGCTGGCATTTCATCAATCTCACCCAGACTGCAGAGGCTCGGGAGGCAAAGCAAGACATGCTGTAAGAGCCACTTCAGAAAGAGGACAGACACACTCTTAGTGCACGTTTTGAGCCCTTCTTCAAGTTTTTTTTTTTCAGCCACATTGGATTAATTGCTTATTTTCTGTGCACCTCATTTTTTCACCTGCTGGGGAAGTGGCTAATACTCTATGGGTAATTAATGCCTAAGTAATTGAGATAGCTGTGTGACATACAGGGCTGCTGACCTTAAGAAACTGCTACACTACAGGCATCTTGCAACAAAACAACTAATGGTGTAGACAGAAGCAGCAAGTTTAATGACTTGTCAGCACCTTTTACATGGCCTCTTCTCACAGAGGTGGCACGTTCACATATGCCCATTCCACAGCAGATCTCAGTTGTTGTAACAAATGCATAAACCCATTTCAAGTGAAGTTGCAGTAGACAATATTATACAAAGAACAAGTCCAAGGAAGCCTTATAAAGCATGAAAATACATGTTTGATCAGTACAGAAAGGCTAAATTAATAGCTGCTTCTTACACATGCCAAAGGGCTCCCGACCGAGAGGCAACAATGAAGTTTCAATCCATTATTTGCATTCAAAACCAAAAAAGTTCCATGTGAACAGAAACACGTGTTTCCAGGGATTCCCAAGATGTAAAACATTCTCCTGTAATTGTATAAATAGGAGTCAGAGACTGAAACCCATTAGTACGTTGCCACTAACAAAGCAGAATAAAACAGAACAGCAAATTAAAGGAATGACCGTCAGTGAACAGCTTAAAATGCTGCTGTGCTGGCATGAAGAGAGGAGAGTCCAGAAGAGTCTCCTAAGGAACCATGAGCAAACCCATTCTTGTCCCTAGTGGTATTTATTCGTATAAGGCTACACTCTTATGAGTGGAAGTACTTATTTTCCATTGCCTCCTCCATTCAGAACTGGAGTTCCTTGCCTTCCCTTACTGGGTTAGAAATGGTTTCAGCAATTTTTTCCTACTGCTTTATGAGTCTACAACCACATGGATAAACAAAGTTCTGCACTGCACGTCCATCTTTTAAAAAGAAGCAAAACTAAGACATGCTTTCGCCTCACAATTTAACAGCCAGAGCCCACACATCAGGAGGCTGGGATGAGGCTGAGAGTGGGACCTAAAGAGCACAAGCAGACCTAGGGGAAACAAGTTTGATTGTAGTTATCTCTGAGATTTCAAAAGCCTTACACTTATTGTAGCTACATCTGCAGCCCCATTTGCTAATACACAAATATACAGGACTGGGATCCTGAAGGACTTACAGGTACATAAAACAACTGTGGCTAAGCACAAACAGCTGCTATAAATTGACAGGAGGGGGAAAAGTTTTGATAAAGTAGTTGTTAAAAGCAGGCTCCTCGTGGATTTTAGATCTACAAATGCTAAAAACTGTTACTACACTATCTAATCTCAGGCTTTTCCAAATTCTCCCCTGCTTCCTCCCTATTGCGCAAAACACAGTTAACATAAAGAGCACAGCAGGACAGACGGACTCACCAGGAAAGCCTGGACAACTGTTCACAAACCAGGCTGGCATCCAGGGGTCTGAAACTAGCTCAAAACTATGAAAGCAGGTAAAATTTTAGGGCATCCAAATAGATAATGCAAGGGGGACTAATCCTATTTTCACAGTCAGAAAGAAACCAACCTTTAGCACAGATCCACAGCTTAGCGCACAAACTGTCACGCGGTGCTGTCACACAGAATCTTTTCTCGGGAAGAGACAAAGGGAGGGATGTACCCACCGCACCGAGAGACGTGTGTGCCCCGAGACAGAGACAGAAAGAACTGCCCAGGGTCACCCACGAGTCGCTGAGGAGAAAGAACCAGGGGCACTCTCCTCTGGAGAACCAGGGCAGAAGGCGAGCAAACAGGGCAATGCCAACATTTACAGCCCTGTTTAGACTTTGGAGCTATCAGGGACTGCAGGAGATAACCTATCCCTCACTTCAACATTATCTAAAGCAAACCCTTGCTTTTATTAACCCTTATTTTTCTGGTTTGCAGGAATCTTTTCCTTTAGGAGCTCTTGGTGGACCATTTAGGCTGCAGAATTTTGGGGACAACATATTACTTTTCATCAATCCCTTCTTGGGAAGGACGTGCAAGCCAGGGGGACTGAAATACCATGTGCACATACACCAGAGCCACTTTAACTCTTTGGTTGCTTCCAAGCTCGGAGAACCCGAGCCAGTGCTCAGCTGCAGCACAAGAACCAAGCCCAGACCTCCAGTGCAGCTTGCAGTGGCAGTGCTGCTGCTTCACTGCAGACACAGGTAGGCCAGAGCTGAATCACCTCTGCGAGATTCTTGGCAAAGAATTACCCTGGGAACAGCCCTGAGAGTTACTTTAACAGACTGGGTCAAGAGCAAAGAGAGACTTTTGGTGCAATCTGTCACAACTTCGCACTGCAGACAAGAGAACTTCATGTTCTGTACACCATCGGCAGGCTGAGTCAGTGCCCCCAGCACAAGCTCCTTCCGCCTCCAAATGCTCTTTATACCATCATTAGACTGGAAAGGTGCAAACAGCACAATTTGTGATGCAAAGGCAACGGCTGATTACTGCCTGCAGACTTACAAGGTGAACCAGGAGGAAACAGGGGCAAACAACGACAAATCCCAGCCCTTACAGACTATATCAGAAGCTTCAGCCATATTTAAAAAAATATGGTTGGTATTATTTTGTGGTGTAAGTTTAAAAATTGTAGTAGATTACAAGAAAACTGCTGTGTTGTCAGGAGTAATTACCCTGTTATGATGTCAACTAGAAAAACATTTTGTCTTGCTGGCTGTGTAAATCACTACTGTACTTGGAACTCATGGAAAAGAAGTTTTTTGTAAAGCCTACCTGAAATCCTGACACGTCCTTAGCACAAGAGTGATGTCCCAAGAGCAGCTCACACAGGGCCTGTATTCACACCAACACCACACAAGGACAGTGCTGGTGTGTTTGACTGTTCTGAGTTTAATCCAGAACAAGGGCTCCCCCCAAGGAAAAATCTAACAAATCAGGGAGGGAAAAAAGCAGTTGCATTGAACTGCCTCTCCTGCAGCAGTGGATGCCCAGCAGTGTCAGCAGCCAGGATCACACAGTTTATACACATGGGAGTGGTACATGCTCAGCGTCCTCAGGGAGAGGCTCTCATGGCATTTCAAAGCCTTTTATTACCCATCCCTTGACAACTCCGCGTGCCTTTGGCCACTGCTGGTCTCTTGCTTGCTCTAGGGAGGAAAGACTTAGGAGGCAGCACCCTTGGGAACAAGTCTCTGCAATGCTCGGTTTGAGAGTGTAAATTGAATGCACGAGACAAAAAAAGTGGCTGGTAGAAGCTTTAAATCACCTCTGCCAAGCAACACCACTGCTTTATGCACTGGAGTCAGATTATTCTCTTACTACTTGTTTAATATCATTCCTGTTAAGCTGAACTGACGGCGTAGCATAGCCAAAGCCTTAGAAGAAGTTTGTTTCAGAAGACTGAGAACTTATTTTTATTAAACTTCAGCTGGTTCCTCACTGTAGGAGCAACTCCCACACTGATCCCAGACAGTTTTTTTGGTTGGGTTTTGTTTTGCCCGTTTTTTTGGTTTTTTTGGTTTTTTTTTGCTTGTATCTCCAATGATTCCTTTAAAGTGTAGAGCTGCACTGGATGGATACAGCCTGATTTCACCTCTGTCCCCATTGTGAGTGAGCTAATTGATCACTCACCCACAAGGGGCCAATTCCAGCTGTGTCTAGAAGCATTTTATCAGAGTCTGCCTTGCCACAAGTCCCATTCTCAAGTCAAGGGAGGGAATGCAACTCCCCTGCCTTTAGGGGATTTTACCACAATTAGCATACATGAAGAAATCTGAATCCAGCTAAAACACACAAGAAAGTAAACAAAAGGTAAATGTTTAATGACAGCTGAGATTTCTGCACTTCTGGACTCCTGAGTCTTCTAAAGGTAGGGAAAGAGGATGCAGGAACAGGGATCAGCAGAGCAGTGTAGGACACAGTAGTTTTAAAGTAAGGCTAGGATTGCAAAATTTTAATAAGCGCAGCTCTTAGATATGGTGCATTAAATTCCATTGGAAGTCTTCAATTTACAAAATGTTACTTTAAGTCACTGATTTTAATCTCTTCATGCAGCTGTAATCTGTTTATTATGTTAAATCCAGGCCAAATCTCACTAGTTGACAACTGTTACATCACACCACTACAAATACCTGAATATAAAACATAACCTATTGACACAGGATAAAAGGCTGTGGCTACATTATTGTGCATGATACACTCCTAACTTCTTCAATTAAAAAACTCCATGCCATGTATTATTAGTTTGGTGAGGTTTTTTGTTGGGTTTTGTTTGCCTTTTTTTTTTTTTTTTTTTTTTAACTAATAGCTGGCATCTCTTCATGGAACACACAGCTAATATTTTCAGATTCCACCCCATGAAAAACTCAAATCTGCCTTGAATAAGACATGAAGGGGAGGAAATGTTTATGTAATTTGTTTCCCATCTAAAAGAAAGCAAGCATAGTCCTCAAAAACTGAACTGAATCAATTCTGGTTACCTTGTGCCTCAATTTAAAGAGCACTCCTTTCTTTACCTATGCAGAAATAACAAGGTGTGGAAACAGCTTTTTCTTTTTAGCTTTCAAATGCCCTCCACTACCACAGTCACCTAAATGAGCTGTTTAAACCAAAGGAAATAGGCTGCAGGTGCAGAGTGTCATCAAAAGTTCATTTATCACTACACTTCAAATTCCAAGTGCTTAGCTAAAGGCTCCCATCATATCAGAGTTTCTGCTTTACAGTTACTGCAACATAACCACATTCTCTACTTTTCAGTTTTCTGAACATGGAACCTGATATTTTTAGAAGGCTGACTGCTGAGAGGGGTAGAAACATGCTTGAAAAACTATGAGCACTACAGAAGTGACCATTAAGGTTCAAGGCTCTGTTACTTTTCTTTAATATAACCTAAAGTGAGAAGCCCAAGTTATACATCTTATTTTCAGGGGTATTCCAATGCATTAGGAAATATTTATTTCCACTTGATTATTTGACAGCAGAAATAGGCAAAGGAAACAAGATGAACATCTAAGACTATTTACAATCTCATAATTTATTCCTGAATGATTCAGCTGTAATGCTATGAAATATTTTGAAGTTTCTTGGCTGCCAGTTTTATATATGTTGAGACATTTTTAAAGTTATTATAATTCTTACTAGAGTCAAAATTAAATCAATACATCTATTAAAATTTATTATCAGTTTTACATGAAAGACTAATACCAGCGTGGAAGCTGCAGCCACTCCAGCTGATTTAGCAGTTTGCTCTTACAGAAAGAGCCCAGAGCAGCAGCTGCACCATTCCCTCCTATCCTGATCCACCAAGTATTTCAAGCCTGTGCTAGACAAAACCACATCTGGGAGTGAGAGCACTATCCAGGTATCCAGCAGAGAGCAAGGCTCACTCTCCTCTGAGCAAGTTCAGCTTAACCCAGGAGTGCACAGCAATTTCTGAAACTGCAATACATCCAAATACCTTTAATCTGTTTGAGTTTCCATGCATTTCAGCAACATTATTCTGCAAGTTTTAAAGTGTACCGTGTTATTTTTGAACTAGCAATTATCTTATTTCCTGTACTCCAGTCTCCAGCAGACCAGGGAAAATTTGCTCTTTTCCTGTGGTCACAACTGCGACCTGTGATCACCTTTTACTTGATCCTATCGGATGTAAAAAGGTTCCAACAGTGAAAGCCTGGAGCCTTCTACTTTCATTAATGGGCTGTGTAATACTAAACAGAGTGCAGAAGTGGAGAAAACTACATGACAAGTAGCCCTAATACCAGAAGAAAGAACAATTGTGAATAACCTATTCTGAAAATTACCAAACAACATGAGATACTTAACTTCACATGCCACTCTCGAAACTAAGCAGCTGCTCCAACAGAACAAGATACTCCTGAAGAGAGAGGTTTAATAAAATTGAGAATTAAGTAACAGCTTGTAACAGGACTACTTTTCTTCTGGCAATGCTGTGCCAAATACCCCAAATTTATTGGATACAATGTAAGTTCAACCTAAGGTTTCCTAAGGACATGTTTGTGCCTCTACGAGGTAAAGCAGTGCAGTAGTCTCTGCTCAAGAAAGGATCTACGAATCCTTTAGAGAAAAGAGTCAGGTTTTCACAACAGGAGACTTTAGAGTATGAGTTACTTGAGATCAAAATATCACACAAGACACTTTCTGTCACTGCAGTCACTGTGACAAGTAGTGGAATCCTGTTGTACTTCACAGTAAGACAGCTACCCTCAGACAGAAACTGCAATTTTCCTTTTTAAGTGAAAGCCATAAGCACAAACAAGTAAAACAAGGATGTAATTTTCTAATACCAACCAAGATATGCTAAAAAAACAAAACCAAAACCAACACAAAAACCCTCACCTAACTTTGCTACCAATGACAAGCCTACAGTTAAGGTCAAGCCCACATTTGTTCCGTAAGTGTTTTCCAAACTACGTGCACGTCTGATGTACAAGGGTAATTCTGGGTGGATTAAGTGCAAGGGAAAACTGCATTGCCCTACAGGGAGGAAACATCTCCTGACTCCTGGTGTACAAAGATGCCTGACAACCTAAGTCTGTGGCTTTTTGAAGTACCAATCTCCCCGGGTAACTTGATCTGAATGTAACTAAACCCATTCAGATGAAAGGAGCTGGGAAATCACATACCTGTAAGTTAGCAAAATGCTAACCACACCACCTAGAACTATATAGACACTGCAAGAACACCTGGCAGAGATGGGGAAGAGACAGTAAAGATTTAAGAAAGAGCTTGAGCTTACAGGATGAGGAACTGAACAAGTGTCCCTGACATTTGCTGACCAAATGACACCACCCTCAGAACGGGAAATAAGAGACCTGTGATAAACCTAGAAATGACACAGATCTGCATTAATTCTTGAGCCTTCAAACACTTTATGGACGCTTAGAAGAAAGCCCTTCTAAACCCTACATCTTTCCTGAACTGAAAACCAGTGGAAAACTTACTTGTCCAGCCTCTGGAGCTACTATGATAAAAAATACCATTATACATTTGTAGTCCATGTACTACAATAATTTTTAAATATTTTTCTTAGTACTGGGGAAAAACCATTGAAGTCAGGGCATGTTTGACTCTGGTTGCCTATGGAGCTAATTGCCAAAGACTAATTCCAGAGCTCTGCTGAGATTAAATTGTTAATACACACAAAAAGACAATATAAAAATTCATCTTAGAAAAAAAAAAATCACACACTAACAAATTCCCTTTTGAATTCAAGTTTTCTTACTCTGGATTAGAATCTGAGAATGAGGCTCCTGTGCTAGGGTGAATGGATGGGGTATTTACAAAAAGGGAGATAAAACACAAAAACTTAAAATTAAAACCAAACTAATTCTGCCCTTAATAAATGAGGCTCACATCTGTTTTGAACACTGTTTCATGTTATTGTGAAACACAGCTACAGGGGACTTATTTCACAAAACAATGCTCCACAGCTTTATTCCCTACAAAGGAAACCATTTAAAAATACACCCTAACTTCAGCAGACTTAGCAAAGCTCCCGATCCCTCAGAAACGTGGCCGTGGTGTCAGCATGGTTTCTCATCCTCACCAAGCACACTGAGCACAGCCCAAGCACAGATGAGCTCCTGGGAGATGCAGTGCCCCTGCTGAACTCGCTATCCCTGCTGTACCCAGCTTGCCCAAGTGCACGCAGACCAGATTCAGCTGGTGTGCAAAGACAACACTGGCAGCCTGCAAGAAAAATCTATCAGAGTCCCAGAAGAGGCAAATATTGCTCAGGATGAGTGTTGCAGGAGAGGCCCACTCATGAACACAGGGAAGGAGAATTTTAACTCAGGCTATGGTTCAAACATAAATTCATGTTGTGCTGTGCACAGACAAGCTCATGTTTTGACAGTGATGCGGAGCAAAACCATAAACTGACGATTATGCATCGGTGGACAGAAGTCACAACAACAGGGCAGGAGAGGAAGGTGGGGAAAATTTGTTAGACAGAAAGCAGTGTTTCCAGAACAACAGCTTTACACCTTCACTTGTGAAATAAGAAAATGATGCACTTGCCAATTGAACTGCTTCTGCCTTTTGCCCAGGATTCGATTTAAGAATTAAATTACTGGGATAGCCATCTTATTGCCAGCTGCCGCCCCCATCTACTGCAAGACAAGCTACAGACTGGGGCAAATAAAACTACACCGTGCTGGGCTCTCCCAGGACCTCATGCTGACAACTAAAGCTGCCAAGCACAGAGCATCAAGGGCCAAGCTGTACTTTTTATATCTCTACGATTACAACAGCCTATAACCCAGAGAGCAGCTTCCTTTAGACACAGGCAATGCTGAATAAGCCCACTTGATGATAAAAGAAAGACATTGTTTATGACAGCTACCAAAATCCAGAGAGCAGCATATTTTAAATTAGAAGACTCTACTCATAAAAACAGGTATTTCAAGGACAGCCTGCTTATGCTCCCTAATGAAGTGCAGGTGACATACACAGTTATGATAACATGATTTAGACAAGATGACGGCTCCTCTGACAGTCTTCCAGGTTTTGGAGTAGGAAGAAGGCAGGAGGATAGGAGATTGCAAAAGCGTAAAAGGCTCTTGAAAAATGCAAATCTTCTCCACATTCACGTCCAAAGGTATCCTGGACAGCTGGAGAGATGTCCCATCTGATGGGGCAAGACAAAGCAACCCAAACACCTACACACTTCTGGGATGACAACTTGCGAGTATCAGAGTTAACAACACTGCCACTCTGACTCTGATTTGTGCCAGTGCCTGCTTACTGCTAAGCTGGATGGAGACGACACCTACAGAGGGATTGGGCAACATTGCAGAAGTTAATCAAGGTCATAGTTGTTATGAGTTCATCTCACTCATCTTGCACTGCAGCTCTGTCCACATGAACCTACTGCCCCTGGGAGTCTGGCCGTTTACACTCTGCACAGGAACACAACCCTGCACCTTAGTTTTTCTACTGCAGAAAGCACTCAAAGACTTTTGCTCTGTATTCCTGAGGTGCACTGTAAACCACACTGCAAGAATCTCATCTCCAGCCAAAACCCGTGCTAAAACCCAAGTGTTGAGGGGAAACACCAGCAAGGAAAGCTAACTCTGATCCACACATCAAAGAGTTTGCTGTGCACAAGCAGCATTACCACAGATACAGCACATTTTAACAGCCTCAATGACATTCCCGGTCCTCAAAAGAAAAGCAGGCAGCCTTTTATTCCCCATCTGGTGGTCATTAACTCTGGAGAACAAACCTCAGAGTACGTCACTAGCTCTACTCCATCCCTCCATTTTGTACATGCTGCTTGTGTTGCAATGAATCATGCCCTTCACATGGATCTCCAAAGAGCTCCAGCTTCTTGTTTCTCAAAAGGCTGGATTAAACTGGAGAGTGCTCGTCTAACTTGTAAGGTGCCTTCCTAAGGCAAGTTTAAACCAGTACCTGCCCATCCCAGCTATTTTATCTTTCCAAAAACTGATCTTACTCACACACTCGCCAGCATTTACAAACTGGGAGAAGACATAATTTGCTCTTCCTATTGCTCCAGGCCCAGTTAGGAGACACTCAGAGCAAGGTGGCCTGTATGGTGCAAGAGACTGACGTACCTGATACCAGAACCCTGCACACAAACCAGGAAGACACTGTCTCCCTATTGCAAATCCAGTGATCTCACTAATTGCAGAACTCTCTACACAACATTTCTAATTCGCATTGTATCATAAGTATTTGTAAAATAACATAGTACCACAGAAGAAAATGCCCACCTTAACTCCTGAGATGAGATTTGCACATACCAATATGCTAAAGCTGCAGAAGCTCTTTTTTTTTTTTTCCTCTGTGCTGCCCCTCTGATAAGCACCTCAGTCTTAAGCTGGAGAAGGAATTAAAAGTCAGAAGCAAATGTCCAAGATGGAACTGAATCTCAGTCCTAGCCAGACAGCTTTACATCTATTTCTGTGCTGGAAAAAATCACTCCCACTATGTTCTGGTTTCTCCAGCTCTGAGAAGAGCATACTATTCCCTCTTTCCCCATTGTGTTGCCTATTTAAACAATATGGCCTTAGGACAAGATAACAATGTACAGCACAAAGGACCTTACACCCAGACACAGCATCCATGAGTAACACAATGTCCCTCCCTGGTGCTTCCTGCCTTCAGCTTCAAAAGAGTCTGTCTTCACATTCAACCCTTCATGTCCTGAGCAGAGCACCAAGCACTCCAGACAAGCTGACAGCTGGCAAGGCAGCACTGCACCAAACCAGAAGCTGCAATAGGAATTGCCAACTTACCAGCTACTAATCTCCCTAAGGACAGCACAAACTCCATCCACCTGCACCTGCTGCAGAGCCTTCCCACCTGGTTATCAGGTCTCCAAAGAGACTGTATGTAACAGGGTGTGTCTCCTGGCACTACCTCTACTTTTCTCCTCCTAAAACTCTGCTTACAGACCACAAAAAAATACCAAGTTTCTTAAACCCTAACTCCAGAAATCTCTGCCTCTTAGTTAGAAGATAACCACGTTTCTCAACTCTACCTCCAGCTACTAAAAAATCTGCAACAGACACTATAGTTCTAAAGGGGAAAAAACACTGAAGTGTCTTCTCTCCTAAAAGGTCCTTAAAAGCCACCTCTGCAAAACAGGAAAGTGCAACCTCAGAGGAAGAGGAGCAGCTGTTTCGACAAGTCTGGCCCTTGTTCAAATACCAGGATAAGCCTTGAGTGGTAAAATATTGCCATCAATAAAAAGTTCAACTAAAGTACATTGCCCTGGCCCTAAAGTACAGGTCATCTATTCCATGTTACATACTCAGGAAAAGCTGCTGCAATGCTCAACTGAAAATGTGTACAGAAGTGACAAATGAAAGAAAAAATGTTCTGGATAACACTCTATAAGTTCATGATCTCGTATGTCAGAAGCTGTGTTAGGCAATAGTGCAGAGTATGTGACAAATGCCAGGAAAAAATTAAAAAGCTATCTGCACTTGGGGATTGCTCCATCCCTAGGAATTATTTTCTTGACTTTTTAACTATCAAGCCACGTCTCTGGCCAATGTCTAAAAAAATTATTCTTAAAAATTCTTAAAATTATTCCTTTTAGACACTGCCACACATCTAGCTGCACCAAACTGACAAGACATTTGGATGGAAACAAGACAACTTTCGATTTCCTGCTGCATCTACTGAATAGTACAGTGAGCCCAACACTTCAGAAATTCCAAAGCATTTGGTAAAACTTATTTCAGGGCAGCCAAACAGTGGGTTTTAGACAGAAAAGCTGTATGCAGTTTATGCATGTTCAAGTCCAGATCTCATATTTCATTTCTTCTTATCGTTTATTCTTAAACAAAGCAAAATACTCAACTACTGAGGTCCTGGATGCTTGCTGCAAAAATTAGTAACACTATGCAAATCAATGACTGGGATTACAAAATGAGCAATAAGGAATAAAAGCCACCAGAGTCTTATTTTTAGAAAACCACTGAAAAATAGCATTATGGAAGAAAAATGGACATCTTGAAGAACCAGAACTATGCCTTCATTGAGAATGTAAGAGTATTTCTCCCCCAAATAAAGCTGCACTATGTGCTGAATGCTGTGTGTGTGAAAGAGACTGTCAGCTGTACACAGCAGCTGATGAGACCAAGCAGGCACTTAACTAGTTGTCCAAACAACTCAAACATCAGTGTGTTATCAGCATTATTCTCATACTAAATCCGAAAGCATAGTGCTGTACCAGCTACTACGAAGAAACTTAACTCTATCCCACCCAAAACCAGGACACAAGCAGATTCCCACCATGGAACATGTGTTTAATGGACACAGCCAAAGATGAGTTACACAGACTGATCAAAATATTTTAGTGAAGCTACAAGTACACTCCAAGCTTTCCTGAGGCAGAAATCAATCTCTCTCCAGTGATGGAAAGATACAGGCAGCTGCAGAATTACTCTGCTGTGCAAAGCTGAATTCCATGGATGTCCATCTGTCTGTAACATGTCTACGCTGGGCAGAATTATGAAGGAAAATCTCCATCTTTTGGTGGGCACCAAGAGGCTCAGCATTCTGCAATACTGATAGAGAAGGAAGCCATTGTCTTGCTAACACTCCCTAAAAAGCTCCTTCTCTGACGAAGGTATAAGACAAAAATACATACAGGGACACCCACACAGCTCACAACTGCACAAAGCATATGGCAAGCTTGTGAACATGAACAAATACACTCACGTCAAAAATATTGATAAGGAATCCAAAAACATCTACTGATCGGAAGCTCTGTGGGAAGCAACTTTTGTCTCTTTGAGACTGACAGGAGCATCCAATTAAAACCATTTCCCAACGATCTGATGCTGTTCCTCTTTACCCCGCCTTCATCCCCATTCAGAAGTCAACACCTTCAAACTTAGGAAGGGATTGAAGTGCTCCAGGTGGAGATGCAGGATGTTTTTCTTGAGGAGACACTGTTTGCTGAGGCTGAGTGACAAGCACCTACAGTAACCTTCCGCTGTGCCTCCAGTGAGCCTGCACTGCCCCCATCCCATCAAGATAAGCATTTCAGACATTTTCCAGCCCCCGCCTCCAAAGCCTCCCAAGACAGGAGTAAGGCATGCTCACTGCTGCCCGTCCTTGGGACTCCTTCCTGTTGGAAAGGGGCAGATCCCAAAGCCAGAGCAGCTGTCAGTGCAAGTCACTCCTCCAAACTGAACTGCTGCTGCAGCCACCTTTGAGAGAAGCTGTTGAGATTCCAGCAACAGCCACGAAACAAGGGGAACTTCCCCAGGGTGAAGCAGCAGTATTTTGTTCTAGCAGAGAAACAGGCCTTGAGATGATGGAAAACATCACCAGAACTCTGTGACAACACTAGAAAATTTGTGAGGCAATTCTTACTTGAACCGCTGTCCCTCTCCTACTCATCTTCCCTCATTACACAACTCCATCTCTATCATTAGTATTAATAGAGAACTAATTGCCAAGGTCTCCTACATCTCCAAAAGCATCAAGTGATCTCCACCAGTTGTGCTGGAGGATCTCCCAGATTGTTTGTTACAAGGACTGGCACAAAACTGTATTTGCTGCCACCACTCCTGCTGACATAGACAGGGATTTAAAGAAAAATCCTAATTTTATCTTAAAGAAGTCTGAGAATCACTGATGCTATGTACATGTTACAAAAGAACAAACTTCAGCAAGACTGACTACCATTCCATATTCTCCACTTTCATTCCCAACTCTGGAGCTTTCACTTGTTCATCAGCTGAGCAGCTACAGAAGTCAAATTTAGAAACCAAATTTCCACTTGAAAACATGCAGGTATGCTCATATTTCTGAAGCCAAAACCAATTTTTAATCCTCCTTATACCATGCAGGTCACAAGAATCCAAAATTAACTTCACCCTTTCTTTTCACATCACTTTCCAAATGTCCTGACTCTCACTGCGACACCACAAGATTGACTAAGATCAATTGACTAAGATCATTAGTTTAAAAGGCAAGCATTCAAGATGAAAATATTTCCAACTACAAACCTCATTAAATCTACTGGAACTATTTAGCATTTATGTCAGCCAGGACATTTTGAACAAACGCTGAGCTAAAAATACTGTAGTCTCATACACACCGGGAAACCACTACTACAACGTGTTCAGCTGAGTTAGGCAATAGCAGGAGCCTGCAGCAGAAAAGGCTCTCTCTGCTCTGCCTGGAACAGCACTTCCACGCTGTAGTAATTCCAGTGTTCAAACAGTGATGGACAGTGGAAGCCACCAGAGCACACAGGTCACTTCCTGGAGGCAGGCAGCTACTGGCAGAGTAAGGACAGCAAGTGACTACAAACAGTTTAAAAGGAGTAATCCTACTGCAGCTATCAACTGGGGTTTAAATTTATTTTCTACTGGGGTTTTTTTTTCAGAAGAGCAGAACAGCAACAAGCTCACTGCTGAAACCACAGCTAGCCCATACTCTTCTCCCTTAGCAGGAGGAACCATTCTGAAATCTAAAGATGATCCACATTTAAACGCTGACAGTGCTGAACAGCTCAGAACAGAGAGTCCTGCAGGGAGAAGGTACAGGCAGATGTGTCATATGCTCTGTCAAAAGGGACAGTCCCAGGACAGCAAGGTGATAAACACACTGATTCCTACATCAAATATCTTCTCTCAGATTTGGAAAGCTAAGACAGACCTTCAAAAACCCAGGCAGAAGCAGAATACATACCACTAAATAGATTTTGCTCCCACGTTTCAGAGTGTGAGGTTTTCTATAAAATGGGGAGCAGTATCTATAAAATTGGAAGCCACAAAACCAATGAAATTTACTAAGCCAATAAATATTTGTGAATGACTACATGTCCTACAAGGATATGAGAAACTGTATCAGCACAACTACCTCAAGCAGACTTGAAAGAAAAACTGTCCCATCTTGAAAAGCCACAGGAAAAAAAAAACAACAAACCTGCAATGACTTCCTAGGTTAAACTGTATTTCCCCTAAATAGTCACTGTGACATTAAAGCCCATCCCTGCAGTCCAGTAACAAAAAAGCAGATACACTGTCAGTGCTCCACTGATTTCAGCAGAACTACAGCAATTTACAACACCAGGAAGAATCTGACCTGCAGCCTCCCTCTAACAGGGCAGTGGCTTGTGCTATTTCAGCAGGTATTACTTTAACAGGAATCCAGTGAAATCATTAACAGAGGAATTTGAGTCAATGAGATGTTAAGTACTTGCTATAATTACATATTATTGCAGTTTCTGCTGACAGTGCAACTCAGGAGGCTGGAATTCAATGAACTATCTAACGAATATCTGAAGTCACAGTTGTAAATGAAATTAAATCTGATTTGTGCTTGATCACATTTATGAGCTGTGTGTCTAATTGACATGAAGCCATGTAAAAAAGCACACTTTTACACAGGTCCCCTGGTTCAAAATTTTTCACGTTTTACAAAGTAAACAAAGAAGCCCTGATAACACATTAATAACAGAGAGTGCTTAACACTGGAGTAAAAGGAAAAACATCTTAAGAAAACCTGCTAAGAGGAAGAAACACACGGGCCATTAACCCCCGAAACACATCTTCCAGCACATTTAAGTAATTCTGCTGAGTTTTAACAAAAACACAAGTTGGCTGCAGCTCCCAGAAACGCACTTAACTCCCCACTCCCACCAGACACCCATTAAGTTTTAACCTAAACGCTGAATGTGTCAGAACAATTAACACAACAGACCTCAAGGTCTTTAGCAAAGCCCTTCTGAGGCTTCTGCTGGGGAAAATAGATGCAACTTATGTAGCACATGATAGTGAAGAGCAGCTTACCAACAATATGTTTATTTACATTTCTGAGAAGTGTCATGAATGATAAATTTGCTTCAGAGTACTCTCACCTATCACAATCTGAAGATTCCCATACGGAAGCTATGCTGTCATACCCTAACAAGCTCTGTGAGAGATTGCTGTGAACATATTGAAAATCAATGCAAAAACAAAATTAAGAAATTTTGCAGAGATTGACGTCTTATGTAAAACACTTCTGAAATAATTGAAAAAAAACCCCAACAACTAAGTGGTTGCAGACTTAAAACTACACAGTATTGTTCTGAGGCTGTGGGCAGCACTTCCCACAATGCAGGCTCACCACCAGCACTGCAGTCTGGAGCGAAGGCAGGGAGCCATGCAAGGAAGGAACTAGCTACATTCTTCTGGAACAAGCTACATCTCCACGTACCACAGAAAAGGCAAAGGAAATTTTCAGCAGAGATATCAATCTGCACCTAAATACCATTAACTACCTTTTGTACTTTGGATCCCTTGCCAAATGTTTGACATTTAAAGCATTCGCGAGACATGTTCCCAGGGAACTTAAAAGACAGTTTCTCCCTGACATGTCACACACACACAGAGCACAGGCAGTGCCTTCACGCTTCCTAAATCCCTGCAGTTTGTTTAGCACAGTGGCTCTAACAGCAGTGCTAAGGTACACACAGCCCTATGCCAGAAGTGGCCCTGCTCTCCTTCAAAAAACTCTCACCCATCCAGAAGGCGCCAGCAAAGGCAGCAGCAAGGAAGCGCAAATCTGGTCTCCAACAGACTGTTTCACAACCACTGAGAAATCCTAAAGATCTCTGCTATGTTGCTCTACAGTTTGTTAGCATTTAAATCACCCACACCTCTTATTGCGCAGCTCTGTCATACATGAAACATGAATTTAATGCAAAACACAAAACGTGCTGAAATCCCTTAACTTGTAAGACATTTGGTTCAGCACTCCTGTTATTTAATTTGAATTTCCCTCTTGCTCATTCCTTCGTGTTGCCAGCCTGATAAATACACAGATGCCCCACGAGTGCTTGGGCCAACATAAAAACCTGCCAGTTCCTGATAAGATGCCGCAGCAGTAAGGGCTTCGGGTTTTTTTCCCCAAAAAAACACTCACTGTTAAAGCAAGCCCCTCCTTCAAACATGTTTGAATTCCAGAAGCCACCTCTGTGAGGCTGGACAAATTCACACTTGACTCCTGTTAATGCACTGTAATGGTTACTCCAGTGATACTTGACCTCAAATTGCATCTTAACATTACTGGCCAAATCAACTGGATGCAAAAAGCACTGCTTGGGGTGATGTCCTCAGTCTCCACACTGAGCAGTTCTGGATTTTACAACTAGTTCTGATCACAGGCTGCTGAGCAGCCAAGGCACTAACAGCACTTAGTGGAATTTAGTAGTTTTGGAATGCAATTTGATTATTTTGCAAACAAAAGTAATTTTTATCTACGACACTCTGCAAACACAATGGGAGAGCTGAAAGTCTAGATAAATTGCTTTTAGTCTCAACATTGTCCTCAGTAGTAAGAGGTTGTTACATCCAACCTGAGTAACAAAGCTCTTAAAGGCAAAATTCAATAGAACCCAAATCTGTGGAGGTGGGGACATTTTCAGCATCCAAGCTGTAGCTGGAAACAACAGTTTTGGACTCCATTTCCCTTCTGAACGCTGAAGACTGCAAGGATGTTACTTGCAGAAAAGGCTGGCTGTTTTAGCACAATACTGCTCTCAGCATGGTCTGCAAACAGGCACTGCTAGGACCCAACATGGAAAATTATTCGCAATGCGTATGGATACTAAAAATACAGCTAAGGTGAAAAAAATACCCACTACAGCCAAACAGGAGGGAGAACCTGGATATTGAAACGGAATGCAATTACTCAAGCTGGAATTTGCCCAGGACACTCTTGCTTAGAGTGATCTGGCTATTTAATGACAAGAAATAGCCAGGAACACGTACTTACTGCTGGCAACCCTTTTTGTAGCCAACACTACCCTGCTATCAATGAAATGGGTGTGTAACCAGACCCAGGCTCCCAGCTACAACCGGGCTGTGCCGTGGTGACCTGCAATGGGCAGATCCACCCAACCCACTGCAGCTGCAACAACTTGTGTGACCACAACCCGAGGTAGTGTGTCCACTGACCCAGATAGGAACATTAATAACAACAGGAAGCTTCCTGTTAGTGCTTAAGCTTGCCCTACTACTAATACACTAGCCAAGAGTCACCCAAAACATTCTTCATTAACAAAAATGTTTACTGCTGCTACACTCAACATTTAGAATGAGTCAGTATCAACTCCCAGAAAAACTTCCCCCAAATGTCAAGTACAGGAGGCCTAAAAGGAGAGTTTGGCTCTACTATTTAGTGCTGCCTGACAATAACCAAAGTACAAACCAATTCTAAACATCTGAGAGGGGGAAACGGCACTTGGGATTCCTACCACACACTCCTAATCTTTGCCACTAAATAGGATCAAAACAAGAAAAGAAGAGCACGAGCCCCGGTGCTCTGCCTGAAGGAGCGCCGCTGTTCTCGCATCCCCGCGTGACAATTCCCCACACACGAGTGCCAGGAGCTCCTGTGCAGAGGAAACGAGGCTCAGAGCGAGCAGAGGTGACAGGTTTTCAGGGACACCAGGGGTGGTCACAAGGTCAGAGAGCGCAGTGTCTACTCAGCATTATTCCCTTAGCAAGACTAACAGGGTTACACACATACCTTCCAGTGCTGAAAAGGGTTGTGGGGTTTAGGGGCCTCTGATCAATGACAATGATGTTACATGACTGCCACAAATAATTACAACAGGAGGGAAAGGGTGCTGATGCCTGCACTGGTATGGATTTGTAGGGTGCACTTGATTTACCAGGAATTCAGTTTTTCCGTCAAGGTGTCTTACTTTGAATTTCTGTATTGAATTCCTTCAACACATGGTAGAAATAAAAACCACGGGAGTTTTAAGGGCTGCATGACTAAAACTCTTAGAAGAATAAAACAGCACATGGTCACAATAGAGGAGAAAAATCCCTCTGAAAGGTTCACTGGAAGATGGGAGTCAAAAGGTCAAATATACATCACTTCCTCTATGTACAACAGTACTAAATAACTAAAGCTTACCAGGGAATATTTTTTCCCTAAATAAAGATGATCCGTAGATGAAGCAAGTATTTTCCAGCATAAGAAGGCTACAAGCATTCCTATACAAGCTTACATTTAAATTGCTTCAAGAGTTACATCTGTACTTCTTGGGAAATCCACTGCACCCTTTTTTCCTGATAAGAATTACTCACAGAGCCCCACTATGAATTCAGAACAGAAATGAAGAGTTCAAAACCTGCATATTTGACACTGTCTGCTCCTGCTGCACACACACAATCACATTCCAATGAACTGACAGAAAGAAAGGTGCTCGCAAGCGTAGATCTGTAAATATTTACACGCAGTAGCCTACAAAGCAACCAGGCACGTGGACATCATCCAGAGAAGCATTCTAAAAATTAGTGTAACTATAAGTCAAGCAGATATTTTCAACCACCTTTACTGTCCTCTACCACCCCAGCAGTCAGGGGACAGCTCAGAGCTCCTAACACATCCCAAACAGTGACATTAACACACACACACACAAAGGTTGGTTTTATGTCCTCAAGTCCCCTTCACTGTACTTAAGCCCTTCAATTTGACACCTATCAAATGGGGAAGGCTTGCAATTAGCTTGCTTCCTATAAAAATGAATAAATTATCAGAAAAAGTTAGCAGTTGTCAGGCTGATTAGAAAAGATAATATTGTATGTCTATACATAAATAGGAATAGAAATATACATATAAACAGATATACATATATATGCATATATAAATACATATATATACAAAATATATATATATGTATATGTGTGTGTATATATATATATATATATAAATTACAGGACTCCTGTAAATGTTTCTGAACAAAATGAAGTTAGCTTGCAAAGTCCCTTAAGTGATGTTGTCTACCTTTCTGGAATTGTCTACACTATGGTCTGTTGGGTTTTTTTAAAGTAGGTTCTTATTTTAATTTAAAAAAACCCATCTAACAAGGTAAAGACACATCATTTAAATAGCAAGGAAGAAAATAAGACTGATCTTAAAATGGATGCAGCAGCTTCTTTTAAAGAGCAACATGTTGCAATCACCTTTCATTTAAGGGGAAGGGAGGGATTCCCTCAAAGGAACAGAGACGGGGAGCAGTGGGGGGAGGGAGCCAGCGATAAAAAAAAAAAAAAAAAAAAAAGGCGACTTGAGATTTTTAATTTTTTTTTTTTTTTAGCTAAAAACTTTGCTTTCCCCTCGGTTACAAGGGGCTGGTGCCGGGGATGGCGGCCCGGTGCCTCTGCAGAGGCGGCTCGGCGGCAGCTCGGGGAGGAGGAGAAGGAGAGAAAAGCCACAGAGAGAGAGAGAGAAAAAGAAAATGGCGCAGAGACTAAGTCCCGACCGTCGACAAGGCGACTTTCCAGGGAGGAATCGGGGCCCAAAGGCGACCCCGGCAGAGCCGCTGCGCTCGGATCGGGGGCCTGCGGTGCCCCCACTCGGGGCGGCGGGGGTCGGGGGGCCCCGATCCCAGCGGGAAAGGGGCGCTTTTGGCAGCTCGATGGGAACAATGGGGCCGGTGAGCGCGGAGCCGGGACTTAGTCTCTGGGACGCCATGTCTGTGCGAGGGGCGCGCCGGGGCCGCACTCACCGTTCGCTCGGAAATCCGCCTCGATCTGCGGGGAGAGCACACAGGGACACACCGTCAGCACGCCCGGGTCCGCGCCGCTCCGGGGGACCCCCACCCCCGCCCTCACCCTCGTTTTTAGGGGAATTAAACGCCAAATGAGAAAAGCCCAGCGCGATGCGGAAGGTGATGGGGGAACGGGTGAAGCGCCCCCCGGCCCCCGCACAGCTCACGGGGGGGATCCCTCCCCAGCCCCTCAAAGGGCAGCGAGCCGGGGGAGCGCGACAGCCGCCCCCTCCCCTTCTCCGCCCAGACAGGGGGTCACACGAGGGTCCCCGGTCCCACTGCCCCCCATCCCACCGCGGGGGGACAGCTGGGCTGACAGCGCTCTGCCCAGGCGCATGGGGGCGGCCGCAGGGCACGGTCCCCCCGCTGAGGTTACGGGGGGCGGCGAGGCGGCCAGCCCAGGGCCGGCACGGGGGGATGCGAGCACCGCGGCGGGGGTCCCCCGAGAGCGAGCCCCGCGGGCGGGCGGGCACGGGGCGCTCACCTGGGAATCGTTGTGCAGCTGGTCCCCGCTCATGCCGGAGGCGCGGGCGGCCGGGCGGAGCGGGAGGAGCGGCGGGCAGAGGAGCGCCGGGCGGAGCGGGACGCGGGGAGCGCAGCGCGGTTGTGTAACAGACTAAGTCCCGGTTTCGGCGCTCTGCGCAGGCGCGGCGCCTTTTAAAGCGGCGGGGAGAGGACTGACGGGCAGGGGGCGGGCAGCGGCCGCGCGCGTATTTGCATCCGAGCCACGCCCCCCGGGAGCCGGCATGATTTGCATATAGGCCACGCCCCGCCGGCGTGACCGCTCCGATCCGCCGCCCCCCCACCGTGCGCTCCGCCGGCTCGCTGCTTTACATATCCGGTCCCGCCCCTTCCTCTCCCTCCTCCAATGGCGCGGCAAAACCCGGCTCTCATTTGCATGCGAGGCCCCGCCCCTCCCCGCTGCTGCCGGGCCCGGTGCATTGTGTAAGAACCCGTGCCGCTCCGTGCGCGCAGCGCGCATGCGCTGCTTCCCGCCCCGCCGGCAGTGTTTGCATACAAGCCCCGCCCCTGCGCTGAGGCCCCGCCCCCAGGGCCGCATGGCGGGCGGGCGGGCGGCTGTGAGGGGAGGCGTTCCCGCTGCCTCCCCGCGATAACCGCGCAGTGCCGCCCCCGCACCCCGCCGGGCCCCGCAGCCCCCGGGCGCCACGGGCCATGGGGCCCTCGGGGCTCGCCCTTGAAGTCCCGCCACGCCGGCCCTCCCCACAGGCACCAGCTCATGGGCGATTCAAGCATTTCCGAGGGAGAGGAGGGAGCGGGGTGCGCGCACCCGTCCCGCAGACCCCTCGTTATCAGTCTCTGTTATCTGTGGGGCTGACCCCTCGCTATCGGTCTCTGTACCCCACCGCACCGGGCTGGAGTGCAGAGGCTCCGCAGGAACCACGGGGGGATGCAGATCAGGCAGGTTTGGGCTCACTTGACTCGTTTAAGTCAAGGACAGCACTGGTGCATTGCATACAAGAGCATTAAAAAGGGATCATCACGCAAGGTTTTCTGGCATAAGCATGCTTTTAAAATTTCTCTCTCCTACAAGGCAATGGAGGGTAAAAGGGGGCCAAAGCTTTATTTTCTTTTAGCTAATGTGATAATAAAGCACGTGCCTGCCTAGAAAAACACCCCTCCTTCCTCAGCCCAAACCTGAAGACATTTATTTCTGCTCCGCAGCAGCCCTTATAAACGGGTTTTCTCGTCGTGTACTAAATGGCAGGTTTAGTATGCATGGCTGGTACGTGTCTCACAGGACTGCCTCCAGTCTTCTTGGAGCTTCCATCCTCTGCTGCAACACAGACTGTACCTTTCCTCAGCTTCTTTACACAACCAGAGCTTTGATTTGACACTAAAATAACCTGGCGCTGCCAGGCTATCTGAAGAGATACATCAAAATGTAAGCAGTGACAGCAGCCACCTATTTGCACTGCATATTTATATCCTGCAAAGGGAAAACTCTGTCACTTTCTTACCGTCTTCAGAAGAGGATCTGAGGACTTCCTTTTTTTACCGAGAGCAGGCAAATATTTCTGGCTCTGGAGCTGTTTATTATGCAAACTGCTTTAGTCACTGTTAGATTTTTAAATATAAACATAATGAAAGGGCTGTTTCAGACACCGGGAAGAGGTGTGTGCCCCTGGCTCACCAGAATGAGGTGAAAGCAGGCTTTGCCCGGGGTTTGAGCCCCTCCTTGCTGCCATCCAGGGCTGCAGGTCTGCCCGTGTCTTTTGGGACAGCCTGGGAGCGGGCTGGCACCTCCTGCTTCCAACATGAGAAATTCCTAAAAGCTCTTCCTTAGAAGCAGCAGTTTCACTTTGAGGCTCACATCTTTGCCTCCCCAAGCAGCCCTGCTGAGGTGGCTGTGCCTGCCACAAGGAAGGGAGCTGCGGCCACCCCCGGCAGGCTGCGGCTGCAGCCAGCCCTGCGCCGGGAGGGCAGCACGGCCCCTTCCCGCAGCTGCCACCTCCACGGGCGTTTGCAAACCCGTCTGCTTGCGAAGCGGAGCCCTCGAAACCGGCACACGAGAGGTTCAGCGCTGTGCTGCCGGGCTGACAGCCGGCTGGGAGAGCTCCGGAGGAACGGGGAGCTTCCCAGCTCGGTGTCTCAGGTGCTGACAACGAGCACCGCCGCGGCAGCGGTGCCAGAGCCATTAGTGACAAGCAAAACCCTGTGCTCTGCCGGCAAACACCTCTCACACCGGGGAGGGAACCTGCAGCTGAGGCAGCCGTGCTGAGCCAGAGCGAGCTGTCTCCCAGGAATCGCTTCCCATCTGCTGCGCGGAGCCTCCTTCTCTGGAGCTGCTCGAAGCCCACCTGGACACAAACCTGTGCAACCTGCTTTAGCAGGGGGCTGGACTGGGTGTTCTCGGAGGCACCTCCCAAACCCAGCCGTCCCGTGTGACCCGCTTTGTCCCCAGGCTTCCACAGGGTTATCCTGGAGCCTGCAGGGAGCCCGTGCTCTGCTGTTAGAATCCAAGAGGCAGGGAAATACACGGATTGTTCAGAACACATTAAACCCTAACACCTGTGTGGCCCCATCTGTTGCAACCAGCCATATCATAAAAAACCTTCTGATCTCCTGCAGCACCACCACCCAGGGGGCTGAACCTCCCTCACCCCTTCCAGGCTGGCATCCCTTGGGACACAGGAGGTTCTTTCTAAAGAAGAGGAAGGCTCGTACAGGACACACCACTGTACAACCCAGGGAAGTGGTCGTGGCCCCAAACCTGCCAGAATTAGAGAAGCATTTGGACAACACTCTGAAGCACATGGGTTTCTTGGAGTTGTCCTACGTGGGACTTGGACTCGGTGGTGCTTGTGCATCCCTTCCAGCTTGGGAGATTCTGATCCTGACCAGCCCTTTCTACGGTGGAGGCTGGCAGTGAAGGGGTTAACGCGCGTGGACCTGCTTCCCTGGCGAGGCTGTGCACACTCCATCAAGATAAATGGGGGAAGTTCACACCTCTGAGTGCTGTGGTCTCCCTCCAGGGCTCCCTGGGACCAGTTCATCACCATCGGGTTAATGTAGCCTAGGTGATTGCCTGCAAAAAGAAACAGCTGGAAACTCTGTGTTTAAATTAAATCATAAATCATCCTGCGTACAAAACCAGTACAAAAGCCTCCAGTTCTTGATGCTGGTGAATTGTGAGATTTGATTTATCTGGTGCACTGGGGGCCTCGTGCTGTGCTCAGGGTGCGTATTTTGGGAGAGGGAGGTGGGTGCTGTTTTCCTGGCCAGCTTTGCGGTTCTGTATCAGGATGGGATCCTACACCCTGCTCCAGCCTGAGTCCCCACCCTTCTGCACGGACCAACACAAGACAAGAAACATCGACATCCAAACCCCCAAACCCTCCTTAGCCCTCTTTCCAAGCCTTGATCTTAGCCTCAGGCGAAGCCATCTACATTGTCTTCCTTCAGTTAGTTCTCCTTCATATTTAACTTCATTATGTGATGCATTTCAAGTCTGAAAGTGAAAACTGGTAATTAAATATGCTCATATCTTGGTATTTTTGATTACAATATCGAAGGTTCAGGCCTTAGAGCTTATTTGGGAATGCAGAAGGAAGAGCACAACACTGCCAACTCATTCAATTTTATTAGTAGTCCCACAGATCCAAATTCACTAGTTTAGTTTTCCTTTATATAATTTTGTAAAAATCTCTACTTTTGTCAGAGGCAGGAGCCAGTTTCTATTATTTATGTTTTAGGAGAATAAAAATGCAACAAACCCCCTCCAACAGATTATGAATCACATGCATTTTGCTTGTGAAGAGGCAACAAATGACCAGTTACAAAACACATTTAAACCCAAAAATCTAATTTTTAAAGGCCTATAATAATTTTTTTTTTGTCTCAACTCATTTGTAAGAGCTATGGTTTGGATATTTCTATCACTGCTGTACATTTTTTTCACAGCCAGAGACCTGCCTGATGTGCAGGATTCCCAACTGGCATCATCCTGTAAACCTGCTGTCTCTAGAACCAAGTGACACTGGTACAAAAGAGGAACAGTCAGATACACGACTCCCCATTCATTTTGCATTAGCATGACCTGCTCAAAACACTCATACTTATTATGTACTGCCGGATGCACTGAAACTAAATGATCTCAGTGCTCTGAAAGAAATGCACTTTAATAAACTGCAGCAATTATTCACAGTTTTATATGTAAGGCGAGGGAGCAAATTAAACAGGACCAGCAGATACGATTGTAAGTGGGAGCTTTCAAAGGTCAGTCTTAATTACTGAGTTTCACCTGGGATGGGAGAAGCTTGCAGAAGTCCTGGGAAATTACCAGCTAGAAAACAATAGCTGATATCACTTGAACTTTATTATGTCCTCATTTGCCTTGATTAAGGGAGCCAGCAGCGAGAGGATGGTGTAATGGAAGAGAGAACATTCGGATCATAATCCAAAGAGCACGTACCTGGATTTGCAGCTCACATTCCCGAGCACATACACATCTGCCGTGCTGGCTTGTGGCTGCCCAGTGCGCAACACCAAATGCAGTCAGATCCCTCTGTGCCTCGTTGCCTTCCTGCTCCCAGCAATTAAAAGCGACCCTCCCGCTTGAGAAAACAACGAGGAGCCCATAAACAACACCTCGCTTCAGCCTGGCCTCCGAATGTTGCCGTGCAGAGCAGTGGGTGCCCGGTATTTGGAGATCACCCCACCCCGGGGCTGCCGGCAGCAGAGCGTGGGCGCTTTGGGAGCCCCAAGCACGTGAGAAAAGCCACCCTTGCATAACGTGGCAGGCGTGGGAGGCGAGGATGGCTCTTTTAGAGCATTCACATGTTGCAAACAGAGCTGAGATAAGGAGCCATTTCATATAATCTGTGCCCCTGGAATGAATTTCTCATGAATTTAGGCTTGCTGGTTTCACTTCTATCGCCTGTAGTTGATTCCAGTGGCTGTTTCTCACAATATGACATAATTCTGTGATGCAGATTCCTGACGTGGCAAGGAAAGTGTCCAAGCATTTCTATTCACATCAGAACTGCTATTAAAAAATACCCAGAGTTAAATTTGGTACCCACGTTTAATAAATGGCTCTCCTTCACAGTACAATGAGATAGTATTTCCCTGTCTCTACTGTTTTCCATCCAAAGGAGAGAAGAATCCCCATTTTGGGAAAGAAACTGCTCACTTGGAGTGTTTCCATTTCTGGACTTGCGCCACGTGAAGAATGCTGGGCCCAACTCCAGGAGATCCAAGCAGCCTAAACCCATCCAAAATCCACAGGAGCTCTGATACTTGTCACTCCAAGTGCCAGCCCAGACGTATCCCAGAGACTGGCTCTGCTGAACTCGGGAACCCTTTAGAAAAGGAGCCTTTAAAGACTTTGCTCAAGTCAGTGGCAAGCACTGAAAATTCCGCAGAGACTCTTGGCACAGCTTCCCTGTGACGTGCCAGTGTGCCATCGCCCTCCTGTCCCATGCCAAAAATCTGCTTTTCGCTGGAGGGCTTTGAGACAGCCTAAGCTCAGCCTAGCCTGGAAAACTCAGTGGAAGAGAGCCCCCAAAATGTGGGGAACTAACCTTAAACCGGCTCGCCCTCCCGGCTGGAGAGGAGTCCGGCCAAACGTGGGTGCATTCCGACTTGAAAGCTCGAATGAGGTGTGAATTGCTCACGCCTTAGTCAGGAGGTGACATGTGGCCCCATTAATGGCTTTATTAGCTTTGGTGGCCCCAAGCAACTGGGCGGCACTTCCCAGCGGGAGGGAGAGCCCTGTGCTGGCAGGGTTGTAGGGGCACCCAGATTCCTGCCGGTTCCTGCCCTGGCACAGCTTTCTGTCGGTGTCTGTGCTCACTGAGCTGCTGCTGTCTCACGGCAGGGATGGATGTCCCCAGGAGTGCTGTGTCCTGCTCGGTGCACCCAGCTCTCTGGGGGATCCCAGCCTGCACAGTCCTTGGGCAGCCAGAAAGGCACTGGCAGCTCTTCTCCGGTGCCTCAGCTCTCTTCTGAGGCTCTTCCCAGGCTCTGGATAGACCTGGCCCCATCTCGGCACAAAAAGAAAATAAACCAGAAGGTCTTTTGAGAGTTTGCACTTGGTAAATGTGAGATAGAGACCAGCCCTGCATTTGGGGCTGCAAACCCACCACTCTAAGGAGGCTCTGTTGTAGGTTACCTTCCTCCTGGGCTCTCTCATCATCGGGCAGATGAGGCTCACGGTTCCTCCCTGCCGGTGTAGGTGGAGGGTGAGAAATGCGGGTGTGGGATCCGCTGCTGATCAGGTGAGAACGATCCGGAGGAGCGGGGGCATTTTCAGGTCTGAGATAATCAGCCTGGATAACACTGCCATTACTGAGCAGCTGTAGCTCAAGATGGGGTCTGTTAAGGTCCCTCCTCTCCCTGGAAGTGGGTTAGCTTTTAGCATCCCCTCCCAGGCCATCAAACTGTGCCTGGGTCCAGCCTGGGTGCAAACCCTTGGATAATATCAGGATGTGGTGAACCACTGGCAGAGGCAAGTGCAGAACACGTTAGGGTTGCTCATTCAGGGCGAGACTGCCAGAGCTCACCCCACAGAGCAAACCCAGCAGGCAGCAGCACCTGTACCCTGGGTGCTGAGCATGATTCCATGTTACAGCTGGATGCAATGTCCACAGGCAGCACCACAACAGGCCGGGGAGGGTTTGGAGGGATGTTTGTGCCCAAGCCTAGGGCTGTTCTGCTGTCAGCCTGAGGTTGCTGGCTCTGAAAATCCAATGATCAAATCTGTACATTAGCCCTGCTTAAAAATGTCCATATCGCTGGCTTTAAATATATTTATCATGGTTTTTGCTGGAACATAAATCTTGCCTAAAATAACTTGCAATGTTAGTATTGTAACAGAGCTACAAAAGCCAAAGCATGAACCCTTGATCAGGAAATCCACCAAAACCTCAAGTGGAAATAACTACTTTAATGTAATTTTGTCAAGGAGGAAGTAATGCAGATACTTCATAAGGAAACAATAATAAATCTCACATAATGAATGAAAATACTGATGAAACTGATTTTTAAAATAAAGATGTTTTTGACATGCCCTTTTCCCTTTATTTTTAAAAGAGGGTTGTTATCTTCATTGGAATTTAGATTTTTAAACTCTCTGAACCCTTCTGGAACATAAAGAAATATTTCCATGTTCAGTAGAGCTCTGGATAAAATGTGAGATGAATATTATCAAGGCCAAGGATTTCATACCTCCTTTCAAAAATCCCTATCCTAGAAATAATGAGACTAGATTTAAAATAATAAATGTGACTTTCTGTTTAAATTCTTCGCACCGATGTCTTGAAGGTGCTTTTTATTATCATTTATTAAGATGAGGTGGAATAGAAACATAGACCTGATCTGCTCAATATAGCTGCACTGATTTAACACAGCAGCAAATCAGTTTAATTAGATCAGTGATTAGACCTTATGTGAGCACTCCTCCATGCTGAGAGAAGCTTACACTGTGAGTGAATTACATCTTTGGGTTAGAGAAACAAACTGCTGGCTTAATAATAATAAGAATAACAAATACAAGAACAACAACAACAACTTTTTTCCTTTAATATAGATTTTTTTTTCTTGATGAAGCCAGAAAATGGGGCAGGTAAGTGGTGAGGAGGGAAGCTGCAATCACCCCGTATCAAGGTGGTTGGATAAAATTCTTATGGTGATAACCTCTAAATCCTGTTCCACAACATGTCCAGTTCTGGTTGGGCAGGATGGAGCAAGGCAAAACACACCAACCAGAAGTAGAAAAAGGATTGTCCAGCAGATCAAGTCCTTGGTCTGTACCATCTATGTCACTCAACATTTGTGTCATTAGAGAGAGAGAGGCAAAAAGCCATCGCTGCTTCAGAGAGCTCAGCTGCTGTGGAGACAGCTCTGAGATGTGGATAACCAGCTCTCTAAAACGGTGTTTAACCAATCTAAGGCCTCTGTTAGATACTGATGGGGGTGCTTATCTTTTGCTACTGTTCCCAGAACAACAGGAGCTCTGTGCAAGCAGCCCCTGGTGTCTGCTTGGCAAAGGGGTTGGAGCTGGTCTGGGCACACACACAGGCTGGCAGCAGGATCAGCCCTTCTCAAGACAGGGAGCTTTTCTTAGTGTTTCTGAGGGTTTCTTGCATGCAGCCCCAAGACCTCCTGGCAGCAGGCTGTGACACAGACAGCAGATGACTTCCTAAGGCTTTTACCAGGGTAGTGCACCTCTGAATTCACCACGGAGACATGTGAGCATTAACTCTAGGTAAGAAAGTAAGGGTGTGCAAAGCAATTATAAGGAGATGCTTGGCCAGCTCTAGGTAGGTGGTTTGAAATATAGGCTTAAATATCTTTCTGTAGGGTTGGTATAAGTGATGTGTTTGTAGGAAAGCAGCCTGGTGGCAAAGCAAAGCATAGCTCATACCACAGTCCAGCCACATGGATGTGAAGAAGCCTTAAAAAAAAATAAAACAAGGACCCCATGGGAAAGTGTCACTTCAGAGCCTGGAGCTGGAGTGGGAAGACAGCAGTAGTGGTTTTTTCCAGCTCTTGGTCTCCCTGAGTTCCTGCTGCTGTGGACTGGGACACATATTTCCCTCCAGGCACACAGGAGAGGCTCCACCAGCCCACTGCAGCTGCTGCAGCCAGATTCTGTGGCTCTGAGGGGAGCAGCCAGCAGGGACATTGTGGGGGAGATAGGAGGAGGAAGAAAGGTTCTGGAGAGGATGGAGATGCAACTGCTGTCTGCTCCCAGGTACAAAGTGAGAACCCACCCAAGAGGGACCAGCTCCTTTCTCACCTCCAAGCTGGGCCTCAGCTCTGGTTGCTGCTGCCCCCGTTTCCTTTTCCAAGACCTTCCAGATGCAGCAGAAGGAAGAAAGTTGGAGATGGGGCTGTACAGCCATGAAATGCCACAGAGCAGCCATTTCCATTCATTCTGCCCGTGAAGACCACAGCCCCTGCAGTGCTGGGAACTGGTTTTTGATGATCATACTTAGAGCAATCAAGATGCAGATAAAATAAATGCAAATAAACACCCTGGGCCAGCTGCTGGCACAACTCTGAGCCAAAGCCACTCTGAAAGCAGCAAGAAAGGTTTGTCATGGTTCACAGAGCTCCAGGAAGGGTCCCAAGCCAGACATGCAGAGGGGAGGGGACACAAGACACCAGAGCAGCTACTCATTCCAGTGTGGACTGGAAGCACAGGGTGAAATCCTGGCTCCTGGGAAGCTGTGGGTGCTGAGCATCGACACCAGCAGAAAATGTTTGAGGTGTAAGAGATCTCAGTGTCTGAGTGACAGGATCCTGAAGAGCCCTGACCTGGCTCAGAGAGGTGCTGGGAGGCTTTTCCCAGGAGCATGGGCAGAGCTGTCGGGCACACAAGGTGTTGGGCAAGTGAACAAGCTGTCAGTGTCGGGTTTACACGATGTGCCTGGAGCCTGTGATGCTGCTGAGTGCTCTGCCAGCTCCGTGTCTGGGTTTTGCACGGAGCGTGTTGAAATCAGCCATCCCTCATCTGTGTTGTGTTAGCTGCTGGTAGAGACACAAAGCTCTGAGCGTGGCTGTGCAGGAGGGCTGCAGGCCAGCTGCTGGCAGTGCCTGCCTGCCCGAGGCCCCAGCGTGGCACTGGGGATGCCTCTCCCCCAGGATGGCTGGATTTCCATCCCGGTGTAGCAGAGGGAGGCAGCACCAGCACAGCCCGCGCTGCTGTGCCAGGACATGAGGGCTCAGGAGCCGTTTCCCATGCAGTGGTGCCAGCTGGCAACCTGGCACAGGCAGCTCACGAGCTGCAATCCAAAATAGCTCCCAACAAGTGGGCGTGGGGCCAGGCTGGGGCTGGGAGGGGAGCACAGGCGTCCTGCCCTCTGCGGGCTGCGGGCAGTGCACCCCTGAGCTCTGCCATCCCCATCCCGAGCTGCCCCTGCTGTCAGTGAAATCCTGCTCTGCCTCCTCCCTGCAGAGAGACACCCCAGCTGGCAGGGCCTGCTGCCACCAGAGCAGGGCACCCATTCATAAATCCAGCACCGGCCGGGGTGGGGCTGAGGGGAGGAGCCGGGAATGGAGCAGGGAACAGGGAGGGCTTTGTTGGGATGGAGCCGGCATGGGGAGCACGTGTGCATGGATGGAGCCGGGGGAAGAGGATCGGTGGCTTTGTGCTTGAAAGCTCGTGGTCAGCTGCTGCCTGCACTGCCCCCAGCAGCACCCTGAGCCCCTGCCTGGGGTCAGCCCAGCCCAACCTCTGCCCTGTTCCTCCCAGAGCAGGCCTGGCAGGGAATGGTTTTGGGAAAAACCCCTTATGCCAGCACACAGGGCAAGCCCCAGAGAGTGCAGGCTCTTCTGGCTGCTTGCTTGCTTCAGGGTGCTCCTCAGGGCCTCAGTTTCCCCAGCTGCAAAATGGAAAGGGTGGTGTTATCTCCTTCAAGTGCTTCAGAGGGAAAATCCTGCAGGAAAAGCTGGCAAGGACAGGAGCTGCCATCAGCATTGCCAGCCCTGGGGGAGGATGGTGATGGGTGCTGAGCAAGGTGAGAGGGTCCCAGCTGGTAGAGAGAGGCAGCCCTGAGCTTGGCAGCAGCTCGTGGGTGTCTGTGAGTGTTGGGCAGACAGTGGGGCAAGTGCTGCCAGTGCCCATGGCCATCAGGCAGTGCCCACAGTGCCTGCAAGGATCTCATCCACATCACACATGGTGCTGTGACACCTGCAAGGTGTAAGTGGAGTCACCTGCAAGGTGCTGTACAGAGCACCTGGCCCCAGCATTCCAGCATCATCCCCTTCCTCACTGAGGTGGGCCAGGTAACTGTGCTTTCACCACGGATGGACCCCAGGATCTTCCCAAACCACAGCACATCACTGCTGTACTCTGCCTCTGCCTCACCCTGCTCTGCTCACACCACTCCAGCAGCCCTGGAGTTACTCCTGATTTACACCTCCTCTGGCCTCATTTTTTTTCTCCCTCGTACCAAATTGCTGGCGCGTGCCTGAGATCCAATTATTTTCATGACCGTTATAAAAACTAATAAACTTCAGCAAAGCCTCTGGAAGCCCCATTGCTCTGCTTGTGAGTCTGTGTGGTCACCAGGGCAGGGAGCATCAGAGCTGTCAGCACATCCAGGCCCTTACAGGCACCCCTGGGGCAGCCAGACACGGTCACAGTGCTCAGCACTCTGTGCTGCAGCTGCTCCAGAGGTAACTTAAATAGAGTGGAGTTGATCAGCACTAACCTCAATTGCTGTGAGCAAAAGAACAGAGGGAAAGTGTTGTATTCCTCTGGGGAATGGTTTTTCCCCCAGAACCCCCTGAGGCCTGTGACCATGTAGTTTGACCCTTCCTTCCTATCTTGACCCAATTGGCTCAGGTCCAGCTCTCTCTCCCGAGCAGAGACCAGACAAGGTCCTGTTCTTTCTTGTTCTCTCTCTTTCTGCCCTGGAACCCTTTGAGAATAAAGCCTTGGACCATCCCAGGGGTGGGAGCCTCTTTTGGAATCTTTTATCCTGTCCCTGAGATATCCCTCCAAAGCCTCTCAAGGAACTGAGCTAGCCAGAGGAGCCCGGGGGGCAGAGGGGGAGTATCTCAGGAAAGGGCTCTGGGAAGGGTTGTCTGCTTCGGCCAGAGAGGAATTACTGCTGGCCCCTGAGCATAAATCCACATCTGAGGATGAGAAGGTGCTTTTGCCCTTTCTGTTCAGTCTGCTCCTGTTTCATGTACCAGTGTCAGCACCACTGTGTCCATCACACCCCTGTCCTTGGGCAGGGATGGGGATGTGGCCTGGGGAGCAGCTGATGGTCACAGCCACTGACAAAGGCAGGAGATGCCCCAAATACAAGTGCAGCGGGTTGGAAATCTCCTCAGCCCTCAGTTCCATGACCTTTGGGGCCTCCAGGCTCTGATTTGCATGGGCTTTGTGCTGCAAGGGGCTTTGCTGGGTCCTAGTGCTGCTGCCCAAGCCTGGCTGTCTCCCCCTGCCATGGGGTGAGTGCTGCCCTCCCATCCGTGCTGGAGCAGCTCTTCCTTGTCACAATACAACATAAATGAACAACACTCACACACTGAGCTATCCAAGGCAAAAGGGGCAGTTTATTTACAGACCTCGACATTTATAGAATTCCAGCAGTGACCATGGATTGGAGGATGAAATTGTCCTCTCCAACCACACTGGTCAACCCAACAACCCATCAATTCTCTCCTCCTCCAGAAAGGAATGCAAAACAATCATTGTTTACATGAAAAGTGCCTGAGAAACTCCATCACAAAAGTAAAACATCAGAAGGCTGAAAGAAATTTAGAAAAACTTTAGGAGAACAGGGTGACACTCCTTGCCATGGATGGCACCATGAGCTGGCTCAGCCACCAGTGATGCTCACTCACAGCTCCTGCCCTCCATCCTCCTCCCACCCATGCATATCCCATGGTGGCACTACACAGTACAAAGTGAATTCTCAGGGTAACACCTTGAAAGGGGCAGCTCAGATTTGTTTCTGAATTACTGTGCATGGCTTCCTCTCTTGAACAGGGGTGGGGGGCTATGGGAGGGGGCAGTGGTTCTGGAGAGCAGAGATCTCGAGGTTTTGTTACACTGGTGAGGCTGTGTGTCCTCACAGCCCCCACTGCCGTGATCATCTCTCTCCCTGCATCATGCCGAGGTAAACGAGAGGAGAAGTCCCAGGACAAGGGAGAGGCTGGAACGGTGTGGATGGGGCTGTGGATGGGGACACAAGGCTGAGCTGCATTGCCTTCTCTCAACTTTGCTGCTGCTCTCTGCTGCACCCTTCTGTGGCAGGGCTGCAGGTCTGGTCTGCCCTGTTAGCAGCTCCACCAGCAGCCTCCAGCCTCAGGAACCAGGAACAAGGAGCAACAGCAAGGCATTAACGTGTCTCAGGTCTCCCCTGATAATTACAGAGCCCTGCAGATGAGCAGGTTTGAGTTGTCATCTGTGCCTGCTGAAATCTTCCTCTACTTGCCAGCAGAGGAGCCTGCCTCACCAGTGCTTGCAGCTGACAGCACCTGCTTGGATTTTCATGTTTTCAGACTGGTCGTTTTTAGAATTCAAAAGTTGCAGCCCATTTAGGTTTTTTTTTTACGTTTCATTCATCTTGGCAACTGAAAATAGCCTGAGCGCTTTCAGATCCTTTTTTTGTTCTTTGTTTTTTTAAATCATCAGTTTCAGATGATCAGACAATCTCTTTGCTGCAAAAAAATAATAAAATGAATGTGTCTTCAGATTAAGAGATTTGTCTTGGTTTAAAAGCTGCTTGTAGAACGGCCCAGATAAGTGCCACCTCCATGTGCTCTGTGACCATAAATCCTGCCTGCACTCCTTGGCTGCCAGATTCTCCCACTGGTAGCCAAACTTATCCTGAGTGATCAATGTCAAAGGGCTGAGTTTTACAAATCAGAAATGGATTAGATGTTGTGCTTCTGAATTTCCAGAAAACTTCACCACAGGACCACAAAGGTGGGGCTGTGCACGTTTGGGGTTTCCTTGTGCACGGGATGAAGGCTGCCCTGTGGCTCTGGGCTCACAAGCCCAAACCACTGCACCCCAGTCCCCCTCCTCTTCCCAGGACACAAACTGCACCAAGTATCTTGCTAAACATGAAAACTGAGTGATACTGTGATCCCAGGTTAAAATGTGCATGTCCAGGTGCATTTGTGCAAAGGCTGCAAAACACAGCAGCAAACACTCAGCACTGGGACAGGGGAAGGGAAGGGAAGGGAAGGGAAGGGAAGGGAAGGGAAGGGAAGGGAAGGGAAGGGAAGGGAAGGGAAGGGAAGGGAAGGGAAGGGAAGGGAAGGGAAGGGAAGGGAAGGGAAGGGAAGGGAAGGGAAGGGAAGGGAGCTGTGTCTGTTAATGCAGGAAGAGTGAAGGGATGCCATTGGATATTGCAGGTGAACATCCACATCCAAACTGCAAGAAATCTTTCTTGCTGGGCCCACTCCACAAGCATTTCCCATCCCAGGGCTGGGTGCAATACACCTGGAAAGCCAAAGCCCTTGGTGCCCAGCCAGGGTGCCCAGCTCAGGGGCTCACTGCAGGGCTCTGCTGAGCTCTCAGGGTGCTGGGTGAGTTATTAGTCACAGCATTCAGAGCTGCTGTCACCCTTCACCTTGCATGCCCAAGATGGGATCAACACCTGGCAAGTGCCACAAGGAGCCTGTCTGGTCAGCCCCAGCTCCTCACCCTGTTCCTCAGCTCGTGGCTGAGTCCTCGTCCACTAGAGCTGGGGGAATGAAAACAAACAGACTCACAGCTCTGCTGCCACTCAGGCAGAGGGGATGGCTTCAAGCCTTCATTTGGATTGGTTACAGCAGCCACAAAGTTATAACAGGAACTGATATTTTTATTCTTTTCATTTGCATTTGAAATGTCACTCTGGGGACTTCACTGTTATTGTTACTTTAAATGCATGCCTTGATTTTTCCAGTCCTGACCGTGCTGCACACATGGATACTGGGACTGATCTCCTGCTCTGCAGAGACCAGCCATCCAAATTTCACTGCCAGGCAGAAATTAATTGCAGCAGGAGGCAAGCAGAAATGGGGTGAGAGAGAAGCATACACTCCTCACCTGAGGAGTGTGTTACAGACCTGCTTCTGCTCTCGTGTCCACTTTGGCAAACTGATAAAATCAGCCTGGCAACCATAAAGCTCCTCCTGACTGTTGTGATTTATTTGTGATTAATTCCTGCATAGCCCAGAGCAGAAGTTTCTACTTTAAAGATATTCTTGTTGCTAGTAATTTTGGAGTAACACCTATGGGAGGGCTGCCATGGCTGGGACCCCTTTCTCTTTAGGTGCTCTACAAACATGGGAGCTCTATTGCAGCTGTACCCCAGAGGAGATGAATAAAAATATAATTAATAAATCCTGGTGGTTTTTTTTTTGTTTGTTTGTTTGTTTTTTTTTTCTAGGAGACCTCACCAGACCCCCTGCACCCAAACCCCTTGTTGCAGCAGCAGGAGAGTCTGATGTGAACAATGCGTGTGGCCAGAGTAGGTGCAGTTGTTGCACATGAAAGGAGTCTGGGTCCTGGAAACAAACCCTTGGATTTTTTCCCAGCTCAATGTGCTTGTGGGGGAATAACAAACAGAAGATCACAGGGGGCTTTACCAGGTCATGCACCATCTGGTCTCTCGTTCTTGGCTCCAGCAAGACTGAAGGGCTTGTCTCAGCCCACCATCACTCCTGGAAATGGTTAGCATATGTGAGGGCTCCTGGCAGCCCCTGGTGCTGCCCAGGGAGAACAGGGCTTTGAGAGGAAACTGAGGGGAGCTGTCTTCCTCTGACCCTCCTGGTTACAGCAGAAATATTTGGGTGCTCAGACCTGTGCTCAGCTCACCAACCTGAGCTGGAGTCCGTGTCGCTGTCTCAGGTGATGCTGTGATGTGAGGGACCTGTGCTGGTGAGGCAGCCAGGAGACAAGAACCTGCTGTACCCCTGGTGCTCGTCACCACCAGCCCAGGAGCTGCTCTCTCCACTCTCCTTGCCAAGTGCCAACTGCATCCAACTGGTGATGGCTGGTGCCACCTGTGTCACCCTGCCAGCAGGGCTGTCCTCCCCTGGGCAAACCTACTTGGCTCCCTCAGGCTGGTGGGCTGAGATCTGCAGTGGTGCTTTTAGTTCAGATGTCCACATTCTTTTCTCCTAGAAAACACTCCAGCTCTTCCTCCTCAGCAGGGAAAAGGGAAAGGGAAAGGGAAAAGGAGAGGGAGAGGGAGAGGGAGAGGGAGAGAAGAGGAGAGGAGAGGAGAGGAGAGGAGAGGAGAGGAGAGGAGAGGAGAGGAGAGGAGAGGAGAGGAGAGGAGAGAGAGAAGAGAAGAGAAGAGAAGAGAAGAGAAGAGAAGAGAAGAGAAGAGAAGAGAAGAGAAGAGAAGAGAAGAGAAGAGAAGAGAAGAGAAGAGAAGAGAAGAGAAGAGAAGAGAAGAGAAGAGAAGAGGAGAGGAGAGGAGAGGAGAGGAGAGGAGAGGAGAGGAGAGGAGAGGAGAGGAGAGGAGAGGAGAAAAAAGAGAAGAGAAGAGAAGAGAAGAGAAGAGAAGAGAAGAGAAGAGAAGAGAAGAGAAGAGAAGAGAAGAGAAGAGAAGAGAAGAGAAGAGAAGAGAAGAGAAGAAAGAGAAGAAAGAAAAGAAAAGAAAAGAAAAGAAAAGAAAAGAAAAGAAAAGAAAAGAAAAGAAAAGAAAAGAAAAGAAAAGAAAAGAAAAGAAAAGAAAAGAAAAGAAAAGAAAAGAAAAGAAAAGAAAAGAGAAAAGGATCTGGAGCATGCTAATAACTGCACCCGCCTCTTGGGGCACATATCAATCTTCCCACGATGTTCCCATGGAGATGACCCAATCCTCCTCCTCTCCCAGAGCTCTTGAACCTGCTGCACAGGCAGGGAAAGTTTGTTCAAACCAGATCTCTGAACATCCAGCTTGCAAAAGTTCTTTTGGGAAGGGAGATGTAGGGGCTCCAGCTGCAGCAGGGCCACCCTCTGCTTCACCCCAGGGGAGGAAAGCAGTGCCCAGCAGGCAGTTCAGCCCCTCGGAGGGAAGGGGAAGATCAAAGGAGAGGGAACACCCGTCTGATGCCTGAGGTGACCCAGGGAAGTCACAGGGTGACCCACACCCATGTTTACCCCAGCATGATGTTGCTGCCTGCCCAGCTGCTTCCCTTCAGGCTCTGGAGTGAAAGGGAACGATCCTGGAGGGCTTGCTGCTCCAGCCTTGGGAGAAAACATCATGCAAAAGCCATGGCTGCATCAGCTGAGGGCTGATAACTAGTGACCAGCTCTGCTCATGGCTAGCACAGGCCATGTGGTAGCTGATAAGGACAAAACATGAGAGGAATGACAGAAAAATACTGTTGGACCTTTACTCAATGAATCCCTCACTTTTTCAAGTCACCTTGGAAACTTTGGGGAAGAAAAAAGGCTTGGAATACACTAGCACAGATTGCCAGTGATCACAGTGTGGAATTGCAGTGTAAGAGGAGTCTCTTTTTTAAACACTAACAGCAGCCCTGTTGCTTTCCAGTTTCTGATGATGCACCCTGTCATTGATAAGTTTTAGGAAGAACCCCATAACCCACAAAAGCTGCAGCTCTTAGACAAGCCAGGGACCCTGAGAGTCACTCCAGAAATGAACCAAATTCTTGGATGAGCCAGGTCAGGTTTGAGCAATTCACAGTGGCAGATTTAATGATCATGTCCTGCATCAAGGCAGAGCCTGTCAGTCCCAACGTGACAATCCCATGGAGATAATGCAGCCATGGGCACCCAAATGGACTCTGGAGCACTTTCAAGTACAGGGTGAGGGGCTGGGCAGGGAGCAGAGGAGAGTGCAGACACCATGGCA
Source organism: Phylloscopus whistleri (assembly GCA_017589585.1). Taxonomy (NCBI): domain Eukaryota; kingdom Metazoa; phylum Chordata; class Aves; order Passeriformes; family Phylloscopidae; genus Phylloscopus; species Phylloscopus whistleri. The sequence continues at coordinate 505,589 of JADMLD010000992.1, forward strand.
AGGGCTCTTGGGGTCTGTCTGTGAGACCTGACACCTCCAAGGGCCAGATCTGCCGTGGCTTTCCCACGGGAGCCTCCTCCCACACATCTTGTGCACTGTGCCCTCAGCTTTGATCTTTGCCTCCTCCCCTAAAACTGCCAGCTGGTGACCCTGCCATAACTCCCCTGCACAGGCTGAAAACTTTCTGGGCTAAAAAATAACTAAACAAGTGTAAAAATACCCTCTCTTTCACCCCAGACCCCTGACAATACCATCATTCTCCTTAAGTGTGTGCTAAATATGCTATATAAAAATAAAATGTCTCTTTTCTGATGACACAGGATCCTAGTCTTAAAATGTAATTTATGAGGGAGGCAGAAATCACCAATAGCCAGCATTGCTTCTGCTAACTCATGAGAAAAAGGCTTTGTTCTCAAATCTTGCCTATGATGTTACTGGCAGTGATTATTCTTACAAAAACCTCACCAAGTTTACCCAAAGTCCCTTGCAGACATCCCTGGAGTCCCTGTTCCACAGAGGGCACTCAGCTCCCCCACAGTGTTTGGTAAACTGGGGTTTGGGCCACAAGTGGGCTGAGTTGGGCTGTTTCCCCTTTTCTCCAGCAAAGTTTGCACAGTATTCCAGTTTTACTCCAAACCCACCTGAAGTTCAGGTGTTGGGATCAAAAGTCAGCATGGACACAGGCACATTCAGCAGGATTTTTTCACATGCTTCTGCCCCCACCCCAGCAAAGAGCTGAGTGCTGAGTGTTGGAGGGTGAGTTTAGCTTTAAAAATGATGATTTTTCATCACATAAGAGGATCTTTGGAGAGTTTAATGAATCAGATATTGCAGTCTGACAGGAGGGGGTCTGAACACCTGACACTTGCTTTTTTCTTTGAAAACCGTCACCCTGCTCAAGCCATCCCTGCTCTGTTCCAGCACTAACCAAACCCCCCAGCCCTGCAGCCACGAGCCCCATCATCACACGTGTGTTTGCCCAAAATACCCAGCGGGGATGCACTGGGTGGTGTCATTACGTGGTGATGCAGCAGAGGCTGTGCCCTGCATGCCAGGACATCCCGTGCCACGGGCACTGCCACACGGCAGTTCCACCCTTCCCGGCCAGGCTGGGAGCAGCAACACGGAGAAGCAGAGTGAGAGCAGGAGGGGAGCCACGGCCGGGGCTCTGCACTCGCTGCTCGCTGTGCCGGCCCAGCCAGGACACGGGAGGAGTCCCTGAGCAGACGGAGAGAGCCCGGCAGCGCTGGCTGAGGGGAAAGCGGGAGAGAGCTCCGAGCACCATCGTGTGGCACGGACTGTGCTGGTGTGTGCTCCGCACAGCACTGCTGCACTCCCACTGCTGCACATCCCACTGCTGCACATCCCACTGCTGCACATCCCGGTGCTGCACTTCCACTGCTGCACATCCCACTGCTGCACTTCCACTGCTGCACTTCCACTGCTGCACATCCCACTGCTGCACATCCCACTGCTGCACATCCCGGTGCTGCACTTCCACTGCTGCACTTCCACTGCTGCACTTCCCAGCGCTGAACATCCCACTGCTGCACTTCCACTGCTGCACATCCCGGTGCTGCACATCCCACTGCTGCACTTCCACTGCTGCACATCCCGGTGCTGCACATCCCACTGCTGCACTTCCACTGCTGCACATCCCACTGCTGCACTTCCCACTGCTGCACTTCCACTGCTGCACATCCCACTGCTGCACTTCCACTGCTGCACTTCCCACTGCTGCACATCCCACTGCTGCACTTCCACTGCTGCACATCCCACACTGCTGCACATCCCACTGCTGCACTTCCACTGCTGCACTTCCCAGCGCTGAACATCCCACTGCTGCACTTCCACTGCTGCATGTCCCACACTGCCCATCCTACACTGCTGCCCATCCCACACTGCACATCCCAACTGCTGCACACCCCACACTGCTGCACATCCCATACTGCACACCCCACACTGCACATCCCACACTGCACACCCCACACTGCACACCCCACACTGCACCTCACACACTGCACACCCCACACTGCTGCACACCCCACACTGCTGCACACCCCACACTGCACACCCCACACTGCACACCCCACACTGCACATCCCAACTGCTGCACACCCCACACTGCTGCACACCCCACACTGCACATCCCACACTGCACACCCCACACTGCTGCACACCCCACACTGCACACCCCACACTGCACATCCCACACTGCACCTCACACACTGCACATCCCACACTGCACACCCCACACTGCTGCACACCCCACACTGCACACCCCACACTGCACCTCACACACTGCACATCCCACACTGCACACCCCACACTGCTGCACACCCCACACTGCACACCCCACACTGCACACCCCACACTGCACCTCACACACTGCACCTCACACACTGCACACCCCACACTGCTGCACACCCCACACTGCACATCCCACACTGCACACCCCACACTGCACACCCCACACTGCTGCACACCCCACACTGCACATCCCACACTGCACACCCCACACTGCACACCCCACACTGCACACCCCACTGCACATCCCAACTGCTGCACACCCCACACTGCACATTCCACACTGCACACCCCACACTGCACCTCACACACTGCACACCCCACACTGCCCATCCCACACTGCACACCCCACACTGCCCATCCCACACTGCACACCCCACACTGCACACCCCACACTGCTGCACACCCCACACTGCACACCCCACACTGCTGCACACCCCACACTGCACCTCACACCCCGCTGTAGGTTCCAGTGCTGACGCACGGCACACACAGGGCTGTGGATGGGCTGCAGGCTGCCCCACAGGCTGAGCTGTGCCCTGCTGCAGGGGCTGCAATAACCAGCAGTGGGGTTTTTTGACACCCACACACACACCCACTCACTCACACACCAGTGCAGGCACCAGGGGAGTGCCTGCCCCACCTTGAACCGTGAGCATCGCTGTACCAGAGTCAAACAGGTCCACACTCATGGAAAGGCCAATTCTTTGGCTTCTCATGGGCAGGGTTGCTCTGGGCCAGTCTGGCAGCCCCCTCTGTGCCACCTCCACTGCTGGCTGATGTTCCTGGTCATTTCCATCACCATAAATCAGGCCTGAGCAAAATGCTCTGGTGAGTTTTAAAGAAAAAGGAACTTTCTTTACAGAAAAAGCCTTTGTAAGCCTCTGCAGGAGGGGCACTGTCCCCACATTATGGCCTCTGCCTCCTTTCCTGGGGTGCTTTGACCACCCCTCTCTCTGCAGCCTCACTGCCTTCTGCTCCAGCTCAGGCAATTCCTTCATTTTGAGCAAAAAGTTCCATTCCAACGTTGCCCTTCATTGGGATTTGGATAGGTGCAGGTGATACACCAAGAATGTTCTACAGTGCACAGTTCTGGAGTTAAATCTTGGTGCACAAAGAAAACGATCTCTCCTTAAGAGGATATTAACAGAGAAAAGAGAAGGGAGGTTTTGGTTCGTTACTCGATGCTCGAGAAGAGCCCCAAACTGACAGCGAACCTGGGCACAACATCCCCTCCTGACCCTGAGCCTCCTGGGTGTGTCAGAGACCACGGAACTCCCCAGACCCCTCCGAGCATCCGAGGGCGTGCACAGCGACCGTGCCTGCCTCAGTTTCCCCAGAGGACACAGGGCGTGCTGCCCTGCGGCTGGCGATGCCTTGGTACCCAGCGGGGCAGCACCCAAGGGTGAGGCTCTGTGGACAGAAACTTTTCTCCTCTGGCGTGGGAGGTTCACGGCCCTGCCCGGGGATGCTGCGGGGAGAAGGGGATGCGGGTCGGGCTCCCAGAAGATGGCACTCGTGCTCTGCGGATGGAGCCGCGCTCGCTGAAGATGGCTACGGCAAGGGAGCCCATAAATAGCCCCGGACAGGCTGTCAGGAGGCCTGATTTAAGCACCAGAAATAGTGAAACTGTGGAGGTTTCTCAAAAATTAATTTTTCTAAAATGGGAGAAAGATGAAGCCAAGCCATTTTTTACCTGCTTGCCTCGCAAGCCTTCTCCCCAGGAGGAAATCAAATTTAAGTCCTTTGCAGCTGCCCCAGCAGCATCCAGGTGGCCTCTGCTGGGGCTGGATCTGTCCTGTCACTGCATGTGGTGGCTGTCACTCTGCTGGGGCACCCACACCTTTCCCCTCCCCACCGCTGCCCACAGGGCAGAGCTGGCTGGTGCTGCAGCCACAGGATGGGGCTGCAAACAGCAAAGTTTCTGTCCCTTGTCATCATTTACATGAGATTTTGGGACAAAATTCTACACTGCCAGGGTGGTCAGCATTGGAACAGGCTGCCCAGAGCAGTGGTGGAGTTGCTGTCCCTGGCAGTGTCCAGAAGGGTGTGGGTGTGGTGCTGGGGACAGGGGCTGCTGATGGGCTGGGCAGTGCTGGGTTAATCCCTCCACTCCAGGGCCTTAGAGGTCTTTCCCAGCCTTGGTGATTCAGGGCAGGGCTAATTTAGGAAGGAAGAGGTGGTTGCCATCCCCCTCCCTCTCAGTTTTAGATCTGCATGTCCTTAGTCTGGTTTACACATCACCTCTAGAGACACACTTCAGGTTTCAGTTTAGGCATCAACACTGGGCTGCTGTTATTCCTCACGCTGACAGCTTGGGCTCAGATTTACTGAGAAGTCTGCTGGGTGATCTCCCTCCTCACACACATCAGCAAGCACCTACCCCAAAACTCCCAGGATTTCTTTGGCTTCTGCTGTGCTACATTAAGGTTTTTCCTCCCGAGATCTCCCTGGAGTCCTACAGAGCCAAGCCCCTCAGTAAGAGTGGTCAGCTTGGCTCTGAACAGTCGTGTCCTGGCAGGGGAGGTGTCCCTGAGGACCAGATGTACCTGCAAACAGGCAAAGGTGGCTCATGCTAAACCCTGCAAGCCCTGGCAGGGCAGGACAGGTGACTGCAGCCTGCTGGCAAGGCAGCTCTGTGGCCAAAAGGCAGAACGAGCACTGCAGTGCATCTCCCACTGCTCCAGGCCTTGAGGTGGTGATGGGTTGGAGGAACCAAGCCCCTCACAGGGCACAGATGTGCTCCAGACAGGGACAGGCTGTTACAATGCATGAGTTGAGGGACAGGGGTACAGGTTGTGGGGGTGCCTGGAGCCTCTGCTGCAGGAGGGATGATGTGGATTAAACACCAAGAGGGGAAGAGCTGTGCCAAGGACCAGAGCAGAAAAATTTGACCTCTCCATCTGAAAAACCAGGTAAGAAATGGTAAAAAATGTTAATTGTGAGCTCACAGCCCTGATGGAGAGATGGGAGGGATGTGCCCAGCTCTGCCTGCAGGAGCATCCTCCTGCCCAGCTCTGGGACAGACACCCAGGAAAGGAGCAGGAGAACAAACAGAACTGCTTCTCCTCCCTGAGCCCAAACCCACTCAGTGTAAATTATGCCCCAATTATTGAGCACTGACTGCCCCCTAAAATTATGGATCTGTCACTGTGTTGTTCCCCCAGGAGGTGCTGGGTGATTTTTGCAGTGCCTCTGCAGCTGCAAACCTGCCTGGGCCCATCAGCTCTGCATAAGAAATTCTCAAAAAGGGATTTTTTTTTTTGTTTTGTTTTGCGTGTTTTCCTGCTTGTCTTTTAAACAACTATTAACTGTGTAATAATTTAACAATTATTTGCTGCTGACTTGAGTGTTCCCTCTTGGTTATGGATCCTGTTGTTCATGTACCAATCACACCTCTATCCCCTCAATTCTCTTCACTCCTCTAGTCTGGGATGGTGTTATTATTTGGCTTCTGTACCCCAGGATGGTCCTCAGCCACTGCTGCTCTGTGCCAGAAGTGCAAGCTGAAGTCAAAAAGCAGAGACTTTACTGGGGTGAAAAGAGAGATTTGAGATTTTACAGACCATGCCCAAACTGAGAATGAGATACCCTCCCAAAGAACATTTGTGCTCCACCTAATATTTTCAGAGTGGCAGAGCAATGAGACCTGGACAAGTCAGCAAAGTCAATAACAGGGCTGGGAGCAAAGTACCAGCATGATGGGAAAATAGCCATTATATACTGCATTTACATGGGGTTCTTAATTACAGATATCAATCAATAAAAAAAATAAAATTCATCTGATCTATAGCTATGTAAAACCAAGAGACAAGGGAGTCCAGACCCAGAATATTCACCATGGACTTAGGCCAGTGATGGATAAAGGAAGATCAAAAAAGCTTCTTTAAGGTAATGGAACATTTTTTTCCTGCAAAGATAAATCATATTTTTAGCAAAAGATCACGAGAAAGAATGGGCTGTAAATGCATTTGTGGGCAGACATCAGGGTGAAGAAGCTGGGGATGGTTTTGGTCCAAGCTCAGAAGGTTGGAAACTGGGTTGAGTGTATTTGAGTTTCCTGCAGAATGACAGGGTGAGGGACACCCCTGCACCCAGAGCCACCCTGGCTTTGCCCAAGTCATCCTCTGCTGCCCTCACCCTTCCTGCTGAGGGATGTAACCAGCACTTCACCCCACGCTCAGATGCTGAAGGAAAAATCTGCCTCTGTCTGAATAGAGGCTGAGTAGAGCTGCAGTCTGCCAGAGCAGACTTGATGCCCCAGCACCTGCACCCCAGCAGGAGAATAAGGATGTGCAAGGGAAAAAAAGGGAAAATAAGGATTCCTGCTGCACTCCTGTGATCCAGCACAGGAATCATCAGGCCCAGTCATGGGGCTTTAGAGAATCTCTGCCTTTTTTGTAGTTGCTTTCCAAGCAGAAAGGAGCCTTAGAAGTTTAAGGCTGGGATTTGCAGAGTACTTCCCAGCTGATTCTAGGAAGAGAAAAATGACATTGAAGCTGAGCAGCCCTGGGGTGTCTTGCATTGCTCTTTAATGCAAGTGTGAAAATGCCAGTCGGTTCTGTAGGATTTCTCAGGTAAAGACCCCAAAATGCACAGCCAGTCCAGTCACTGCAGAGCTGCTGTCACCTCAGTGACACTTTCATAGCATCTCCTCTCTGCAGGGAGAGGGGATTGCACAGAGCTCCTCATCTGCACAGCCTGGCAAGGCAGCCCCGAGCTGCCTGATGTGTCATCTGAGACTCTGCTTTCTCCTTGAGATGACACAATTACTGGGTCTAATTGTTTAACAGAGTCACATCGTCCTCCTCTTGTGAGAGGCAAGGGAACTGACCACCTCTCTTTGTCAAGGCAGAAATCCTGGGAGTCCAGATCAGCCAATTACCACAACCTGCACCTCAAGGTACTTTTGATGGATGAAACTGATTTAGGGGCCTGATAACTTGTCAATTCAAAACAAACAAACAAACAGACAATTTCCCTTGTATGATGGCTAGAGGAGTTCTGATTTTTGTCAGCTCCCCACCTCAGCTTTGAAATCACAGAGGAGCCTTTTCTTCTTGTCTTTGTAGTTGCTTCTTACTCTGCAGAGCTCAATCTTGAACACCACACTGCTGCTCAGTCTCAGGGTGCTGTGAGGTCTGGATGCCTGTGGAACAAACAGCCAGTCTGGGAGCGTTTCTCCTGATCTGGATTACGTGGTTGAGACATTTGTGGGACGTCCAGGGCTGAAAACATGAGAAATGGACTTGTTTCCTCCATGTGCAATCTCAGGACCGTTCCTGACAAACGAAGCCATCTGCTTACCTTAATCAAGGCATCTTGTTATGGGCTGGTCCTAGGAGTGAGTATTAAACATGCTGCTCCGTGGCATTATTTATGACTTGCACTGACACCGCATCACTCTGTTATCCATACTTATAGAAAAAGACCCACTGTAAGTATAATTAGTTAATAAATCACCATGAGTGATAAACAGAATGATGGATGCAGGTTTCAGTTGATCACTTTTTTATTAAGGAGAGATAAATCAGCATCATATTGTTGCTGTAAACCTTTCAAATTGGTCAAAAATCTCGCAATGCTGAAACGCAGGAGGGAGGTGATTAACGTGTCAATTGTGCAGCAACAAATTGCACCTGATAATTGATATCAATCAATCCTTTTAATTTCTCTCCGATGTAATGGGTGTTATACATCATCCTGCTCTCCTGCCTCCTCACCGTGGCTTTTGCAACCTTTCCTCCTCGCCCAGGCACCTCTTCAGGCATCTGCTCCAGGCTCAGCCCATCTCCTGTGCCTGGCTGCTGCAAAGCCTTTCAGCCTTCAGCTAACCCTGCATTGCTCTTGGTCTTTTGAACTCTGGCCCCACCTGATATAAGAAAACACAGCCCCCTGTCTTGGTTTTGAAAGACAGGTGTCTGCCAGGGAAAGCTGGAGTTTGTAATGGAATGGAGAATGTAAACCTCTCACCACCTCCAAATTATAATTCTGCAATTAAGGGCTCTCAGGTAAAGATTTGGGAATAGGAATAACAGTTCTTTACTAGGAATATTAACAATATAAATGTAGTAGGAAAAACTTAAACAAACAAACAAACAACAATCCTAGAAACCCTGACAGAGTCAGAGCTCCAACCTGACACCCTGTTGGTCAGGGTGTTGGGAGCAGTCCACAGTGAGTCCTCCTGGAGTGGCAGATGTGGTTCTGTTGGAGTAGAGATGATCCTGAGAGAAAAGGGTCCAGTGATGGTGAGAAGGGTCCAGTCTTCCTCCAGAAATCCAGTAGAACCACATCCTTGGTGTTCCTACATCTCAGTTTTATCTCAGTAGGAACGGTTGGCTCCTCCCACTGGGTGGAGCATCTGACAATGGGATGATGGAATGTGTCCTGTCATTGGTGAGCCTTCATGGCCCATCAGCAGCAGATATCCCCCTGGAGGGTGGATGGGTGGTGAAAGAGATAACAAACACTGCCCCACCTGGTTTGAACAGCTGACCCGTTATCAGAAGGCATCTGCCCCCCTCCCCCCAGAATAACAAGAGATAAAGAAAAAAACATCTCCCCAGTTGCTTTCAACAGATGAAATAGAACACACATTTTTGGTTCCATAACCCAAGACACCCCCATACAACCTTCTGGGTTTATTTCTGTTAATAACATCACTCTGTCAGAGCTACAAGCCTCACTAATAAAGGTTTGGGTAAAACTTCAAAAGGCAGAGGCTGTGGAGAAGTGATGGTAACAGATTGAGTTGGGTCCTGCCATCCACCCAGGTGTTCACCCCCGGCTGAATCAGAGCCCAGCAGCTTTGATCTGTTTTGTGTAATAAGATTGGAAACTCCAGTAAAGGGGCAACATCCCTCCTCAAGGAACAGACAGGTCAGGCAGAGGGGGGCTCTCTGTCTGCAGCTCTCAGAGGAAGGGGCTGAACCAGAGATCCCAGTGAAACCTTTGGCTCTGCACAAGCTTTTTTGGTTCCTTGGTGATGAGCCACTGCTTTTCAAAAGGAAATTGTTATTTTCTTAAGTCAGCACTCAGCTCTTTTTGGTGTCTTCAATAGACCAAAGGAGAAAAGCCAGAATTTAACCCCTTTTCCTGCACATAATTGCCAGTGAGGATTATCTACAGAGATGGAGAGCTGTCTGCAGTGGTTGCACCCCTGGCATCAGGGAAAGGCTTTCTCCTGCAGGATTTGGCCACACCAGTGTCTCCTGTTGCCACAGCCTGTGCTCATACAATGTAAGGGGGACAAGGAGGTGGCCCAGAGACCTTCCCTGAGTGCCTGGGCTCAGACACCACAGGGACAGGGCTTGCACCAAGGATGCTGCTCTAACCCACAGTGCTTTGGTGCCCTTTACCAGTCAGTTTCTAGTGCAAAATTCTGCCTGCAGCTCAATGCAGAGGTGGTTAAGAGGTGCTTAGGAATTACTTCCAGCTACAGTTTTGCCAGACTGAATCAGGGAAGCTTCCCTGGAGCAGGCTGAGAGCTTGGCCTGTGCTGCAGGTTGTGAGGAGTGAGATGTGCAGCAGACAGGAGCTGTGTGCTTTGCCAGCTGGAGAGAGCTCTGTGAGGACCCAGCTATATTTAGCCACCAGTGAAATATGTGCCTTTCTGCCCTGCTCCCAGGGGAGGCTGCTACTTCCTCCACAAGAGCCACACCACCTTTTATAGCCCATGTGCTTGCATGGCAGAGTCCAGCTAACAGGCAGGATGTTATTGGATATTATTGGATATTTATTATTGGAAGCAATCATTTTTCTCTTTGCAACGTGGCCATACATTCACAGCTCCTTCCTGGTGATCAAAGCCCTTGATGCCACATGTACAGCTCCACTGGAATCACCAGGCACATTACTGCCCTGGGTTTCACTTGTCCACTGAACAAAAACCAGAGCTGAGCAGCTCTTACAAGGGAGTTGGTGGGGAGTGGGGCTTTACCTTGAGCCACAAGTGGATCCTCAGGGCTGTAATCACCTGATCATGTCCTCAGCTGGTGGGCATCCACATGGCTCCATGGGACTGATGGAGCTTCCACAGGTGGAGGAGAGGGGTGGCATCTCCCACTCCCACAAAAGCCTCTTCTCCTGCCCTATCAGCCTGGCTCTGGCTCTTCCTGCCTTTTTCTGTTTCATCATGGTCTCCCCTCTGTGTACATCGCATCTGTCAGCTCTCATATCCCCATGACATAGCATCCTCTCATATTGCACTTGCCATAATACAGGGAAGATGAATATTGCCCCATAAATGCCTCTTAAGTTAATGTGAAACTACATCCTGCTACATCATGGATTCAACAAGCCATCATTTTCCTCATAAATTTTGAGGAGCATTTTCCCTTCTTGAAACGATTGGCTTGTATGTCCAGCTGGGAAATAATCCCAGCCCGTGGCCTGGGCTGGCTGCAGGGGCTGTAAATCACCCCAGGGCTGAGCAGCCACCCTGCCCTCCCCTCCCCAGCCCCCAGTGCTGCTGATTGGCTTTATGGCATCAGCTCAGCACCAGTGACCCTGCTCCACTGCCAGCCCTTAAATCAGCACCAGACTGCTGTCACTCCACATGGAGAAGAGCCTCACTCCTTCCTTGGGATGGAAAGAGATTCCTGGTGCTGCAGCACTGCTCCACTGACAGCAGTCAGCACTCAGGCTCACATCAGACACTAACAGCCTATCACTTTTTATTTTACTGAGTTAGTTCTGACATTTCCCTGTCTGCAGTGGTGAGCACACAGCTCTGGAACCACTCAGTTTCTGAAAGCTCATGGGCCCATGGAGCCCAGAGACCTTCCTGCACCCAGGAGTCACACCCCAAGCTGCAAATGTGCTACCCTTTTTCAGTGGGCAGGGACCAAAAGGGAGGATTCTCACTTGGGATGCTCAGCTGGAGAGAGACGTGAATTTACAGAACAGGGACTCCTGACCATTTTAACTGCTCTGTGCAGGAAGCTCCACAAACTGTAGAGATGCCCTACCACAGGAATGGATCTGTCTTATTTAGATTAAGCAGGTGATCTGCTCACTCTGGTGCTGTTCAGGACTGAATAGAGACCAGAGAAGCAAAAGCAGCCAACTCCCCCTCCCAGACCCTTTTTTTCTGGTAGCCACTGTGACCTTTAAACCACAACTGTGGGCTGAACTCTGCAGCAAATGAGTTTCCAGGCCTCCCTTGGCAGCCATTCCCCTTGACAAAATCCATCATGCACTTTGGCCTGGACAGCTAGCTCCAGCATTTGGTTTTGGGGAGGCTTGTCAGGAATGGCACTGGGCAATGCAGACTGAATATGGCCTGCAGTACACTTAGATACAGCTCAGGTATCACATCCCTTATTTTTCTATACACAGCTTTTGCTGCCAGAGGCAGCCCAGCTAAAGCCAAGTGATAGCAGCTTAAATGCTGATTTCACCACGTTTTTCCCACTTGACAAGAGATCCCCCTCTCCAGAAGCAGGGTCAGGCTCACCCTGGAGCTGGACATGCCCGTGGTCAGGCAGCACCTCCAGGGGAGCCCACCCTGCCCTGGCTGCCGTGCTCATTCCACGTTTTCCCTGGACAGCTGCACTGCCTGGAGCCTTCCTTGGAAAAGGAAATGAATTTCCTCCAGGCTGCCACTTCTCTGCAGAGCTGCCTTTTGGGAAGCTTCAATAACACCAATTCCCTCCTGCATTGAGTACCCCTGAACGAATGACCCTGCCAGTGGTGCAGTTTTTTCCCTGCGCCCGCCTCCCCCCGTCCTCCCTCTCCCCCAACTTTGATTTGATCAGGCCAAATCTGAAATGATGTGTGAAAGTAATGATATTTTGTAATTAAATCTCTGGTGATGGCGCCTCTAATTTGTGGTACATGCATTGTTCATAAGGAAAAAGGCATCAATTCATTTTCTGACTGGCTACTCCAGGGACTCGTAATTAGACCCAGTTCATCTCCTGCTGCCTTGCATATTAAAAAGCTACTGAAACGCAAAGGGAATTTGGGAAAGGGCTTTTTTTTTTAAAAAAAACACTCCTTCTAATAATGTTAGCTCAATTAGAAACACCCAGGAATTAAAAAAAAAAAAAAAGGGAAAAAAAGGAGAAAGTTCTGGATCATCCAGAAAATAGAGGTAAAATTTTGAATGAGTGGACCAGGGCAGGGCCTTCACTGACCTGCTGCAAAGACCAGGGGCCAGTTTTACCTATTCCCTGAGAAACTGTGATGTTCTCAGCATTATTTGTAAAAGAAAAACGTGGCAATACATGACACAGAATCCTGTCTTCAGATGCTTCCCCTCTGCTCTGCCTCCAGAATAAGAGGGAGAGAACTTTGATATTCTCAATCTGAAGAGGAACATCAAGGAAACGTGAAGCAGAACAGTGGAAAGGGAAACAAAGCAGCAGAGACAAAGGTTATTTTGTAGGGTCAATGCTGTAACTGTGTATTTACATACCACGTTATTGTACATTCACAGAACTTGTACTGGGAATATTTTAAACAAGGCTCAGATGGAAAATGCTTGGTTCTGTCATAGTTACCAAATAACATAATGAAAGCAAATTCAGGAGGTACTGGCTGTAATGAGCAACAGCCCCCAAAGATTCCCCGAGCTTCCCACTTGCAGCAGCATGAGAAAATACATTCCCATCCCACAAGGATTTTAAGGGAACAAATTCCCTCCCTCAACTGGTACAAAGTTGAAGTCTCAAAAGCACTTATGTCCTGGTTACCCAGCAAAAAAATCACTGGGGTCATAAGAGTTTGGGTTTGACCTTTTTAACACTTTAAAAGCATCAATTCTGTCAGTGTTTGCTTCCCAATGAGAAGTTGCTTCAACATGAAAGTCAAACCCTAACAAAGATGCTGAAACCAAACACTGACATTTTCAAAACTTTTTCCTGCCTTCTCATTCACTCTTCAAGAAAAAAAAAAAAATCCAGAAAAAGATGCACATCTGGGGAATCTGTGTTTCCTGACAAAGCAGCAGCTTTTGAGTTCCCTCCCCAGTGCTCTGTGCCCCAGAGCAAAGTGGGCAATTTCTTGCCCACTATGGATGATGGCTGATCTGGCAGCACCAGCTGCAGCAGGTCCCTTATGCTGGTGGCCATTCAACCCATGCAAATGAGGCATTTTAACAACTGTTTCAGCCCCCAAACATCCTTGTCACCCCAAGAGCCACCCTTTGGGGCTCCTGGTGCACCCAGACACAGGCTGTTAATCAGAGCAGCCCTCCCAGCACAGGGGATCAAAACCAGCTCCAGCTCAAAGTGGGGGTTTTGTGCTCATCCTGAGAGTTTCACAGGAGGCACGTTCATTGTGCCAACACCAACAAATCCTTGGGTGGAGGGATGGGAAGGGGCAGCTGCAGAAGCACCTAAGGGGGGTTTCACACCCAGCTCTGAAACGTTCCCTGCCAAAACAAGCCCAGGGAAAGAAGCAGGTGATGAAGGAGCAGATGAGGGACCTGCAGGAGTTAGGATCATCCCTCAGGAGCAGCCAGGCTGACACACACAGAGCACAGACACCAGCCAGGAACACCAACTCAGGGTATTTACTGTGGGACCTTTCTGAGTGCAGTTAAAATGCTGCACTTCCTCCTCATGGAAAAAGTGACAGAAAAGCAGTGAGCAGGTTTCACCTGGGAATGCACCCTGCCCCATCAGTTCACTGGGTGCTGCAGAGATGAGCAAGTATCTTCACAAACCCCACACACTTGTGAAGAGAGCTGTTTTCAGTTCATTCCTCTGCTTTTATGGGGAGTCCCAGCATCTGGCAGAGCCTCCCAGCCCTGTGCCATGCTGAGTTCAGCTCCTCTGGCTGGGCAATCCTGCTCCTTCAAAGGAGGCTGCAGAGACCCTTCCTGGCAGGGTAAAGCAGCCCCAGGGGGGGAATCCTCCTCCCCTGCCCACCCCCAGCCCACCCTCATCTCCAGCCAGGGCCGTGCTCAGGGTTCACTCTGTGCCAGGCCATGGCTATAATTCTGAGCAGGGAAAAGTATCAACATCTCAAAACAGTTTAATTATTCTGAGAATGCTTAGCTATTAGCAAAGACAAGAGAGCTCAGGGCTATTTTTCAGCATTAATTTTCCATTTGAAATGAATTCCTTTTGGTTACACTTTTTAAATGTTTCTTTTAATTAGACGCAATTACTTCAGAAGAATTGCTTTTATTTCTAAGCCTGAGATCTCAATGATAAAGCTGTTAACTGGCTGAGCTGAATGCTGTGTATGGCTCATTTAGCTGGTACACTAAAGTATATTGAACTAGGAAATTATACAGTGAATCAGCTATTAATTCATTTTATGATCCTTTCACTCTAACATCCTGAATGAGATCTTTGGGGGAAATTTAGTCACAATACATATAATTGTTCAACTATATATATGCCACTGGTTTACTGCTCTGAGGTTACAGGCACTGCAGAGATAATCAGAGTGAACTGTGCAAACAGCATTGACTCCTGACTCTGGTGCTGCAGGGAGCACCCTTGGAGCAGGGAGAAGCAAAGCACGAGCCATGGACACAGCTGGGAAAAATAAACCTGAAATTCTGCTCTTTGGCAGTCCACACACCAGTGCTGTCAAAGGAAACCTGTGCTTTCCCTTCTGGGCCAGTTGTGTGATCACAATGCTTGGTGCTGGCTGAACATCAAACCTCTGCAAACCACCTGAGAGCTGTGAGTGAGATTTGTTCCAGGGGCTCTGTCCCTTGGAGAAAATCAGAACATTCCCTCAGACCGTGTAGTACCTGAATCACAACTTGTACCTCTCAAACTCGGGGCTTGTTAAGCAGCTGCTACAGCCCCAGCTGCTCCTGTGTGGGCAGCCCCAGCCCTGGTGTGAAACAAACACCAATGCACCCCTGGATCCCCTTCCAGTGTGTCCATGGCACCTCTGCCCCTCCTTTGGGCGTCTTGATCCTGTTGAGTGGGGCAAAAGATTGTGGCCACACACATTTCTCACCAGGGAGCAGGGGATGGGCTCTGACCCTTCACCAGCTCCTCCTATTTGGCCACAATAACCCCCTGCAGTGCTCTAGGCTGGGGATGGTGTGGCTGGACAGTGCCCAGGCAGAAAGGGACCTGGGGCACTGATGGACAGCAGGCTGGACATGAGCCAGCAGTGTGCCCAGGGGGCCAAGAAGGCCAAGGGCTCCTGGCCTGGATCAGGAATGGTGTGGCCAGCAGGAGCAGGGAGGTCATTCTGCCCCTGTACTGGGCACTGATGAGGCTGCACCTCGAGTGCTGTGTCCAGCTCTGGGTGTCTCAGTTCAGGGTGGACATTGAGTGCTGTGTCCAGCTCTGGGTGTTTCAGTTCAGGAAGGACATTGAGTGCAGTGTCCAGCTCTGGGTGTCTCAGTTCAGGAAGGACATTGAGTGCAGTGTCCAGCTCTGGGTGTCCCAGAATGGACATTGAGTGCAGTGTCCAGCTCTGGGTGTCTCAGCTCAGGAAGGACATTGAGTGCTGTGTCCAGCTCTGGGTGTCTCAGTTCAGGATGGACATTGAGTGCTGTGTCCAGCTCTGGGTGTCTCAGTTCAGGATGGACATTGAGTGCAGTGTCCAGCTCTGGGTGTCTCAGTTCAGGACGGACATTGAGTGCAGTGTCCAGCTCTGGGTGTCTCAGCTCAGGAAGGACATTGAGTGCTGTGTCCAGCTCTGGCCCCTCAGTTCAGGATGGACATTGAGTGCAGTGTCCAGCTCTGGCCCCTCAGTTCAGGAAGGACATTGAGTGCAGTGTCCAGCTCTGGGTGTCTCAGTTCAGGATGGACATTGAGTGCAGTGTCCAGCTCTGGGTGTCTCAGTTCAGGAAGGACATTGAGTGCTGTGTCCAGCTCTGGGTGTCTCAGTTCAGGATGGGCATTGAGTGCTGTGTCCAGCTCTGGGTGTCTCAGCTCAGGAAGGACATTGAGTGCAGTGCCCAGCTCTGGCCCCTCAGTTCAGGATGGACATTGAGTGCAGTGTCCAGCTCTGGCCCCTCAGTTCAGGATGGACATTGAGATGCTTGACCACGTCCAGAGGAGGCAGCGAGGCTGGTGAGGGGTCTGGAACACAAACCCTGTGAGGAACGACTGAGGGAGCTGGGGTTGTTCAGCCTGGAGAAAAGGAGACTCAGGGGTGCCCTTATCACTCTCCAGAACTCCCTGAAAGGTGGCTGTGCTCAGGTGGGATTTGTCTCTTTCTCCAGGCAACAACTGACAGAACAAGAGGACACAGCCTCAAGCTGCATCAACGGAAATATAGGTTGGATAATAGGAAAAAGTTTTTCACAGAAAGAGTGATAAAGTTCTGGAATGGCCTGCCCAGGGAGGTGGTAGAGTCACCATCCCTGGATGTGTTTAACAAAAGCCTGGATGTGGCTCTGGGTGCCATGGTTTAGTTGAGGTGTTAGAGCATGGGTTGGACTCGATGATCTTGAAAGTCTCTTCCAACCTAGAAATTCTGTGATTCTGTGATTCAGAGCCTGCCTGGGAAATCCAGGCCTGGGCTGAGCCCTTTAGGCTTGGCCTAAAATTCACCCATGTCCCTGCTGGATTTCAGGCCACTGATGGTCTGTAATGCTGATTTAAACTCATCCTCACAGCTCAAGGGGTTATTAAAAATGTCTGGTGGCCTAAAACAAATAAGGATTTGGATTTCAATTTCCAGGAATTTTCCTGTGGAGAAAAACACGTAAATGGCACCTCCACCCCACGACCAGTGTGGGAACCCAGCAAGAGCCCCACACCCCAAAAGGGATTTTCCAGCAGATCACAAGCCCCTCTAGCCCTGCAGCAGGGCTTGGATGCATGTTAAGCAGTTGTACATACTGCAGAGTCACCATATGGATATCTCTGTAATTGAAAATGTAATGTAAACCTTGGCATCCAGGGCTGTCTTCTGGAGAAATCATTGTGGAAATGTCATATAATTAATGAATTGCATCAGCTATCAGGGAAAAAAAGACATTTTAACCATAGGATCATGGGACTTTATTACTGTAGATGGACTAAATCTATATCTTCCAGCATAGATCAGTCCTGACAAAAGTCTGAGGTTGCCAGCTGGCCAGGTTTGTTTTTACTAACTTAGCTCTCTTATTATTTTAATGAAGTTCAACTGATGCTGCATAGAAGCCAATTCCTCTAAATGCTGCCAATAAATTAAAATAAAGATGTTGTGTGTGAAGATTGGCAGGTGTCTCCCTGCAGATTTTACCAAGCTTCCAAGCAGAGCCCCCAGTTCAGCAAAAGCTGTGGCCAAACGTTGCCTGTGGAAAGCAGCGAGGCAATGGAGCTTGGAGCAATTAGCAAACTTGTAATTAGTGCCTGCTCAGCACCTAGCAGTGGGGGTGTGCACAGACAGGGTCCCTTTGGGCTGTTGGGATGCAGGTTCAGGGTTTGTAACAGGGGCTTTGGGCTGGTGCTGCAGCCTCTGGGGGACATGGGCTGAACCTCCTGCCCTGGGACTCATCAGTGTGAAGTGACCAGATTCAAACCTGCTGTGGCCAGCTCTGCATGAAACACAGTGTTGTCTGGGTTTTTGCCATTCTCCTCTGTTCCCTTTAAGAAGTTTTGTAAAGGCTTATTTTTAACCTTCTGTGTTTTGGAGTCAGATACAATTTTACATAAATAACCTTTTTGTTATTGTAAAATCTAACAATGTTTACATTCTTTTCATAAGAAGGAGACTGTAGATGGAGTGTTGGGTTGTCCAGTGTAGTTGGGGAGGAAGATTTTCTTCCTCCAATCCATGGTCACTGCCAAAATTCGATAAATGTTAAATCTGTAAATAAACCCTCCTCTTTTCTGCCTGGGACATTGCATCGTGTGTGTGTGAATTCTTTGTGTCTGTGAGACAACGCAGGATTCAGCAAACCCCCCTGCCTGAGGGGCTGATCCCCTCGTGGCTACAAGCCCAGCAGTGCCTGTGAGCCAGGGCAGAGGGGCTCTGGATCTGGGGCAGAGCCTGGCTGGAGCAGGCAGGAGCAGTGCAGCTTTGTTTCCTCTGGCAGGAGCAGAGATTTGCTTGGTTTGGTAACCCAGTGGCCAAGTGCCACTGCCACAGCCTGCATGGAAGGAAGCTGGGTGAGCACTGGCTGCAGGCTGGGCACACAGCTCTTGCTGTTCAAAGCATTTACAAGAGCTCAGAGCACTCCTGTCGCAATACAACACAAAAGAATGACACTCACACACTGAGATGTCCAAGGTAAAAAGGGGCAGTTCATTTACAGACCTCGACATTTATAGAATTCCAGCAGTGACCATGGATTGGAGGATGAAAATTGTCTTCTCCAACCACACTGGTCAAACCAACAGCCCATCAATTCTCTCCTCCTTATGAGAAGAATGTAAACATGAAAGAATAGTTACAACAACAATAGGTTGTTTATGTGAAAATCTGTGAGAGACTCCATTGCAAAAAGTAAACAATCAGAAGGCTGAAGGAACTTTAGAAAAACAGAGAAGAACAGGACAAAACAGGGTGATACACTCACCCATCCTCCTGGATTTGGCTGCTGGACTCCAAGAGCAGCCAGCCCTCAGCAGGGGAGCAGCCCAGATCCTCAGGTGGGAGCCACGTTGTCCTGCCCACACAGCTGTGACACCCAAATGTCCCCAGATCACCTCTGCTGACCTGTCTTGCAGCTCCAAGAGACTTGGTACTTAGCTCTCCAGAAGGGTTTGCTGAATCCACACAGGGTTGGTACCCAAAAATGCACTGTCCAGGGAGCAGAGCTACCCAGGGTTGTAACAAAACTGTGAATTAGTACAAATTCCTTCAGTTCATTAAGCATGTAAATTCATGCTAATATGGTACCCTTAATTATATTTATCAATTAACAAAGCAGCTTGCTAGTATTGCCATTTCCATGTTTTCATACATTTAGTTGGTGACAACTTTCAGTGAAATTCTTTGAAAATTCAGAAAGGCCCCTGTGCTCAAGCACCCCTTCCAGGAATCCATCCCAGGCTGGATAGCCATATCTAAGCTTTTTGCTTTGCACTTCTGTTACATTTGCACTTATAAAGTCAAGCTTATTTTGGCAACTAAAACCACTTGAAAAGTACTTTCCTACTTAAAAAAAAAATGAAGTTACCTGATTTTTTTTTTTTTTTTTTGCACAGCTCTGCATCCATCTCTGGAGTGCCAAAGTCCTTGGCTATTGTATCCCATAATTGTCACCAAAGGCTTGTCCACCTTTTCATAAGACAGAAGGGGTGGGAAAGGTTTGACAGCTTCAGTGGGAAGCTCAGCCTGCACTGTGCCCTCCCTTCAGAATCTGCCCAGCCCTGCCTGGCCTGCACCTGCCAAGGACACACTCCTGGGGATGCTCAGACCATTCAGACAAAACACCTTTGCCCCTCAGAACTGCAAGTTGAGTCAGCCTGGACCAACTCTTCAGCCTCTGCTCCAGCATCCCAGCTGGAGCTGCACAGACCCTGTGCCCTCACAGCTCACACAGTTTATTTGCAGTGTCCCATTTTCCCTCCTCTGCCTCCAGCAGTCCAGTCTTCATCTCCATTGGCACCTTCCTGCTGATTCATGGGGCTGCCTGACCTCATATCAAGCAGAGGATGGATATCTCTTTATCAAGAGAAATAAAGCTCTCTCCAAAGGGGAAGGTGAGCAGCCCACTGAAACACAGAGCCCTGCTCCCTGCATTGCTGCTGCCCAGAAACATACAGCAACAAACAATATGATTCAGTAAAGTTATTGAGTGCCAGGCCTTCACATTTGTCTTCCAGTGACTCTTAAGTCTTCCTTTTCTCTATTGAGTTCCATCTCATTGACTTCCTATAAACACTAATACAGAGCCACAGACCTGCAGACATGCCTGGAATACAACCCACACCTCACAGGCACTGCCAAGGGCTGGGCTCAGAAAGCCCAGACTAACCCAACACAATCACTACAGCATTCAAAACCATGAGTCTCCTCCATACCTCAAACAAAGCCAGGCTTATTTTCTATCCTCTCCTTTTCATCTGTGAAATTCAGGAACTTGTTCTGCTTTCTGGGATTTTTCCTTTCATGATTTTTTTTTTTTTTCCTCAAATAGAAGCTGATACTTGCATGTATTCTCTCAACTCCCAAGGGGTTTTTTTTTTGGAGAAAACCACTCCCTGCCCCACATGGGCCCAGACAATGAAACCACCAAGCAAGACAACTGACTGCATGCCACGGAAATGCTGTTAATGCCAAACCAGGCTCAGGATTCAAAGCGTGCCTCTAATTAATCACCAGTTACCCGGCGTCCCTGGGTGGCATCTTCCACCTTGTTTCCCACACAATGGGCTTCCTCCCCTTTTGTACTCACACACGTTCCTCTTCCTCCTGGGCTTGATGACTTCCAGCCTCCTCACCCACCCTGCTGCCATCCCATCCATCC
This sequence comes from Phylloscopus whistleri, assembly GCA_017589585.1. Taxonomy (NCBI): domain Eukaryota; kingdom Metazoa; phylum Chordata; class Aves; order Passeriformes; family Phylloscopidae; genus Phylloscopus; species Phylloscopus whistleri. The sequence continues at coordinate 526,236 of JADMLD010000992.1, forward strand.
ACCCTGTTGAAATATTAACCTGGGCTGCTGAAAGGCTTTGCTGACTGATACACAAACAAGTGTCAGCCTGCCACAGCTCCAGTCCTGCTCACATCTGAATGTCATCCCCCCTCAGAGATCCCTGGGACAACAGGGAAAGGGACAGGCAGAGCTGCCAGGGGAGAGCAGCAGAATGAACAACAGGAGCTGGAGTAAAGCTGAGGGGAGGAAATGGCCATGGGCAGCCTGACTTCAGCAGCACACCCTGCTGCTGCACTCACTGCCCTGTCATTTTTGCTGGGTGAGACATCATCATTGACTTCTCTTCCCATGCTCCCTGCAAACTACTGCCCTCCACCCCAGCTGTGCTCCCTTGAGTACATCACTTAGGGGTTATTATACTTCTGTATTTATTCTACTCACTAACTTGAGTATTTATTCTGCTCACAACTTCTGCTGCTGGTCTCTTACAGAAAGGACATGAAAAGCTGCTCTCTTGGACTAATTTGCTCTTTGGGTTTGTGCAGGGAACATAGAGAATAAATCCCCTGTCTCCTTCAGACCCAAGACCCAGCCCTTGTGCTGCTCACAGGTTTTTAGCAAATTTCATCACAGGTCTCAAGCTTCTTTGGGATCTGATTAGGAAGTGGTACCCAGGCTGGTCATGGCAGAGGTGAAGCTACAAGTTTGCCTGTGATCCAAACCTGCCTGGAGCTTTACTTTGGCTCCTGATGGCAGCTGGGGCAGCCAGCTTGCTCCAAAGCCTTGTGCCTCCCCACTGCAGCCTTGCAGACTCCAGCACAGGTGGGCACAAACCTTCTCATGAGCACTTTCTTAACCCAGCACTGAGGGAAGCAGCAGCCTGGCAGGGAAGCAGTGCAGCTACCTGTGATTCTTCACACCTTCACAACCTACAGCAGCTCCCACGCTCTCCTCTGCTTCCAGCCACTCTTTGTGGGATAAAACAGAGAATGTGATAAAACATCTGATGATGCAGGTGGCACCATCTGCTCCCTCAGCAGCTGCTGCTACCACTTAACCATGTTTCTCTGTGAGATGTTAGAAAACCAAGGTGACCAGATGAGCAGCAGCATTCAGGATGGCTGCAGCACAGGAGAGAGCTCTTGCCTCGTTAGCAAGTCCTGATGCCACAGCCACCAATGGTCATTCCTGTCCTATGAGCCAGGTGAGGTTTTGGTGTGATCTAAAATGTGACACCAGTGGAATCCAACCAGCTCCAGAGTGTCCTGTGTGTCTCTAGCACAGATTTATCCAGAGCAGAACACCAAGCCTCCAGTACAAATCATGGGACTGTGCAATGCACAGGCTGGAGTGGCCACACTGAGGAGCACTTCAGCTTCTGTTCCATCAGTTCCTTGAGGAGACAGAACAGGTCTGTTCTCTGTGCAGGATCTGCCAGATTGGTGTCTGGGCACAGAGCCTGCTCAGAGTGAGGCACTCACCAGCCAAACCCAGGAGAGTGCCTGCAGGAGAAGTGCCTGCAGTGCCTTGGTGTGCAGACCACAGCTGTGATCGTGTTCCTGGAGAAGAGGATCCAAGCCCTAAACCATGCTCCATTCCCACCTCTCCTGTCTGTGTCCAGGGAGCAGCTCAGAGTAACCCATGGGGAAGTGCCAACACAGCCCATGGCTCAGGAGTGTTAGGACACCTTTTTATTTCATTAAGGGTCACATCCAGCTGAAGTGCATCCTTTACTCTTGTTGGAGAAAAAGCTCCAACCATCCCACTTCAGGAAGCACCCTGAGGTGTTGCAGGGACAGTTCTGCATGAAGCTCTGGTGATGTTGTCCTTCTGCAGAAACACATGTGAAGCAAGTGAGTCATACTTCACCCACCACCTGAAATTGTTGTTCCTGTGGAGCCCAGTTGGAGTAAGATTCTACTGCTAAAGACCAAGAAATGGAAAAACTGAAAGAAAGTAGCAAAAGCTGCTAAAATAAACAGCAAAGCAAAGACTTAAAGTTTAGGGCTCCAGTGACATAACTGCAGTTTCTAAGCATTAAAAAGTTGGTGGTACTATGGTATCCAAGGTACCCTCAAGTGCAGAAACTGGAATGGGTCTGGGCTTTTCCTGCTGCCTGCACATCCAGGATATTTCATATCAAGGCAAGAAGGGTTGAAACAGTGATCAATCATTATTCACATAAGACACTGATGCTATCATGCATCATTTGGTGGATATTTCAAATATGTCTGGTCTTAAGGGCAGATACAATAATTTCTCAATAGAACAGCAGAGGCTGGACCCTGACAGCCCATCAGGACAGTCATGTGCTTTCCTCTGTTAAAAGGAAGGAAGTTGGTTTGTGGCTTCCCCTCCTTATTTGCAGTTTTTCTTTCCTTTAAAACAGCCTTGCTTTGATCCCACCTCTGCCAGCATCTCTGTTTTGCTGACTCCTCTCCAGGTGTGCTGGAAAGAGAGGCTGAACTGCAAAGAGTGCTCACAGTTAAGTCTGAACAAGCTTGTCAACCAGATTTCAACCACAGGAGCATCTACCAAACCCAGACTGCACTCTGTTAATGCAGCTCACTCAAAATCAGAATAGAAACATGTCTTTGAGTCTGACAGAGTAAAGCTGGTTTATGACAATTTACAGAACCTTGTAACTTTTGATTATTGGTTACAAACACAATTCAAACCCACTGCATCTCACCAGTGCTCCTTCCACAGCTGTGGCAAACAGAAGTTGCTTACAAAACACAAAGTTAGCAATCCTTCCAGACTCCAGCTCTGCAGCTCAGGGACTCCTCCCTGAGCCAGGAAGGATAATTTTGTTTAATGGACATGGCTGGCTATTTCTCCTGTGCATTTGTCTAATTGCATTTGGAGGCTCTCTAAGTGGCCACTGTGGTTGCAGAGCTGAGCTGGGATGAGCTCCACCAGCCCCAGCTGGGTCCTTGCAGGGAGGCAGCAGCCCACAGGTCACCCCCCCAACATTCAGGGGCTGGGGATGTGGCTGGAGCCTTCAGTCCCCTTACTGCAGGTTAGGAGGGAGCCAGAGCTGCCAGGTCCAGCACAGGAATTGCTTTGCAAGAGCAGTGTGGTGCCTGGAAAAAAAACCAAACCACATTCTGCTGGCTGTGATTGGAAAGGCTGCTCTCCAACAGTTAATCCTGCCCTCCTCACTAACTCTGCAATTCAGGGCCAGGACAGATCAATGGACAGCATGTTTTATCTTCCCTTTAACAAACTGCCCAGCCAAAGGTAAAAGATCAGTCACATCCCTAGGCTAGAAAAAATTGCCTCTGTTTTAAAACAGAGACACAGAATTGTGAGTCGCTGCTGAATTTTTATGTTGAAAGGCTTTTCTTTGATAGGCAAAGTGTGACTAGATAAAAGTGAATAACCAGACCAATGCCTTTCCTTGCCCCCCTCCCTGCCAGGCTGTCCCCTGGCAGACTGACAGCAGCTCTGCCTGTCTGGGTACCACTACTCCCACTTTCAGGGAGGCAGTTTGAAATGGTAGGGTTTTAAAAGCTCCTGTTCAACTCAGGGGGCAGAGGACGTAGCAGAGTCTGTGTCCCATCCCACACTTTGGTAGCTTCAAAATGCCCAGCTCTGAGCACAGCAGGGAGCACTGGGATGAGCACAGGGCTGAGCTGCTGCAGCCTCCAGCCCCCATCCTGCTCCTCCAGCACCAGGCCAGTCCCTGGTGAGCCCCACCTCACCAGCCTTCCATGCCCAGGGGCTGCTGCAGCCCCCTGCATCTCTCAGGCAGGGGCTTTCTGCTCCCCAGTATCCAGCTGAGCCCCTCCAGAGCAGGGCTGGTGAGGAGGCACCAAACAGGCAGAGAGCCCTTGGAGATAAGGAAATCTTGTCTGCCTGATTGGAATCTCTTCCTGCAGAGCAGCATGACCCCAAGCTCAGCCACTTTTGGAAGCTCTGCCTTTGGCATCAAAACACCTTCAGGATCTGCCTAGCAGCCACTTTCCATGAGGAGGGAGCCTCATTCCTCAGGGGTGCTCATCACCTTCCCAGGAGCAGAGCAGAGGCTGGTAGCACCTGGGTTTATCACCTTTTGCAAACAGCTGCCAAATTCATCACTCAGGAGCTTGCTTGTGATGTATTATTTAAAAATATCTAAAAAATACATTATGGATGCAGGGTCTTTTCTCTGCCAGTTCATTTTAATGTTATTGATTATTCTTTAAATCACTTATTTTGATTTTGCTCCGAAGCATTTAGTCTTTGGGCAAAGGTACCAAAAGCAGCTTCTCAATTTATGGCTGCAATTTTTGCTTCAGCAATTCACAGTCTGAACAACCCCTGCCTTTTGTCTACACCAGTAAAAGCAATTTTTACAGGCAAAAATTCCAGGAAATTTGAATTGTTTTTAGAAATTGTCCCTTAAATGTCCCATACATTGATTAATCCTTCCCTTTTTTGGAGTTTGATTGTGAATTCACCTTCTGTGTAAAGCTGATGGAGGAACCTTGTCAACCATGGGCTTTCCTTCTCTTTTGAAACCTTAGCAAGTTATTTCATGGCTTGTTGTATTTTCCCTTTTATTCCCTGGAACACTATTGAATTTTCTCATGCTAGCACCCAAGCATTAGAGCTGCACACAGAGGAGCCCATGTCCCAGCCACGACTCACTTCTCTCCTGAAGACACTTCTGGCAGGTTACCTTAAAGTAACAAGCTGCCTTCACCAAAGGGCCTGGTGACAAAGCAGATTAGTACCTCTGGAAGGCTGGGGCAACACAAATACTTTTGAAAGCCAACAAAAACTTGATATTCAATGCAGCCAGGTTGTGCAGTTGCCCATCACAGGACTGCAGACTGGGTTTAAATAAATGATCCCTCTCTTCACATCTTGGCTCTTACAGTCTTTGAGGTACCTGCAGTCTTTTTCTGGCTGTCCTAAGAGTTTTAGCTGCACAAGAGCTGAAGGCCAAGAAGCTTTAAGCTGGAAAGCACTTCTAGCTCACACTCCAAGAACAAGATCTGTGTTCCAAGTGCCTCTGCACTTGCTTCCCATGCTGGGGAAGGCAGATATGCTCCAGGGTAGCCTGGAGAGCATCTTTGCACTGGAGTTTCTCTGAAACCATTTGGAGATCTGTGCCCAGCACAGAAAGCACCACCTTGGGGTGCCCAAGTCACACCAACAGCCCTGGAGGCTCTGGCACTGCCAGCAGCCTCTCAGCTGCTTTGCTTTGTCTGAAGCTCCTTCCCTTCCCCTGGCAGCAGGAGCTCAGGGATCAGCCTGTGCAGAGCTGTGGTTTGCTGACAGCTGCACTGGGAATTTCCTCCCTTGCAGCTTTGGGCAGCTCTTTGCAGAAGTTAACAGCACGTGGCTGCTCCACCAGCCAGCAGCCTCCTGCAGTGCCCCCTCAGAGCATCTCTGCCCCACCCCTGTCCTCTGGCTGTCAGGTCCCAGGCTGAGCTGCCTGGACAAACTTGGGGTTTCTTGCTGCTGCTTGCACAGCACAGAGCAGGCAGTGCTGCACATCCCTGTGCACACCAGCTTCCCCCTGCACAGGGCTGCCCACAGACAGCAGCACCAGGGCAGGAGCATGGCAAGGGAAGGGAACAGGCTGTGGGGCAGAGGGAGGTGGGTCCCACCCCTGCATTTCCAGCTGCAGCTCTTTGAACGCCAGGCTAATGAGTAATTCCAGGAATGCTCCCTTCAAGAAGTGCATCCCAGCCTTGTTCTCTGCACTGAGAGGTGCTCTCAGGGGGAAGGAGCTTCATTTCTGGCAGTGCCCCTTTCCCCTGCAGTTCTTGCTGTGTGGAGCTGAGCTGGCACAGCCCGACCCCAGCAGGTAACACCACTGCACACCGTGTACCGTGACACACAGCTCAGAATGGGCTCTGCTAGACTGAGCCTTGATGATCCCTGCTGTGATACCCCCTCCTAGCATCCTCTCCTGACTGAGCACAAAGCCCCATGGCTCATCTGTTTTGACTGAGGATCAAACTGCAAGGCCAGCACTGATGCAACAGCCCCACCATTGTCCAGACACCCTCGCTCTGCTCTCCCTTCCCTCTCCCCCCAAACAGCACCTCCTGCCCACTGCCCTGCCCACACTGGCCCTCTTGTTCTTTACATGTGCACCCTGAGCACCTCCATCCTGCCTGCTCAGTGATAACTCCTGGAGCTGCAGCTGTTGGAGCTGGGAGTCACCCCTGTCCTGCAGGAATGACCAGCAGAAGGCTTTTGGCCATCAGCTTGAGAGAAATGCTCACCTCTCAAAACTGGATAAAATGTTGTCTATTTAAAAAACAAAAAAACAATGGGTACTGCCCTAAGATTAAGAAGGTCCAGGAATCAACCTCAGCTCTGGAAAAGAAGCCCTGTTGTGGTCACTCCAAACTCCAGTTCGTGGGGCTGACACCACCTACACTGAGCATCACCCTTTGGAACGTGCCCTCATGGACTGCAAATCAATTCCCAGCACTGGGAAGCTGAGTGGCAATTTCCACTGGCATTGCTTTGCCAAATCTCTGGCAAGGGCAGGCTCTTGCCACTGCCAAGTGTGCTGCACTGCCAGCACAATTTATTCCTGGTGGTGGGGCTGAATGGGGGCCTGAGCAGCTCCCCAGCACCCCTGTGCCCTGGGCTCTGCTGCAGGGAGCCCTGCAGCTCCCCCAGCAGTAACCTCAGCTCAGGCAGCTTCTCCCAGGCACAAATCATCCCCTGACACTTCGTGCTCTCTCCCCAGCCCCAGGATTCTGTTCCAGACCTGGGAAACACTAAAAAGCAACCAAACAAACATTCCAGAGTCAGAAAAGGTGTCTGCAGTGGATGTAAATTTGCAGAGTTGCTGGAGCTCTTGCTTCATAAAAACCAGCTCACCCATCTTAAGCTGAATCACTCTCCCACTCCTATCCCTGCTAATCTATAGCTCTTGCCTCTCCAAGCCTCCAGAGAAAAGAGTTAGACAAGACTTCAGATTTGTGCCTAGAGATAATCTCCAGGAACGTTTTTTCAATCCCTAGAGCACTTTGCAAAACAGCATGAGTGTTGTACTGCAGTGACACTGGAGGCACTGGAACGAGAGGCTGAGGAGCTTTGGGTGCTTGGGAAAGTTCAAATGTTATTTCAGTCTCCTGCATTGGGCATCAAGGCAGTTCTGGTGGAGCCAGTGCACGCAGAGGGCACAGAGCCCTGCCACAGCACAGGAACACTCTCAGAGCCCTGCCACAGCACAGGAACACTCTCAGAGCCCTGCCACAGCACAGAAACGCTCTCAGAGCCCTGCCACAGCACAGCAACGCTCTCAGAGCCCTGCCACAGCACAGCAACGCTCTCAGAGCCCTGCCACAGCACGGGAACGCTCTCAGAGCCCTGCCACAGCACAGCAACACTCTCAGAGCCCTGCCACAGCACAGCAACGCTCTCAGAGCCCTGCCACAGCACAGGAACACCTTCAGAGCCCTGGCACAGCACAGGAACGCTCTCAGAGCCCTGCCACAGCACAGGAACACTCTCAGAGCCCTGGCACAGCACAGGAACGCTCTCAGAGCCCTGTCACAGCACAGGAACGCTCTCAGAGCCCTGCCACAGCACAGGAACGCTCTCAGAGCCCTGCCACAGCACAGGAACGCTCTGAGAGCCCTGCCACAGCACAGGAACGCTCTCAGAGCCCTGCCACAGCACAGGAACGCTCTCAGAGCCCTGCCACAGCACAGGAACATTTTCAGAGCCCTACTACAGCACAGGAACACTCTCAGAGCCCTGGCACAGCACAGGAACGCTCTCAGAGCCCTGCCACAGCACAGCAACGCTCTCAGAGCCCTGCCACAGCACAGGAACACCTTCAGAGCCCTGCCACAGCACAGGAACACCTTCAGAGCTCTGCCACAGCACAGGAACGCTCTCAGAGCCCTGCCACAGCACAGGAACGCTCTCAGAGCCCTGCCACAGCACAGGAACACCTTCAGAGCCCTGCCACAGCACAGGAACACCTTCAGAGCTCTGCCACAGCACAGGAACGCTCTCAGAGCCCTGCCACAGCACAGGAACGCTCTCAGAGCCCTGCCACAGCACAGGAACGCTCTCAGAGCCCTGCCACAGCACAGGAACGCTCTCAGAGCCCTGCCACAGCACAGGAACGCTCTCAGAGCCCTGCCACAGCACAGGAACACCTTCAGAGCCCTGCCACAGCACAGGAACGCTCTCAGAGCCCTGCCACAGCACAGGAACGCTCTCAGAGCCCTGCCACAGCACAGGAACGCTCTCAGAGCCCTGCCACAGCACAGCAACACTCTGAGAGGCCTGCCACAGCACAGGAACACTCTCAGAGCCCTGCCACAGCACAGGAACGCTCTCAGAGCCCTGCCACAGCACAGCAACGCTCTCAGAGCCCTGCCACAGCACAGCAACGCTCTCAGAGCCCTGCCACAGCACAGGAACACTCTCAGAGCCCTGCCACAGCACAGGAACGCTCTCAGAGCCCTGCCACAGCACAGGAACACTTTCAGTCCTTGGGCAGAGCTGCTTCTTCAGCCAGGGCCCTGCTGCAGTGAGTTCAACCTCCCTTCCCTGCTGCCAGGGGGAAGTGGAGCTGTTATCTGCTGCAGGCTGTTTCTGGAGATACCCCCAGCCCCTTTGCACAGCCCCATATGAGGGGGACACACCAAAACCAGCCCACAGAGTGTCCCTGGCTTCTGTGCAAGAGGCCAAACCAGACCTGAGCAATGGGGGAGAACCAACCCCTCCCCAGCAGAAATCTGTGCCAGCTAGATTGCCCTGTGCTGATCTCCTGGGTATCCCACACCTGCCTCCCAGCAGCAGCTGCCCTGGGGAGCCTCCCAGCACTGGGGCAGTGCAGGGACTGTGTTCCACTGGGCACAGGCCAGGGCACTGCTCAGATCCTGGGTCAGTGGGAGCTGCAGGGATCCTCTGCCTCTGGGAAAATAGACTCAGGCTAAAAGCAACTTCAAAAAACACATGTTTAACCTGAACTCTTATCTTTTATCCCTTCAAATATCCAAGCGGCCACTTTTGCAAGCCTGAAGCCTGGACTCCAGCTACATTTATTTCCCTCTTTCATCCCAGCTGCAGCTCCTCAGAATTTATCTCTATGGTTAACTTCCCCTTTCATAATATTAGCACAGTTGAAGCACTTGCCTTCCTGTTGCAGGCAGTGATTATATAGCAAATTAACCACAAGCTGTTCAGTCCAAGTCCAGCAGTTGGAAAGATGCTCCTCTGAGTAATGGTTTGTGTAGTTGATGCTTTCATCTGTAATTTGCATTTGTAATAAATGCAGGGATAAAAAATGGGGGATGTTTTAAAGAATAGCCTGGTATGGCAGGGGCAGGCAGGAGAGCTGATGGGGAGGGAGAGCCCTCAGGGGTTTGAGGGCTGCATCCCAGGGCACCACATCTCCCTGCACAGGGAGGGGAAGCACACACAGCCTTCTCCTGCACAGAGCAGGGGCTGCCTGCCCAGGCAGATTTTACCCCAGGAGAGGAGGAGGGGCACAAGAAATGACAGCAGAAGTGCTTGCACTGCTTGCACTGACAGTGGCACCCCAGCACTGCCACCGCTGCAGCCAGGCTGCTGCACACCCCCGGCCCTGCAGGGACTGGCAGACCACCTTGCACACCCTGGGGACACAGCATCCCCTCTGCAAGACCCAGGCAGACTCTGCTGAGCAGCAGAGGAGCACCTGAGCCAGCTTTGCCAAGCTGCAGCCTGTGGGAAGGGGATCACTTCAAGGGAATGAAGCTCAGCTGGGACAAGCTGACCCCACCAAGGAACAACCCCCCAGGCTGCAGGTTAATCGCTGCATTGCCTCGACAAGGCTGCCCAGCAGAGCTGCCAGCTCACCACACACCCAGGGACACTCCAGCAGGGGGACATTTAACCAGAGAGCCAGCTGAGTGTAAAGCTAAAACCCTGTGGGCAAGTGGTGATGCCTGCAAACAGGAGTGTCCTGGCAAAGGGGCAGAACTGGGAGGAGGAGAGAACCTCCAGAGTGCCTTGCTGACCCACCAAGGTGCCACATCCCCTGTGAGGCCCTGGAAAGGCACTTGGAGGAGGAAGGCTCTTCTGTGACAGCACTGGTCCTGTCTTTGCCTCCTGCCTGCCCCCTCAGTTACTGTTTATCATTCCTTCCATCCCAAATTCTCAAGTGTGAATCAGGTCACAGTCCCTGTCCAGCCCCTGAGAAGCTCACCAAGACATGAATAAACCCCTGTGCTGGTGATTCCTGCCATCACAGCAGCCACACAGCCCCAGCCCCTGCATCCCTCCCTCCCCCCAGAGAGCTTTAGAGAGCATCTGCCCTCTTCCAGGTTACCCCAAACTGGGGCTCAGCCTGCACACTCTGCCTTGGTGCTCCCTGTCTGTATTTACCCCTGAGCACAGGGCACAGCCAGCCCTGTGCCCCTGCCCCAGGGGACAGGGTCCCTGTGGGGTGACAGTGGCCACAGCATCACACTGGCACCTCCTGGGAGATGCTCCTGCTTGCCTCACTCACAAATCCTGGGTTTTGTGACCCAGAGTCCCTGGAGACTGAGGGAGCAGCAGATCTCACCCTGCTCCCCACAGACAGGCAGCCACAAGCAGATTCCCATCCCAGCTGTGCTCAGCCCACGCAGGGGAAGGTGCACAGCCCTGGGGCTGCTCCCACTGCTCAGGACCTGCCACTCCTGCTCATCTGCTGAGGTGGCCCAAGAGAAGCACCTCTGCTTCCTAGAGAGGACAGCAGAGTGAAGGCAAGGTGGCTGCCTGTGGCTTGTTCCACAGAGAAAGCTCAATGTTTAATTAAATAAGGGCAGACCAGAAGAGCCAGCTCCTTAATAAGATTTGGTAATATAATTATTTGCTACAATTAGGAACCAACTGAAAAGGTTCCTTGCTAACACTTTGGAGAAGCCCAGCATTTTGAAGTTGCCTTGGATGGCAGGGACTGATGTTATCTTTGCTGCTGTGCAGCAGTGAGCACATTTTTCAGCACTACACTGTAGTTATTACTTAAAAATCACACACACACACTATGGAGCTACTGAAAATATCTATCAGCCTTCCTAGATGGGCAACCCCAGACCCAGGACTTAAGCCTCCCTTGTAAAACAAAATTCTTTTCTCACAGTGGTGCTGAGGTTCAGCCAGCACTGGCACAGGCTCTGCCCTCTCCCCACACCCAGCTGCAGCAGGGCAGTTTGCAATGATGGAATAGCTCATCTTTCTGACCCCCTCCATAGCCAAACACACTAATCCCCAGGTTCAACCCAGGTTCAAAGGCTCCTACAGCTTTTAAAGACTTTCACCTGGGTTGATGTCAGCTGAGCTGGGACAGGCAGAGCCCTCCAGCTGCAAGAAATCAAGAGCAAAGCAGGTATTTGTGGGCAGGTAGGAGCCACAGCCTCCTGTGCTGGGATACAGGGGCTCCTCATTTCTCAGTTCTCCAGCAAGCTATGACAGAGAACACTCCTTCCTCCTGCTCTGCAGCTCTGAGAGGCCTCGTGCTGGGGAGCTCCTGCCTGTGTGGCCTCAAGGAGTCAGAGGGCACTGACTAGCCAGGAGGTACCTGGGCAGAGGGACAGCAGGGACATGGGAAGGGAACTGTCCTGAGAGGCCTCTGGGGGCACCCCTAAAAGAATAAAGGTGAGAGATGGATGAACAGCATATGCACAGGAGGGAAGTTGCACACATCGCACAGAGGGGAGAGGGGGGAAAAAGAAGATTGAATCTTCCTGGAGACCAGTGAGATTCTATAAACATAATCAAAATGTAATAGAAACTTTTTGGAAATGCTGTTAGAAGGAGAAAGCATCAATCTTCATGGAACTCCACTCAACAGGCTTTCTCCAGCTAATCAATCACGGTCAAGACATGGGCCGTCCCATCTGTCTGTGCAAGGGACCAGGAGGAGATTGCTAAGTGCCTGGGCTGGAGCTACCAGCTCAGTACCAGGCAATTCATCATGCAGGAAGGGAAGGGGGGAGAAGGCAGAGAAGGAAAATAATGTATAACACTAATAAAGTTTCTCCCCCCCTCCTTCATTCCCAACCAATTTTTAGCGAAGGGCCCGATCCGGAGGGGCTGTCCGTGGGGAGGGGGAGAGGCACTGGGGAGGGCTCTGGGTACCAGATGCACTCCAGTGAACAGAGACAAAGCCATCATCTGCACAGCAGCCCCTGGGCACAGCCCACACTGACACCCTGGCTGGTTGGCAGCTGCGCAGGAGCTGCTCTGCACCCAGCAGGGCTGGGGTTCCCTGCCCCTGGAGAGGGCACCACAGGGCCAGCAGGGCTGGGGACATGCAGAGCACCCAGGGCAGCCTGACCAGCTGGTGCTGGGAGAAGATGCCAAGCATCTACCACTCTGCATATATTTTCCCCTAAATGTGCCATAGCATTCGTGGGGGGGGACCTGAAAACAGAAGAAAAAGGAGTTGAAGGACTTGCAGCCTGCCCCAGCTGCAGCAGAGGGGTTTTCATGCCCCAACAACATGGACATGCACAGGGTGGGGGCTGGCACTGCCCAGGGGAGTCCTGCACCTCACTCAGATCCCTACTGGCTTTGAGGTCTTGTCCCATCCCCTCCTTCCCCAGCTGCCCAGCAGTTTCCCTGGTGCTCAGCCCCTGTCCAGAGGATGCTGGGCCCCGATGATCCCCGTGGGCACGGACAGGCACCGCTGCCCCCCTGCTGCACACACCCTGCAGTGATGCAGTGCAACCCCACTCCCTTCCTATCCCCCCTCCTCCCTTTAAACCTTGAAGGTTTCTCCCTTCCACCGGATTTTTTGGAGACAAAAAGCACGTGGCAGCATCCTGTGGGATGAACCTCCTGTGGGTTAACCAAGGGACCCACATACTACCCAGGTTTGAAATATTCTGTGCCACTCTTCTCATCAGGCCTCAAAGGACTTGACAAAACTCCCCTCACATTTACAAACAGGCAGAAAACCACCAGAGGCTTTCCTTCAAGGGCTCCTTTGACCCCAGTGCAGGCTCAAGTCCATCCCTCTGCCATTTCCAGCCCTTGCTCTAACACCTGAATTGTCCTGGTGTGCATCTAAACACTGTACTGGCTTCTGTATAAAGGATCTTTTCTTTCTCATTTTTATTCCATCAATATTCTTCCCACTAGTGTTTTGGCCAACTTTTGTAGAAATTCTGGCATATTCAGCACCAGGTGAATGGGGAACCAGCAAAATGTTCTCCCATCAACTTCTTAGAGTAAAAGGTCATTTGAAAAAGAAAAGTTATAGAAATTTATGCCCTAAACATTTTTTTTCCTTGCTCTAAATTTAATCTAGTGAATTGCCTGGGCTCTACAGGTGAAATTCAAAGAGTGACTATAAGTGAATGAGATATATTTTTTTCAGAATATTTATTGTTCCAGAGCTATGATGACCCCACCTCTTCCAGTAAATATCAAAATCCTTCTCTTCCTTCACAGATAAAAATAGATGCCACATAATCATGGAGCAACACAGGAATTCAGCCTCCACTCTAAGTGTAAATATAGGAACAAATTAAGTAGAACTATCTATTAAATAATGTTGGCACCCTGAAAGGGAGGTTGCTTCATGTTTAACTCTTACAGGCTGCTCTGTGAGCAGTGACAGGAAGAGTTAGTTTAGCCATTAATAATGGATTTCCTGCTGGTGTCAGTCCCATCAGCTGACACTCTTTGTCCTCTTCTGTCAAAGCTCACTTCTCCCCTTTCAGACCCCTACAATAAAAACGCCAGGTCAAAATTTTCCTGGGGTTTACCACTATGAGAAGTCAGTGCAAAACCCTGCTCAGGCCACAGACACAGCAACAGAGAATTTATAAACAACTCAAACTCGCAGTTGCTTGAAATTACCAATCTAGCAGTTATGAGGAACCTAAAGCACTAACACATCACTTGATCCTATGTGTGCTTTAAGCACAGATAACCACTGATTCCTTAAGTCCCAAGGTGCTTGTAACCAGAGGTGGTAATTTATTAACCCTGAACTGCCTGAGTCTGAACATGAGCTCAGCAAAAACCAAGCTGGGAGGCCTCCAGCCACAGAGGACATCCGCTGTTCTTTACTGAATTCCCCAGCTCTCACAGGGAAATCTCAGAAGTGCTGCCACCACCAAGTCCTGCACAAACTCAAGGCAGGGATCATTGGCTGAGCCCCCTCAGAGGGCACACAAGACCAGAGACTTCCTTCCCTGACTGCAAAAGCCAGGCACAACTCTCAGGGAAAGCAGTCAGCTGGCATGGCCATAGCTCTGTTCAGATGTCCTCCCCTTTTCCTCCTCTCAGACAGCAAGAGAAGGCACCTCATGCCAGAGGAACCAGAGGGGCTACAGAGCCCTCAGACCCCTTCAGAGTGCAGCATCCCCCAAACACTGTCCCTCTCCCGGAGACCTGTCCTTCCTCCAGCTGCTCCCCGAGGCAAACCAGCCCCTCCTGGCCCATTAACTCCTTTATGTGTCATCCCTCTCCTTTGATCACCTGGAAGGGGCAGGAGACCTCCTGCCATGCTGGGAGCAGCTGCTGTGGGGTGTGGGGGTGTCTGCAGGAGCTCTCCACACCCCAGGTGAGCGCAATTCCAGCCTGGCATGGCCAGTTTAGGTGGCAGCATTAGGGACAGGTTTCCAAAGGCACAAAACCTCCTCTTTAGTTGAAATGCCCTTATTCTCAAACCATAACTCCCTCCCTAATTACCATGAATGTAAATGACCTCTGGTGCAAGGTTTATTGTAATGATAATTGAGCTGTGGGTTTTTAATAACAACCTCCTGGATTTTCCACTTGATTTCCTGATTTGCTTTAGATTTCCAGGAACACATATAAGGGTCTGAGCCTCACCAGGCTATTTGTATTGAGTCTGACCATGACCTTCACTGGCTCTTCAGGCCACAGTGTTTTAAATTGTTAGATGCATCCAAGCTTTTGGGTTTTCAAGGGGTCTCTGGGATTCTGGCTGTGTGATGTGACTTCCACGTTCTTGCTGTGGGATGGGGATAGCTGAATCCCATTGTAACACAGGCATTTTATTTTTTATATCAACATGGGCAGCTGAAGTACAGATCTCACCCTGGTGGAAGGAGGGAATGCATCCAAACAGTGACATGAAGTTACAGGGAAGGAGCTCAGTACTGAGAGTCAGGCAACTTATTGCCTCAAAGAAAACTGGGAGAAGAAAATGCATTCTGTAAACTGCTGGAAGAACTTAAGCAGTCAAAGCAGTGGAGAGACAGTGGATCTCCAGGCAGTGGTGGGCTTGGGTGCAGAAGGAAACTCTCAAGGCAAGAGAGGGAGCTGCACTGTCCAGCCCAGTCCAGTCCATAGCCATGCAGAGACATGAAGGTGAAGACTTGTCTTGTTTTTTCAAGCACATAAACAGCAAACAAAATCCCATTTTAAAGATTACTCTTAATCCTAAAGATTATTCAGTTTAAGTGGGAGGCTGTGTTTTTACATTATTGCTAATAAAGCACACCAATAATTAATAAATGTTAACTAGTCCCCAGGGCTTTCCTTTTTTCGCATGTTTATTTTTGTGTTATAAATTGCATCCATTTTCCACAACTCACTAAGCTGCTGGATGAGGAAAATAATCCAAAAGAGGAGCCATAATCCTCAAGGGGAAGAACAAGCTGTTGTTCCAATCAAGATGTATCCTGACAAGTCAAGTTGTTGAAACCCATTAATTAGCACTTTTGGAAACAGTTGCAAAGTTAATTATTCTTCTCTGAGATGAAAGAAAGCTAATTTCTGGCATTTGCTTTGACAGTGACATGCGCTAACATTTTTAGAGCTGACATCCCTCAAGATAAATGATGCTCTGAAGTGTGCCTGCAAACATTTTGACTGGGAGCTACTGCGGCGAGCTGACGGCACTGGCACCTCTTACTGCAAATATTTTGCATCTGTTGGGATTGTGATCAAAGTTTGGAGGCTGAGAGGAGGGTGGGGAAACTTTTTCAGCTTCAGGGAGGGTGTGGGTGACTGGCTTTGGATGGGAGGCAGTAACATTGCACAGGGAACACAATCTATTCTATTTAGATGATTCCAATAGGGAATGGAAACCTTTCTGGCTAATTGCTGAGAAAAAAGAAAACCATTTTTATACCATTGGAATTGACCTGCTGGAGGATCATCTTCTCTTCATGGGTTGGTAGCAGCAGGTGAAACAGAACGTCTCCACAATGAAGTTCTCTCTTGGTAGGATCAGCTGTCAGATCAGCTCATGTGTATTTGAAAAGGGAAGATTTGGGATGTGGAAACTCAGAAAAACTCATCTGCCAAACCCCAATGTCCTCACCGGGAAGAACATTGGTGTGGTTTGGGATTTAGTCCCAAAAGCCCTTTTGCAATTTTGGAAGCTGCTTTGATCACGTCCTACATGTGCAAGGACAGTGAGGGGAAGGGTTTATCTGTAAATATAAATTATTTAAATCTCCTCTTAAGAATGCATTTCAATCCAGGATTGCACCACGCCAATAAAATTCAAGTATATGCCTGAAACCTTGCCTTCCTCTTGCAATTTTTAGGGTGTTACAGATCCTCCTTTTTTCACTTCAGGCCTTTGCATCAGTGGCATGACTGCATGATGGATCGAGGTGGAATTCCAGGACCCTGGGTCATCAGTTTCTGTCCTCATCTCTGGAAGTCTGAGGGGTCAGTGTCAGATGAGTGAGGACAATGTCTGAAAGGCAGGGACTGCTTTCCACAGAAGCTGCACTGCCAGGAGAACACATTAACCAGAGCTGCTCTGTGGAGAATCCCAGGCTGACAAGCAGGGCAGCTGAATATCTGATCTGAGAAGGCCAAAAATCTGAGAAGACCTGAAGTAATGCACCCCCCACTCCTGAGTGGGCAGTTCTGTATAAGGAAAGGGTTTCAGTTCATCTTTGGACATTTTAGGAAGTTTAGCTGGCACGTTCTGTGTGTTTCTCTTTGTAAATGGCTCAGTGCCAGGAGAGGAGCACCTGTAGGCCCTTGTCACTGTTGTCAAAACCTGCACCCCTTCCTTTTGGCAGTTTGTCAATGGATCCATCCTCAACCATGAGGTAGAAAAGGTGACAGAACAAAGGGTCTCATGGCATTTTTGGGGTGTGTCTTGGGTTATAGAACCAAAACTGTGTATTCTATTTCATCTGTTGAAAGCAGCTGGGGAGATGTTTTCTCTTTATCTCTTGTAACTCTGGGGGGAGGGAGAAAGTGCCTTCTGATAATGGGGCCAGCTGGTAAAACCAGGTGGGGCAGTGTTCCTTATCTCTTCCACAAGCCATTCTCCCTCCAGGGGGATAACTTCTGTTAATGGGCCATGAAGGCTCACCACATGACTGAAAACATGACATCATCCCATTGTGAGATGCTCCACCCAGTGGGGTGGGGAGCCAACCGTTCCTACCTGGATAAAAACTGAGATGTAGGAACACCAGGGATCTGTTCCACTGGATTCCTGGAGGGAGACTGGACCCTTCTCACTATCACTGGACCCTTTTCTCTCAGGATCATCTCCACTCCAACAGAACCATATCTGCCACTCCAGGAGGATTTATTTGGACTACTTCCAACACCCTGACCAACAGGGTATCAGGTTGTAGCTCTGACTCTGTCAGGGTTTCTAGGATTGTTGTTTGTTTGTTTAGGTTTTTCCTACTACATTTGTATTGTTAATATTCCTAGTAAAGAACTGTTGTTCCTATTCCCAAATCTTTGCCTGAAAGCCCTTAATTGAAGAATTATAATTTGGAGGGGGTGAGGGGTTTACATTCTCCATTCCAAGGGAAACTCCAGCTTTCCCTGGCAGACACCTGTCCTTCAAAACCAAGACAGGGTGTTGTAGCAGGTGTGGGATCTGTCCTTACATTGTGCTTGGCTTTGATCTTTGTTTGTTGTTTTTGTATTATTTTGCATTATTTCATTAAACCTTTTTGAGTTTCAAAACACACCCGATCATGTGGTCCCGCTAATTATTATTAATTATCTGAACAGGGCTGGACCCTCAGAGAACATGTGGGTACAAACTCACAAAGAGCCTGCTCCTCTGAGCTGTGCCTGGTTTGGGGCACCCTGGGCTGGCCTGGCAGGGCAGGATGCTCTCTGCTCCAACCCCTCCAGTGTGCTCAGCTCAAAGCACTTCAGAGCAATCCTCCTCTCACAGACAACCCTTAATAAATTATCAGCCCAGTGGATCATCTGGGGGCCAAACACAACTTTAGCAACCTGTTGCTCCTCTGAGAAGATTCCTCACAAATAAGAAGTGCAGGCAGCTACATGAAGAGAGGAAATTGGTGGTAGAAGAAGTATTTCATTGGCTTGTCAGTCAGCATGTGGGGGGGGAAAATTGAGCTGGGAAGGTGATCTAAAGGACTCCTTAGTTGGTATGCAATCCACACACAGCAGGGCAATCAGGAATGTGGAAACACCGGGTTCAGAGGGCTCGATCCAGTGTGGGAGGCAAACACTACCTTTTCCTTCAGGGAGCCAAAAAAAAAATGACGTGTGCTGGCGAGTCCCTGCAGACAGGCTGGCCATGCCGAGGCTGCTCAGACAGGATGGGAGAAAAGCAGAAAATAAGTAAATTAAATCAAGAGCTTGGCTGGGAGCAGCTCTGCGCGCTGTGAGGAGCAGGGAGGTGGCAGTCCTGAGCTGAGGCTCGTCCCCGGCACATCCAGGCGCTGCTCTTTGCATGTTCCTCCGTCGTACGGAGCACTCGCCGCTGCACAAATTGCAGGGATTATTTTCTCTTAACTGCTAATGGATTTGGAGGCTGGAACTGGGGGGAGTGCTCAGGTAATTTAGTGCCCGAGGGGAAGGTACCTGTATGGCAGATGAACTTTTTTCCTGTGGGCACACAGAGTTATAGCAGGAATAGAGGTAAAAGGGGAGATCACTTAGCAGTTCCCCACTTTTCTCTGCTGTGGAAGGTTTAAGAGCTTTGGAGCATTTTTCAGTCAGTGTAAGCAAGGAGAGATTTTTTTTTTTTCCATTTATCAATAAATCTGTCTCCTTTTGCAACATTTGTGATAATACCAGGGTTCACTTAACAGCTGTGGAAGAAAAGACTTTGCTCTATATAGCACAGAAAAATCAAAGATTAAAACAATTTGGTAATTATGGCTGGTACTGTGCTGAGTTATGCCCTGAAATTATAACTTTTAAACCCCCTGTCTGATAATTTGCCCCATTTATTTAAGTATGATTTCAATCATGGTATTTATCAGCCTTGCATTAGGGCATTAGCCGTTGATTTATTTAGCAATGCACATATTTATTTACATTTTAGTTTCCAAGTGAGTCACTCTTCTGCCTTCGCTGTCAAAGGTTAAACAGTTTGATCCATCCTGGGGCAGACACAAAATGTGGAATAAACAAGTACAGGGAAAGTGCAGGCTGTGAAAGGCAGGATTAACTCTGTGTTTACACCCCTAGCAGGCAACACTCATTCTGTGTTGCAAAACCAGTCTGTACAGTAACACAATTTGTGAACCCCTAGATAAGCAAATTACGTATTGTAACTCTTGTGGCAGAGTGAGAAAAGAAAAGATGTGTGAAATTCGAGTGGAAAACCAAAGGTAGGAGAAAGAAATCGTGGTTGGAAACCCCTGGGAATGTGAAGTCAGGTCCAGAATAAAGAAAGAAAATAAATCCACTTTCAGATACGTTGTGACTATTTATTTTCTCAGGCCTCTGAAGTCCATGCCCCAGTGTGTGGAGAGCATTCCTGGGATTTCTTCGCAGGTTCTGGGCTGTGAGGAGCTGTGCTGGGCCAGCAGCAGCAGTGCTGACAGGCAGCACGTGCTCAGCTGCCTCCATCCCCACCACACCACAGCAGCACCTGGAAACAGCCAGCACAGAGATGCTCCTGCTCACACAGACACATTCCAACCTGCTCCTCAGCTCCTTGCTGTCCTCTCCCCAGGTGAGATGCAGCAGGGACTTTGTTAAAAAGATGACAGAGCCCATTTAAGAGCCCCTGTTAAAGTGGGGCAGCTGGAGGGGACGAACACCCCAGAGCAATGCAGGGAGGTGGCTCCATGTCACAGTCAACATGGACACTGCACTCAAGGTGCTTCATTAAAATCATCAAAAGGCTTCAAGCATCAGCACCTTGTTATTCAAGAGTCTCCCATGCCTTTTCTCTGTGTTTCCCAAGAGCAACTCCACACAGCTCTGTCTCTCTTTCTTCTCCAGTTCTGGCTGCTTCTTCCTGTCCCTAACACAGCCACCTCACCCTGTCTGTCCTACATACAGCATCTCACCTTTTCTGTCCCTTTGCACAACCTCCTGTCCCCAGCTCTTCTCAGCCCAGCCAGCAGACTACAACTGACTCCCTATCACCTAACTCACTCTTTATCACACCCATGGCTGTGAGGGCAAGGCTGTTCCCGCTCTAGGATAATTAACACAGCTGGAACATATCAGGGGGAAGGGACTGCCCTCAGCAGCATCTCCTTTTGTCTCCCCACAGCTCCATCCTGCTCACATCAGGGTTCTTCCTCTCTCTTCAAATGACAAAATAGTGAGAGGGCAGCAGACACCCAAGGACCACATAGATGTCATAGAACCATGTTTCCATTGTCTTCTCCTCCATTTGGGGTTGTCCTGGATGTGTCTGTGTATTTATGGGGGGATAGCAGAGGGCAAAGGTGTGAGTCAAAGTGCTGAGGCTCAGCTCTGCTGAACAGCCTGAAGCCAGCCCAGATGAACTTAGTGATCTTAGAATTCTTTTCCAACCTTAATGATTCTGTGATAGCCCTACTGTCCCCAAATCTTGGCTTGGTGACAACCTGGCTCCAACGGATTTTGGCTGTGAACTAGAGGTTTGGGGAAGTGGATAGGTGGAATCTGGAAGGGAAGTGGAAATCCAACTGGAGCTGTGCAGGCAGGAATGGAGAATGAGGCTCCTGAGCTCCTGCCTGGCACTGCTGTATCATGGTGATAATGGTTTCCTTTGGGAATACATCAAGGTCTATTTGTCAGTGTTTGCTGAGCACTTTGGGATCCTTGAACAAGATGTTCTGAGGCTTGTGATAAATGGCCTTCCTCACACTGGGATGTGGTCTCAAACACATCCCTGTTCTGAAGTTCTAGAAATAAACCTCAATATTCTGTTAATTTGGAATAGAGTTTTTACTTTATATATGCATGTATTCCTCAATATACTTGCAGTAACTAACTATTAGCTAATGTGTATATATTTTTTTTTCTCTCCAATTTATTTCTAATTAACATAGATAAAGGATTGTATTCCTTATTGGTGCAGATGGTTACTTATTTCTACTTGTATAATTACAGTCATGTCCTGGCTTTGATGTGGATCCTGCTCTGTTGGATAAAAGGTAAAGAGGTAAAGCACAGAGAAACACAAGTCCCTCTCACTGGTTTCCTGGGCACAGAATTCAGTGCATTGGAGCAACAGTTTTTCTGTTAAAATCACCTTTATTGGTGAGTGTGTGACTGGGCATAACCTGTCCTTAGTGCAGAATCACAGAACTGGGTTGGGAGGGACCTTAAAGCTCATCTGGTTCTAATTCCTTGCTGTGGACAGGGACACCTTCCACCAGCCCAGACATCCTCTCTGGTTGTTGGGGATGTTGAAACCAGCCTATATGTGCCAAGAAAATGAGGATTCCTTGGGCCTGGCCCCTCCAGGTGTTTATCAGTCCATCTGGGCAGGTACAAGGATCAAGTCTTGCCCAGAAGGGATTGCAAGTTATTTTCTGTGGAAGGCTGTTTCAATCCCTTTAGGAGCCCAGTCACTTCTCCATGTTGGGGCATGAGCCCAGCTGCAGGGGTGAGCTCTGGGTGCTGCTGGGGGCAGCCAGGCAGCTGCACATCCTGCTCCCTCCCTCAGACCCACAGGGAGGGACAAGGGGGGCAGCGGCCACAAAATTCCAAAAGAGCAAAATTGCCCAAGGATCCTGGAGTGGCTGCATGCATGACACTGGGAACCTGAGAGAGGCATCCACAGGCACTGATTTCATCAGACACCACGGATGCACCGAGGTGTAAATCAGGAGTAACATCACCAGTGTGAAGGGGAATCAGTACCAGCCAACACTGGAATGGATGTGCTGAGTGACGGACGCCCCTTGCTTTTGGTCCTCTCTTTAAAGATCACTTTGCATTACATTGCAACTCCTTCCACAAGGGAAAAAAGAAAAGGCCTCCCTGATTTTCTTGAAGGGACTCAGAGATAAAGACTGATCACATTACGCAGTAATTGGACCTTCATATCTATAATTGCATTGATTTCTCCTAAGTTTCAGGCATTGACTCTGGTGAGTGAGAGAGCATTGCAGCAGGGCACGGCTGCCAAGAATCCTCCTGCATTTGGGAGGTGTCAGGCTGGGAGGCTCACCATAGTTTGGTAACTGGCATTGCAAATTGCTTTATGAACAGTTTAATGCATTTAAGAGGGTAATAATTTCAGATCCTACCACACAATTTGTTGCAGTGGTGCAGAAGCATATCTAAAAACTGCCAGGGTGAAGGGAGGCAGGGGAAGGAGGGGAAAGAAGAAAGGAAAGCAGAGGGAGGGGAGGCATTGCAAGGGGGTGGAAAACCTAATTGTTTTAATCATGCTTGATATTACACTGTGAAATTATAATTAACTTAAGAAGTCAGTCAAAACCAGTTAATAACTGTAGTGCAACGTGGCTGATTTGAAGTGCTACATGGAGGGGAGAGGAGCTGAGGGCAGCAGAGCTGCTGGGCTTGACCCTTGCAAGCTGAAGCTGTGCAAGGGCCCCCCAGGCAGCTCTGCAGAGGCTCTGCACAAGCAGGGACCAGCACAGACAGCATCAGCAAGGCTGGTAGCACGAGTGCTTAGTCCCTCCAACACTCCTCAGGGTGGATTGGGAAGCCCTCTGCAAAGAGGGATCATCAGCAAACTTCCCAGCACACAGATAGAGAAACTGAGGCAGTGAGAGAGAGAATGATTTATGATATGTCAGCAGACCACTTCCAGAGCCAGGGAAAGAGAGGGCAGCTGACAGGAGGAAGGATCAGGCCTGACTTTCAGCCTGTGCTGATATGGTACTTAAGCAGGAGCCTCTGGAGAGTACTCAGTTTGTTCTTTAAACATCCCTTTTCTTTTGCTCAATGGAGGGTAAATCTCTTCCAGTGACTCTGCTGCGGCCAGAAGAACTGCAGCCCTTAAAATGATTTGCACATATGGGAAAATCTCAATCTTCTTCAGCCACGCAGCTTTATTAAAAAATCTGGGAGTATAGGTAAGTGGAAACAGAGTTAGAGCTGTGCAGCCTTCCTTGCCTGCATACCATGGATGTGTAGGTGTAACAAGGGTTAATGAGTGGGATAACAAGGGTGCCCTGATGGTATTAATATCCCAAAATACATACAGAGGTGTGGACAGTGCTGAACCCTGAGGCTGAGGGGAGGCTGAGAGTGGTAAGGGCAGTGGCACTGCAGCCAGCTATGAGGACTGTAGCAGAAATATTTGTCACTGGGAAGATGCTCCCAGGGAAACTCTGTGTGTGTGTGCCAGAGGCTGCTGCTACTGGCTGCTGTGGCAGGGCAGCAGCAGTGATATTTACAGTCTGCAGGATATATTGGGAGCTGTCACCCTGTTCTACTCTGTCTTTCTAAAGTTCTGTTTCAGCCTTCTGTGTTTGCATTTTTGCAATGGAGTTTCTCACGCACTTTTCATGTAAACAATGATTGTTTTGCATTCCTTTCTGGAGGAGGAGAGAATTGATGGACTGTTGTGTTGACCAGTGTGGTTGGAGAGGGCAATTTTCTTCCTCCAATCCACGGTCACTGTTGGAATTCTATAAATGTTGAGGTCTGTAAATAAACTGCCCCTTTTTGCCTTGGACATCTCAGTGTGTGAGTGTCATTCTTTTATGTCACATTGTGACAGGGAGCACTGGGAGGTGGCCAGATATCAGCATGGACAGAAAAACAGGAGAGAGAGGAATTAGAGTGGGAACAGGTCTGAAATCTCTTCCTGGGAGATGTGCACTGAATGCCTGCAGATGATTTGTGGGGAGCTTTTACCATGTCGTGCTGTGGAGGAGGGAGAGATGTTCTGAAATGGGAGCAGCACTCCGAGTTTTGGGTGTTTCCTACAGCCAGGCTGGTGAAGCACAGTACCCAGGGGGCTGGGTGTGCTGAGTGTCCCCATCCCCTCAGGCTGTGGGCTTTGGCCAGGGATGGGCACAAGAGCAGCACAGCTGGGGACAGGACAGGGTCCTGCCAGGCCCACTCCTGCCAGCAAACTTACAGGGAAGGGATGAGGAGCTTGTGACCATGACATGTGCAAATATGGCACCAAGACAAGCTCATGGTGCTCTGGGTGGATGCCCAGATCAGTTTTCTGCACATTGGAGTTCAATGCCTCTCCTGGAGGTACAGCTCTGAGGGGTTGAGTGACTGGCCAGGCTGGGCTGAGCTGGCTTGGTCCTCACCAGGCACCCTAACCCCAACTTTACCATTCATCTCAACCCCAAGCATAGACAATTTGTTCACAGGATTTTCTTGGTGACAACCAGTCCATGTTCCCATCCACTCCTCTATGACCACTGTACCTGCTCTAGGGGCTCCATGACCACTGCAGCCGTGGCACCAGCCCCAGCAGGGCTGGGAGACTGACAAAACCAGGCAATTTTGGATGAAGCAGGGGCAATTCCATGGCCAAAGCACCTGGCCCTGATTTTACCAGCTGTGGCTCCTGCTCTGGGGCACCCATGGAGTGAAAGCCCTCACTGGCAGGTGGGGAAGGGTCTGTGTTAAGAGCAGGTTCTGTCTCCCTGGAACATCTATAGCATGTTTTGGCCTTGCTGCTCAGCTGCTGGAGAGGGGTGGAGTGGATTGTTTTGTGTTATGGTTTTGTGTTACGTGTTAATTTTCACCTTTGGAAAAAATTACAAACTACAGCTAATCTATTAACTTAGAAAATATCAACAACTGGAAACTTCCTTGAAAGACATCTGCCTGTCCACCTCCACCCTACAGCTGCTTTGGCTACTGGTAGAACGACCTGACTGAAATCAAAAGCCCTAAAAACACTGAAGGGTTTCTTCTTCACCCCGTTTTCTTTTTTTCTTTTTTTTTTTTTTTTTTTATTCACCATCAGTATTTCTGTGGCAACTCAGCCCCAGCAGCCCCAGGGGACGGGACAGAGAGACGAGGAGTGGAAGTGCCCTTTGACTAAGCGGGCATTAAATGTTGGCTAACAACCGAGAGACGCCGTGAGACTGGAGAGGAGGGGGGAAAGTTAAAAAGAAAGGAAGAAGAGCTTTTCAATATGAGCATTCATGTAGTTTTGACAGGGGCAATTTATCACGGCTATGAAAGGCGGCTCTGCCCCCAGCGCTGAAAGGCAGCCTGGTTAAACTTTTACCTGCCCCTCTGAAAAGGGAGGGGGCTGCTCCCTGCTCCGGTGATGCATCTCTCCGTGGGGCTGGGGGAGGGAAGCCGGGGGGTTCCCGAACAGCTTGTGCCCATCTGTTCTGCACAGAAAGAAACCCTGACAAGGGAAGGGGGAGGGAGCTCCCGGATGCCCGCGTCGGGAATGCGGCCGTGGGATGGGAGCTGCCCCCCGGGAGAGGCTGAGGAATCAGCGCTGGGGATCTCGCCACCCACCCGGAGCTGCCCCGGGAGGAGGAAAGTCCGTGGGGCGAAGCTCCCGAGCTGGACAGAGAGGTGACATCCTGGGGGGAGCGGTGGGTGGGCAGCAGCGCACGGGGGGGGGGGTGGAAAACGCAGCGCTGGGGTGCGGGACGCAGCCAGAGGGGGTGGTGGCATCCCTAGAGATTGTTGGGAAGAAAGAGAAGAAATTATGATAAGGAAAAAAAACACAAAAAACAAAAAACAAAACAAAACAAAAAAAAACAGAACAAAAACCCCAAACAAACAAAAAACAAAACAAACCCCAAAAAACCAAAAAAATCCCCACTCCACTCCAAAACAAAACAAAAAACCCACCAAAAAACAAAACAAAACAACCCAAAACCAAAAAAACCCCAACCCAACCAACCAACCAACCAAAAAAACAAACGCCCAAAAAAACCCCATGAAAATATCCCCCAATAATATCCAGCTGAGATATTCTTTTGTCCCAGGGGTTGCCCTGGGGGAGGGAAGGTGTTGGTTCTGCACCAGCCCGTGGCAGGCAGGAGCCCAGGCTGGCCAGGATCCTGTGCACAGGTTGTTTTTTACCAGGATCCCATGCACAGATTGTTTTTTGCCAGGATCCCGTGCACAAGTTGTTTTTTGCCACGCTCCTGTGTGGATTGACAATTCCCTGAAAAAAATGTTTTTTCTGCTGAGAGTAATGCTCTGTCTAAATTAAAGCATTTCACCACAAAGAGTGGATTTCATTGAAATTTTCAATGGAATGGTTAACAACTTCCACAGCCATGCTTTTTTTTTTCCAGTAACTAGCTGGTATTAGGCTAAATTGTACTGTATTTTCAATATTTTATGTGCTGAAATGATGCTATTTAAGTGGCTGTATTTTACATTGTGTGAAAGAGGCCAGCCAATATAATAATAAAACCTTTTCTTCCAATCCAAAATTTCAGGATTTCTCATTTCCCCCCCCTCCCTTGATGAAGATAGGATGATATTTTGAAATCTCAGATGAGCAACCACATCTGACTTTTCCCTGCCTGTGCATCCATCAGCACTCGCCCCTGTTGAAGCACGAGTGGGACAATTTGTATTATTACAAAGAGGAATGTGCTAAAATATTTCCCACGTTTCAGGACAAAATCCAGCGGTGCTGTTTCACCCAAACAAAATCCAGCCACCTCTGTTTGACAGCTGAACAATTCCCTGAGTGTGACACAGCACACTGAGCTGTCAGGGATGTGTAGTCACATACCAAAGAGCTGAACTCACCTATCTTCCACCCTTTCAAATTTAAGCTTCTTTTTTAAGCCAGCAATCTGATTTCTCTCTGGACATAAGAGAGGGAAAGAGGGAGGTAGGACTGCAAAAGAGACTTTCTTCCCCTCTGAAACTCAAGGTCTAAGGCATGGCTGAAGCCAGCTGAGAATTAAATTAATCTTATTTCTCACCCTCTGTATGTTTAAGTCCTGCCCAAAAGCTGTTGATCACTTTGAGACAGCTCAAAGAGGCACAAGTTGTTCTAAGGACTATTTTGAAAGCCCTTCCACCACAGACAGTGGCTGTGTAGAGCTGGCAGCAGAAGGGGCATTAAGTGTACAGATATTCCCACCAGGCTTTTCATGTCATTAATGGGTGATCTTCCGACTCTGAAATAACATTTTTCCCCCCTCACATTTCTTATTTCATTATCCCCAGTTCAATACACATCAGCGCAGGATGAGGCAAACTGGTTAGATACATCAGGAATTATTTAAATTAGGGAGAGATGTATGGGTAGTTAAATACTCAGTCTTCTATTCTACCCTAATTAGGTATCAAATTAAACTCAAATTATACCCAAAAATAGATGTAGGGAGGTAGTCCTGAAATCTCCAGGAGATATCCGTGGGAGAAAAGTGAAATGAAGCAGGTGTTGCAAGTAGATCTGAACTAATGCAATATGAAAACTGTGCAGGACCATCATTTTCCATTGTGTCCTGTTTATTACCAACATTTGCTTAAAATTTCTTTGCAAACAAGAGCTGGTAATGAATGAGTGTTCTCTAGGCCTGGAGGAAGCAGTTTATTTTACTAAGGCGAGAGAATTTTGCTCTTTGATTTTAATGCTGCTCT
The DNA here is from genome assembly GCA_017589585.1 of Phylloscopus whistleri. Taxonomy (NCBI): domain Eukaryota; kingdom Metazoa; phylum Chordata; class Aves; order Passeriformes; family Phylloscopidae; genus Phylloscopus; species Phylloscopus whistleri. The sequence goes on from JADMLD010000992.1 coordinate 553,851, forward strand.
GATTCTCATTTGTCTTTGTGACAACAAGAGTGTTCTGGTAATGGGGCAGGTTTGTCACACTGTCCAGCCACCAGCGAGGTGGTGGGGTGGTGCCTCCTGGGCTGGAAAGAGCTCAGGCTGCTCCCATGGAAGGGAGTGCTGCTTTCGTGGCAGTGCTGTAAATCTGCACTGTCCCTGGCACATCACATTGGTTAGGCTAAGCTGTTGCTATGTGTGGGGATCCAGGGCATTCCTTTGGATACCCTGGACAGTCAAAGACCTGAACAACAGGGTTGGAAACCTGTACAGGGGGGTTGGAAACCTGTACAGGGGGGTCTGGGATCTGTACAGGGAGGTTGGAGACCCTGGCACAGAGCCCAGGAGGATACTGGCTTTGACTTTAGTCCATGGGAGAGACTTCCAACACTGAGAGAGGAATTGCAAGCCACGAAAGTGTAATAAAGAATAGTGTAGTCTTTCACATTTGGGTTTTTAGAGTAGGGGTGAATGGGGACAAGATGGAGGATTCAGGGCGGTGCCCTGGGGTCTTCTTCTTCTTCGTCTCCATTTTCTGCTGTGACAGTGGCACAAAGTAGTTCAAGGAGATTGGGTCAGAGTGGAAATGACCTGTTTAGTATAGATTGTAGATATTGGTGTGTAATTGTAAATAATGGATATGTGACAATTGGTATAAGAGATGATGAGCCTCCATCACAGGAGGAGTCTTCACCTGATGCTTGAGCTGCAGAGACCTTGGCCAGGCTCAGAGCGAATGAAAAGATAAGAAATAATAAACAACATGAACAGCCTTGAAAACCAAGAACCTGAAGACTCCATTTTGTTCTTGTGTCTGGCTCGGGGCTTTTCAGAGGGCAAAGGACTCTGAACCACCCAAACCTTGGGAAGCCAGCCAACCCGAGAGCTATGCCCATGTCCTGATTCGATTGGTAAAATGGTTTTCATACACTTAAACTGCTTCCTAGAGGATTACAAGACTAACTGAGCTCTGAGAAATATTGCCCAGCCTGGAATTTCTTCTTTGAAATCCTCTCTAGGTGGTGGATAAAAGCAGAAGGTCTGCACAGCAGCACAGTGCCAGCTTGGTTTGGAGAGTCTCCAGAGCCCATGGCTGAACCCCCACTCCCCAGAAGGGTTGAGTGTCCTCAGTTCTCTGGGAAAGGACAGGACTGTGCTCCTGCACACCAGCCAAAGATGTCACTGCAGCCAGCAGTTGTACCTGGCCCATGTCTTGGCTCTTTACCTGCAGCCTGAGTTCAGACACCCACCCACTTCTCATCTGGAGAGATATTTCTGGCATCAGCTTTGGAAAAAGCAGCAGATGGTCCCTGGAACAGGTGTCCATCCAGGAGAAATGAGCAGCAAACTCTACAGCTGAGGGGAACATCATAGTTCTGTTAATGCTGTAAGAGGAAAAGCCTTCTGCAACCTGAAATAAAAACCCAAACAACCCCCCAGACCTGCCAGCATATTTATGGCCTTTGCAGAGCTCAGCATCCAACATCCCCACTGTTGTGATGTTAACAATATCTCTGTGCTGGGGAGCAATAACAGCAGCTCTGTGAGTGAGATGAGCAGATTCTCACTTCCCATCTGAGGCGTCTCTGCCCATCAGCTGCTGCTGGAGAGACACATGAAAATAGATCACAAACAGGGGGATGGTCCCTACCTCTTTATTGCTTCTGGATCCAACATCAGGAGGAAGTGGAGAGTGGCCTATAAATAACAGCTGCTCTTCACTTGGCTGAGGTTACAGCAAGCCAGAGCTCAGCACAGGGTGGGACGTGTCACAGACCCTTGTTTGCACCCTGACAGAAGCACAAACTGGCTCCTGGGTAGAGCCCACATCTGTGGACTGCAGAGAATTCCTCTGGAGCATTAACAGATGCAGCATTGATTTTAGGCTGGACAAATGTCTGCTGAGAGCAACAGAGGCAGAACTGACAGTGTGGCACAGAGGAAAGGACTGCAGGACCTTTGGTGATGCCTTCCAGGTTATTTTCTGTGACTCTGGGATCCTGTTCATCTTGCACCTATTAGTTGGGTTCAGTGCCAATCTGAGGAACAGGTGGTGAGGGAGCAGCCTGGGGCCTGAGGTGCAAAGCTGCACTCTGGAGTGAGGGCAGGTGTAGCCCTGGTTGGTGCCTGAGATGTTTTGGTTTTCTGAAACTCTTTTCCCAGAGAGTTTTCTGTCAACAAGAGACACGTCTTTGTAACTCTAACCTTTGTTTACATCTTTCCCTAGGAGGGACTTCTTGATGTCCCTCTGCTCTGACCAATGTGATTGAAGAAGTTTGTCTTTGTTTCACCAATCAAATTGTTCTGTGTAGAATAGTATAAAAGGGAGACACAACCCAAAAATAAAGGAGTCATTTTCAGCCTTCTGAAGTCAGAGTCTGTGTCCTTGTGGTGTACAACAGTGTCAGGCAGGGAAGCTGACTGGGACCATCTCCAGCATGCCACTCACCATGACAGAGTTGAAAAGATTTTTTTTCCATGAAGAAGCCAAAATCCTATTTATGAAGCTATGTAGAGAGCAAGGCTCAAGTCCTCCAGGGCATCTGACTACCTGTGAGAATGATATCCAAAATAGAGGCAGCTGATTACTTAGATCTCAGAAATATTCAGGAAGCAGTGCTGATTAATAAAGTTAATATTACTGAGGCTGATTCAGAGCTGGAAGCTCATCTGGGCACCCTGGATCTTCCTGAATCTGTTTTTTCTTCACTTGTGTAAGCACTCAGAGAGATCAGCCCATTTGGTGATGGACCATGACCTACCTGACCTCCCTGGAAGCTCCACAGGGAAGCCAGAGAGGAGGGCACAGTGAGCTGAGGTCCTCTGCCCCACATTGCCTCTGAAAAGAGAGCAGCAGAAAGGACACAGACACTTACAGCAATCTAGAAAACCAATGCTCTATTTCCAGCATCTCTTTCACAGGATAATTGCCACTAATCAGAAGTAAACATGCATACATATATTTATACATTCCTGTGCAAATTATATATTTACATGGAACTGACGGACTTAGACATCACCATTTTTCATGTCATTATGGAGCAACTCAGTTAGCAAATGCTAATAAATATTTGGCTTTTGCAAATGAAACATTTTTTATGTGCTGCACCAACAGGCAGGGTAAGAAATGCCTGCTGGCAGGAAACATGCCCTGCCTTGGCTTTTTAATCTGGCTCCCATTGGGCTGCTGGGCTGGTGGGGTGTGCTGCGCGGCTGTAGGACAAGCAGCAGTGGTGTGGTGCAAATATTCTCAGCAGAACCAGGTTTATTGGCAGTTCCAGCCTGCACTAACATGAAAACAATCACAGTGGCATGAACTTATTGATGGGCAGAGCAGTAGCCTTGGACAGCCTGGTATATAGAAATATGACCCTGAAATTGGACTGATCAGCTGTGTCACCCTTCTCTTGGTGGGGAGGTCAGGAAGGAGCACAGTGAGGTCATGTTTCACTCTGTGTTGTAGAACCTTTTTGTTTGTTTATTTTGCACATGGCTCCTGGTCCATCTGCAGCAGCTTGTGGCTTGACATTTGAAATTCAACCTCTAAGTGGCAATGGCTTGGTGGATTGGATACTTAGGTCACATATGACAGCTTTATTTTCTCGTTGGGCACACTTGGCTCCTAGAATTGGAGGCTTGTTTGGTCCACATAGTTCCATTTTTATTTTTAGCATTTACTAGTAAAATTTTAGGATGGGAGCTCCAGCTTTTGTTGTGTTTGTACAGTGTTCAGCAAAGGGTCCTAACACGGCTCGGGCTAATTTTTTGTGCTAAAATCTAAAAGGAAACAGCTAATATACGGTTCCTTATATATGATTTTAAAATACCTTACTAAGAAGAAAAGGGATCTGAATTCAAGTAATAGCAAATTTGTTTCAAATATAAATTTTTCACAAAACCCCATTTTCTTTCCTAGCAGAGTGTTTTTCTAGCCCCTGCTATTTGTCCTTCTGCTGTGCCTGTCTCTCTCACGTTCAGCAGCAGCAGGAACTGGACATGCACACCATGCCCTGACATGCCAGGCCTGCCTTTTCACACTGATGTCCCTTTGCACACCACAGAGGCACTGCTCCAGAGGGGAAGAAAAAAAATCTATTTGCATCCAATCGACTGAGCTCTTTAAGTGCTGAAACTAGTAGACCAAATGAGTTTATTAGATTATCATTGCGGAAGTTAATAAAGAATTAATTTCTCTTCATGTGACATCCAAAGGCAGTTATTTCAGTGGCCTGTCCATTTACACAAAGCCAAGTATTTGTCAAGTGTCAAACTCAATTCCCATGACCCAGGCCTCCTCAATAATTCTGGATTAGGAATACCCTTAAATGACATTACAAAAATTTTATTCCAAGATGCATTGAGCTCCTGGGACTACTCAGGAATTTCAGGTTAGTGAAGGTTATGTAGTCAGCAAAAGCTTGTTGGATATAAGATCTGGAATGGAAGGATAGGGTGTGCAATGTTTTTGTGACAGTGGAAAGCAGCACGAAAGAGAGAAGGAGCCGATTTCCAAAAGGAGATCTCCTATTCTCTTTCTCTCCCTTGGAAAAAATGCAAAGAGGGTTTATCTGCATTGCAAAGTAAGTGGCCAGTGTGATCTCCAGCACAGGAAATGCTGCAGTGCTGCTGTAGAAAGAACAGCGTGGGTGCCATGAGAGGGAGGAGGAGGGGGCAGGATTGAGCCATCAGTTGCTGCTCTGGGAACTCAGGGCTATAAAACATCTTCATTCAGAGAAGGAGTCAAGAGTTTCGCACATTCCCGACTACCGAGTCAGACATAACATCAAAGGATGAGGAATCTCTTTTATGTTTTCCTGTTCTCATTAGATTTAGACTAGAGATAAACTAGATGGAGACTAGGAATAGGGATAGTCTGGATAGAAGGATAATCAGAAGGTGGGGTGGAAGATATCCCAATAGATAGGCTGGATACAAGGAAGTGATTTTTTACAGTGAGCCTGGTGGAACACTGGAACAGATTTCCCAGAGAGCTGTGGATGCCCCATCCCTGGGAACACTCAAGGTCAGGTTGAATGGGGCTCTGAGCAGCCTGGTCTGGTGGGAGAAGTTGCTGCTCACTGCAGGTGGGTGGGACTGGGTGACCCTTAAATGTCCCTTCCCACCCAATAATTCTGTAATTCTGTTCTATAATTCTGTGATTTACCTCTGATCACCAGATACACAAAGCACACAAGGTGGACACACAGCCTCCTGTCTTCCTCTAAAAGGGAAATGGTGCAGGGTGGGACTTAGATTATAGGTAAAGGATGGTAAAGAGAAAAAAAATCCATTTGCATCACTTGAGCCATCAGAAAAAGAGAATCCCTGCGCATACATTGACTTTATTGTATTTCAAGGTTATATGAAAATAGAAAGCTAGATGGTAATCAGGAGGAAGAGGTGCTGAGCACTGGACCCCTCTGGTTGGGATAATGCACCTTTAAAATGTAAACAGACAGTCTCAAGCATTGTTTTAATCATTAGTAATTTTTCGTTTGAAGGAGTCACTCCATCATCCCTACAAATGAATTTCCCTCCCTCCCCTCCATCTCCTCCACTTCTCCTTATTGCCAGGACATTGTGAGTGCTGCCACCCAACCTTCTGATTAACGCTGGAATAAATCTGCCTGAGAGTTGGGGTACAGGACCTTCAGCTGGAAATTTTTCCCTGCAAGTTTCTGCCTGTGGGGGAAGCAAGGACCTGACTGTGTATTTCCTCTAATTCCACAGCTGTGTCTTCTTTAGTGATGTGTAGATGGCTGTGTGCAGAGCTTGGCTACAAGGGTGGGCACTCCCCATCCTTGTTCTTGGGAAATATCTGTCTAATAGCTCACTGCAAGGCTTGTGTGGCTCTGAGAGTGAGACCTGGGCTCATCTCACCTACCCTCATGGTCTGAAAAATGCCAGAGTGCAATGTTTTTTTGCTGCTGAGAAGTTAAGTGACTAATCCAAGCTTGCAGTCTAGACTTCCTCAGCTGCCCTGGGAAAGAGGCAAGGTTCTCCACAAACTGATTCATCTGCCCTAAAATGCTTGCCCCAGACAGAAAGGATGAATCCTTCTTCAGAGGTGTCCATTTCTGATCCTGATTACAGAAGAAGCTGGAGGTGCCAACTTAGACAAGGTGCCCAGCCTGGACATGTTGTGTGGGGTGAGTTGAACCTGCTCAAAGGAGCTTGGCCATGTGAAAAAGACTGACCTAAGTCTTCCTTGTCAAAGACTTGTGGTTATTGTCATACAGTGGTCTTAAGTAAAACAAAAAAAAGAAAAGAAATCACAGACAGCAACACTCATAAAAATTTAAAACATAGACTTAAGTGACCACTCAAGTCTCACTAATTCATTAGTGTTGGGCTTAACCAGGTGCATGTCTGTGATGAAAACTAAGCACCAATTTGACTGCTTTGATGAACTGTGGCACTTCATAAATCCTCTTGTCGGAGTGGTCGCACCTTCAAAATTTAACCTGTTTATGTGATGTACACCTCAAAGTTCCCTCCCCCAGGTGAAACCCCAGGCCAGGAGCCCTTTAGCAGCCCCTGAGCTCCACCACTTGGCTTTTTAATCTGGCTCCCATTGGGCTGCTGGGCTGGTGGGATGTGCTGTGTGGCTGTAGGACAAGCAGGAGTGGTGTGGTACAAATATTCTCATCAGAACCAGGTTACTGGTGGCTCCAGCCTGCACTAACATGAAACGATCACAGTGGCATGAACTTATTGGTGGGCAGAGCAGTAGCCTTGGACAGCCTGGACCACTTCATCCTCAGTGCTTGTGACCATGCACAGGGAGGGCCATGGGTGCCCTGGAGTTTCTGCTGTGCCTGCTGTCCTTGGCAGCAGCCCCTGGGCTGGGTTTGCTGGGCCTGGGTTGGGTTTAATCAGCCCAGCCCCTGTCCCACGGCACTGTGAGGCCGCAGTGGCACAAAGGGCAGGGTGGGGACACACGTGTGACATGGGGACGAGGGTTGTGCATGAGGAAAAGGGTTTGGAACAGCAATGCTTTCTGTTTTATGGCTGATTATCTCTGGAAATGTGGCTATTCTGGAGGGATCCGAGGTATAACCTTTTCCTTTCTCTCAGGAGAGTCTCAAGAGGTGACTTTGATTTAGAGCTTGGTCAGCCTCCTCCTATTGAAAGCCCTTTAATAATTTACTTTTCCTTCTTCTTAGCATAAAACCTTCTTGGCTTTTAACAGCCAGTGAAGATGTTCAGGCAGCACAAATTCTGAAATTCCTCCCAGCCAGGAGCCTCCAGGATGAAAGTGTGGCTTGGAGCCTTGGGGCTGGATATTAGCCTTAGGGTTTGCTCTGTTGCTTTGGGCTGCCAAAGCCCAGAGCCTGTGCAATAATTCTGGACACTGTTTGCAATGACATTTGCATTGCCCACTAATGGTCACTAACGTGAGGCTCAGGAACAGGACTGTTGTTGGAGCAGCTAAAACACCTCTCTGGATAACCAGAGACAAAACTGCTTCCACAGGAGTTCATTTATTGCTTCATTCTTCCTTCCTTCTCGTGCTGCTTCCTGCTGGATTTGAGCACCAAATCGCCCTTCTCCAGCCTGGCAGGGCAGCAGGGATGGGGTGAGCTGGGAGCTGTCAGGGGAGGGATGCACATGGAGGAGGAGGAGGGGCAGCTCGTGTTCCCAGGCCGTGGCTGGCACAGCTGGGGAGATGTTAAACTTTAACCAGCTGGGCTCAAACCCTCCCCAGGGCCAGCCAGCGCCTGCAGTGCCAGAGCGGAGCCGAGCAAGGAAGATGCTGAGCTGCTGGATGGTGTGTGGGTGAGAACAAGGAGGAGATGCTTTTCCATATCCCTCCCCCTGTCCTGCTGGGACAGCAGGAGCCCCCGGGAGGGTTTCTGCCCCATCCTGCCTCCCCGGGTGTGGTGCAGAGCTTCCTTGGAGAATGGCTTTGTCCCCGGGTTGTTTCTCTCCCTCCTGTCTCTGGAAGCTGCAGGACCCTGACGAATGACTCTCATATCCTGATCAAAAAGTCTCCCTAACAGTTTTAGTGTGTTTGTGTCCCCCTAGTTAAGATAAATTAGACAGGCTAATGAGACTGATTAGTCTTTAGCTGCGACCCTTGGCCTTTAGGATGTACTTTGAGCTAATAGAGAGAATGGGGATTATGGGCTGTGATAATGTGCTTGTGTTGGCCTTTTAAAGGAAAACACATTTATTGCTGCTTAGAGGAAATTGATCTAACTGTGCTGGAAGCATTTCTATGGACTGAATATGGAATTTTTATTAAGTAGGTGACTCAGGTTCAGCCAAGATTGCCAGATTGGAAACGAGCAGGAGATATTTTAGGAAGATTCCACCTGCTGGCTGCCTCTCCAACTGATAACAAGTTTCACTCATCCCAACTGTGATCTACTGCTCTGCATGTCAGCTGTGGAGCTCTAGGAACTTGGACTGGAATCCCCAGGTCTCCTGGCTCAGGTCCAAGCTAACAAATCATCAAAGACAACCAGTTGTGTTTGCATGTTTACTAAGAGTTCAACTATTTGATTCCCTTCTCAGTCTGCAAAGCCAAATGGCTCCCTGAGTTATACTGGGATCCCCAGGCAAACAATGAACCATCACACAGGCAGTTCAGAGCACAGCAGGGTGCTCAGGGGCCCAATCCTGCCCTAAGGAGAGGGTTTGATTCCATAGCCTAAAGCCTCACATTTTCTGCTTCATGCACAATAGAAGCAATTGTGTTCCTGAAAGTTTTCTCTCATAGTATCAGCTGGACTTAGAAAAAATACTCGTTTTTCCTGCAAGCCCTTATGGGCTCATGCTCTGGGTAGGTCCAATAAATTTGGAGGGTTTAATTGGTCTTCAGTAAGCTCTGACCAAGTACTGCTCCCACATCCCCTCTGACAAGTCCCCAGGTTTGGGTTTGGGTGGGTGAAACTGTAAAACACTTTGTGCATCCTCACAAAGGATGGTGCAAAATGCAGCTCTGCCTCCACTTGGTCCAGGCGCAAATGGCAGCAGGAACAGCAGGGAAACCAAGGCAAGGTCACCCAAGCATCACATCTCACAGGGGGCTGGGGAGAGCAGGTCTGCAAATCCCCTTACAGAGGAGGTGCCCAGCTGAGCTGCACTGTAGCCAGTGCCAGCCTGGGCTCCCAGCAGCAGTGCCCTGCTTGCTTTGCATCTGGACCACAGCTGATTTTTGTAAAAGCTGTTTGACTTTACTCACATCTCATCTCCACCCTCCACTTGCTGGCCCAGGCTGAGCTGGTTGCCTGCCTTTCCAAAGCTTCATCTCTCAGCCACTGGAAGGTGCTCCCTGTCCACCTGACTCTACAAGGCTCCAAAGGGGATTAGGTGTGCAAACCCCTGGACAGTCTCCTGCCACATCTGATGTCCTAATATTTTTTCTCCATCTCAGTGGAGCAGTGACTGAGCCCCTGTTCTACAAACCTCAGCCCAATGTGCACTTCCAGTCATGTAAAATCACAAAAGGGCTCTGGGCAACTTGCAGCTTGTAATCCAAGTGAACCCTTGCAAAAAAATCTGATTTATTATATGCAGTGATATCCCCTCTGACATCACCTTGTCATTAATCAGGGTGATCCTTGACACTTTCCATATTCAAGCACCTTGCAGTAAATAGTCTTATCAGTCTTTTACAGCCACCACAACTGAGGTCTGACTCAGACAAGGTCAGTGTGGAGCCGTGGGACTGGGAGCACTGGAGCTGCCACCTTCCCCACCTCTGCACCAGTTCCTCTTTTCTGAGAAGAGATACATCTGATCAAAGGTTTCAGCCACAGCCCTGAAGTCCTGGAAGGGCTCCCCAGCAGCCACAAATCACTTTATGGTGCTCTATCACATGTGATAAGTCCTGTACTTTGCCCCTTTCCATGCAGTGCTTTGGGATGCAGAGAAAGCAGAGAGCAGATGCAGGAGCAGATCCTCAGCCAGCACCACACCAGCTGAGGTTTGGAGTGGAGCTCTGGCCATTAACACCAGCTGTCCTGGTGCTGTCCAAATGAAACAGAGAGAGGAGCCAGCATCCAAGTGCAACAGTATCAGTGAGGACAATTCTGAGATTCCCCAAAGAGGATGGAAAATCGCAGCATCACAGCCCCTGGTTGCTGTCTCTGTTACAGACACCCAAGGAGAATGAGTCCTGCAAAGTGTTTTGCAGGTTTACATGGGGGAAAAAAGAAAGCAGGAACAATATTTAGTGACAAATCTGTATTACTTCAGCACTGATCCTGCCAGAATCCATTGGAAAATGGCTGTGTGAACACTGAGCTGGGAAGGGCTGATCATGAATAAGGTTACTTGTGGAAGGGAGTTTCAAGGAGCCTGTTAGCAGGTAAGCCAGAGTACTTTAAGTGGAAACATTCTTGTCTTTAATTGAGGATGTTCCTTCCCTCCCTTAAAAGCAGACTTTTATATTTGGGTCAAAATTTATGCCAAGTTTCAGTAACTTTTCCTAAACAAGTGCTGTTATTTACTGAAATCCAGCCCATGGTAAATGTGCCTGCTGTCCCTACTGTTTAAATTCAAGGGGAACTTTCTAGATTCTTCCCCCCCTGGTGACTTGCTCTTGTGTCTAAAGGTCTTTACTACCTTTATTTTAACCTGAGATTTGTCAAGGCAGGAGCAGAACCTTCATAACATCTGCCATTCAGATGATGGCAGGCAAAGAATAGCCTCCAGCTGCCAGTAAATCAAATGGAGTTGCACCAGGGTTGATGTTGCTTGAAATTCTTGCATCAGTGCTCAAGATTCAGAGAGGAAAAAGAAAAGGCAAAAAAGGAGTTGGGGAAGGAGAGGAGAAAAGATGTGCTGCTGATCTGAGTGAGAACAGGTCACTTCCCTGCCCCTCAGTGGCAGGACTGATCTAGAGGCTGTTTCAGGGTGAGATGAAGAAGAATAGTTGTTTGTCGTAGAATCATTGAATGGTTGGAAAAGGCCTCAAAGCTCATCTCATTCCACCCCCTGCCATGGCAGGGACACCTTCCACTGTCCCAGGCTGCTCCAAGCCTCATCCAGCCTGGCCTTGGGCACTGCCAGGGATCCAGGGGCAGCCCCAGCTGCTCTGGGCACCCTGTGCCAGGGCCTCCCCACCCTCACAGGGGACAATTCCTGCCCAATATTCAATCTAACCCTGCCCTCTGGCAGTTTGAAGTCACTGCCCCTTGTCCTGTCACTCCCTGTCTTTGTCCAAAGTCCCTCTCCAGCTCTCTTGGAGCCCCTTTGGGCACTGGAAAAGGTCCTGAGCTCTCCCTGGAGCCTTCTCCAGGCTGAACAATCCCTACTCTCTCATCCTGTCTCCATAAGAGAAGAAGCCTTTTCCCTACTGGTTCCCTCTAAGTATTGAGTAGCAGGCAATGGGAGCCCAGCAGCCTCTCCACCAGCAGAAGGTTCCCTTTAGGAGCCTTTTCAGTTGCAGACATTCAAATTCACTGCACTTCATTAACAACAGGAGAAAGGAATGGCCAAATCCACATAAATAAATAAAACTGAGCGGCTGCCATGGCCTGCACGAGTTTGTGTGGTTCTGTGTCGTTGTCTCTCTGTATACAGTCACTGGAGTGAAAAGGAGATATTTTAAGTCAGAAACTGAGTGTCTGTGGCAGACAATTTCAGCACAGGGAAGAGCAAAGCTCTCTGCTGAGGGGCTGGGGGAGAAAAAGCCATCATCTGAAAAGATGAATATTTGAAAATGCCAACTGCTCCAGCTACTGCAGGCTTATTTACCAGCACTCTGAGCCTGGCTGGAATCGATCTGTGGGGATGGGTTTGCTGAAAAGGAAACAAAAACAAATGGGGCTTCTGCTGCTGGGATGACACTGCTCAGTTGTCAGGAACAACTGGTTGTGTTCTCCCTTGGCAGGGGCAGCAGGAGATGCTGTTAAACACAGACACAGAGCCCGTGGCCACAAGAAGCCAAATGCCTGTGTGGCACAAGGGCTCAGGAGAAAATGTGTGGCATTTCACTGGGATTCCTGGTGCAGGGACTAAAACAATGTTAATTGTTGAGAACTGATTTATTCAGCAGAAAGCCACAGAGAGAATTTGAGTTTTGGGAGTCTGAGAGCAGAAAGCACTTACAAAAAAGGTTTAGAAATAAGCTTTCTAAATTCACTTTGCTCTCCTATGAACCTGTCATTTGTGCCTTCAGGTACCAAGTTATATTTTCCCCTCATCACTGTTGCTAGTCCATTGGTGGGGAAACCACACAGAGAGGAGCAATATCTCTGCAGAAGGACTCTGCACTTGTTCAAGCTTCCATCAGCACATGGAGGCAGAACAAGAGCAGCCTAGAAGTGGTTTTACTGGCACTCCTGTTCCTGTCCAAGTTTGTTTTAGTTTTTCAAACAGTCCCAATTTCAAGGCAGAATGGTCAGAAACCAGACCTAAGGCACCTGTGTAATTGGCAGTTTGTTGTATTAAGATGCTGCTGTGTAGCTTTTCCTGTGGGATTAATCCTAATGTGAGGGATACACAGGGTTACTGGTGTAACTGGGCTCGTACTGGGCAGAGCAACCGTAAAAAAAAAATTAAGTTAAAATTAAAAATCACACATCTGAAAGCTCATTAGCAAAGAGTCCCAACCTGAACCCAGGATCTGAGCCTGAAATGAGGACTGGGGTGACCTGGAAAGGTCACTGTGGAGAGCCCTGGCTGTGAGCTGAGCTGAGCTTTGGCTTTGAGCAAGGATGTAGCTTTGGGTAATTCTGGCATCCTAAAGCCTCAAGTAATTCCCACTTGTGTTTGCCTGTATTTTTACTGGCTGTCTTTTGCACTTCTGCCTCTCAGATTACTAGGGCTGGTGACAAGGAAATATGGGAGCAGCCACCCAATCAAATTAAAAAACATTAGAAAGGTCAAGCGCGTGCAGGTTTCTTTCACACCATGAGTGGGAATCAGATTTCCTGGCACCCCAGTAAAAGTGCCAGATAGTATTAACCAGATAAGGAAATGGGAGCTTGTAAGTCTAAAACCAGGAGTAATTTGCCAGGGGATCTCTTTTCAAGGAGAAGTGTGTGGTGGTTAGATTTCTTTGACATTCCTACCCTGGGGATGAAAACAGCCTGGCTGTGCTTTTGTGTCTTTCCTGCCCACTGTGGTCCTGGTGCCACAGGCATGGGAGTTTCTGCAGACCTGCTGATGCTGTAGGAAGTTGGAGGAGGAGCAGTAAATAAATGCAATATTTGTCCTGGGAAAATATTAGTGGTAAATGCCTTTATCTGGGAGGGAATCGAGGTGCTGAAGCCTCATCTGGCAGCTGAAGCCCTGACAGATGCCACCTTGATGGTCCCTTCCACACATAACTGAATCCCCAGCAGCCTGTAGACATAATATCCATGCAGTTTTATACTTAGACTTTTCCCTTTTTGGGAGAGGGGAGGTAAAGAGCTCTAGTGCTGTAACTGCCAGAACCATCCAATGAGAACTTCACAGAGCAGCATGTCCCCAGCAGACAGAGACCTCCTCCTCCTGAAGCACCACCTAAGGAAACTCTGACATGGATTTTTGGAGACACAATTGGAAATTTAGACATTTGAAGGTACAGACATCCTGGGAGAGCTCTGCTATGAGGTAAGACCAACACTGTCTTTGCTTGACCAGATGGGCAGCATCCACCACACACTGGGAAACCTCCTGCCCTGCTTTTCTTGGTGATCTGGTTTAGATTTGTAATGACTGTGTTCCTCAAAGGCCTTGCTCCCACTTTATCCCAGGATCAGTGGTTCATTCAGGATTTTGAGGACTGTTGCACAGGAACAACCTTCATTTTTGAAGACAGTAGCTCCTGAAATAATGAGTAAATAAACCCTGTCACCTTGACAGGCTAACATTTCCATCTCCCCCTTCATTATTTATTTATGTATGGTTCCTGAAACCTATTTCCCAAATTCTCCACCCTCACCCTCCTCCCCCTACTTTGTTTTAATGAATTGAGGATTGAATTCTAGAGCACACACTTGAGTCAGAGATGATAAAGCACCCAGTCTTTTGGCAGTCCTGTAAATGCTACGGTGGCTCCCAAAGAGTTAATTCATTATGGTCCATTGTCCAGTCAACTTTATAGCTAGCAGCAGATTGGAGCCAACTTGAAATGCTGAAGTGGGAATGAAAAATGAGCAGAGCCTTGGTGTGCATTAAATATTTAATATTCTCTCAGTGGGAGGTGTCAGGAAAAGGACCATATAATAAATACTACAAGAGACAATTCCATCACTGAACTCGTCTGTTAATGACCTCATTTGCTTTGACAGAAACATTACAGATGCAGCCTCTTCGCTTCTGTGGCCCTAATAAGCAACCACATTCCAGTTGGAAAGCAAATTCCTGCTTCTGCAACCCAGAGGAGTGGGTTGGAGCTGTGATTGTCTCCTTCTCTGTCTCCCCCCACTCCACAGATCTGGGGCATTTTGAAAGAATTTTCTGTGGCATGAAAGGTATTTGTGGCAGCTGTGTGATTTTGGCAGGAAAAGCGACAATTTTATCAAACTACCTGGAAAACATGAACTCAAACAAAATGCTCCCTTCCCTTGGAGGAGAAAAATGCCTCCCATCTCCTGTTTTAAAATCACCAAAATTGTGACTGTAAGTTGTGGGAGCTTGGCAATGGTGTTTGGGGATGTGGTGGTGACCACCTCCAGTTCAACCCCCTGAAGGATTCTTGTGCCAGGGATGAAAGGATCCTCAGGAGGATCTCTCCAGATGCTCCTGGAGAGCATTTCCCACTTCAGCAGGCATGGAGATCTTGGATTCCATTGCATTCCTGGACCACGTGTTGGCCAGATCACAGGATTTTCTACACAGTGCTGTGACCTGCAGCCCTGCTGGTTCCACAGAGGGATGTTCTGCCTGAGCCCCAGTATTACAGGGGCTTTGGCTTCAAACTAAGTGTGAGCAGCATGTTTTCTCTCTTCCACTATTTATGTTTGAAAGGTCTTCAAAAGCATCCCTGCTCTGGTGGCTGGAAGCCAGCTCTACATGTATTCATATCCAGTTCCTGTGGAGTTGATCTTTGCCAGGTTTCCCCTTCAAGTTAATTAATTCTTTTCCTGCCTGGGCAGATAGATCCTGGGATGTTTGTATCACTTCTCAGTCTCTCTTTTTAATCCTGGTTGAGCAAATCAACCTCTTTGTGTTTGTCTAGAAAGGTTTCTGATGGCTCTCAGCATCCCAGTAAACTTTCTTCTTCTGTCCCTGCTTCAGTTTCTCTTCTTGATAGCATAACTGATGAGGTTTGAAATGCTGTGTAAAATTATGGACATTCCAGCTTTTTCCTAGTGGGAATTCCTGCCATCCAGTCTCTGCATTACCCTGTAGGGCCAGCTTGAGAGCCCAGTTCTCCCCTCCATGGACAACTCTTGGGTTAAAATTGAAGCTCTCACTATTAGTAGGCCTGGAATCCATCCACATTCTAACACATTTCCTTTCCTTCTTACTGCAGTGTAAAATCATGCTGAATTTCTCTGAACTTCTCATTTACCTCCAGTATTAACTTATTCTCTCCTCCCAACTTTCTTCCAAGGCCTTGCATGACTGCAAAATTTCAACATTTTTCCTGTATTTGTCTAGGCTCTTTTATTCCTTCTCTTTTTTAAAAAATACTCAGTTTCCTCAGAGATCTACAGTATTTTTTGTAGGACACTATGGACAGTAAACAAAACTCTGATTGTAAAAATGAAGAGTAAAAATAGCTATTTGTCTTCTGCTCAGGTAAAGTGCATACTGGGAGGCTCAGACTGTGCTTTGGACATCTGGGGCTGACAATACTCTTCCCCTCTGTTTTAAACCAGCAGTTTCTGCCTCAAAGTGAGACTTGAATATAAGCACGTTAAAAATTGTAAAGATGATGAGGTGGTATCAGGGGCCTTAGAGACACCTCGTAGTTCAGTGCTAGAGGCCTGGACAGCTAAGCTGCTGGGGTAGGACTCCAGAGTCCAGGCTCAAATGTCAGCATCTCTGATCAGAATCTGCTTTTTGGGATGGATGATAACCTTGTCATCTCCCTCCTTCCCTAAGGCTGCCTGAACCGAGGCCAGTGGTGTGGGAAGAGGTGTCCATCCTGCTCCCTGCTGGGGTCGGGGTGGCAGTTTGCTGTGCCTGGCACGGGATAAGAGGAGGTTTGGCAGAGTGGGAGATGAGGCTCCTTCCACTGCCTCTGCCCGCACGGACCCTGGGGCTGCGCTTCAGCAGGGAGCAGGGGGAGGATGCTGAACACAAACCAGCTCACCGCAGGCTCCAGGAGGATGAGAGAGCAGGAATGAAATAAAAAAGCTGGTCCGAAAGGGAAGGGAATGTGGCTCCCGCTCTCGTCGGGCTCTGTGTAGGCTGCCTGGCATGCCACACATTCTGCGCATTACAACAAGGCAGTTGTTGGTAGCGCTGGATCCGTGCGGCGGCGAGATAAGGTTCTGCCTTTGTATCAGAAGCAGCTGCAAAGGGGCAAAAAGGTCTTAGAACAAGAAATTAGTTCATTTGAATTCTCCCTCTCTCTCTCTCTCTCTTTTCCTTCTCCAAGCCAGGCAGCAGCAGCATCTCCCTGCTCTGGTACCGTGCAGGGGTTTTGCACTGGCTGATGGTGCCAGCAGGAATTTCTCTGTCTCTCTGCAGGGTGGGAGCCCGGCTGGGCTCCTGTGCCAGGGCTCCCAGGGCAGGCAGTGATGCTGCTGACAGAGGAGAGCGGCTGGCTGTGAAGGTGTGGAGGCAGCACAGACACAGCAGCCGGGGCTGGCTCTGCTTGAACGAGTCCATGGCTATAGCAGTAAGAAAATAACAGGCTAGAGAAAGCTCTAAGGTGGCACAAGTCATCCATTCCACGTCCAGCATGGAGAGAAGGAGAAAATACCTGGACAATATCCTATTACTCTGTGCCCTGACACATTCACAGGCTGGAGGGATTCAAATGAACCTGGGCAGGCAGCCTTGGGCATGACATAGCTGCTGTCTGAGTGCTTGGCTCTGCAGCCTTAATGATGTTCTTTTAATGTAGCTCTTAAAAGTGCATAATATAATATACATTGTCTGTCCTGTCTGTCTTTTACAGCTTTAAAAAATGGATCAGGTATATGCTCTGACATATGGATCCATTCCACCCCAGCACACAGACAGACACTCTGCCACCTTCCTGCACCCGCTGAAACATCCTGGAAGGTTTACATTTGCTCTTAAATAATTATCACCCATGCAATAAAGAAAGAACTCTTTTTGCCTTCAAAACTTTGCATTAATAATTTCTCAGTCTTTGTTTCTTGGGAGCTGGGCAGTTCCCTGGCTGTTTCTCTGGTCATGCAGGCTGCAAATCTGGACAGGGCTGCAGAAACTGCTCAGTGCTGCTCCTGCCTGTGTGTGAGGGGTGTAAAAGGGTGAAACTCACAGTCCAGGTGGAAGAAGAAGGAGGGTACAAGGCAGAGAGGAGATGAAATAGCCCTCAGAGCCCTGCCTGGTTCTCCAGAGATGTGTCCCCTGTTCCCCAGCCTGCTGTGCCCGTGAGTTACACTCTCTGAGCCGGCAGTGCTGCTGCAGCCACGGAGCTCCAGCCCTGCTGGCAATCTCAGGTCTCCCCAGGGCTGATTTAGAGAGGTCACCTGTCACTTGTGTAAAGGTCACCAGAGGTCTGTGCTGTGGACAGTCCCCACGTTCTCGGGATGTCACATAATCATTTTATTTTACGTCGGCCCGGCCCTGCCAGGGGAGGGGAGGAGGAGGAGGAGGAGGGCTGAGACTGCGAGGTCAGCAGCACGGTTATGGATGGCAGAGTGAATGTGAGGTGAAAGGGATCGTTGCTTTTGCCTCCCCAATAAACCCCTTTTCTCTGCCTGAACGGAAACAGCCAAGAGCTGCTCAGGCTAATTTATATTAATTCAACTCCATTAATGATGAGATATCATCTCTTCTCTCAGCAGGAGAACCATCAAAAGGATTTAATACTGAGCTGCTCTTCTGACAACCCCACGTTACAGCCTGCAGCCTCTCCATGGCCAGACTGAACCTTTCCCCAGCCACCAGCTTTTCCCAGGGCCTCATTAACAAGGGCAGGCTCAGGCTGTTATGAGGATTTTTGGGTGAGACCTCAAATGCCTCAGCACTGCTCAGGAATGGAGAGGCAGGAAAGCTCTGTGGGGAGGAAAGGACATGGCACCTGTGCCTAACCCTAATCCTAACCTTAGCCCTAGCCCTAGCCCTAGCCCTAGCCCTAACCCATGCCAATGAACTATGGGACATTTCAAGTGCTACGAAGCCACATCCACCATGAGTTGCCATCTCCTCCCCTGGGCTGCTGCACAGTGGAAAAGTCCCATTTTTTGGAGCCAGGAGTGGCTGGTGGCTGTGGGAACCTCCTGCCCTGCTCCTGGGCAGCAATGGCAGCAGTTTTTGTGATGCAGAACAGTTCCCTCTGCCAGTTCCCCTCAGATGGAGAGAGTCCACTGCCCTCACCAGGGATGTGCCAGAGGAACAAGCACCTGGACCATCAGAAATGTTCATGGAGTTCCATGAAGTCACTTATCTGGGGTTTCTTGCTCATTTGCCATGGAGATTCTGAGGGACAGGCAGTCTGGGATCAGGCTGGTGGAAATCAGGTGGTGGTGTTAGGAGGGGGCTAAGATTCCCACTGGGATCAGAGGCTCTGGGGTATTGCACAGTAGGGAACAGCACTTTGGGGTCCCTGCAGAGAGGGGGGAACTGAGGCAGAGGTGGGGGTGGCTCACATCCCCTCAGTGTGGGCAGCTTTGGGAGCCAGGCACTCCCCTGGGGAGCCCAAGCAAGGACCAGCTGTCAGTTTTGTCCCATGGAGGGCTGGGCAATGCCCCACTGATGGCCATGGCAGGTCACGGTGGCTGGAGTGGTTTCCCAGTGGCCACAGGGCCTGGATCCAGCAGGGCTGCAGAGGAGTCTCTTGTTCCCTCATCCATGTCCTGGCAGCAGGAGACAAGACTTTGTGCTAGTCATGTAATTTAATTTCTCTCTTTGCTTCTGGCTGATAGTATTAAACTCCTGGCCTCCGAAACACACATATAAATCTCTCTCTTTTTTCCCCCCCTTTTTTTTTAAAAAAAATTTTTTATATTAACATATTTCCTTTTGAAACTGTGTGAGGCTTTTCTCAAAACTAATGGATTTTTTTTTTCTCCCCTTGTCTGGGCCAAATGTATTCAAATCTTAACTCAGTTAAGTCAGAAGATTCCTATCGTCTCAGCAGGGAATCCCACCCTTTATTCCACAAATCAGCATCCTTTTTATTTGACTTTCTGATCTCCAAAGGAAAAGGGATGCTTTTTTTTTTAGAGGTTCTTTTTTTTTTTTTTTAGTTTAACTCTGACGTTGATGTTGCAATGCTCTTTGATAGCCGAGAACACAGGGACTGACTTCAGGAGCAGCTGAAACTTCATCAGGAACCAAAATATAAGAAGAAGGGATTCAGAGTGGGAAATGGTAGAAAGTGATACTGTTGAAACAACCCTTTGAAATTTCCCAAATGATGTTTGATCTGTGAGTCCCTTAAAGCTGCTGCAATACCTTTAGTATCAAAATGATCTCTTTTTTATTAAGGGGGGGGGCAGGAAGGAGAGGTATTTAAATTTTTTTTAGTGACATTCGGAAGAAATAAGTTTAATTTTAACCTGTAATGGTTCCACCTGGAATTTTTTTTTTTTACATATGTTTATCTGGGATTTAGTAGGATTCTTTCATAATTTTTTTTTCTTCCCTTCTGCTTGAATAATACTTTATTTCAAAGGACCAGCAGAAGAGACACGAGGGACTGAATGCTGAGGAATAGATTACCCCTGAAACACGCTGTATCCTCCCTCATCCTCCCCCAAAATACCAAGCCACTGGAAATGAAAACATGAAACAGAAACTCTTTGAGGTGAAGGAAGGAAGGAAGGGCCCAAGAGCAAAATCAGTGCTGTGGCATCGAGCTGCTGGCAAGATTCTGTGAGCCCTCAGGCAGCCCCAGCCCTGAGGCAGCCTCAGCCCTCCCACTGCAGCTGCTGTGGTGCCACTGCAGCCCCAGCTGGGCTGATCCCTCAGCAGTGGCCACAGGAAAAGGAACTGGTGAAAATCCCTAGGGAGAAATAGGTCTTGAGGGAATGACCTGGGGCATGTCCAGGCTGTAGAGAAAACAAGCCTGGGGGGAGAGTGGCTGCCTTGGTTGGTGGGATGAACCTGGGAGAGATTGACCTTGTAGTTTTTTTTGCATGAAGGGCTCAGCTCTAGGTCTGGGTGGCCAGAAAAGCTATAAAATGCCTCATTAATGTCAATCCTCTACGTAGCAAGGGCATAGCAGGATTTCTGTCAGATCCATCCAGGTCAACAGGCCACGTATCTGTGCCATGATCTTCCTTGGGCTGTAATTTCCCCACATTAATTTTGGGCATGGACTTGGGAGCTGTTCAACCAAGTGTCTGCATAACTCCAGGTCATGCTGAGGGAAAGACACACATTTTTCTGATCCAGTAGAAAAACCTGCTGTCTGAAGTGAGCCAAAAAGCAGGGCACTGGGTGCAATTAGCATCATTTTGTTTCAGAAAGCAACAATTTGAGCAGGTCACCTCCTCTGCAGATTGCTCAGGGAGTGGGTTGCCCCTACACTATTCATCCCAGCTCCTTACTCTGGTAGGAAAAGAGCACATTAAGGACTGTGTGGATTAGATGGGAAGGAGCATGCCTGTTCCTCCTGCAATTAATATCATATGCAAATGAAATGTTTCCACTGGAAGTTTGCAGAAAGGGAAATGCTGCCACTTACTACCATCTCTGCTGAGCTAAAAGGTTTCTTGCAGATAGCATTTTTCATGCAGTGCTGGTGTGCTTTACAGTTATTGAGCCCTGGCAAAATGTCTGTAAATCAACCCTGTATGGATTCGGCATACATCCAGTTTGCAGGAACCAGCAGCTCACAGGGATTAATGGAATAGCTTGGGACCTGCTTGACTGACAGCATGGGAGAGATGGATGCAGGTTCTGCTCTCCCCGTGGCTTCCACTCAGCACAGTGGGGTTTTCTCCCTCCATTTGGTGTCTCCAAAGATCCCAGGCTGCTGCTGTGAGATGCTGAGGGGCTGCTGTGCCCAGGCAGAGAAGGGCACATTTCCTGGGGGGTGGAGAACAGCAAGTGCAGCGAGTGCAGAGTGCCCACAGCATCCCTGAAACCCATACCAGCTCTCCTTCTAATGTGGGATGCTGTTAGCTTTTGGTGAAGACCCTGCAGACCAGTTCTCCTCACAGTGTTTTCAGCTCCAGAGGGACACTGAGCCCCAGGACAGTGAAACCTCAGTGCAGCTGAAGGTCTGGGACCCACGGGCTCTTCTCCAGATGCTGGCAGCTCGCCCAGGGCATTACCAGTGTGCTGAAAGAGCCCGAGCAGGAAGGGGCAAAGCTGTTCTCTGCCTGTCTCCTGCGAGCTGCCACCCTCCAACACCACACACACACTGCAGGCAACTTTTCACGGCACTTGAGTAGAATAAAAATGATTGAAACCGTCTGCCCTCTCTAGCAGAGGGGTCTTGCACCCAGGTTACTCTCTATCAGACTTCACCAGGAGAGAGTTTTAGCCAGGGCACTAAAAATTAATATTAAAATGGAAATCTGCATTTCTAAACTAGGACCTCATGCCCTCCTTAGGAGAAGAAGCATTTCCCCTGCTCCTGTCTCCAGCAGCAATGTACCCTTTGAAGCTCCCATTTCTAAGCTGTGACTCTGCTAATTTTGGTTCTTCTAGTGAACACCAGACATGTAAAAAAACCTGCTTGTTGTGACCAGCACACTGAGAGTGCAGCAGGGGAGATGGGTAACTCTCCTAAGCACAGTTACGTGCAAGAAGCAGAAAACTGCTCAAGAACTCATTCTAGCTGAGAATGCAGCATCCACAGATGTTATAAAGCAGGATGGGAGTTGCTGGGGTCAGCCTGGAGCTACAGTATTAGGAAGATGATTTAATATCTTAAATCAGTACCAGGGAAGGCAGACATTGAAACTGGGTATTTCCTAAAGTGCCACAATTAAGAGCCATTGCATAACCCCTCAAGTGTCAGAAAGGGGCTTGTTTCTCAACCCTCAGTGGTTGTGAAAAGGCTCTCACACAGTTATGGTAGTCCTGGGGCAGTCAAATGGGGCTGCTAGAACCAGTGGGAATGAGCCTTGCTGGAGGTTTGACCAGAAATCCCTTTGTTCAGGATTTGAAAATCAGTGCTATGACAAGTTTACTTACAGCTGCTCTGGTTTTGCCCATGGTGGCCACAGGAGTTGTCTGTGATGTCAATAAACCAGGCCTGGATATGACATCCTTAGTTCACACCCATCCATCCTCTCGTAACAAGGACTCACCCCAGGTCCCTCTTGTCTACCAAAACCTTGGGCAATAGTATCAGAGAGAGAGATTATGATAAAGAAATAAATAAAGAATCCTAATTTATGAAGCAAACCTTTCAAAGCGTTAAACCATTCATAGCTTTATGACTACATATTAATCTGCTCTCATTTATTGCTTTGTAAGGCTATTTTGACAAAAGTTCATTATCAAGACTGCTAAATGCTTTTAAAGCATTGATTGGGGGAATTATTACATCACGGTGATAGACACAGTGTGTTAAGATGGATTGTAAGGCTTGGACCATCTGAAATTTCCCCCCTTTTAATTGGATCGATCCCCAGAATAAACGAAGTTTAATTGAATTTTCAGGAAAATTGAGCAGTTGTTTTCAAGTCTCTGTCAATACACGTTATTTCAATTACATGATGATAAGCACAGAGAGAGTTTGCAAACAGCCTGAACGGAGGCGGAGGCTGCACGCCAGAGAGGCTCCCTGCTCAGGCTTGGCTTTTACTTTCTCTTTCCAGGATGAGCTACATTTCCCAAAAGCACATCAGCAAGGGCAGGGGCCCTGCTCCTGCTGTTTGGATTCCAGAGGACGATTACTGCTTGTCCCTGCTTTTCCCAGCTCTGCTTGTCTCCTGTCTAGAACTCATTCCCCAGGGTTCAAACAGTCTCTTCCCTACAATCCAAACAATTTTTCATACAAAACCCAGGCTGTTTGTTCCAAGACCTCAAAATTACTTGGAAACATGGACCAAGATGTGCTGGCTCAGGAAGATTTGCTCAAGTGAGGTTAAGAAGCAGTTGCCCCTTGCTGTCTGTCCTGCTCCATGTTCAAGCAGCAGACACTTGTCTCCCAATCCCTGCAGCCTCCCTGCAAATGGGAAGTGGAAAGTGCTGGTGAAGGTAGGTTGGAGTTCACCTCAGGAATGTGTTCCCTTTTGAGGACAGGAGCCATTATTTAGGGAGTGGGGCAGAAAGCTGAGGGCAAGGGCACAAGTTCACCTGCCAGGTTTCATCACCTCAACCTGTAAGGCTGCCCCAGAGGGGCAGGGAGGCTGAGCACCTTTCTACTTACACTTTTCAAAGAAGCAAATGCCATTAGCTTGAGACCTTTGGCAAATTTCTTGGCTCCTTGGAAATCTTTCCTCAACTCAGAAATATTCCTTCCTCCTCACAACTCCTGGATCTCTGCAAAAAAAAATATGGGAACCTTGAGCAGAGGAAGAAGAATTCAGCATCCCTTGGGGATGAACAGCATTGATGTAGCAATGCAGAACAAAGGGTTTCCCTGGTTCTCTGTGTGTTTCTTTGAGCAGAAATTCTTTGGTATGGTGTTTTCCTCTTTCTTGCTGGTAGAAACCTGCTGATGGTTTGGTATCATCTGCAGTGTCCTGAGATGCTCCCTGCCAGGGTGGTCTTCATGCCTTCCTGCTCCAAGGCTCCCTTCCCTGACACAGCTGCAGTGGTTTGAGAGGCCACTTAGCTGAGTCATTGTCTTTTGTCTTTTCTTTTTCACTGAATAGCCACCCCAAAAAATTAACATACTCTGCTAAGGAAGACAATACCATATAAAACCTCTCTATAATAATAAAAGCCCCTTTTCCCACTTCTTTCACAATCCCAGCTCACTGAATCTTGTATGAGTTATGGGGAGTCCCACCAGTGAAACACGAGGTGCAAACTCCTTGCAGATGGAGGTGGTTCTCTTCTTTTTTTCCCTCCTTCAACACCTTTCTGTGCTCACCAGGGACAGACTGCCCCAGAGCACAGACGGGGACAGTCCAAACCATCATGGGACACTGTCACAATACAACACAAATGAACACTCACACACTGAGGTGTCCAAGGCAAAAAGAGGCAGTTTATTTACAGACCTTGACATTTATAGAATTCCAGCAGTGACCATGGATTGGAGGATGAAAATTGTCCTCTCCAACCACACTGGCCAAACCAACAGTCCATCAATTCTCTCC
The DNA here is from genome assembly GCA_017589585.1 of Phylloscopus whistleri. Classification (NCBI taxonomy): domain Eukaryota; kingdom Metazoa; phylum Chordata; class Aves; order Passeriformes; family Phylloscopidae; genus Phylloscopus; species Phylloscopus whistleri. Next base: position 578,132 of record JADMLD010000992.1, read on the forward strand.
TCCTCCAGAAAGGAATGCAAAACAATCATTGTTTACATGAAAAGTGTCTGAGAAACTCCATTGCAAAAATGCAAACACAGAAGGCTGAAAGAACTTTAGAAAAACTTCAGAAAAACAGAGAAGAACAGGGCGACAGGACACTTGCATCCTCTGGGGTGGATCAGAGTGCATTTTCTGAGTTATGGTTGATCAGTTGTGGGTGATAATAGTTGGGTTTCACTCTGATAATACCATCAGATAGGCAGGACTCAATAGCAGCAATGCTGGGATACCCTGGAACAAGTGGCAGGATGTGGCTCAAGCTGCCTCTTGGCCCTGTGGAGTCCAGGCAGGATGTTCTGAAGCTCAGGGGTTGGTGGTTGTGCCCTGCTCCTGCAATTCACCCTCAATGTCCTGTCTGACTCCCCTTCCCCATCCACCTGCACTGTTCCCCTAGCCCTGAGCAAGCCAGGTGACACCAGCCTCACTCAGAGCTGCAATCAGAGGCTGGCATGGGGCAAAGTGTGCTGGCCTCAGGGCCAGGAGAGCTCCCTCCAGGGCTGGGTGCTGCAGCCGCCAGGCAGGCACAGAGGATCTCGCTGTTGTTATGGATTCGTTAGTTATTCATTGTAACAGCCCTGATCCTAATGAATTCATTTGGTATTCATTGGCTGTCACGCACAGTTTTGTAAGTCTTCAGCTCTAATTTAGGACAATTAAAATGAAGTGTTAGCAAGCAATGTTTCCCCTGCATTGCACAATCTATAATATTTTCTTTTCAGGGGAGGGATGCAGACTAACCCTGCTCATGCTGCTGATGTTATCAGGGAGTGAGATCTTACAGCTTGATCCTGCAATGCTTAATGAATTAATACAGCAGATATAATTTTCATGGGTCAGTGTGTTGTGCTGGCCTGCAGATCTGTCTAGATTAGGCCTAGGGAAAGACTAATTGAAAAATACATGTCTTGGTTTGCTTAAAAACAATAAGCAGATATCTACCAGAGAAACGTACAAACAAGATGCATAAAAGCAAGCCAGTGATTTGTCATATGCTTCATAGTTCATGTTGTAAATTAGACAATCTTTCATAATCACAGGGCTGGGGGAGGGGGAGAACCGAATCAATTTGCCTGTAAAATTCTAAGTCCTTTTGAAAACACAATTGAAATATAATTCCTCTGTGTTTCCCAGTTAATTATCATTTACAATATTTCTGGCATCAAAGCTTTACTAGCATGGAGGGATCATTTCTTCATCACAATACCACTTTCAGGATTCATTTATCTTGTCTTTTAGACTAATTATCCCCAAATTCACCAATAGACTGTCACACTTACATGCTCCAATAAATGTAGTTTTAAATCAGCAGCTTACTTTGCTGCAGTGGTACAAGCTTTCCTGAATTGTGTCTAACTAGAGTCATTCATCTGTGATCACAACACTAAAGGGAGAACAACAACATTAAGGTTTGTATGAATGATCATGCTTATTTATATGCAAATACGTCTGACAAATCAATAATGTATGATTTAGCTGCTCACTGTGCATTAGTGGAAGTGCCGCCAGTCCCAGGTGGCGGCCTCAAAAGGATCCTCAGCTCTCCTCCCTCCCCATCTCGGCCCCATACGAGCAACATCTCTGGGCAAGTGGCTGCCAGATCAGCTGCTGCCTCCTCCCTGTGTGCTGGTGGCACTGGCAGCCACTGCTGCCGAGGGGATGGCAGTGGGAGAGGGGAGAGGAGGGGAGGGAGGCACCCTGGGGACCCTGGGATGGGAGTGGGGATGGCAGCATCTGACTGTCCACAGGCTGGGGCTATCACAGCCTCGTCCCTCCAGATTTCAAGCTGATATGGAGCACAATAACACCCCAAAGTGGAGTCAGTCCTGCCTTTCAGCACTCTGTCCTGCTCCCCTTCCCCATCCAGAGAGCAGCTGTCCACATGATCCACCTCCGTTTGCTGCACAGGGTCTGTCACCCTCTCCAGCTGCACTGTCCCTATGATCCAGCCTTTCTGCACAGCCCTGCCTGGGCCTGCTCCACAGAGAGGGCTCCTCACCCACCCCAACCTCATCCCCTTTCTGCCCCACCACCCCCAACACTCAGCAACACCAAGCCATGGGGCTTTCTGCACCATCATTCCTCTCAGAGAGGTGCTTTTCTTCCTTTCCCAGGTCTCAAAAACTCTCTTTTCTTGGAAGGAAAAGGGGCAGGAACACTGGTGGGTATACAGAGCTGCATTGTCCATGCCCTACACCACTTGTGTCCACCATGATGTATCTGAACCTGCCTTAGGGACTAGCTGTCAGGGTCTGAGTGACAACCAAAATAAGTCAATATTAAATATCTCTATCTTGTACCTGTGTGAAGGTGGATACTGGGCTAAATGTTAATGTGGTGTGAATTCCTGCATTTCTTGAGTTGTGCTTATGGCTGTGGTGAGCTGGGCATTCAGCTAAGGCCAGAACTGGGTTATCATTTAAAAACCCCAACCCTGTGCTCAGCTATTGTTATTCTTCTTGCTATACACATCAGGCAAAGACGTAATCATGTCCTCCTGATCAAGGCAGACTGGAATCTCTCTTATTCAGTTGTCCAGAAACATCTCAGTGCTGTGGAGAAATATAAATAACTCCTGTTCCCCTACAGACCCCCTCCAGAACACCTCCAGAAAAGACTGAGACTGGGTGGAGAAGGCTGTGTGTGTTCCCATGCAAAGGGAAAGGGCAGCACCACCTGCCCTGGGCAACTGGTGGGGATGATTTATATCTGCTTGACAGTGCTCCCTGTCTCATCCTGGCATCCCTTGGTGTCCATCTCCATTTTCTCCCTGCCCTGGGTCAGGATACCCCCATCTGACACAGGTGAGTGCAGGCAGTCTGTCCTGGAGCTCTCATCAGCCATGACAGGTGAAGAGAAGTGCAGCTTGAACAAATGCTGTGCTGTACACTCTGTCCCAGGGATAAATTGCTCAGCTGCTGCCAGCTCTGGAGGAGCTGCTCAGCAAGCTGTGAAAGCAAGCAAGAAATCCCAGCACACACAATGCTGGGTGGACGAGGGGAGGAGTAAGTTTAATGGCCTGCATGAATTGTCAAGCAAACCCTCTGCAGACTTCAGCATCTTCAGTGGCACACTCTCATTCTGACACAGGAGCGACATTTATAGGTCGTAACTCTTAGGAGCAGTTGGTCTCTCTGGCACTATTACACTTAAATGTGAAGGGCTTCATCTGCTGACTATCACAGTGGAAAAGGCAAGTTGAGCAGTTAAAGTAACAGTTCAGGAAGATCCCCCAGGGATGGAGTGAGCAAAAGAGAATAATCAGGCATTTCCACAACTTGCCCCAGTAGTGTATTAGTTTCTGGCGACTAAGCTGCTTTTAGCTTTCCCAGTTTATTTTTAATCGTGTCTGTGCAATATACTGCTGGTATTCCCATTGCATTTATAATTATAATTGGCTATCTAACTAAATAGCCTGTGGATCTGTGTGCTGGGAGCCACGCTGTGCAGATGTGTCGGGCTCTGTGCACACGCACACAGACCTGCACATCCTCACTCCCCTGCCCTCACACATCCCGCCTTGACAAAACCAGCCAGAGATTGAATTAGCTTAGAAATGGAGCATCTGCACAACCAATAATTTCATTACTGGGGAAAGCAGGAAACTGTGTTTCTCAATGAAGCCCACATTATGAATCTGGTCATTTGCATTGGAATTTTAATAGGTTTGTACAAAAAAGGGCTGGTACACATCAGTTCCTCTTTGAATGAGGCATAATGTGAGGAAGATGCTTCACGCTGTCACCAGATGCTGGGCAGAGAAGGAAGTTATGGTGAGCAGACACATCCCCACCAGTCCTGCAGAAAAGCAGATGAAGAATTGATACCTGTACTCTGCTGGGCCATTCTTTCCATGGAGGGTGCAGATTGCTGCTTTAAAGAATTTAATATCCTTGCCATGTTTGGCCACTGGAACTCTTTGCTATGAGGGGTCAAGAGTGATGGCCAACATCCCAGGGCTTGGACCAGTCCCCTGGGCAGGGCCTTTTTGGGAGGAGATCTGAGGAGCTTTCATGAAGGACAAAGGATTTCATGTGGGGTTCAAGTGTGAATGCTTGGGTAATCTGCTTCAGAAAGAGGATCCACACCCTGAGATACAGCCCCATATAGATTATGATGTACAAGCCACACTATTCCTCGGGAAGCAGTAATTCTTGCTTTCATATATTATTTTCCCCTTCCATCAACCCAGACTTGTTGACATAGGAAGTATCATCAGCTGTTGCAGTAGTCTGCATTTTGGGTGATGATTTTTCTATGAGCTCTGGGCCTCCTTGCAGTCCTAGCAGGTTGGTGAGGCATTGTGGGTGGCCTCCCTATGAGCAGAAATACCCTGCAGCTCTCTCCAGAGTGCTAGAGAGGAAGACTACAACTCCCAGCAGCCTCAGGAAGGAACAGGATGAGATTTTAAGGGTGGGTTTGATTTTCTTCCCAAACAAATGGCACTTGGAAAGTCAATCTCTGATCAGCAGTCTGTGCCTTTTGTTTTCAGTAATGCTGAAGAAGTTCACAAGAATGAGAAAAGACATTTGTTGCATCAGTTTTGCATGAGATTTTCTCAGAGAGAGACATGCACACACAGGAACCAGGCAGATAAGCTCTCACCTCAGCCTGCCGAGGCTCTTCCTGCAGGCTGCCTGCTAATATGAAATATTAAAAGTGCCACGTTCTTTCCTGCACATATTTCTTCATATTCAGCCTGGCCACTCAGTTGATATGTAAATAAAGTGTACCACCACTCTCTAAAATGCAGATACTCTGCATTATTTAAGCTGTGAAGGTGATGCATCATCCGTTATGTGGCTCATTGGGGGAGCCCCGCTGTGTATTTGGCAATAAAGCCTCAGAGCGCCTCATCAGAAACAGCAGTTGGTCCAGGGGAAGTTCATTTATGCATGAAATATTCACAGAGCAACAATGCAAACCTTAAACATCAGTAATTGTTAGATTTCTATTGCCGCTAACTAGTGTCTCTAAATTATTGCAAAAGACCAGCCAATTTGCAAATTACATATATTTGTCATGCTCTTGTACCTTTAGTGAAGAGCCCATAATGGTGATAGCATTTTTAATGTACACAGTCACTGAGCCTCCTTTGGAGAGCTAGCCAAGGACTAGCTCTGGAATGGGAAGGGCTGGCCAGCTTCCTGGAGAAAGGCCCTGCTACATTGACTGACTCACTGCGTGCAATTTTCCCCCCCAAACGTTTATCTCCAGCTTTCAGACTAAGAAGAAACTCCATCCAGGATGGTCCTTCCACTCTCTGTGCACCTTGGAGGAATTCTGTCTGATCAGAACATGTAGGGCCATGACCTGAACAAGGCCAGCTCAGGCTTTTCCAGGGTTTCTGCCACTCAGTCCCTGCCAAGGACAATGGCTTTGTCTGTGGCCTAACTCTCACAGTTGGGGAGCAGGACCTCTGGAAAACACAGCCTGTGGTTCCTTGTTGAAAACCAGGCAAAACAAACGCCAGGTATAACCCTCTCAACGGGTGCAGAGCTGCTCCAGAGATACAGACACCCGGGGAAATTTGGCCAGGTCTGTTTGGACCACCCTCCTGGTGGGGTCTGAAAGGAAGGAGGTGATAAACAGATCCCCCTGGCTCCCCTTTTGAGCTGCACTGGAATTAGGAGTGACACTGACCCAGGAGTTTGTGAAACGCTCTTGATTTCAAGCTGGGGAGTTTTCAACTCCCTTTGGTCAAACAGAGCATGAAGACTGGCTGGAAACTCCAGCTGGGTGCTCTCCTCCTGCCTGTCATGCCCTACCTGTCTCTGTCTCCACCCCTTTGAGAACTCCAGCCAGAGCAGGGCCAGCCCAAAGGGATCCCCTCTGCTGGGAGCCAAATGCTGCCACAGCAAGTGAGGAATTCATTTAATAACTTCACATTCATTCATATCCCTCCCTGCAAGACTCAAAATAACAACTGGGAGTTCAAAGGGTCAGTTAACACTCACAGTCTGTAATCTATCAGCAGATTAATTTCTGAGTTGCTTTATGACTGTGTGCTCCCTGCAAAAGTTGGAGAAGGAAAATGCTCTGTCCTCATCTTTCCACTTCCTGGTTAATATTTAACAGAAGTCTATTAATGTGCTCCTCCATTCAATACAGTAATAAAATACAGCATCACCTTTGACAAATCTCTTCCTTTCCATAGAGGAAAGGGTGTATTTCCCCAGCTGGCACCGTGCTGCTTTGTCTTTTACACTCTGTGTCTCTCTGGGAACAGAGACTGCTCCATCAGGTTGATAAAACACAAACTCCTTTCCCCAGGCATATTGGTCCCTCGGGAGGAGTCATTAGCTTTGCAGAGGATGGGGGCCAAGAGCATCATTTCCTGGCTGTGAGCAGTGGGCAGTGCTGGCTTTCTGTGTGTCTGGTTATCCCAGAAAAGGTTAATGGCTGTGGTGGCTCCTCCTCCTCCCCCCCGTGGATCTCAGAGTAATCTCCAGGAGGGATTTGATCCCTTCTACATGCAAATTGTTGTTTGGTGACAACAGGGGGAAGGAGGTAAGGAGAGCTTTTTGCACCTTTAAATATCTTACTGTCATCCCAGACACGAAGGGCAGAGGAGGATGAAGCTCTGGATGTGCTTTCAGAGAAAGGGCAAAGCCCTCTCTGGGAAGTTCCCTTTGGCTCCAGAGATGTGACCTCTGTGCCAATTCTGCAAGTGACAGTTATAGGTTTGCCTTGTCCTTATGACCTTGTCTTTGTGAGGGGGCAAAGAGCAGCCTGGCAAGCAGCTGTGAGCTCAGGGAGCAGCACTTTCTCCATCTCACACCCTCAGTGCTGCCCTTGCAAGAGCAGAGCTTGGGATCTCACCTGTGTGCTGGGCTGGACTGTGAGAGTGAGACCTTCACCTCTCACCAAGGTCCTCAGCATCCTCATTGCTCCCCCTCCAGAGCCCGGGCTGAGGAACAGCTCCAAAAGTGGAGTTAGTTAAATTCCACGTGTTGAACATGCAATTTAAACTGTCTCAGCATGTCTGTACTTCCTGGGGAGGAAAGACAGATACCCCAGAAATTTTTTAGCACACAAAAACTACAGGAAAAGGCTCCATGAGTAGGTGAGGTGACTGGCTTCATCCTGGCTCTGCTTGGAGGAAGGAATCACATCCTCATCAATCCTCTGCAAGGATGCAGCTCAAAACCAGAACCTGAGCAGCAAAATGGCACCTTTTGGCCACCCAGCAGGAGGTGACAATAAAAGCTAATTTAAAAAAAAAGGGAAGAAAAAAAAAAAGCTCACTGGAGTTTTTAGTCACTTAACAAAATGAATTTCTGTGCAAGTTCTGAAGCTGAACTCTCTCAAAGGTGATCACTCCTGACTTCAGGTTTCTCTTTGACTTGTTTTATGATGTTTGCTGAAAGTTCAGAAAATTAAATCTTTTGCAGTTTCAGAAATGCACATGATGGATGTGTTTTGGGATTCAAATCAAGGGAGGGAGAATGCTTCTTTAAATTATTAGTTTGGCTTCCCTCCACCATGCTGCCGCTCTGTTAATTAAACAGCGGACATATGTTAAGGCTGTTTTACAAGCATCTGGAAAGAAAAATTAACATTTTTTATCACTGTCACTGTAATTTCTTAACTGTATGTATATGTGGGCAATATGAAAATTAGTCTCATTTAAAAGTTGGAGTGGTTTCCTTTGATTAGAAGACAGGCAGGGCAGTGAAGGGGAATCTGATAGCTGAAGAGGAATCTGGCCTGGAGAATGCCAGCAAAATGTGATGCTCAGTGACTCTGGTCAGCCTAGGTGGAAATTTAATAGTGTGTATTTGTATTAAAACAACTCTGCTGTGCATCTCTGTCGGTGTATTCATGGCAGTTTACAAACAAACCAAACATCTCTCTGTCGAGCAGGTTCTGGATGGTCATTTTGGACTTCGTGCTGCACTCCAGGCTGGTTGACTTCTCTCACCCTGCAGCTCAGGACTCCCAGAGCCTGGGTACACCAGCACAGGGGCTTGAGTGTTGGACCAGGCACTTCAGGACAGTCATTATGGCTTCAAGCTGACAGGCTTTGATTGGATATCAGGAAGAAATTCTTCCCTGTGAAGGTGGTCAGACACAGCACAGATTGACCAGACAATGTCTGAATGACCAGAGGTGTGGCTGCTGCATCCCTGGCAGTGTCCAAGGCCAGGCTGGACAGGCCTTGAAGCAACTTGGGACAGTGGAAGGTGTCCCTGCCCATGGTGGGAGTGTTGGAACTAAGATGGTCTTTAGGCTCCCTTCCAACCCAAAGCATTCTGTGATTCCAGGGTTCTATGAATCTGTGATTCTGTGATGGAATCTATGATTTGGACTGCATTGTCCCCCTCACAACACTCCTTGCACAAAGTCTTCCAGAAGGGGATTCTTTTCTTCTGGAAAATGGGGATTCTCAGGGTTTAGCTGTAAGAACAGCTTGGCAGTGGTTGCACAGACCTGTGCCTGGCCTCCTTCAGTCTTTTCAGCCTCTTTCACTTCCAGCCTAGATGAGGAAGCCAAGAGGAAGAAGAAGAGTGTTAAAATTGCTGTCTGAAGCTGAAAGCTGCTTTCCAAAGTTGGAGGCAGCAGCAAGCCCTGCTCTGGCCCAGGCTGGGGGAGCCTTCTCAGGTTGCACAATGTGCTGCACTGTGTAAATTAAACAATATGTTCCTAAATTGACAGATTGGACAGACTCCATTTCCAGGATTCCCAGTCCACACTTGCTAATTATAGCAATATGTTGTTTATCAGTGAAGAATTGTCCAAATCCAAATTTCCCTGAGTAATGAGGTACACTTAACTCCAGCTGGATGGGATAGACTGTACAGCAGAACAGGACAGGGATTTCTGCCTGTTCCCAGGGCTGGGGAAGTCACAGACTTGGGGCCAGACTGGGGCCAATATACTCACATAAACAGGCCATATGAAATTAATGGGGCTATCCCTGGGAGCAAGGATCTGATCCAACAGCCATTAAAATCAATGGCCCCTTCATGGGGTTTCAGAGGCCCCTAGATGGTGCACGAGGTGAGCAGGGTTTGGTCATAAACCTGCAAGAAAAATGAACAGTGAGATATCTGTGTAGGAAACAGAGAGTACAGAAGGTTATTTGGGGTTTCCAGCACCTGTCTGACTTACATTAACTTTTTTGCTTTTTCTTGCAAACCAAAAAAACTTGTCTCTTAAAACTTTTAGTTTCAGCCAGAGAAAATCCAAAGGCAGAAGCCATCGAGAGAGCAGGCTGGGAGCAGAGTGTTGTCCATTTATCCACGCTGCCACCAATCACATTCCCCTTGAAATCCCAAAGAAATCATTAACACAGCTTCATCAAGGCAGCACTGAGCCTTGTAAGAGTGGCAGAGCCAGGTCCTTGCCAGGTGTGTGACCAGCCAGTGTGACCAGCAGTGGGGCTAATCCCAAAATTTACTCCATCTCTCCATAACCTCCCCTCTCTATCAGTTTTCTTACAGCAGTAAAAAGGACAATCTATTCATGTATCCTACTGCCCAGCCTGCTGGGGTTTTTGCTGTAACCCAGGTGCTTGTGGGGGCTCTGAGTGAGGGTGTGTTGCCTGCCTGGTTAACGTGTGCACCGTGCTCCTGTTGCTAAAATAATGAATGCAGGAGACTGGACTGTCAAACAAATGAATCTCAGGCTCCTGATGATATCACAAACCACCAGGGCTTCACTCTCACAGGTTGCAGTTTCATCAACCCCCCTCACTTATTGATTTATACCTACAGAATCCATCCTTCTCCTTATCCATTATCCTAAATGCAACGTTAACGTACCAGAGAAAATCTATTTGAGTTCATTTGAATTTTTTTTTTTTAGCTCCTGAATTAATGTTTTCTAAAAGGCTGTTTTAATCAGGCACTTTTTTTTTATTAAAAGAAATATTACGAGAATAAAACACCAGCCCACAAGGTTCAGTCAGTTATGGCAAAATAGCAGATTTGGCTCCTGCTATCCCACTGTGCTTTCCCCCCCCTTTGCAAAATTAGCAGTGTGAATTAGATCCAAGAATTTTAACCCTATTTGACCAGTGAGAGTTAACTGATGAACACAGTTAATTTGTTTGATGAATCAGTGTCAGGGGGATTGGCGAGGGTTTTTTTTTTTCATTCCTTCTACTAATATAAAACTGCAAAATTGCAGGTTATGTTATTAGCTTGAGTTATCCTGCTGTAGTGATTAGTGGGATTTGCCTTTTTTCCTGCTTTTATTGACAAGATGTTTTTGAAAATGAGCCTTTGTGTATCTGCAGGAGATAAAATATTATGTTTTGGATGTGGTGCCTGGCATCGTTGTCAAAGCAAGTGAACAAAAATCAGCTCAAGGTTATGAGTTTGCTTGTTCACTGCTCTGTATAAACTCTTAAATCCTGTCTTGTTTGCAAGATTCTTGCTTCCATTTAAATCCCATTTTCAGATTTCCCATACATAGAAATTTTACCAACCTGTTTCATTTTGTTTTTAACTGTAAGGTTTCTAGGCAGCCATTTGTTTCCAGAAATTAGGGCTTAAAGGAAATAACTAACTGTCCATCTCTCACAGTCTGCAGCAGACAACATAGATTATCCTGCAATATATAAAAAACAACCCAAAACATACAAATCTGAAGTTTCAAATGCAGCCTTTCCCAAGTGGCAAACATACCCAGAGTGCAATCCCTTGCCTTTGTAAATAAAAAAAGATAGAACTGATTTCCTCTAATTCATCTTTCTGGTGCCCTTAGAAAGACAATATTCACCAGCATCACAGTATGTAGCTCTACATCCTGAGATGTCTGTGAATATGATATGTGCCACACAACACACACACACACACACCCACACACACACACACACCTGTACTGGCATTTTTTGGGGGGGTTCACATTAAATGCAGGCTCAGAGGAAGTGTGGGGGAACCAGGAACACACACACAAAATTAATTCAGCTTAAAGCAAGGGGACAGCAAGGAGAGGGGAAAATGAAGGTCCCTGGATGCCCCAAACTAACCCTGTCATTCCCAGCTGTGAGCCACTGGCTGCTGTATTAAGAGGCTTTCTGGAAAAGAAGGAGTAGGGACAGGTTGCCATGTCTATATCTGGTCTCAGTTCTCTGGGAGCTTCAGCACAGGAATCCTAGAATCCTGGGAAATGGAAAACCAATAAGGATTTATTGCATTGGACTATTTTTGGAAGGTTGGGAGACAGAAAGGATTGTCCCTCCTCAGGCTGGAACTACATGTGGATACAGACCAAACCCCGAAAGAAAGCATCCAAAAATTCCAGTTTGGCTCTAGACTTTGCCCTAGCATTTGGTGACTGCTAGATGGGAGGCTGGAAGGAGAAAGAATCTGAGAAGAAAAAACAGCTGTGGGGACTAGTTGGTGAATTTGTATTTAATTCATGAATGACTTAAATCTTTTTGATGATTTCTATTAAAACAGATTTCCATTTTTCTTAAACTTACTTCTAAAGCACAGTCAGGCTACAGTTTGCTACAAACCCTCCTCCTACTTGTAGGAATTTCTGCTATTGGAGGTCAGTTCATCATAGATTTGCACAATGGTTTGGGCTGGAAGGGACCTTAAAGCTCATCTCATTCCAACCCCCTGCCATGGGCAGGGACACTTTCCACTCTCCCAGGCTGCTCCAAGCCATCCAACCTGGTCTTGGACACTTCCAGGGATGGGGCAGCCACAGCTGCTCTGGGCACCCTGTGCCAGGGCCTGCCCACCCTCACAGGGAAGAATCCAGTCTAAGCCTCCTCTCTTTCCATTTCTCCTTCTGCTGTTGGAGATGCCATATCACCTGTGGTACTTGTTTCACTTATTTTGGCCAGAGCTATCTGGGGGCAATGTGTCCATCCTGAGATGTGTAACATTTTCCTCTTCCAAGTGCCTGGTCCCTGCTGCAGCCACAGGCTGGGAAAAGTAAGGAGCAGACTGGTAAGGTTTTCAGGATCCTTCCTCCCTGTGTAAGAGTCCTTTGCTGTCACAGTCTTTGCCTGTGTGGGTTAATAAAACCATCTATCACCCTTCCTGATGACAGATGTCTACATGTCCAAGTAATACCCAGCATGGAGAGCTATGTGCTCTGACAGCCAGAATCAGGTTTCAGAAGAGATTGAGACCACTCCAGAAGTGAATGGAATGCACAGATGTTAGCAAGCCTGTCCTTCTGATTAAGTTTGCTGCAATGCAGAAGGTATAAATATGTTCAGATGCTCAGAAGGCCATGGGAAATGAGAGACTGCGTTTTAGCACCCAGCACTTTTGAGTCCTGGGGTAATCCTGATTTTAAGTACACCTTTTATAGACCAATCTGGCTGAATTGTTCTACAAGTTAAATGAAGCAAAGACTTTGTAGAAGTATTCTGGCAAACAATATAATGTATCACTTAAAGGGCTGTAACCAAGCAAGTGGAAAATGCAGCTCTTGTTGCAATTTAAGGCAGAGTAACTGTAGCTCATATTTAGCATTTTATTGTGGAAATTGAAAACAAATATTAGCAAGCAAATAGGCATTGTACCCCAGTGCACTCTGCTACCCAAGGGTCAATGTATGGTGTTGGGATTGTTGTAGCCATCCTTCAGGCAGCTTCTAACTCCTGGAAGCTGCAATCCAAGCACTTTCTTCCCTGGGGAAGAGGCCCTTATTCCCACATGGTATAACATGCTTCAGTTTTTGATGCAAAGCAGTCACATCTCTGTGGAGTCCCCTCCAGCCCAGAGGCAAGGCTGAGGTTTGGGAACAGCTTGACCTGATCAGAGCAGGGACGCATTTCACATTGACACTCCACCACCTGCCCTGGCTGTGAGCATCCCAGGTCATGTCTGGGGGTTATGGGTTTCACACCTTCCCCATCCCTGTGACTTCACCAGCCACAGGTGGTGAGGGAGAAGACCTTGAAGGCACACAAGGAGAAGTGACTTTGGTGAAGTTTCTCATGCTGAACTTTGATAAAGTGTGTACAATTTGTGTTAATTGCATTGCCAGCCTCTGGGAGCAGATGTCTGTGAAACACAAGGAAGTTCTACGCTGAGGAATCCTATCCCACTAAGGAACAAAATCAGAGAAACTTCTGAGAAACTTCTGAGAACAAAATCTGAGAAACTTCTTCCCTAGCAAAGAAATGCCAGCAGAGGAGGAGCAGATGATAAAGCAGAGGTAAGGGATTGTTGAGGTCAAAGAAAGCCTCGAGCTGAGGCCGTGGCAAAAATCCCCCTGGTCAGTGTGAGAGAAATCTCACCTGCAAGACCTCATGGGAGCTCCCTATGTAGATTAGACTAGAAAGTTCTCTGTTACCCTTGTTACCACTGGTTACTTTTGCCACAATAATTTGTGTGTCCCTAACCCTCTCTCCTGTTTGGTTCCCTGCCCTCAGACCTTAATCCTACCCTCTATAAATTGTTGTAACCCCATGGCCCTGGCCTTTTTTGGTGCACCCTACACTGAGCTTGGTTTGCTCTTTGTTGCTTTGCTTTGTTATAGATGATATTAATGATTCTGGTAATTTGTGTTAAATGTTATGGTTAATTGATACATAGAAGATATTAAGCAATGACTGTAAGTTGCAGAAACTGCAGAAACAGAAAAGTTAGAGAGAGCCTGGCCTTGGTGCAGGATAATGTAACTTTGTATCATAAGACATGGAGAAAGGGAGAAAGGAGAGATATGGTGCAACCATGGTGACCACAGTGGAAGGTCCCCAGGGAGGTGCTGTGAGGAAGAGGAGAGACTTCATCCACCGACCACAGAGAGAGGGCAGGAGACCCCAGACTGCTGGAATCAGAAGACCCAACTATAACCAAATACGGAAAACATGGACTGGGGAGGGACCAAGGGGTGTGTGTAAACCAAAAATGGGAATAAAAATGGGAAATTGTGGGGAAAACTTTGAAATCTGTGCATGGAGCAAGAGCTGAGACTTGTGCTCTCCGGCTTTCCCAGCGCTGCTCGCTTTGGCTTCCTGCTTTAATAAAGTTTATTGAATTGGCAATCAATTATTGGGTCCTTTCTATTTAACAGCTTCTTACTAAAGTAGTTCTTTTTTGGGTCACCAGATTGTGCCTGTTTCTCATTTATATCATTGCCAAAGGGACTTTCACACCCGAAATCCCCTGGTGACACCTGACCTTCCTACCCGGGCCCGGATTGTCACAGGGGATCTTCTCATCAATACTTTGTGCTTCTCCCTCTTGTGCACCAGCACATCCTCGTTGGTTGCTTCCCAGAGTCTCAGACAATTCCCAGGGGGCTGGTTCCAGCTGCCATGTGTCTCTCAGCGGCCGATCTCGGGCAGGGAAAGCTGACACTCCACAGACACAACGTGCTGAGCTCCAGAGTGTCCCTGCACGGGGCAGGAATCCTGCAGAGCCCAGCCAGCGCTGCACAAAGTGCTGCCTCAGAGCCACTCCGAGGAGGGGAAGTGTCACATTGATTATTGGTGAATCTATGGCCAGTTACACTCTTTTATTCAAAATTATACCAGTAAGGCATAACGTTTATGGGACTGGAAATGTCTTCTGAGTGACAGCTCCGGATGTCGGAAGTGCTTTCTGCCCTGGGTGCCTCAGGGGTCTCTGCCAGGCTGCTAAATCTGAAATCCCTCATCCATCCAGGGCTGGAAAGTGCTTCAGTCCTGAATGAAGCGTTGGAAGAGATTTTTACACCTGGGTTTTTATGGCCAGATCTTAGCAGAGAGAAGGAGTAACTCTGGGTTTCCATTTGAGATGACCTCAGGAACAGCTTGTCACAGCTAAGCTGTTTGGTGTGCAGGTGTTTCTTGGCTGCTCACTTTGGCTTTGTTTGCTATAAAAATCACAACTGGCGGTAGCCACCGTCCCTTCTTCCCTGGGGCCACTGAAACACCAAACTCTGAACTCTGCTCCCCTCATTTCCTTGTAGCCACCGTCCCTTCTTCCCTGAGGCCACTGAGACACCAAACTCTGAACTCTGCTCCCCTCATTTCCTCTCCCTTTCCTCTGAGTGCTCTGCCTCTCCTCTGCTGTTCTCCCAGAACTGCCTGACATCCCACCCTGCCAGCACGTGTGTTCCTGTGTGTTTGTGTTCTGTGTTTGTGTGTTCCTGTGTGTGTGTATTCGTGTGTATTTGTGTGTTCCTGTGTGTGTTCAGGTGTGTTTGTGTGTGCTCCTGTGTGTTCCTGCATGTTCCTGTGTGTATTCATGTGTGTGCCTAGTGTTTGTGTGTGTGTGTTCTGTGTGTGTGCTCTGTGTTTGTGTGTGTTCCTCTGTGTATTCATATGTTTGTGTGTGTTCTGTGTGTTTGTGCATGTTCTGTGTTTGTACGTTTGTGTGTGTGTGTGCGTTTGTGTGTGTTCTGTGTTTGTGTGTTCCTGTGTGTATGTGTTTGTGTGTGTTCGTGTGTACTGTGTTTGTGTGTTCCTCTGTGTT
Organism: Phylloscopus whistleri; assembly: GCA_017589585.1. Taxonomy (NCBI): domain Eukaryota; kingdom Metazoa; phylum Chordata; class Aves; order Passeriformes; family Phylloscopidae; genus Phylloscopus; species Phylloscopus whistleri. Next base: position 593,551 of record JADMLD010000992.1, read on the forward strand.
TGTGTGTATTCATGTGTGTTTGTGTGTGCTCCTGTGTGTTCCTGCATGTTCCTGTGTGTATTCATATGTGTTCCTGGATGTTTGTGTGTGTTCTGTGTGTTTGTGTGTGTGTTCCTGTGCTTGTGTGTGTTCCTCTGTGTATTCATGTGTGTTTGTGTGTGTTTCTGTGTATATTCATGTGTTTATGTGTTTGTGTGTTTGTGTGTGTTCCTGCATTTTCCTGTGTGTATTTATGTGTTTCTGTGTATATTCATGTGTGTTTGCGTGTTTGTGTGTTCCTCTGTGTTTGTGTGTGTTCCTGTGTGTTCATGCATGTTCCTGTGTGTATTCATGTGTTTGTGTGTGTTCCTGTGTATATTCATGTGTGTTTGCGTGTTTGTGTGTTCCTCTGTGTTTGTGTGTGTTCCTTTGTGTATTCATGTGTGTGTGTGTTTGTTCCTGTGTGTTTGTGCATGTTCCTGTGTGCTCCTGTGTGTGTGTTCTGTGTTTGTGTGTGTGTTTGTGTGCTCCTGTGCTTGTGTGTGTTCCTCTGTGTATTCATGTGTGTTCCTGGGTGTTTGTGTGTGCTCCTGTGTGTTCCTGTGTGTACCCATGTGTGTTTGTGTGTGCTCCTGTGTGCTCCTGTGTGCTCCTGTGTGTTCCTGTGTGTACCCATGTGTGTTTGTGTGTGCTCCTGTGTGCTCCTGTGTGTTCCCATGCGTGTTTGTGTGTGCTCACACCAGCCCAGGGAGCTGCTGCAGGGCCATGTCCTGCAGACCTTGGCTCGAGGGACACACAGCCGACCTTGCCACGCAGGGAATGGAAACACATCTCCGGCACACAGGGGGTTAATAGCTCTAAATCTAAAGTACTCATCTGCAATCTCAATTTGCTCAGAGTCCAGCAGCTGCATTAGTTGAGATAATTCTGTCAGTGAGTGCTGTTTGTACCCAGAACATGCCTGCTAAATTTGTTAAAGAATACCCCAGACTAACGCATCATTACACTCACAAAGTCATCTATCTTTTACTTCAGATTAATTCTTTTTTTTCCCTCTCTCTTCACCTCCTCCATAAATCCTGGTGCACTTAATTAATTTCAGTTCCAGTGTAAGGTCCATAATACAGAATTGTTCAAGCAAACACAAAATTAATTATTCTATTTACAGCCTTCTCATTGAAAGGAGCATTTCATCTTTCATAATTACATTTTGGAACGTCCAATTATGAATTCAGACTTCTGCTGTTTTGCATACCGTGACTGTATGCAAGTGTCTCCATGCCAATGAGAACCAAGATTTGGGTCTCACATTTCCTTCCAATTAGACTAAATTCAAGTGCAGTTCCAGCCTGAAAAACCTTTTCAAGAGGTGACAGAGGGAGAGGCTGGGAGATGGTTAAAAAATCAGGTTCAAAATGCCTCTATGAATGCACGTTATCGTTTCCTCTCCAGCAACAGAGATGTCTTTATAACACAGCACAAGGCTGCTGTAGCTGGTTCAGTAACCCTACCAGCTGCTACAGGCTCAATTCTACAAGCAAAAGACTTTATCAAGCTCTTTTTGAGATAATGGAAAAATTCCTTGGCTTTTATTTGCTCTTTAAAAAGAGCTTTTGAGCTCATGCACATGTTGATGTATATTATACCCTTGATTTGTGTTAATTATATCAATTTTTAATGCCTTCGATCACAGTAGCTGTTTTCCTCAGAGCTGATTTGTGAGTGAAATCCGAAACTGCAAAGGTTTCCTGCTTGCTGCAAACCTGGGGCAGGTTCAAGGAAGGTTCCTTGGGTTTTTTGAGAATTCTGGCCTCGACCCATGAAGTAGGGAAAGAAAGCCTGGGCTCAGCAGTTCTGGGTTTTGCCTGTCCACAATTCCTCCTAGGACTGAGGTCTGTGATGGGTGTTTGGTTCCCTTCTGAGCTGCAATGCCATGGGAAATGGGGGCTTGTAGGAAAGTCCTGACCTGAGTCCTCACCCTCCAGCAGCTGGCAGCTCTGGGAGGGGACCCAGGAGACCTGGGCTGGGGTCCCAGCTGTGCCACAGGTGCTGTGGGCCATCCTGAGCCGTGGGCTGCAGGTGGGAGCTGTGAGCTGGATGAGGCTGTTAGAGGTTGCTGGATGGACAAGGGGAGCACAGCTGCCTCCTGTCATCCCGGCACAAAATCCTGCTGTGACAGAAAGCTTGGCTGCACAGGGACATGGCTGCAGCTCCTCTTTCTCTAATGCCTGGAGCTCCTGACCTCCAAAAGCACCCAGAGCTGCCTTTGCACTCAGGAGAGAGCAGGAGCTGGATTGACATCTGGCTGAAGAGGTCACCCAGGCAGTCTAAGGCTTTTTATGCTCTCCTCCTTTGCGTACTTGAGAACCAGCCATAGTTGATCTGACCTTTTAGGATATCTAGTTTAAAAATTCCTACCCAGTAGAGGTTGAAATGGGCTGTTGTAAGAGCTGCAAAATAGCTCTAGAGTCCGCCTGTCAAGTTTGATCATGCCCTGAAAAGCCAAAATGTGCCCATCTCCTTTAGAAACACAAATAAATTGCTTTAGCCTTATCTAGAGTTTTACAGTGACTGCTGTTCTAATGGGATGAAGCACGGTAATCAACTTTATAGAGCATATTTCCATGGCACACCAGTTATGTCATGCCTTGTTTACACAATTGGAATTAGGGATTAAGAGGTACACATACTGGGCAAGGGGCCAAAAATACTTTTACAGCCCTGATTTACTGGCTAGTCCATGCAGGACTTGGGAACTGTGTGTGCATGGGCTGCAGTGGGAATGTGACTTTGCAGGACTTAGCAAAGTGCTGGGTCACATCACGGAGGTTGAAAATAAACCTGAGGGTTTAAACCAGGCAGGTGGGCACTGAGTGTCACCACAGGAGCCCTGGCAGGGTGGGTGGATGGGACAACTGCTGCTGCTGCACTGGTGTCTGTCCCCCTCCAAACACATCTTCAGGTGCTGACCTGGTACCTGGGAGTGAAACCCCCCAGCACAGAGCCTGGGGAGTTGGTGGGAAACACATGAATAGTAATTCAGAAATTTAACCTGTCATGGTGTGCAGCTGACAGCAGGGCTGGGGAACCTGTGCCCATGGGCACTGCCAAGGCCTGGTTGGATACTTGCTCCAACAGAAACACAACACTGGCAAAGAAAAGTCAGACTTGAGGGCAAAGTAGGTTTTTTCAGAGAGTTATCTTTTTTATTATCCTGGAATCAGAGTCACAGAATGATTTGTGTTGGAAGGAACCTTAAAGATCATCTTGTTCCAACCCCTTGCCATGGCAGGGACACCTTCTAGAACAGGTTGCTCAATGTCCTGTCCAACCTGGCCTTGAACACCTCCAGGGCTGGGGCAAGGAACATCACTGTACTAATAATGATGTTCCTTGCCTAAGAACTGTACAGTTCTAGGAACAGAAGAAGTTCTTAAATATAATTAATGTGTCATTTATGGCCAGAGAGTAGGATAAGTTGACCCTGGTCTTTGCACACTTGCAGAGCAGTCCCTGGAGAGGATCCATCCCTGCCTTGCTGAGTATGAACCGGGGCTGGTGCTCTTTACACTCACGTGCCCAAACCCAGGGAGGGTGGGCTGAGAGCAGGAGCAAGCTGAAAGCTCTGAGGCCAGGGGTACCCACCAGACAAAGTGCTTCAGATCCAGAGAAAGTGGGCCAGGGAGAGGCCAGGGATGGATGTGGACCCTTCCCCAGTGCCCACCTCAGAGGGGAATGCAGAGGGAATAGGAGGACTGAGTCCTGTTGCAGAGCCAGCCTGCTGCAGCCACCTCCCCTGGGCTGCAGTGATGGGATAGGCAGGACAGGCAGTGATTCAACCTGCAAGGACACACGAGCACCAAGCTCACATCTCAGGCAGCCAAACCCCATGGGCTGAACCTCAGCTGGAACTCAAGCACGTCTTCACTCGAGTCAAGACATTTTTTTTTCCCCTCCACAGATGCTGTTGTTAATTTGTCAGCCATGTACAATGTGAGGTTTGCTGGAGGAAGCCAATTTGTGCAGTTTTTAGCTCATTCAGTGGTGAAATCTGCTTTATCTCTCGTGGGAGCAACTTCACAGCCTACAAAAAGACATAAATAATCTGTTTTAAAAGTTTTTGGAAGGACAGTGGATTTATGGTCTTATTGTCAGAAGGGAATTATAATGATCCTCTGGTCCAGCCCCTGGCCTACCCCAAGCAATTCCTGACTCAGAGCCCACATCTTGCACTTGAACTGGAGCTGGTTTATTTTATTTTTATAAACATATCCAACCCTAGCAGGAGGGCTTTATTCAATAACAAAATATTTTTCTCACCGTCCTTAGCTGGCAGGAGTTAATTGTTCCCTTTGTGAGCTGTGAATGGGTTTGTGCTGTTCCACCTGGCATCTCTGCTTTTGTTTGTTAATTAGGTATTAATTGCAGAGGCTGTTGGGGATTTGTGGGTGAAAAGAGCATGTGTTTATTGGTCCTGCATGGAAGGGGCTGAAATGAATCGAGTTTGGTAACAACAGACCTTGTAACATCCCTAACATGCATTTTCCAGGGGGTGTTGTGGTCTGATGTTCAGTGAGGCACGGAGAGGTGAGGGAAAGTTTTAGGTTATTGATTCTCTGAATGCTGCAGCTCAGACCGTGCACTGCTGGTTAATGAAACACAGTGGTGAGGAGAGGAGAGAGGCAGAGGGCTGGTTTTTGAAATATCAAAGTTGCTATAAATACAAAGTGGAATTGTGGAAGGTGGGTTAACATTGAACCAGCTCCTCATTTTACAGGTTTCATGACAAAGCTAGGAAAAACCATGTAAAACTGATCCTTGGAGAAGCTGGCATTGTTACAGGCTGCTAAGAACTGTTGGAGAATGGAGATGGATGGCCAGAGGTTTTATACCTTTTGAAATAAAAATTGCAGAATAAAGTTTTCTATATGGAAAAGAGAACAAGAAAACTGAAACTGAGGAAACAATACTGAGGAGGGCAAGACACTTTAGGTACATAAAGGATTATTTTAATGTTCTTTCCCAAAAACTTTCAGGAAATCAAAATATTGAGGGATAATTATTTCAATCCCCTCTGATTGAAGAATATATTAAAAACATAAAAAGAGAAAGGTACAGTTTGGTAAATGGATATACCTGAGGTAATTGCTTGACCTACAGGCTACAAGGCAAAGGCTGTTACTGAGAAACTCCTTAGGGGAACTAGAAAATAAAAATATTCCCTTTTCCATAGCAGGCTCATCACAGTCTACAAGGTGTCAGATGTGGCAGGAAGGGATAGTGTGGGGCTGCAGACCCCTTCATCTGCCTTGCTCCTTGAGAGCTGGATTTGCCAAGGCTATCTGCTGTGGCCATTCTGAGAGTGCCTAAAAATTCAATTTCCAGAATGATGAAGAGTGCAAAAGAATGCGGAAAATGAGGTGGGGAAGAGATTTTCAGTGGAGAGCTGCACAATTTCCTGTTTAATACAGTATTTTAAAGCCTCTGTTCTTTTGTTGTGCTGCCAATGATGTCTCAGAATCCAAAAACCTTGCATGGATTTTTAAAATGATTTTAAGTCAGTTAAATAAATGTGTAAGGCCTGATCAGGCAGCTCATGCAGAATCATGGCTTATTTCTCCAGCAGGCTTGTGGAACCAAGGTTTTTCTCTACAAAACTCAGGCTCTAACCTCCCCTGCTGACCCTTGTGCTTACCTGTGCTCTCCTATCAACCCCCTGGATCAGGACAGTGTGCTTTTGCTACCCTCAGCACCTCTATTTATCCTGTTTTCCAGGGGTTATCAGGGGGATGTTTGGTATCTATCATCTCTACAAACGTCACCAAGTCGTCAGGACAAACTGGAAGGATGGATTCTCTGTGAAAGGAGAAGAAGTATTTTGTAATTTGGGTGGGAATTGTGGGGTTTCCACCCTTTGCCATCTTACCCCAACGCAGAAATCCTGGGCAACAGGCACGTGAGCCTGTGATTTGGAAAACAAAATCAGGGATTGCAGACTGTCATTTTTTTTTTTGCTATCTTAAATTAATCCTGTGTGATAATTGCTGTGGTTTTTCCACTTCACATCACGTGGGCCTGTTCTGCTCATCATCAGCAGCAGCTGGACAAAGCAGTGCATTCCTCTGCTTTGTTTAATGTATTGCCTTCCCACTCTTCTCTCTGTCTTTCATCTCTGCCTTCAAATAGGAGGTTTTACTCTCTTTGAGAGTTTGCTTGTCCTGCCCCCTCCTTCCACACACCCCACAGATTTCTCTGATTACAGGCATGAAGAGGGAATGTTCCCATGTTTGTGTGAGCAATGGCAGATTCCCTGGACATGCCAGTGGATCAGAGACAGTGACAGCTTTAGAAATGTGGAATTTTTTTGTAATGACAACAAAGCTTTTTCTTCTAGACCAGTGCATCCAAATCGATGGTGTTGTGGTGGCAATGTGAGTCTGGAAGGCTCTGCTCCCTTACCTCGTGCCAGCC